>BTRK01000002.1:28438400-29638400 GCA_036245805.1 Pristionchus mayeri | reverse complement strand
ACCTGATACACATCTACTCCACCTTTCACGAATTGCTTCGTAGTGAACTTCAGAGTTTTGTAGGCGTTAGCTATGTCTGAATTAAAATGGATTAGATATCAGAATTATGATTTATCTGATTATGGAATACGACGATTGGTTCCTGGTTAAAATAAGCGATGCAATTCATAGAACATGAATCGTGGTGGCGTAATACAAACGTCGGATTCGAAGTCGTTGAAATATTAAACATGGGTGACAATGTATGATAGTCATAGTTGCCCATTTCGGCGGCGACACCCAGTACAGTTGTAGCACGGCGCGTCTCTCAAAAGTGGGGCGCATCGTGCAACGACGTATAGGGGTCATGGTCTGAAAATACCTCGCCGCCAGTGTTGGGCAACTATGGTCATAGTTTTTCAGGCAGCACGCAATACAAAATCCAGATGGTGTGAGTCAGAGGCACGTTGATATAATTTCCAATACTAATTCTTATCAACTGGAGTCAAGAGCTGATTTGTCTCGATTTACTGGCTTTTAGAGACCCTATAAACCATAAATACTGGGGTCCAAAGAAGTAATAAACGGCAGCATTGAGAGAGGACACTCAAAATAGCGATGTTTCATTGGCTTTTCCGCCACTTCTTAGCGCCGAACTTTAGCGCCGATTCGTAATGGACTGAATATAATGAAAAACGATTCACATAATGAGCAATTCACAAAGGAAACTATGAGAGAGCCGCGTCACAGTGCCGCCTTATCAGTCAGTGGATTAATGCATCGATTCGATCCCGGCAGAAAGTTGATAATTCAGCATTACGAAAAAGTGAGCCAATCACAATGAAATCCAAACACAAGCGTAAAGTATGCCCCTCGACTGGGATCTATTTAGCGTCCTTGTCGTATAGGAAGTACAAATGATACCGTATCACTTATTACAGATTAGGTAGACCGTTGAAAAGGAGTGAATGATCACATATCCGTGAAAAAACCAGACAAATAATGTCGCCTTAGACTTGACAATTCACTATGTCTCAGCGAAAAATCACAGCACCCTTAGGTAGCAAGGTGGTGATTGTTCACAATATTTTATCCACATATTTGTATAAGTATTGCGAGAATGTCCGTGTTGAAGACTAGATCGAGCAAAGCTGTAACTTCGCTAAGAATTCCCTCGTGACAGCGAGGCTCTCTCTCTCTCTCTTATCAATGAAAGGAAAGCGAGAAGAGAACGACAACAAGCTCTTCCTTTACTTTGCTGAGAGAGATTAGAGCATTTCATTGCTCTTGTTTAACCACTTTCCTCACCTTCTGATTGGGTGAGTAACATGATTCCCTTTCAATTATTTCGAAATGATAATGCTGACTCTATTTATTCGATTTACATTGTGATACAAACACATCACCTCTACGAGTAAGAAAACAATTACTCGATGTTAGGGATTCCCGCTCGCGAGTCGGGCTGGATGTAAATGCTTCCAAGACAGTCCGCCTCACATCCTGCTTCGCTGATTCAGCAACCTATCTTGGCGGGAAGGTATCTTCCCCTTGAGTCCTCTGCCGAACTGGAACACCGAATTCGATTGTGTTGGGCTGCATGGAGTAAACTTTCTCACCTGCTTGCCAGCCGCATTCTACCCGTGAGGACTAAGAGACGTATCGTCGATTCCTGCATAAAATATACCGTACCCTACGGGAGTGAGACGTGGGCTCTCAGATCAAGTGACAAGGAACGTCTCGATGTAACACTACGGAAGATGCAACGCTGAATGGTCGGAGTGACCCTTCCAGGATCGAATGAGAGTCGAAAGACTGCGCGACATTACCGGAGTGCGCGACTGAAATAAGGAGGCCCTCGGATGCAATGCACAATGGGCGCTGAAGTTACGGGAGATGCGAGTTAACCACTGGACTACCGTGTGGACGCCCTACAATCGTGCGCGCCCTCAAGGCTATCCCAAGACTCGAGACCATCCGACGACCTCAGGAGAGCCGTAATGTTAGGTATGAAATTCGACATGCTGCATTATGTTACCGATGTGATCGACGAACAAGAACGCATCATGAAACGTGACATTTCCTGCGAATACATATATTCGATATTGACGATATAATTGCACAGGTCTCCTTCTGGATCCACGAAGGAGTTTTCACGATGGCCCTCGATGGATTCATTTCTCAACGACAACTCTATTTTGATCAATTAATAAAGTCCTCAATTATTTCAGTACTCAAAAGTAAGAATGCATATATCTCAGAATGCTGCATATCACATTAGATTGTGTTAATCTCCCATAAAACATGACAATGAAACACTATTCACATCGGACAGGCGGGAAGATTATCCTCGAACTGATGAGGTGGAGGAGGATTTGTTTCAACGAGTACGTCAGTATTTGGTGGTTTAGAAAGGGCATACCAATAGCTTTTTACGATACTTTGGATCAAATCCAGATGCAGATTCCATTTCTGCAAAAATGTGTTTTCATTTTCCTTTTGAAAAAAATATGTGTTTATTACGATAAAACTGACCAGAATTGACGGTCCACGAGTTTGACTTGGCAGCTTAAGATGAACTCGTATCACAAGGTACCATTCCGAATTTCTCTCCCAATCTGATTCGTATGCTAAGCATTCATTCGTGTAGACTGTCTAGTTTCTGCAGTTGGTTAGTCGTTCGGGATAAGTCAAATAGTCACTTACTTCGAATAACTTGGCAGCTTAATCTCGCATTTGTCGAACAGAGAACTGGATTTAATTTGACCGCACGAAACAGCAACGTTGACATACTCGCAATTCGTAAAGATTCTTGAATTTATCAGATTCTTAAAGGTAGTTCAGGGTTTTCTGATATTAAGATTCGTATTTCTAGAATCACTAAGCCATTGTCTTACGCAGTTACTGAATTATTCAATAAATAGTACGATGCATCAAAAAATGTAACGTTAATGCGTTGAAGCAAACATATTTCCGAATCAATCAAAGATATCGGAATCAAATTGAGAAGTTTACACTCGGTATCCTTATAGAGCCAACCGCAACATCGATTCCACATGAATCAAAATCAAAATTTATCTGATTCCACATAAGCGCTAATCAGGAAATTCGATGATTCCATTATATGATACATTAGTTATGCCCCACCAATGTTCGTCCATGCCCCGTATATCGTTTCTCCATAGGTGAACTTGATTTTCGCTCACCACCAACGTATCGCTCACGGTCCAAAATTGTGAATTTGAGTTAAAAATCATGGTTATATAAACACAAAGCACCGTAATCAGTCGATTTAGTCTGGGGGGTGTAATCTATCAACGGAGGATCTCTTTTGATCAAATCATTTCGTCCTCAACTCTTAACATTATCATCAAAACGGAATTCTCCTCATCAGATTGTATTGTGTTAATCTTTCATAGTATCATAATAATGACACTTTAGTTTTTTAATATTTTAATATTTTTTATTATTTACTTTATTCAGACCGGACAAACAGGAAGATTATCCTCGAACTGATGAGGTGGAGGAAGATTTGTTTCCACGAGCACGTCAGCATGCGGAGGTTTCGAAAAGGAAAAATACCGGTAGCTTTTCACGAAGCTGTCGCTCAAATCCAGTTGAAGATTGCATTTCTGAAAAATGAGTTATATTATATTTTACTTTTGAACTACTGTTCGGTTAATTGCGATAATACTAACCAGAATTGAAGGTCCTCGACTTTTAGTGGGCGGTTTAAGATGAACTCTGATCACACGGTACCATTCCGATCTTTTCTCCCAAATGCTTTCATGAGCTAGGCGGTCATTCGTGTATATTGTCTCGTTTCTGGAATCGGTTAGATTTTCGTTAAAATTCGCGATATTTAAAGATAATTGAAACTTACTTCGTCCAAGTTGGCAGCTTGATCTCGCATTTGTCGAACAGTGCACTGGTGTTAATGCGATCGCATGAGACTGCCGCATAGACATACATTTCGACATCCGATAAGTACTGGAAAGGGTTGCATTTCAAAAGTAATCATTCCATTTTTTAACCTCGTAGTCGGTGCCATTGAGGAAGAATCTTCCTTTCTCGTCTGAAACCGTATTGTCTAAGTGGTCATCTGAAAGATTGTAAAAATGAAACAAATAAAAGTAACATATAACAAAACTTACTCACCATGCGCCGTGTCTTCCTCGTAGAGATTCACACCGATACCAGGTAAAGGGATGAATTCGCCAGTTGAAGTGGAGCATCCGATACGTCCTTGAATGAGGGCCTGCAACTGGCATTGATTTCCAGAAATACATTTTATGTTTTTTTCCAAAAAAACTATAAAAAGCAAATGTCGAACTTGAAGTTGGTATGATGTAGCACGCTCTCTCTCCGCCAACATTCGCTGTTGATTCTGGACTCTGGACACAGTCAACGAAGAAGAAGAGGTGAAGGAAAATCCAGAGGAGGATCATGGAAAGTATGTGTGAATAGAGGGAAAGTGGCTCATTTATAGAACCACCAAAAATGCATTACTCGTAACGTTTTCGAAATGCATTGCTGGTAACGATATTTTAAAAGAGCAATAACATTTATATGAACGCATTTCGTAAATTCATCTGCATTGCAACTATAATCTTCAATTCCTTATAGAACCTTGCAATTCCTAAATTGTCCACCTGATCCATCATATATTACGTTGATAGGGTAGCTGACCTCTCAGCTCGTGATTGTTGATTGAAGAACCCCGAAATACAAATAATACTCGAAAACCGTCCATTTTCCTCAGGACGCTTTCCGATTTGGCAAATATGAACAACACAAAAAAGCGAGAGGGTATGCCAAAGAAAAAGCTCACCAGCATTGTTCTTTAAGCATGGTGAAAGGCTGGCCGACAACCCAGCTAATATTTATTTTTCGTTTCGTTTATACGTGTTGTGTATTTGTTCATTACTTCATAAAGACATATCGTAACGTCTGTCTGTCTGTCCGTCTGTCTGTCCCTTTGTCTGTCACACTTTTTCTTCAAATCTCTGTAACTCGGCTCAAAATCATCCTATGTGCCTAGAACCTTGACCATATGAAATCCCTTGACGAGCACTTTCAAAATTTGAACTTTGATCTTTGAACTTTGTAGTTTGTAGTTTGATCACATTCTTTAAATCGCTCTAATTCGCTTCAAAATCATCGTAGAAGGTTAGAACCTTGACCGTTGACGTCCCCACGGCAAGCGCTTTTAAAATTTGAACTTTGATCTTTAAACTTTGTAGTTTGTAGTTTGATCACTTTCCTTCAAATCGCTCTAATTCGCATCAAAATCATCGTAGCACCATAGGACCTTGACCGTTGGTGACCCCTTGACGAGAGCTTTCAAAAAATTGATCTTTTTCTTCAAATCGCTCTAACTTTGCTCAAACACGTCCGTGTGACGTCGGACCTTGACCATTGGCATTGCGTTGACGAGCACTTTCATCACACTACATAATATGGTGCATTTTACCAAATCGCAGAAAACTCAAATGCACCGAGCGCACCACCCGCCCGCCACACCACAACTTCCTAACCTGCTCTCACTCCCCGCAGCGTGAGCGTTGTGAAAGGCTCGTGAGAACGTTTAAACCAGCTCTCAACAGTCACTCCAATTTTTATCTTCAACACACAACCCCGCGTAACGTAGCGACCGAAGGTCGCTAGTTCTCTTAAAGTGGCGATTAGATTAAATTATTTTTTAATAATAGGAATACAAATTATGACGGGAAATATAACGATCAAGCATACAAAGCATATCGGGGGAAGGAAAGTTATGGAGGTGTGGGCATTTTATTATCCCATTTCATATTACGATTCAGCTTTCGATGGGGTAAAGGTAAACGTCCCGTCTTCGAGACTGGGCTCGCGGAAGTACACTGCTAGGCCAGTGTCAATTTCGGCAGATTCAGATCTAATCACGACTACCAATTCCCTGTCCCCAACGGGTAGGCGCCTTGGTGAGGCGGAGACGGTGTCACGCGATCGGTTATATTCGAGCGTAAACAATACACGTGTTCGATTCGCCACCTCTAGAAGCCCCGTCGGATTAAGACACTTTTATTTTTTCCAATTACTAATTCGAATCAATAAATCGGGAACGTCGCAATTTATTAGTGCTATCGAATTTCAAATATAACATGCGTTTATTCACACGGGACATTTCGGAAGGTCGTTTAGAAAGGGTGGAGGAGGGGGTGCATTCGTTTCAACCACCACCTCAGTCAGCGGCGGTCTATCGCTTGGATTTATAATCATCGGCCAATCTCACACGACTTCTGCATAAATTTAACACGTGTATCACGAGTCAGTGGATGAAAAATAGGCCCCTCGGGAACATTTTGAAAATTTGTATCACGAATTTGGCCCACACTATGGTAGTATAATACCCTGGAGTGATGATTTCGAAAAATATTTGTCCCAGAGCCGGCTTTTAGAAATTTTCCGGTTTTGTACCGTATCTCTGCTCCCAGCTGAGCTACAAAGGTGTCATTGGGCTTAAAATGTGTGGAAAATTATTTTGAACAACTTGCATGTTGACTGCTTTTGTATGCGATGCCAATTGAAAATGTTATGGTAAAAAGTCCATTTTTTCAAGAAAATAATAATTTTTTTCGACATCACGCAGGAAACTTACAGCGGATTTTCTTTGCATATTTTGAAAGAAGAAGTCAACCTGCATTATATAAAAAAATTAGCAAAGAAATTCAAGGGTAGATTTGCATTGTAATTTTAGGCCAAATGTGGAACTTTGGCAAAATCGCAAAAATAATTATTTTCAAATTCTTATAAAACTTATTTATTTCACTTAAAACAATCTTTAAACACCGTAAATCTATGCATTTCGAATTTAAAAGTTCATAAAAATTACAAGGTTTGCAAGATTGCAAGGATTTGGAAAGAATTTGAAAATAATGATTTTTGCGATTTTGCCAAAGTTCCACCTTTGGCCCAAAATTACAATGCAATTCTACCCTTCAATTTCTTTGCAAATTTTTTATATAATGCAGGTTTCGAAATATGCATAGAAAATCCGCTGCAAGTTTCCTGCGTGATGTCGAAAAAATAATTTTTTTGCTTGAAAAAATGGACTTTTTACCATAATATTTTCAATTGGCATTGCACACAAAATTCTAGCTGAACTGGAAGAAGAGATACGGTACAAAACTGGAAAATTTCTAAAAGCCGGCTCTGGGACAAATTACCTATATTTTTCGAAATCATCACTCCAGGGTATTATACTGTTATAGTATGGGCCAAATTCGTGATACAAATTTTCAAAATGTTCCCGCACACCTCCACTGACTCGTGATACGTGTGTTAAGTCGATACTGCATTTCTGAAATTTGAGAATTGCAACAAATGATATATCAAATTTATTGCAAACTAAATTAATACTGACCAGTGTGTTATGACCACGCGTTTGATTTGGTTTAATGCGAACCATATAAACACGGTACCACGCCGACTCGGGTATCTCGATCGTATTGTTTCTCGATTCGCAATCATTCATACGAAGACTTTCGAATCTGGAAAGAATTAATCCACTTTTTGAGATTTTTTATAGCTTCAGGATTCAAAATACCCACCGATCTCTCGCGGTTGGCAATTTGTTCAAACATTTGTCGAAGATTCGATTTGATAAAATATATTCGCATGGAACAGCCACGTACACTTACATATCAACAGGCGAAAATATATGATTGGTACCTTTGAGTGGCTATATATTACACAGGGAAACTAAACCTCGCTATCATTTCCTTGGAGTAAAAATCGACCCTCTTCGTCCGAGACTGCATTGTGCAAATGGTCATCTGAATGGGATTGTGGCAGCACGCACGATTGGCATTTTGGTAGTTCTCATTATGGGGGATTTTGATGTTGACCCATCTGAAGACCCAATGTATAGCATTTGTTGTGTATCATGCGTTATTTAATGAAACATCTTCAGGAATACACAACACAAGAATATAAGTCCAGCGTTACAAAAAACAGTTGGACTTATTTCTTTACCATAAAATACTTCTTCCTCATAAAGATGTACTCCCATGCCAGGTAGTGGCATGAATTCGTCATGATATGATGTACATCCGATTCGCCCTTGAATATGGGCCTGGAACTCGGGGTCTATACCTTTCACACAATTGACATTACGTGCAGTATTGTGAGCAGCGGAACAGTAAAATCATCGCACCTGAAGCTTGAAGGAAATTCGGCGTTCTCTCAGTTTCGGATAGGGGTCTAGAGCGTAGCTAATCACGAGAAAGAAAAGTTGAAGGAAGAGACATTTGAAAAGCATGAGAACTGTGGAATATGCTAACAGGTGGAAAAACACGCATTTATAGAAACAGTAAACCTTTTTCATAAACATAATCAGTTAATGGAATTTTGTCACTACAATTTACGTGAATGCATTGCAGGACAAAATTTCTAAATAAATCAATTTTAAATCGATTTGATTTGCCAAAATGCAGTTGTTTCGACAGCTATGCCTCAATGTTCCAACTCGGTGCCTTCATGTAGATATCTGTAGCATTAAATTCTCCCAAGATTCACGTAACACAAGGTGATTTTCGTAGTCTAAATATTACTCAATCAGCTCAATTTCGGCGCTTCTCATGCTCGTTACCCCGCTCAGTCTCAGAGAATGTAATTTGGCGGATAGGATCTGCCCAGAAATTCCTTCTCAGTACATCTCAGCAAACACCATATTAGCGTGGGAGAAATGGGAGGGGGACAAAAGCACAACAATTCAACATTAATTTGCTATTGAACGCAGCGACTTGAACGTTGCTTCATTGTAACCAGCATACTCTACGTTACATTTGCATATGAGGTTTTTGGTCCAAAATTAATTATTTGATGGGAAAATCAGTGTTAGATAATCATCAAGTACCGTAACCAATCGATGTCATGCCAGATCAGAAAATCCTTTAAGCCAGTACCATGAAGATCGATTGGTTGCGGCATTTGGTGATTATCTAACATTAATTTTCCATTCAAATTCTCAATTTTGGACCATGAACCCTATACATAGATGTGAAGTGAAACGCAAGTTCATCTGGTAACAATAATAGCATATGCAAATTTAGGGGAGCACAGAATGATTACAATGAAAAAACCCCAAGTCGCAGCGTCTAATCGCAATTTCATGGTGCAATATTGTGCTTTTGTCCCCCTCCCCAGATTAGTGTGGGAGAAATGGAGAAGCAAGTTGTCTGGAGATTAATCGTTGCCTTGGAATTCTTCCCAGAGCTGCCCCGAAGAGTCCGCGGTCTCTTCCCTGTCTCTCTCTCATTCGAGTTTTCCTGGGGCAGACCTAACTTCCTTTCATAAATTCCTTCATTGATGCCTCAGCCCTGATTACCAAAAACACTCGATATCTAATCGATTGATAATTTTTGCTTAGTGACGTTGAACGATATTTTATTGTTTTTATCGCATTGTTGTCACGTTCATCTCTTCAGGCATGGTACATCTTCAACATCTCATTGTCTGCACATCCGCACTCGCTGCTGCTGCCGTTGCTCTCCCGCACAGAGTGTACAAACCTGTTGTGAGTTGCATTCCCTACCCGATATGATGCATATTTATTTAACCTTATTTCATTTGCAGGAGGTGCGTTCGGTCAGTCGCTCCCAGCGATTTCCGAACTCTGAAAACGCGAGTACTTGCGGAGAATCGTGTGATAGCGTCAAGTGCGATGTATTCGTGCACCAGGAAACCGCCAAACTGTGTTCAACCTACTTCCTCGACCAGCAGTCAACCGCAAAGTTCGAGTGCTCTTCCCCCATGAACGGATGGGTGAGCACTCTTTACTCTGTTATATATTCCAGCGGTATGAGTGGCTGTATCATGCGGTCTGGGAGAGGACTTCGCAATGTGCGTAATAATATATTTATTATACAAACTCTCTCGATCGGCGAATGAGTGTGGGAAACGAAGAAACGGCTACCCTAACAGAAATTAGTTGTTTGTTTGCCTCAAGATTTTGCCATTTATCAGGGGGAGGGGTCGGGAGGAGGAAAGAGTACGGTATCAGGGAGATACGGAAGTAAGTTGTTATTGCCACCTAGTCGTCTTGCTATTCAATTTCCATTGCAGGCCCCTTCAGGATGCACGTATGAACTCATGAGCCCCGTGCCTCCCTCCTTCGACCTCGTCCAGGGATTCACTCGTGCAAGCTGCCCGCCTGGAAGGAGTGTCTTCATCCAGGTACGAAGGAGTTCAAGTGCAACTAAAGAGTGCAAGCAAAAAAAAAGAAGAAAAACACAGCCACTACTATAATTGTGTGAACAGTATTCATATCTAGGTGATTCCGGTAAAGGGACTCGTCCCACTAGTGTTGCCAAGACGATGCGTCCTCATTTAATGTGTTCTCTCACTGGTCAGTAGAGTGCGCTATTCGAGTAATGGTCTCTTCATTTCGCACACTGTCTCACCGCTCGACCGGTCGAGAGACTGTGGGAAATGAAGAGGCCATTACCCGAATATCGCACTCTACAGGTCAGAGAGCGAGATAGAACGTACCCAACGAGGAGGGAACACGCAGATTAGCCAGCACAAGTCCATGCCATACCAAACTTTCAGGGAGCAGACAACTCGACGCATCACTTCAACGAGGCCGTATACTGTGTCGGCATTGTCTGGAGTGCAGAGGGAAAGGACATGGGAGGCCACATCGACGTCGCTTGCGTCGACGAGGGTGGGTAACGGAATCAGTTTGCACTCACTAGTATTGCAACTAGACAACGCTGGTAGATAAAATACTTCGATTTGCAGTACTTACATCGAACTCTTCGGACGCCCCGCCAATCGATCGTTCGCTCCTTCGGTTCGTCGTTTTGCTAGCTAAGGAGGCGAACACATATGTTGCGTAAATTCCGAATGTATCCCTTGCAGAATCTGATGCCTCTCATTCGAATCCAGGTGTCTGCAGAGGTCCAGTGGTTCACAGCAGCAGATGAACAAGATCCCACAGATAAGAGTGAGTCTTACATTCAAGGTTATCATTTTAATAGATGCAAGTGTAGATCTAGACATTCAAAAAGTTAACAATGTTTTGTTCTAAATCGATAATTGATGTCGATAGTACACACATCTAAAATTATGCAAACCAAACAATCGATTTCTCACAGCTATCCTGGGTCGCATCATCCCGTTCTCCGAAGCGGAGAACTACACGGACAACGATTGCATCGTGGCCCTCATTCGAAGACAGGAATGTGAGAGAAACTATTATTCCTATTCGGGCTGCATAAGACAAGGTCGACAACAATGCAGCATTTTGATACGCATTATGAACTGTCGAATATCTGGATGGTTTCCGTAGTGTGTGCATCGCTTTTTTTTTGGGTTTGTTTAGCGCATTGGAGCGCAAGGGAATGAATGGCCTGGTGATATATTAGGCACGGCTGAACCCTAATTCGCAATAATATAATTTTTTTATGAAAATGAAACCCGTTACTTGCAGATTTGAACATCTACCAACTCGCAACTGCACCAGTCAGCAAATCCTACAGCACGACCCAAGATGGTGGAGACTGGTCCTGGGGTTGGTTTAGCAGTTGCGTTATATTTATACGTGAATTTGTGTAAGATACATATAATGTTACATCATTTCTTTCAGTCTCGTGGCCAGCAAGAAAGATTGCGGTGCGACTTTGCCAGTGTATCAGTTTCAGAAGATGTACGACTCAAACCACTGGAGTAGGTCTAACATTTTTTTCACAATCATCAGTAGTTCAGAACCTTGCACCCGTTGTTCCTTTGTCCACAATGGTAATTTAATTTTCTTTAGAAATACATAGTGTATTAAAGGGATCCGGACATAAAAAATCAAGTGTGCCTTAAATTGCGTCTCATCGACCCCTTAGTTAAATGCAATAAACCAAAAAAATTTTTAAAAAAATTATTTAAGCAATAAAATAAATAATTAAATATATAGTGTATTACTGTGGTAGCGTGTAAATTCAACGTTTCAAAAAATTCAAAAAATATATTAAAATTACTGTATTGGAAGCATCTTGATTATCGGTTTTCAGACCGGCTGGACGACCGTCTTCTTCTGCAGTTTCTTTGCTTTCTTTTACTTTTTTTCAGTTATTTATGTTGTATTTCACTGTTTTGTGGCCTGAATTGTATTAGAAAAGAGCTCGGTCATGTATAATGCTGTTAGTGAAGTAATCTGACCCCATTGAATTGCGAACGAACGTTTTCTGATTGCTTCATATTCCTTCTAGTCGCACTTTTACTGCTTACATTTGTTATCAGTACATGGCTATGGTTGCTCCGCTTGCCCGCTACGATCACACGTATACCGGACAATTCCCGACGTTGCCGCGATGGGAAGGGAATGGTTAGTGCGCCTGAATATTCGCGAGGATGAGGTCAAGTTACTCGAAGAGTATGCTAACGACGAGTCTACCAACATGGCTCGCCACCCCGACTTCGTAGGAAGAAACTACCTGGACCCCGAAGACGTGATTCATATTGTATTTCGCTTATTGGACTTACTTTCATCGTTAGGAGGACCTTTAGGTTGTATAATCCAATGCAGAATCGATATAAAGCCCTTTCTTGTTTTGGTATTGGTAATCGAATTTTCCGTTTGCTCCACTACGCATTTTTAGCATTGTAAGAATAGGGAAGGGGAGACTCTAGAAGGAGGGCGGTGTACGTGTACTGGACGACACTAATTACTTCCAAAATACATTACATTCGTATGCATATGCCCTGAGGAGGAACTCTGAGTAATATACAAGCCCTGAGGAGGCAATAATACACGCATAAACACACAAGACTGTAACATTCCAGCCCGAGGACTTTGAGCCCGAGCCAGCTCCTACCTTAGACACGATGGCTGATGAAATATCTGATCTACTTTTCTCATCACCTGGTCGGACCCAGTCGGGAATATCTGGACGTACAACAATATCATTCGAAACATTTATTCAATTATGAAAACAAGAAACTTGAACTATGGAGAAAAATCAAACTACAAAACAGTGAAACATTGATTAGATTTTAAACAAATATTATCGACTTGACGTCGAACTCTATGGGCCATTGTCGATCCGTACTCGAGCACCTTCTCGCAGTCCTCCAGACCGCCAGAGAAGACCTGATGTCGATATAGAAATATGGCGTACAGTAGCCAATCTTTAACCAGTTCATTCTTGACCTACCTTAACGCCGTCCCAGTGGGTCGTCTCCATAAGCAGATTATGGTCCCAGTCGAACATCGGCCCTATCAGTCGACTCAATGTGGTCAGCGTCCAGCGCGTCCAGTACATCATGCAGTAGGCGTTCGGACACAGGGGCGACTGCAATCGAGAATCCGGTTTACTACGGTAGTTCCGTGGAGAAGGCAGATGAGTTCCCCGGGTCACAATCCTAGCTCACCGGGGAACGTTCCTAGAATAGGTGGGCACCATCAAAGTCAGCTTCAAGACTCCACCGGTTTTGAACTCCAACCCAACCGGAAAATACATTGATTCACCGCCACCTTCCCCGAATTTTGACCTTCGACCACTCCGGTATTGATATAAAAGCTTCAACAACTGCCCACTTATGGTTCCTAGAAGCCTACAGAGACCCACCCCATATTCCCTCTCTCCCTCTCCCCCTTTAGAGGCGGGGCCGAGTACCTGAACTTCAGCAGTAGTTTACCAAACCTAAGCAGTGTCAGTAGATGCCCATGAGAAAGGAATGGAAGGGGGCGGGGTTTAGTAAGCTTCTAGGAAAGTGCCCTCACCGGATGTTAGTAGGAGATCCGAAGCACGGGCTCGATGATGTGCATCGACACCTTGTCGAGCATTGACTTGATCATCTGAAGGGATAATATTTATCCCTTTTCATCCTTTTCACAACGTGCGGATCCCAAATAAAAAGCACTTTGCAATGCTCCTTCTCTGCACCTACCGTACTTTGTCGGGGAGTGGTCGGTAGGGGGCTGGGGCGATATGATGAGATCCGTTCTGTGGCTTCTCGCCAGCCATCTGAATTGATATTACGGTGAGACGACATGGTGTACTACCGAAAACGGATCCGATTCGAGACTAACCTCGCTTCGCAGCTCCTTCAGCGGTGTTCGCAGTTGCGCTTGATGCGTGAAGGTGCGAGCAGTGGTGTAGCTGTGGCTACCGGGCACTCTGCAATACACGGTAAATAACCAAGCCGGAAACTGCTTGTAGATGAACACGGGGCACGGGACTGTTTTCAATTAGCAGTTTGATTCCGCCGCTATACTTACATATTCTATCAGCATTAAATTAAATAAGGAAAAAATATAAACGCACCTTTTCATCGAGCGCGCGGATGTCCGCCATCGTAAGCTGATGCAGTCGTCCATCCAGCAGAACACCTGCAATTTGTGCCATTAGTCCAGCCCTTTTCCAGAGCGAACAGCCGTGAATGGGTGATGAATGTGCATTAACATGCGTATATTCGAAAAATATTCGAAAATGCTACATGTCCTTCGCAAGGTGATCGCTCGTCCCACCACTTCCATGTTTCATCGAACCCCCATAAATGAACCGCGAAAAGCGAACCTCGCGGTGGAACTTGGAGAACAGCCGGGGTACTGCTTGATGGAGAAGCTCTCGACCATCTGCTGGAAGCTGACCCACTTGAAGTGCACGGACACGATCTTGTACGCGCTCATCACCTGACATTCGTTATTTAAATAATTTTTTCTTTTAGAATTCATGAGGTCACAATAAAAAATGCAGATTCACTAGGCCGATCTGAGTTTCAAAAGTAGATCTACTATGCATAGCTTCGACAAACAGGCCAGCTGCTTGCTAGTTATCTAGTTGCCCTTTACGGCTCGACTCCGGGCTTCTTTTTCTGGCAGCAGTTTCATCAATAATAGTGCTAGCTACTTTTCAGTATCAAGTAAATGATATAGCGAATCCATTCATTCAAAGTAAAGTTCACTTACCGGCTCCGTGCCGATCCTCCAGTCATTGACGAGCAGTCCTCTTCTTCGTCTGGTACAGGGAGGGCGACATCTCGTGCTTGACGCCGGCCGGCGTCAGGAACTCCTTATCGTTGGCGATGCCGATGTGGACGACCTCCCGCTTCTCCCTTGAGAGGTTGTGTGCCTGTATTTTAAACAATTAAATATTATTTTAAACACTGACAAATAATGAAACGTCAAACAGGTTGATCCTACGAGCGTATTTTCGAATTTAACAATTAAATATAAACTGGTAATCAATAATGTACACGCCATTCAGTATCACTCTTATAAGGTTGTGAGAAACTAAAGAAGGGCGCTCTCGAGAGATGGAAGTACGATACAGAAGGCGAGAGAACTACCTCAAAAACAAACACACTAGTAACGGAGTCTAGTTTCTTCAAATTCTCACTCACTTTCTCGGTGGTTCCTCGGTCGGATGGTCTCGACCTTGACGAAGAAGTTGTCCTTTATGTAGTCGGGGAGTTCCAGGCCTCCTCGTGGATCGCCAGCAATCCCTGGGGCGCGATCTTGAGGATCAGCGTCGGGACCTAAACAATTAGAAAATATTTTTAAGATTAAATATGCACTAATTAACGGATAAGGGTGGTAGATTTTGTGCCGTTGAAGAGCGCGTGGTTCGCGAACGGCTCATTTCTCAGTACCTGCAAAACGGGACCGATAATTGGATGGAAGCTGCACATGCCTGGTGGGGTGAGAAACGGAAGCAAGCAAGGCAGGCGCGTAATTACATGGCGTGAGCGCGAGAATTGCGTCTATGGTAAACGCGGCAGGATTATTAGGTCTGGATCTCGGGAAAAGCGGGTGAGTTTTGTATTTTTAAGCGGTCGGCAACATAAAATCTGGCCACATTTTGTCACTTGGCCCTAATAGACGAAGTGGGAAACGCACCTATACTCTCTCCCCGCCGCCAGTTTCGGCTCGCTTCGGCAACGGAGTGCAATTGGCCGACCTGGGACTCCTCTACGGTCAGCGGAAGGACGGTACGGCTGGAACGGTTAAATAAAAAAACAATAAAACAATCGTGGAAAACGCACTATTCCTTGACGATCATTCTCCGTGTTGCACGTTCTACTCCGCCGACGAAGGATGGACCGGCAGCGAACCGCTGAAACGGAGTGAGGCTCGACAATAAAAGACAGTACGAAGGAGGCAAAACTATTATGTAGTATCGACATCATCGAGGAAAAGTATTACAATCGTGAGGATGGTGGGAAAAGTCGGGAACAACTAGTCAACGCGCCTTCCTACACAGTAGAGCGAACGAACACCGCAGATAAGAACTGATGTCGGCATTTCCACGCTCATATCAAGCCACGCCGAATTAAATGCACACGCGAGTAGTGGATGAGAAGCAGGTTGAGTCAGCAATATTTATATTGCAAGTTGCTCGCAAGTCTAGCGAAACAAGAGCAACTCGAAAAAACTGCTAGCAAATTTGGTACCATAAGCTAAACAAGGTGTATTTCTGCCTAAATTCATGGTGAGCAAAGTGAATTGGGCCATTCTGAAACGGAATATAACCAGTTTTGATAAGAAGCCGGTAAATTGCAAAAATGGTGGGAAACCTCACCAAGGCTCACGCTACCGTTCAAATTGTTGATTATTTTCATTTCGAATTTTCTCCATTCATATATTTTTTTTAAATTTGTGTTTTATTTTTCGAAATAATATGTTTTCAATAGTTGATTTCAATAGAAATAAACCAAATAATTTAAAAATATAAACTTTGGGGCTCCCGGATCCCTTTAAAAAGTAGAATAAAATATTTTTGAAAGTTTCACTTTAGCCTTAATGTAAGAAGTTCATCCATTATTCGTAGATTTATTGGAACGCTCATAATTTGTTTCCATTCAATCTAATTGTACCTTTTCACTTCAGCCTTCGACTACAACACAACGGCTGGTGCACCTGCATCTTATTGGATGACGACAACGAGCCCCATGTTCTTCATCTGGCCATTATAAGATCGCCTAAAGGCTTTTATCTCACTCCCAATACATTTGTCACCAGACCAGTGGAATTTATATATTCGTATAATCTTGATCTTCATCGGATTATGAATGAGTTCCAACTTATTAGTTACTTATACCATAATTTCACAAAATAGATTTTGCCCCTCAGTTTTAATACCCAGTCGCTTCTCATGTTACCAATATTGATAAAACAAGTTGTCTGTAATATTTATATGTCGAAATTTGAAGTGTCCATGAATGGGATATAATATGGTCATTTGAAGCAGATTCAATAAATGTAAGACTGTTGAAATTCAGATTATAGCTTGTTATTTGGGTCACCGTATCTTCATATCAGATTTCCAAAGAAATTAGGTGGTGGAAAACCTAAATATTCAAAGCACGTCCAAAATGTGATCATCGTTACTTCAAATGATGTAATTTACATGCATACACAATGTAGGAAGTGAGTTAGCCACAATACATTCACATTACACTTGAAATCACATTTTGGATTCAATTTAGTTGGCTTATAAATTCGGGATTTCGCTACATCACTTCGCAATTTCTTCAAGTTTCAATGATTATCTTCTGGTTCTTCTTTCTTCAATTATATTTCAACGTGAACTGCGAGGATAATGCTGCCGAAGGATGGCTAACGGCTCAAGAAACTCAATTTCAACCCAAGGGATACACGCTCCATGTAATATTTTTTGAAATGTCTTTTACTATCAGGTTGTAACATAAGTTTTGTCGCGTCCAATCTCTTATGCATTTTAACCTCAGAAATTCTTCGAATTAATTTAATCTCAATTTCGTTATTCATCATCAGTGAGGGTCTTCGTACTCTTTCTTACGCGCTTTACTTCAGTCCTGTCAAGGCAGTTGAGGAGGCACATTAGTCAGACAAAGTTGTACTGAGATAAGGATTACAGATCATTTTCACGCATCAGCTCTTCTTGAAAAGGATAAATTATGCCGATTTTGTGTGATTTGCGTAAAGTACTACATATGTGCATAATTTTGAACCACTCACGGATAATGACAAACGAAAATCGTTCTAGAAATGTAGACGAGTTTGTATAATGTGGATGGTTGGTGACGGTCGCGAAAACTTTCGCAAGCCGAATTTTCTTCTCAATAGATATCCAGATCCAAATAGTGGTGGAATATAGTTCACCCAAAGTGGTCAGTATGCAGACAAAGTTTGGGGTAGATTGGGTTCTGTTGAGATAAGTGGCTCCATTCAGAACGATGGTATGTAAATTAAACTAATGAAATCGGCACTTTGTTCATATTCCTACCTCGCACACATGTTCAATATCTGATTTGTTGTGTCCATCCTAACCATAAACCCTTCCCTTACTAGTATCTACTTGGGATAAGTTTGGAAATAAATAGCTTTTGAATGACAATCTTTAATTCGAAACACCTAAATTTGCATATTTTGGTAAAATTGTGCGCGAATTGAATTAATAAAAATTCAAATTTCCCACAAGTGGAGTGTTCTTTCTCTCACTTGTTTAATGATAAATTATACCTCCATGAGTGGTAATTGGAACGCACTTATGTTAGTCACTGTTGTTGCAATTCTGGATTCAGAAGAGTTGGTCAAGTTGGCTACGAATCAGCGGCTAACCTTACACTCAGTGAAGTATATCTTTGATTCCGCTCAACATAGCACCATATCTGGCGTATATTTTGAAAGAGCATTGACGGGGTATATCACCATGCTGTAGAAGTTTGGTTCATTATTCATCTCTGCGAACTAGCACCTGATCAAACGAATTAAAAAAATCTGCACCAAATTTAAATCAGTTCATATTAATATTTTTCGCATAGCCAGCGTGCGCAGTTCAGCTCTACCCTATGGTTTGAATGTGCATGAACACACCAAACGTATACTAGGAGGTCAGGCATTGATAATGTTTGAGAAGTATCCTTCATGGAAATATTGTGAACCTCCGAAATGCGACAAAACTTAAGTTACAACCTAATACTTCACTCATCAACGTAGATTGTAAATCAAAACAAATTGACATCATCATATGTTTGATTTTCAGACTTTCATTCAAGGCCAAATCGGATGCTCCACTCCAACAGAGGGATTTCTTCCCTTACCTAACATCGGAATATATTATATAATATATATATATATATATATATATACCTTTATGATGATGAGCCGGTCATAGGTGGGATAATCATAACTTGCTTAAATTTTTTGTGTTTGCGAATCTAAGACAGATTCGTTTTTGCTACTTTCTCACGATTATCTGCTCAGATGCTCACTTGAAGAACAGTGCATCTAATGAGGATGGCAGATACATTCTCAATGCCACTACTGCCGAGGTCAGCTTTTTTTTTCAAAAAAAAGAGCATTTAGAGTTGTAAAGGAATTCGCAAATGGTACTGTTTTCAGTTCTTTTCGCCTCTAGATTTGTATGTGTACGTGGCTGTCTCGTGTGACCTCATCATGTACAATAGAGCATTCGACAAATGCAAATTTCCAGTATGGAAGTTAGTGATACATCAATTTTAATGAACTTCGTCTAACAGAGAGGGATATCGAGATTGGTCAATTCATATTGTGAGTAATCATATTCAGTAACGAGACGAGCGATACGAAAGGTTGTCGTCCCGATTATCGACGAGTTCTCGAGATACCCATTAAGTCGCCTGGACAAACTCCGGGTGTTGCAACCCTGATCAGAATCAGTTTGAACATCTCGTTATGAAAGATTCGCATCAGTCAATCATGAAACTCTGCGAGTCAATAGTTAAATCTAACGAATATCATGCAGAAATGCAATCTGCAACTGGATTTGGCCAATAGCATCGTGTAGGAAGTCTAAGATCCACCACACATAGAAGTGACTGTCGAAACGAACGCTCCACCTCTCCCCTTCGAGCAGAATCTCCCGAATTGTCCATTGTGAATAAATTATTGTTTTACAGAAATATGTTCTGCGTAAGATAACGAAATAAAATCAAATATCTATTGTCTCAGTATCAAGTAAACTGGAAAAAGGAAGTTCTTAATCTCTAACATTACATGTATCGGTACGAACTTTCCCCACCCTTTTCCTCCACAATCCGCATGGCTGAGTGGTCTAGTGGTATGATTCTCGCTTAGGGTGCGAGAGGTCCCGGGTTCAATCCTCGGCTCAGCCCTATGTTTTGCAGTGACTCCCCATGAGCCACCGATAAGTCGCACCCCGGTGCGCTCCACGTGAGGCTAATGAAAGACTGATTCGATCAATCACATCAGGCGGGGCACATGCCAAACACTAGATCAAATACGATTTACAAACATCATTAATAACTTGAACGGTGCGTAATTAGCTTGATATTACAATAGGTGAATCATTTTCTTCGGCATTATTCTTAAAATTCGACTAATCATGTTTGCTTTGAAAAATATAGTAGTTATGCACAATATAAGTCAAATAAGTACCAAACACAACAAGGTGTGTGAGATTCTCTATGAACTCGAGCTGAAATTTATAGTTTTTTTTAATCTTTATAAATATACCGCTTCCGCATCTTCAATTTTATCACACTGCTTAACATTCAGTATCCATCGAATATCTGTTAGAAATAATATGTAGCATTTTTACACATAACTCGTGAATGAGACCCTGTGTGAAAACATCCGTTTTCGAGCTGTTGAATGCGAAAATGGATCGTTACAACGATGCAGTTGTTTTTGAAATCAAATGAAACAACCTGTTCCGGGCTCATGCACAACTGGGTCCCGATGTTTGTTCGTGAAAGTGCCGTGATAAACCCTGATTCATTTCGTCTCTCTGTGGCGATTGCGAGATTTCAAAGCTTGTGGAGTAGTCGATACGATCACGACGTCGCGTGCCACCCCACGTGTTGGGCCGTCCCATTCTGACAGATAAAACGCATTACAATATCTATGCAACAATTACATACCTCGGGAAAAATAAAGGAAAGTTAGAACAAAATAACTGAAAGGTGAAGCGATAATGTCAAAACTTGAATTATAGGTTCTTATGAAATACGTTTAAAACTGCCATATTTATTCAGAAAGAACACGATAAGTTAACGTGACACTATACAGTACCGGACAAAAGTTTCGCAACAAACTTGTCATTGTCATAACTTCGTTCAAAATTGAGCTAGAAACGTATGGTTGAAAGCATTCGAGCGGTAAATATCAGGATAAAATATTCGTACGGTATATGTAGATACCGCAAGGTGGGTGACCGAAATGCTTTGGCAGTGTCATTTGTGGGTCTAATGTATCCCTTTGAGGTTAAATAAGGTCATACTTTTTGCCGTTTGGCGATATCGTATCTTTGACTCGAGTTATGGCCCAAAAACACCTCGAAAGAGTCACAACGGAAAGGTAGTCGAAATCGGGACGAGGGCGAAGCGGGCGGAGCCCGTTCTGCTTCGTTTCTCCAAAAGTTTGAGCATAGCTTCGCATCGAGCTTGGCTCGAGGTGGAGAGGAAAGGCAAAGGTCCTCTAGAGCGCGCGCTCTCTGCACGCGCCGGGTGAGAGACAAGCGAGAAAGGAGAGAGGAAGCACCGTCCCTTTGCAGTTCCATTAGCGCACGCTCTTGAACCTTTGAAATTAAATGATTAATCGGAAAAAAATCCTAAAAATACGTTCTCGGTGTCAATCGACGCCTAAAAGCAGTAACTATTCATCACACCATGCCCGTGTTAAGAATTGTCGTCGGAACCTTTCCATTTCCCTATCGTGAACCCTAAATCGGTCTTTTTTTAGATATTTCTGATAAGATAATGCATGACGGGCACCCTGTCGTTTATAGACACTAGTCAGACGTACCCAAAAATATTTTTTCCATATTTTTTGGATAAGCATTTGCTGCGTCATTTCGAAAGCCAGATTTCGACGCGCCTCTTTCTCCTCCTAAGTGGGCGGAGCCTGCGGTCTCTAGGTATATGATCTGAAACACATTTATCGCGGGTTTCTGAATTTAATTTTCTGCATCAATTTCCATGTATTTTTTGAAACTCAGCCGAAAGTCGTTGTTATATCGCGCGAACTGTGATGAAGGTATAACCATTGATCTTTACAATCCACTATCTGGCTTGCTCTTTGCACATCAGAAAGAGCTAATATATCGATATTCCGAGACCTCCGAGATGTGTTTGAACGGCTATATCTTCGCTCCCAGTTGAGCGATAGGGCCCCTATTTCGCAGCTACTATCCACTAGTAATGTAGAAACATTATATCAAGTTTGATAGTGATCAGACAAGAAATTGCAAAAATCGAAAAAAAATTGGACATGCATTTTCATAAACGTGGAAACAACCTTTAACGCTATCGACAAAATCCGATTTATTCCAGCTTTATGCAGAATCTATTAATGAACAAGTGTGTGAAATGGCAAAGTGGGGCGATTTGTCCAGCACATTTTACAGCCTAATAACCACAGAGAGACAGGTAGTCATGAGCCTTAAAACACGGTACAAGGCAAAATTGAATCTTATTCAAATATCATAAAACGAACCTATCAGATTTGCAAGTCCTAGATACGCACATTTCTCATTGAATTGGAGCCAATTTTAAAGAAACTCTCCCGATATACTAGGTCGACTTTCGCTATGGAACATTTCTGACGACTTTGGCCGTTCTGACTCGCTGTTGTTATTGGGCTGTAAAATGTGCTCGAGAAATCTTCTAACTTGCACTTTTTCAATAATAGATTCTGCATAAAGCTGGCAGAAATTAGATTTTCTCGATAACGTTAAAGGTTGTTTCCACGTGTATGAAAATGCATGTCCAATTTTTTTCGATTTTTGCAATTTCTTGTCTGATCACTATCAAATTTGGTATAATGTTTCTACATTACTAGTGTATAGTAACTGCGAAATAGGGGCCATATCGCTCAACTGGGAGCGAAGATATAGCCGCTCAAACACATCTCGGAGGTCTCGGAATATCGATATATTATATCTTTCCGATGTGCAAAGAGCAAGCCATATAGTGGATTGTAAACATCAATGGTTATACCTTCATCACAGTTCGCGCGATATAACATCGACTTTGGGCTGAGTTTCAAAAAATACATGAAAATTGTGATGCAGAAAATTAAATTCAGAAACCCGCGATAAATGTGTTTCAGACCACATACCATATGGCTATTTTCTCCTTTTATTTACCTCTCGAATGCTTCCTACGATAAGTCTCTAGCTCAATTTTGAACGAAGTTATGACAATGATAAATTTGTTGCGAAACTTTTGTCCGGTACTGTACATGCAACACTTATTCCTCCTCTTCGCAGTCAAAATCTCCATCTTCCTTCCACAATTCCTGCTCTCTCATGATTTGCTCGTTACGTTCAAGCTGAGTCATGGGGAAGAGCTTCCTATAAGTTATTTCATTCACTGTAGATCGCGTTACACTCGCATCAAGTAATGCCTGTATACTATTGGGGTGTCCGGAAAGTTCGTATAATGCTTTGGAAAAAAGTCAGTTCGCGATCAAATGCAGTGATTGCGCAATCTGTTTGTCAACAATGTATTGCGTCACTCTGACGTTAAGTGGTTAAGTGGGATGTGGGTTGGATCAGTCTCGTAGTTTCTACACTTGTTGAAGTGGTGAAATATAGCCGATATTTTGATACAGTTGTGTTGAATTACTGTCGGAAATCGCTCCATAGTAGATCGGATCTTCGATGGACAGATTCCATAATAGACATGTGCGAGGAGTGAATCATGTATAATAATCCAGCGAAGAGACAACAGTGTTTCGACACCGATGCGAAGCACAAACCCGTTCCCTTGAAGAAAATGAGGAAATTCACTGATTCTTTCTATCATTACTTGTACCGATCTAATAAGAGATCCTTCCTACTGGAACCGCCATCAATGCCGACCTCTTCTCTGAACAACTGGAAGATGTCGCGATCAGAGTCCCTCCCAGACTCCTGAACCAGGGCAAAATTCTACTTCTGATGGACAATGCTCGCGATGACCCAGAAGAAAATGGACGAGCTGAAGATCGAGAGGATTCCCCATCCACCGTATTCCCCGGATCTCTCCCCATGCGACTACCACTGCTTCCGCTCTCTCTCTCTGACTTCTGCAAAGGAAAAGAAGTTCAAGAATCGAGATGAAGTTGTGAGGGCTTTCGTGAACTGGGCGGTCTCGAAGAAACCCGCATTCTGGAAGGGAGGAATCGAGACCCTGCCCAATCGCTGGAGGGAGGTAGTGAGAAAGAAGGGGGCATACATTGGTCACTGAGAATTGTAAAGCATTGAATAAAAAATAAAAACAAAAAATTATACGAACTTTCCGGACACCCCAATACTTCAATTACCCACCGAGCAATCTGAGGGTCGACCAGTGCCGCCACGGCTTCCTTCAATTGCTTCATCTCATCGAACAATGCGACGGTTTGGCATCTGCATCTAAGTCCGCTGACTTTCTTGCGCAGGCCTTTCAGCATTTTCAAGTGAGAATCCTGCAAAGCCTTTTGACTTTTTTGAACAATCAGGTTATTCCGAAAGTCTTGCTCGATCTTATCATTGAAATACTTTTGTCTACGTTGGCATTCGAATTCATTTCAGACTTACCTGGTTTTTCTTATAATATGAGGGTATCAATGTTCATTCTAGCGCACCTTAGATCAGAGCTCTCATTTCATTTAGGAATGATTACTTATAGTTCAAATCTTGCGATATGAGTTAATCCAGATCATTATTCCTTCTATCATAATTTTATGGAGAATAGAGATATGGCCATATCTGAAGTACAAGCGTGCATTGCTATGTTAATACATCACTTATGATCACTTACTATTAGTCAGAGCTAAAATCCTTTCTTTAGACGTCTCTCTTTTTGGGAATGTATAGTGAAAACCTTTTAGCTAAATACGATTTTGTCTTCACGTTTTTGGGTAAGGAGAAGCAGGGATCAATATCGATCGAAATTATAATTATCTTCTTATGTTCTTCTTAAAAATGAAGTACCGGGGTTATTCATAATTGCGTTGACTAGATATGGCTATTCGAATCATTGAAAGGGTTCTTAGAATGCTGAATTTGATATTTCTATCAAGTTTTCATTTCTTGCGCAGCTTGAATGATCGATCTTTTGTGCCGGTGTTATCGAGCACACTATGCTCTTCCAAAATATATATGGATATTATTTGGACTTCGATCTCTTGTATCTGACACATCAGAAATCACACCAAATTTCGTTGCAAAATAAATTCAAAAAAAATTATGAAATCTCAAATTTCATGGCATGTATTCTGATCACGATTGAAATCAATTAAGCTCGTGAAACAACGGTTCACCCTCTTCAACAATTCTGAGACATCAGGCACTTGAGTTCAGAAAGGAGAAAAATCGGAAAGATTAAACGCCGAGCAAGACTTTCGCAACAACCTAATATGTAGTCTCCATATACATATATATTTCAAATAGCGTATATATCATTCCTTTTTTAAACGCACATCATAAGAAAGTTTAAGATCGTCTTCCTCTTCCTTATCGCTGCCCGTATCTGGTCGGAGGAGATTGGGAAGAAATGCATCGTACGATCGATCGCGAACGAGCATCCCGCTGCAACAGAAATGGAAATATGAGTGACTATCTGAGAGAACTGAGCAATTCCAGCTATGTGCCGTACAACGAAAAAATAAGTCTCAATGTGAAGAGTGTTCTAGGGGTAACTTTTCACGTAGAATACGAAAATCGACCTTAGATTGCCGTATCTCTGACCCCTCATTTCCTGTGTCGCGCTATAGCTGGGTGGTAGGTTTTTGTATATTTTGAACGGCTCATCCAAACCTCATAAATGTATTGAAATTCTGAAAGATCTCGACGAGATAAGCATTTGCACCGTTGGAAATGAAAGTTAGCTCATCTGTGAAAAAAATTATGACCATTTGAAAAATTTTCCATGACTCAACATTGACGTCCTGGAAAATTTTAATCCGCATGCCCCTTTTTAAATATGTTAGATAGATTCTACGTGAAAAGTTACCCCTGGGTACTTATTTTCGCTCCAAAATCGGCCAATGCATGGGGTCTCCGGATTCGCCGAAGATGTTATTGTCGTAATTATTTGTAGATATATGCGTATTTCAGGCGAATCGTCGCCAAATCAGATTGGTTTCGAACCAATTTTGACGATTCTAGAATAGTAAGTGAAAACACGCTGAAAAATTCGGGGTTTGGCTCGTCTAAAAATTCGATTTTTCCAACTTCGAAAAATTTCAATTTTGAACGTGGTTATCTTTAAATATTCAAATGAAATATCGCATTTACCGGGTAAATCTTAGAATAGGTACCGACATAGATCAGAAAATGGTGTAGAGAGGCTCCTCACAAAGTGCGATACTTGAAATATTCTCGCCTGAAAACGCTATTAATAAAAAGCAGGATTTGCAATATATTGAATTTTTAAAGCGTTTTCTTTAAAAATTGATCAATTTTTGTTGAATTATGCTTTCTCGCTCACGATGTGTTGGTTAACATTGAATAGAGTCGAGAATGCGTTGTTTTCAAAGTTTCGATTTTCACAATGGCGAAAATTTCGATCTTTGAAATATGTACGTGCGCTCATATTTTCCGATCACCTTACATGCCAAAGTTGTTGTCCGCTTGAAAATTATTCCATTCCCATCAAAAATACCCATTATGTGTTCGTAAATATTATCGACATGCTCTCAAAACATCGTTTTCGGGCAAGAATATTATATCGCAATTTGAAAAAAGTATCGCAATTTGTGAGGAGACTCTCTACACCATTTTCTAATCTATGTCGGTACCTATTCTAAGATTTACCCGGTAAATGTGATATTTCATTTGAATATTTAAAGATAACCACGTTCAAAATTAAAATTTTTCGAAATTGGAAAAATCGAATTTTTAGACTTGAGCCAAACCCCGAATTTTTTAGTGTATTTTTACTTACATATTCTAGAATCGTCAAAATTAGTTCGAAACCGATCTGATTTGGCGATGATTCGTCTGAAATACACACATTTCTACAAAGAATTACGACAATGACATATCATTGTCGTAATTCTTTTGAACACAATTTTTCAGCTGTTCGGGGGAGAGGTCATGGGGAATCACTTGTGGGAGTTTCGGCTTCTTCCCAGATCGATGGAGGATGGAGGGACACCGTTGATCTGGGAGTACCAGTATCCTTCTTCAACTCACGCACACTGGCCATGGGCTTGCGCTTCAGTGTGCGGAGAACGAGAGGCTGATCGAGGAAGGGAGGGCGTCCAGAGCGGGGTTGATCATCGAGACCAAACTCCCCTTTCTTGAAGCGGGAGAACCACTTATAGCAGAAGGGTATGGAGGGGGCGTCAGCTCCTTCCGACTGGGCCAGGGCAGAGCGGGCCTCCTTCACGGATCGGCCAAGACGGTAGTAATGAAGTAAAACTGCTCGGAGGTAGAGATGGGAGTCCATCACAAGAATCAATGTAGCAACTAGGAGACTGATTAAATCCTCTCACTACTCAACGTCAGAATGATGGAATACATTGTTGACAAACAGATTGCGCAATCACTGCATTTGATCGCGAACTGACCTTTTTCCGAAGCATTATACGAACTTTCCGGACACCCCAATACAATGAGCAAGAATTCATTCTAACTAACTTTAATCTTCATCACATCGATTTCGAGAATGACAATTTGCCCAATAGTTCTCGCAACAACGCACGAATTGGAGGACGCCACATCCCACCATCCATACACTTTATTCCTGCAGATTTAAAAAAAATATATTGCCATGCAATTTCTTAATATGATAAGAACCGTATGTTTAAAATAATAATAAAAAAATGTCTAATGCCTTAACGAAAATCTGACTTGTGTATGAAGAATTCTTTGGCGTCATTGATAATCTGTTCTTTGCCTATCAGTTGAAATGGTGATACGTCCGCTTCGAAACACTCGATAGTAGTTCCATTCCTGATGAGGTATGGCTGGCAGAGTGCGAACTTCAACTTGTGATCGCTTTGTATCTGCAACATTATTTTTAATATGAAAAATGAATCAAATCTTTAAAAAATAAAAATAAAACTTACTTCACGAATCATCTCCATGATATGCATGTTATTCCGTGCGATGATTTTATATAACTGGTAGAATGTAACATCAAGAAATGATGAGTTCACCTGATAAATAATCAGTTGCTAACAGATTCCGAATTAAAACTTGCGGCTCCTGTTTCAGATGTTTTTGATGTTGTATAAAAATACACCGACGAATTTCTCTCCCCTGCGTAATGTAATCGACAGTCTGTTAAGCATATATCTGGGATAATAACAGCAGATTCATTCCTAAAAATTGAGAAGCCGATAATATCAAAGAAAATATCCCTAACGAGTAATTATCTCTGACGAAGATTTTCAAAATTGTGTGTGGGTGGAAATAAAATGTCGTCCCTTAATAAAATACTTTCTTTTGAGTGCATATATATTTATTACCAGACATTGTCTTGCACACTTGGACGATATTATTAGGAATATGATCAACTTTGTAATAAACTGCCTGCAATCATTTAGGCAATCATTTTGCAATCATTTTTTGAATTATGTTTGCAAGTTCAAAGTAGATGTTCCTGATTTGATAACGAAGAGTAAAACGATCTAGAGAGACATAGTTGTGTAAATTGCAGTGATATCGCATCCACTTGCGGCTGCTCTAAAATTTAGAGAGTACAAATAGCTTAGCTCATGAAGAGGTTAGACACTCTTTGACGGCACGATCAATATCTGACCATTTTCCACTTTTTTTCTGGATACCCCCATGTGTCCTCATCACTAAATGAAGTATTCTTGGGTCATGCTGTTAAAACATACAAATACCGGGTTACCAATTTTTTCAATCTCGAAATTCAGCAAATATAAATATTATTAGATCTAGGTCCGAAGTTAGTGTGGTTTATTAACATACTGCCCTAGATGACAAAAACGCGATTTATTGCGATCCTGTAATTCAATCGCAAACTGGTTTTTCATGTTTGAAAAATCAATTTTATTTTTTTATAAATTTAAAATAAAAAATCCGCAAAAAAACGAATATGCCATGTTGTAGTGAACAAAATTCTGCGTCGATTAAAAGCCTGAAAAATTTTGGGGCATCTTTTGAGATAATTAGCCCCAAAAGTAGATCAAAATTAAAAAATGTGTAGGAATCACCCGTCATTATGCTCATTTTCTAGAGCTCGTCGAGCTGATCAAGGTTGATGTTTACCATTTTTTACGTTTTTTCGTTCCTGATAAGTTATGAACTCTAGAAAACACGAAAAAATGCCCTATTTTTGGCTGTAGAAAGTAATGCGGAAAATGGCTTTTTTCGTGTTTTCTAGAGTTCATAACTCATCAGGAACGAAAAAGCATAAAAAATGGTAAACATCAACCTTGATCAGCTCGACGAGCTCTATAAAATGAGCATAATGACGAGGTGATTCCTACAAATTTTTTATTTTGAGCTACATTCGGGGCTAATTATCTCAAAACATGCCCCAAAATTTTTCAGGCTTTTAAGGCGCAGAATTTTATTCTCTACAACATGGCATATTCGTTTGTTTGCGGATTTTTGATTTTAAATTTATAAAAAAAACTGATTTTTCAAACATGAAAAACCAGTTTGCGATTGAATTACAGGATCCCAATAAATCGCGTTTTTGTCACCTAGGGCAGTATGTTACTAAACCACACTAACTTCGGACCTAGATCTAATAATATTTATATTTGCTGAATTTCGAGATTGAAAAATTGGTAACCCGGTATTTGTATGTTTCAATAGCATGACCCAAATAATACTTCATTTAGTGATGAGGAGACATGGGGGTATCCAGAAAAAAAGTTTGGTCCAGATCGGAGATCATGATGTCCGGGCGCAACAGGCAAACCCTCGAATCTTACCGAGCCGGTCTCTTAAACACATATTACATTTATCATCTGCGCTGTTCATTTCTGCTTTGTCCCTCATCATTGTATGCATGGCTAAAAGCGAATCAGTCTGTTCGAAATCTACTTCAAATGAAGGAATGGTTCAAGAAAATTGTGGCTGCTCTATCCTGCATCCATGATAAGAAATGGTTAAACATGATTCATCGCGATCTAAAGGCACGTGAATATATTTTTGAATATATTTCATATGTAGTTTTAAATTAATTATCTGAATAATTAATACATTACTATTTTATGAATTCTTCAGCCGGCGAACATTCTACTCGATGAAAAGGATAATCCGAAGATTTGTGATTTCGGAATCGCGGCGCTGGAGGGTGATCGAATGCACAGTACTAATATGGGAACTCCGCTGTACTCCGCGCCCGAGCAGGTATGCTAATTACTGGCTTCTTTTTATATATTGCACTGATTAAAATTAATTATGAACTCTGAACTATTGCAGTGTTCTGCATTTCCGTGTTATGATTACCGGACTGATATTTTCGCTCTCGGTTTAATTCTTCTCGAATTATGTGTTCCTATAAGAGAAACTGATCTCGGAATGGTAATGCTAATTTATTGATCTTAATTTTACCCACTCGATTAAAAATGACGCATTTTATTAAATAGCAAACTTGAAATGTACGCAGGCATATTGTTCAGACAATTGTGCCTTAATTTGTATTAATTTACTTTTTCCGCTAACTAATAAGGACAACTGCAGATATTCAGTAGCTTCCGCACGAGCGACGGATATCACGATTGGACAGGCGTTCCCGGGGAAATGGTTAGTTGTTCGTGACGTAGAGGAAATACACAATGCACGTTAAGAGGCCACTCATCATTTGGCTGACAGCATACGACTTTGAGAAGAGACCGAATTGCGAGCAGATTCTCGTCCATCCCTTCCTTCAGGAAACTCAGCGTATTCGATCTATGAGTGAATAAAATGTATAGATGACCGATCGAACCGTCTAGTCATAATATTATGTAAAACGATTATTTGTTTTGTTAAACAATGTACTTTGAACAACGTTCGATATATTTCATTTGTAATTACGCAGAATTATGCCCTTGTTCTTTACAAATCTCCCTCACCGCATATACAAAATATACTCACCGAAACTGCGAACAGTCGAGATTTTTTTTAGATAACTGACAGGGATCTGACTGATCGCTGTCTCATGAAATCGCTGAATTTAAGAATGCAAATAAAATTGGACGCTCACCTTTCCAAGTTCGTTCATGATCCAATACAGATGAATGAATTGATATGATTAAGGCGAGATCTCGCCCTTTACCCCCCCCCCCCCCCTGGTTATTCTCTCTTTTCCTTTTGCTTTCTTGCTGATAACGCACTGGTGTCATGTGTCTTCACACACTCGCTTGCGCGCTGTTGTGTTCTTTTTATTGATGTGCGCGATTATTCATCATTTCTAGGCAAACGCAGTGAGTAAATCTCTTGATAGTGCGAGTACATTTTGTTTTGATCTGTGTTCCAAACGGATCTGCGTCAGCAAAATGCATGCAGACGAGGTTTGATTTCTTGAATTTGCTCTTCTAAACTAAACTCCGCAAACCATTCCAGGATTTCGAAAGTGACCATTCCACCACAGAGTGTGTTGAGGGGACCTCGAATAACTCCACTCCTGATACAGTTGAGCAGACAAACATGAAAGTAATTGAGTAAATCATTTTCATATGAGATGCACATTGTATTCAGTTACGGCAAACTCTCGAACGATTGAGAGAAGAGAATAACGCTCATGAAAAAGAAATACGTCGATTATCTAAAGCCTTATCCGACTTGCGATCTCTCAAAAATGACTCTGAATTCTCGTCTAAGTACGTAAACTGAATAATGACTGCTCAGAAGACGCTTTTCAGATTTTCGAAAGAATTCCATGTGAAGAGTATCCTTGGTATCGGTAACGGCGGTTGCGTTTTCGAGGCTGAGAATAAATTAGATGAATGGAAGTATGCTGTGAAGAGAATTTCAGTTGAACCAATGCAATTTCCTATATTTCTCCGAGATTTAGATGCTATTTTTAGTGATGAATTGATAAATAAAGCACTGCGGGAGGTCCGTGCAATGGCTCAATTGGACCATCCCGGAATCATTCGCTACAACAGTACATGGATGGAGCGACCACCCAAAGAGTGGCAGGTTGGGATTTCCATCGATGGATCCGAACTATTGGGGTGTCCGGAAAGTTCGTATAATGCTTCGGAAAAAAGTCAGTTCGCGATCAAATGCAGTGATTGCGCAATCTGTTTGTCAACAATGTATTGCGTCACTCTGACGTTAAGTGGGATGTGGGTTGGATCAGTCTCGTAGTTTCTACACTTGTTGAAGTGGTGAAGTGTAGCCGATATTTTTATACAGTTGTGTTGAATTACTGTCGGAAATCGCTCCATCGTAGATCGGATCTTCGATGGACAGATTCCATAATAGACATGTGCGAGGAGTGAATCATGTATAATAACCCAGCGAAGAGACAACAGTGTTTCGACACCGATGCGAAGCACAAACCCGTTCCCTTGAAGAAAATGAGGAAATTCACTGATTCTTTCTATTATTACTTGTTCCGTTCTAATAAGAGATCCTTCCTACTGGAACCGCCATCAATGCCGACCTCTTCTCTGAACAACTGGAAGAAGTCGCGATCAGAGTCCCTCCCAGACTCCAGAACCAGGGCAAAATTCTTCTTCTGATGGACAATGCTCGCCCACATCGAGCGAAGATGACCCAGAAGAAAATGGACGAGCTGAAGATCGAGAGGATTCCCCATCCACCGTATTCCCCGGATCTCTCCCCATGCGACTAGCACTGCTTCCGCTCTCTCTCTGACTTCTGCAAAGGAAAGAAATTCAAGAATCGAGATGAAGTTGTGAGGGCTTTCGTGAACTGGGCGGTCTCGAAGAAGAAACCCGCATTCTGGAAGAGAGGAATCGAGACCCTGCCCAATCGCTGGAGGGAGGTAGTGAGAAAGAAGGGGGCATAGATTGGTCACTGAGAATTGTAAAGCATTGAATAAAAAATAAAAACAAAAAATTATACGAACTTTCCGGACACCCCAATAGTTTGGTGAGCATTTGCAGTACGATGAAGATGATGAATCACTAAACAGGATCCGATCGAAGAAACGACAGCTGGTAGGTGAAGAGTATCGGTGATTGGGAGATGATTATTGTATTTTAGTTGAACTACAAAGCCGATAGCGTATTTATCTACATACAAATGCAGGAACCCCTTAATATCAATGAGTTTCGATTTTCGAAACTTTACTTTAGTTATGCAACTACTCGTTGACCAGCTGGCTTAAAGAGAACACCTCTTCGGAGTCTCGAAAGCTTCCTCGGATGAAGTCGTGGTTCAAGCAGATTGTATCTGCTGTCGGATACATTCATGGAAAGCACCTCATCCACAGGGACCTCAAAGTGTGCATCATAAATTGTTTCCCGAAATTTCGATTAGAAAGAAACATCTATGAGAACAGGAAATTGCATTTGCAGCCTTGCAACATTCTCTTCGTCGAGAAGGATCGACTGAAAATCTGCGATCTCGGTATTGTCATAGAGAGGAAGATGGAAGACGGAGTGGAGAAAACACTGACCTTGACTGGATCAGGTACTGAGGAGTACATGAGTCCGGAACAGGTGATGTTTTGCAATTTACAGATCTACATTAAAAATTGCTTTAATTGTCTGAGATAATGAGTGATTTTGAAAACGAAGACACGTACGGCTTGTTTAATCTGTCAGAAATGTGCGAGAAAAGTTGCGTAAAAAGTTCGCGAACTTCTCATTCTCTCCTGTTCGTGTACTCTCGCTCTTTCTCTAACCAGGTCGTTGAAAAGTTCACGAACTTTTCGACGAACTATGTTCGAAAATCATACTTTTCTTTTGTTTTTTATAAACTATTTTTGCTTTTAACTGATGACTTCTTATAATGACAACCTTCCCTTAGCTGGAATAGCTTCAGAATACAGCGTAGTGAAAGTAAACAGGGTTGGAGTATTTTTTTCGAAAATGGGTCACCACTTTCCCCACCCTGTAATGTCAAGCTATTCCATCAGAGGGAAGGTTGTTCTTATAAGCAGTCATAAGTTGAAAGCAAAAATAATTGATAAAAATAAGTAAAACAAAAGAAAAGTACGAATTTCGGACATAGTTCGTCGAAAAGTTCGTGAACTTTTCAAGGAGCTGCGTGAAAAGTTAGAGAAAGGCGAGAGAGCACGCGTTCTTGAGAGAGGGAAAAGGAAGCAGTGATTGTTTACTTCCTTTTCCCTCTCTCAAGAATGCGTGCTCTCTCGCCTTTCTCTAACTTTTCACGCAGCTCCTTGAAAAGTTCGTTAAAAACCAGCATTAATTCGTTCGAAATTCGTACTTTTCTTTTGTTTTACTTATTTTTATCAATTATTTTTGCTCTTAACTTATGACTGCGTATAAGAACAACCTTCCCTCTGATGGAATAGCTTGACATTACAGGGTGGGGAAAGTGGTGACCCATTTTCGAAAAAAATACTCCAACCCTGTTTACTTTCACTACGCTGTATTCTGAAGCTATTCCAGCTAAGGGAAGGTTGTCATTATAAGAAATCATAAGTTAAAAGCAAAAATAGTTTATAAAAGTAAGTAAAACAAAAGAAAAGTATGATTTTCGAACACAGTTCGTCGAAAAGTTCGTGAACTTTTCATCGACCTGGTTAGAGAAAGAGAGAGAGCATGCGAAATGGAGAGAATCAGAAGTTCGCGAACTTTGTACGCAACTTTTTCTCGCACATTTCTGACGGCTTAAACAGGCCGGTAGTTATTCCAGAGAGGACTGGTTGCGCGACTCACATCCAAATCGGATGTGTTCACTCTGGGATTGATACTCACTGAACTGTGTGTCGTTATGGACTACAAGACGAAAGGCGAGGTGAAGAAATTCACAAGCAAAATCATGAAATCATTCAATTTGAAGGTTTTCAACAGCCTTCGGAAAGGGAAGCCAGTGGATGTATTTGGAGATGAAAGAATCGTAAGCATTTTTCTTGTACTGATAGTTACAATGTGCTTATTTAAGACCACATTTGTGGGATTACTCACGAAGGTTGACAAGAACGAGAGGCCAAGCTGTGGAGAGATGATCAACCATTTGTTCATGTCTTGAAAACGGATACAGTTAAAATATCAAATAACTATATCGCTGATTGCATGAAGCAATTAAAGCATGAACTGCATTAACATCATCTGATAATTCGTTGTCCTTTTGCAGTTGAAGAACTGTTGATTTGGATGCACGAAATAGCTCTGCTATTATGTTCATTGCTCTCTATCGTTTGTTTTGCAGTTATCAGGCTGAGTAATAAGTTTTGTCCGATTTCGGCTAATGTGCATTCTGACCTCTCATATCCCTCGTTGTAATCCAATCAGCTTATAATGATAGATAGGGGCATTTATACTCTCTTTTTCGCACACTACCATACATCTGTCTGACCAATGAAACGGATACAGTCATGTCCTAAACTTAAGGGCCCGGATCTGAGAAACGTCAACACCGCCCGGACATTTCCCCGGAAATACGATTCAGGCCAGGGTCACACATTGGACCTAGAATTCTTAGAGTCTATATTTGAAATTTCACAACGATAACCTCAGTATCGCGCAAAGTGGCGCGTGAGGTACTGGCACAGTGAAAAATGATGAAAATTCAGAATTTCTTAATGCATTAAGTTAGACTCGAAATATATTTTCCATTGTATTAGACATACCCTCAGTGTCCAGAGGCACCATTGGAATCACATTTTTATCGATTTCGATGTTGATATATTTGACCACATCTTTCAATTTTCCCGATATTTTGTTTGTTCCCGGAAAGACCGGGACTAAGTTCTTGCACCACATTGTAGCACGTGCAATGCTGATGCGTAATATACATAACAATCAAAAATTTCAACTACCTTAAGCCGTGAAATTTTGCCTTGAATGATCGGAAAGTGGTCCCAGGATCGACATGATTGTCAAATTGTTGTACTTTTCGCCAATCTTATTGATTGATTTAGACGGAATTCGAATCACTGTCAACCACAGACTCTTTTGCTGCCGAAATTTCGCATGAATCTCTCAATTTCAGAAAACCTAAAAATCGGGTTTCAGATACAGCATTTTTTTGGTGTATATTTTTCATGTTCCCGGAAAGAGGGGGACTAAGTTCGTACATAATGTTACAGCCAGTGCAATGTTGTCTCGAAATATGAATCATGACCAAAAATTTCAACATCCTTAAGCCCCGATATTTGTACTTGAAATGTCGAAAAATGGTCGATATGCTCAATACGATTTTCAAAATATCGGACTATGTTATTGATGGATTCGGACATAATTCGATTCCATGTTACCCATATACACGATATCCGTCGAAATTTCGCATGAGTCTCTCGGTTTCAGAAAACCAAAAAATGTATTTTCACGATACCACCTAAATTTCCTCGTTTATTTGCATTTTCCAGAAAAAACCGGGACTAAGTTCTTGTACATTGTTATAGCAAGCACAACGTTGTCTCGAAATACATATAACGAGCAAAAATGCAAACATCCTTAAGCCGCGATATTTTGCCTTCAAATGCCGGGATGTGGCTCCAGGCTCGACATTATTTTCAAAATATCGTGCTTTTCTCCATAATTCTTGAACCATTCAGTTAAATTCCGAATCAATATCACCCATAGACAATGTTTCTGTCGAAATTTCGCATGGGTCTCTCGATTTCAGAAAACCTAAAAATCGAAACTCTATTTTTCGGGTTTTCTGAAACCGAGAGATTCATGCGAAATTTCGACGGATATCGTGTCTATGGGTAACGTGAATCGAATTATGTCCGAATCCATCAATAACATAGGCGAAAAGTCCGATATTTTGAAAATCGTATTGAGCATATCGACCATTTTTCGACATTTCAAGTACAAATATCGGGGCTTAAGAATGTTGAAATTTTTAGTCATGATTCATATTTTGAGACAACATTGCACTGGCTGTAACATTATGTACGAACTTAGTCCCGCTCTTTCCGGGAATATGAAAAATATACACCAAAAAAATGCTGTATCTGAAACCCGATTTTTAGGTTTTCTGAAATTGAGAGATTCATGCGAAATTTCGGCAGCAATAGAGTCTGTGGTTGACAGTGATTCGAATTCCGTCTAAATCAATCAATAAGATTGGCGAAAAGTACAACAATTTGACAATCATGTCGATCCTGGGACCACTTTCCGATCATTCAGTCAAAATTTCACGGCTTAAGGTAGTTGAAATTTTTGATTGTTATGTATATTACGCATCAGCATTGCACGTGCTACAATATGGTGTAAGAACTTAGTCCCGGTCTTTCCGGGAACATGAAAAATATACACCAAAAAAATGCTGTATCTGAAACCCGATTTTTAGGTTTTCTGAAATTGAGAGATTCATGCGAAATTTCGGCAGCAATAGAGTCTGTGGTTGACAGTGATTCGAATTCCGTCTAAATCAAAGTACAACAATTTGACAATCATGTCGATCCTGGGACCACTTTCCGATCATTCAGTCAAAATTTCACGGCTTAAGGTAGTTGAAATTTTTGATTGTTATGTATATTACGCATCAGCATTGCACGTGCTACAATATGGTGTAAGAACTTAGTCCCGGTCTTTCCGGGAACAAGCAAAATATCGGGAAAATTGAAAGATGTGGTCAAATATATCAACATCGAAATCGATAAAAATGTGATTCCAATGGTGCCTCTGGGCACTGAGGGTATGTCTAATACAATGGAAAATATATTTCGAGTCTAACTTAATGCATTAAGAAATTCTGAATTTTCATCATTTTTCACTGTGCCAGTACCTCACGCGCCACTTTGCGTGATGCAGAGGTTATCGTTGTGAAATTTCAAATAAAGACTCTAATTACTCTAGGTCCAGCATGTGACCTTGGTCCGCATCTTCGTCCCGGGGAAATGTCCGGAAAATGGCCGAAATGGTAAATTTCCTCAGATCCGGACTCTTAATGTGGTTGACCAGCATCCTGACTTTTTGAAGGATCAGAATTGCATTGCGAATAGAGATAGCGCCCAATCTTTGCCACAGTAATGAAGTATGATTGTCATCTATCGCGCTGGTGATGTTGATACTGATCAGCCTCGAGAGGCCTATTAAAGATGAGTACTTAAACCGAGTTTGAGTTGTTATGAGCCTTGTCAAGATAAGATTATGGAGTATTGTATCTATACCGATGGGTCTTGTGATTTCAATTATTCATGTTTGTGAACTATATTTCTAGTACACGCCATAGTTTTCTTTAGGAGGGTATGTGGCACTTCATTCATGGACAGTGCTCTTCAGATTATGTGTCCAATTTTAAACATCGAAATTCATCTTTCTGGCATTGTTGTGATAGCGCAGTGGTTTGAAGAGCAGTTATTTCGTGCTCAAATTAAAGAACAATCCCTACCCTATCGGTCACTAATGAGGAAGCTCTTGGAGATCGGTACTTTTTGTGGGGTAGGCTTTACCTGAAAACCCTCAATATCAGATTTTTCAACATTTCGATTGACAGATAGTTGATGAACCAACATCACTTTTTTAGATGAAAAAGTCAAATAATCTCCTATCTATCGGCACACTTGAGAGTCCTGAATGCAATGATAACAGCGCCCCTAGGTAGGTTCCAGTCAAGTCAATCTGCGAAACAGGGAATTTCTTCGAGAAGATTCTTATTTTCAATGGTGTCTCGGATTCAGTGACCTGTACGAAGGCAATAACGAATCCAGCAACTCTCACTTTTTGCTATTATGTAGAGCAAGTCTTAGGCTTCTTAGAACACTTTGTGAGCTTAGACCTACAATTGTACCTTTGAAGTACCGCAACATTAAAGAAAATCTTAACTTTTGTGAAAAAATCAAAGTTGCATTGCTCTTCATTTCTCCTATAATATGCAACGTTGCCCCATCCCAACCATAATATTATAAAGAGGGAACATGTCTATATATATTGGCATGAGGACAACATGTGGCGATTTTAAACAACCAAACAAGGTAAGCTCAAAGTAGGGGTACGAAATCGGACAAAACTTATTACTCAGCCTAATAGTTGAGTTTCGAATTTGGCGAACAACATCTTTCGATTTCGAAAGCGCAATTTGTAAGAAGGGTCGGAACAAACAATGAGATACACCAAAAGTGTACATATTGAGAAGAACGAGAATAAACACAGAACAGTAAAGAGAGAGGGAGAGGGCCCATTTCGAAATTTGGGTCGTAGAGCCAGTTCTTGCAATTCTTTCGAAATTTAAACTGGATAGAGTAAGAAGGGAGCAAATAATGTGATACACTAGGGAGAGTGAAGAATGAATAGACCGACGAACAGCGAGAGTGATCGAGTAGCCCACTCAACTCTCCCACCTCATGTTTGCGTGCACATCTAATGGCCCGTGTAGAGAAAAGCGAGGAGAGAGAGCGAGATCAGAGAGGGAAAGGTACGTGACTCATCGGGCACACTAACTCTTCTCATACATTCTTCACTCTGTTCCGAGTCGTTGAATGCGATTCTTTTTCTCTTGCGTTCGACTATTCACAAGTTATTCAACATAATTCACTTATCTCCCCGTTCACCGATTAAATCGCACAGATCGGATTATCTCACTAATGTATTTATCAGCTTGTCAGTTTTCGTATCCCTAAGTGACGATATAATTCGAACAATGAGCGTGGACAAATCTCAAGTTTCGCCTCAGAATCAAGCACCTGAGGCCACGTTAGAATCGAAGTTGGATTATTGAATACAGCTTGGCGATAATCATCATTTTCAGATTTGCTAAGAACTTCAAGCCAATAAAAGTTCTTGGCCAGGGTGCTAACGGATGTGTTTTTGAAGTGGAAGAAGTGCTAGCCAACAAAGTTAATTGGCGCTTTGCGATCAAGCGAATTCCACTGCCAAAGAGGTGAGTGAATCAGAATGACTTTATTAGGACTGCCTATAACTTTTCTGCATCATACATATGTATCACACTATACTTTAACGATTTGTAAGGTACATAATTGTGAAAATAATATAGCCAAATAATAGATTTGAACAAATATTCACAGAAGCAACGGCGATGTGAGTGATAGAGAATTCAAAGCGATGCTGGAATTTAACCATCCGGGCATAGTGGGATTTTACGACGCATGGATAGAAGAACCTCCGGCCGGATGGCAGGTATGTTCGAATCATTAAAGAGTTAGCCGATAATTGAGTATTCAGAGGGCGTTCGACAACCAGCTGTTGGCTCAACTAAACTACGAGAAATAGGTAAATTTAGCTAATTGAAAATATTAAGTCATGCATTCCAGATTCCGTACCAAGAAGACTCTGATTTTCTATATATCAAGATGGAGGTATGTTTATTATCACATAAAAACTAGCAATAATGCATCTTCAGTTATGCCATTCGAATCTACATGAGTGGCTCAAAAACAATTAAAGTCGAGATTTGGGACAAATGAAGAGCTGGTTCATGGAATTAATTATCCGCGCTGGATCACATACACAGAAAGGGACGAATTCACCGAGATTTGAAGGTGAAAACCAACCTATTTTAGTTTTCCATTATGTATATGTTTACTCTTTTTTTCAGCCGGCGAATATATTCATAGATGCAGAAGGCCATTTGAAAATTGGCGATCTTGGAATCATAACAGAGGCGGCAATGCAATCGTTGTGTGAAGGTGATAAATCAGAACACACCGATACAACAAGAACCTTCAACCAGTGCACTCCAAAATATAGCGCTCCCGAACAGGTTGGTGAATTTAAAAGATATTTTTATTCAGATTAAAAATTATATAAATTACATGAGTTGCATGTTGCAGGGAGGATTTAAATACAACAACAAAGTTGACATCTTTGCTCTCGGGCTAATTTTCGCAGAGCTCTGTTCAGTGATGACTACGGAGAAGGCGGGAGAGGTTATCGAATCGTTCCTAAACCTTAGCTTAGGATCCGCAAGACGAACGTAAACAACGGAAGAATGACACCACCGAGAATATCCGTGATAAATATATTTAAGGTCTTCAACAACTATCGTGCTGGAAAAAGAAGCAATATTCTTCAGGATATACCAGAAGTGGTGAGGCAGCATGCATTAACATATCCACAAAATAGGAATATATTGTGTGCATCCTAAACGACTACCAAAATGTTCTTGACGCGGCTTATCGTGACGTGCATACATAATCACAGTTCATGATTGATTACTATTTCGAGGATCGTCTTGTCTCTTGGATGACGTCAATGTCTGCGGAAGATCGTCCGGATTGTGCCCAGCTTCTCGAGGATTCATTCTTCATGAGCATCCGAGTGAGTCGCTGAAATTCTTTGACAATACACTTAATTCACATCGATACACCTAAGTCAGTAAGCGTGAAATGCGTTAATGCACATTGTTGTCATCAGGAAGTTGAAATAATAAAATCTCTGGATCTGGCACAGCATAGAGAGAATGAGTCGAATCAAGACAAGAAAGAAATTGAGGAGAAGTACAAAAGGTCTGTCTTATTCCAGCTTCTCTTATATTCACGTTTTATATTTAGGGACATGGATATTTTCGCAAAAGAACAAGCCAAGCGTGAAAAGGAATATCGAAAAATGATTGAGGTTTGTGATCGATGTTCATTTTTATAAATTACATGTTAACAGGAAAAAGAGAGGGAGATACAGTTGCGCCAAGGAGAGCGGGATCGATTGGCGAAAGAATTGGCCGAAGCGGCAGTCAAAAAGCCGCAGAGCGGGAACATTGAAGCTGCGAATCATCAAGGGACCGATGTTGTCCTGACAACTGCCTCGGGCACTAACGTCCGTCGAATTAATACAAACATCGAATCGGAAAATCCACAGAGACATCAGAATATGTCGGATATTGCGTTATCGAAAGATGCCTCAGGTATTGTAGTAGGAATGAGGGGATTTTAAGCTAGTCTCGCGATATTTTACTTTGGTAGTATATGATTTGATAAAATTAGTGATTGTAGGTTGTCGAATACTCAAGTCCCATCACAATTCGTACCTTCGCGCGATCGAACCCGACTGGAAGGTGGACACTGTGAAGAGACCGCCCAGGGAGTGGGAGAACTGATACATCGAGGATTGGAGAGGAAAAGTTAGTTTCCAAATTGTCCTTCTATCTGATACTTCATATGTGTCAAGTCAATGATGTTCCGTAGAATGAACATAGTCATTGCAATTCCATTCCTAACACAATTCATATTCAGGTCGCGCTGAAGGGTCGAGGAGCGCCGAACAAGCCGGGTCAATTCCTGCGCGCTAACTCTGATGGATCCGTCGATCTCACGGGGGCTCATCCTAAGGACTGCCCCGGCGCATTGTGGAAACCACGCAAGAACGTCAACAACACCTGGTCCTTCCTCAGTGTTCACGGAAAGTGGCTGAGTGCTAATGACGACGGATCGGTGATCACCGTGGGGAATCTTGACACGTGGGAACAGTTCTGGCTCGAGAACTGGTAATTGTAAACCACCTCTAAATGAAATATTATTTGTACGTCACAAGCATCATTATGTAAAGTGCTTTATAAAACATATCTCTTTATTCTGCTACTGGTCAGCTATTCAACGTATCAATCGCTCCTCCACTCATGGCTCTATTGCGTATAGATTCGTTTAGGAATGGATTGAGAATCTGATAGTAATCCGGTCTCATATCGCAATCGAACGAAGTAAACCACGATATGATTGGCCTCTGAATTTGTTTTAATCATCTATAGTTTACTTGGTCTTCATACCATCTCCGGGAACATTCTTCCAATCATGATTTCCGTCCTGCACTAGAAAGCTTTCAAATCTCTGCACAAGGGAGTGAATCATACTCAATTCAAGAATCAGATTTTGCACACGTATAGAGTAATGCTGATGACTTTATTAAAACAAGAAATACTAAGGCGTCAAGGTAAATCAAAGCTTTTTACATTTCCCAGATCATCTTCTTTAATCGGAGTACACATCTCTAGAAAGATCAGGCTTGAAATCAGGATATTCGGAACATCTTCCTTTCGTTTATTTTTCTTTACCCCCCATATTGTGAGATCCCTTATGTCCCCTCCCTTTCGAATATCGTAAAACGTCACCCCCTCCCACATTTCGTTTACACGATTGCCATGTGAAAAATATTTCGAAATGCTATTCATGTTTGTAGATCATTTTGAAACGTTTCAAAACGCAGCTCGTTTTATGTGCCGTCATACTTTCCTACTCCTCCTCGCTCACTTCAATCTCAAACAAAGCAGCGATAAGCATCACTTAAATATAGAGCGAATCGTAGGACTCACCTGAATTTGGAAGAGTGAATAATCAAATGTATTATTTCGAGCCCGCCTCTTCCATTTTATCGTTTTCCATTTGTGGTTGTCACATAAAAGCATAGGCCATTGTGAAACACCTTTTAGTTCTTAATGCAACCCCGAGATGCCACGGACCTTGCGAAGCAAGCTAACGCTGATAAACAAGTGACTTTAAATCAGCATATTTTCCGAAATACTTGTTTTTTTAAGATGAAATTCACTAATGTGGGCACAGGACGCACCGGTGACTTCTTCGTTCCCAATTACTTCAATGGCAACTTCCGTCCTCCGACCACCCTCGGCATCTCACGACACGGATTTGTACTGTATGAATTGATTAAATTTGTAGGTAGTTTGACTACTGTATTCAGGTATTTTGAAAGTGTGAGTGGGACGAGCAAGAGCTTAGTTGTCAAGAAGATCAACGAGCCCTTCGAGACTGTCAATCAAGTGGAAATTTCATCATAAACTTTTAAAAGTGAGAGATATACAGGCTAAGAGATGCTATCGCGAACTGAAAAACCTTCACGTCCTCAACCAAGAGAATATTGTGAAGATGAAATTCGCGTATTCTACTGATAGCAGTATGCATACGCTTCGCTCATAGTAAGATAAGATATTGCATTCCCATGAACACACTAAAATAAGCAAAACTCTTGTTACAGCTATATCGCTACCGAGAATGCTGGTGGTGATTTGAGAGTGCGACTCTGTCAAGAGACATTGAAGAATTATAAATTTACTATGAGAAGCTTCCAATCAATGATCTCGGAATTACTCAGGGCTCTGAAATACCTGAATTCAGCCAAAGTTAGCTCACATTTTCAGAAATTTCAAAATTTCTTAAAAATATACAGGTGTTTCCTCCAGTACTCATGCCGGACGTTCTAGCAATCAGTGAAAGTGGAAAACTCACGTTGTTAGGTACTATCACATTTACTTTTCCGAAGAATCTTTTCATAGATAAAATCTCCTTGAACGAACAAGCAACAATTTATAGATTTCGGACTAAACTGTAAAGGAAGCGAAAATCACAACATGACTTACGTCCCGGATCAATGGAGATACTACCGAGCCATCGAAACTGTTACATTCGAACAGGAACATCAACAAATATGCAGCGAAAAGTGTACGCCGAAATAGAATGGCTATATTCATGGATATGATGAATTATTTGTGTAAACGTATCATCAAATCTGTATGTACGATGTATATCAATGGTTCCTATTCAGCATGCATCTGGTCGATTGGAGCCATTCTCTGTAAGATGATCACTGGGAGGATTATATTCAAAGCTGAACTTCGCACAAGGGACATCCCCATTTTGAATGCGCTTGCTATATGTGGCCCCATTCCGGATGCAGTTATATGTGAACATGTGAGTATTAACATTTCATATCATTAGTCACGAAAATAAGCAATTTCAAAATTATTTTCAGGTCAATCACGAGCCCAGTCGGAAGTATCTCCGTGATAAATCGAGCAAGGCCGAACGTATAGACTTTTTCGATCATTTCATGCATAATTGCCGTGTTTGGATGAGACACGAAATTGTTGAATCGGGAGCGCCCCTTGTTGATTTCATCAATCGATGTCTGATATTTGATAGTAGAGCAAGGTAAGAACTTGATTCGTTATAGTATTTAAAATTACAGAATGACCGTGGTTAATTGAGCAAGGCAACAATAATCTGTACATTATCAAATTGCAAATTCAAATGCAGGATGACAGTGGATGAAGCTCTCTCCCATCCTTTCCTCAGTAATGTGCGAATGCCAGAGAAGGAAGTCATAGCTACCAAAACAATCGAAGAAGTCGTCGACCTTCCTCTGGAAGAGTGGAGAAAGCTGCTTTGGGATATTATTCAAGACTCACCCGTTCAACTCGATTGAACAACATTCCGTAACTAGCTATTTTATTTTATCTTTTTGTGTGATATTAGAGGCATGAAATATTTCCACCAGTTGAGCGAATCATTTCAACTTTTGGAAACGCTATCTATACAATTACATGCTATCGAGTATCTTTATGCAAGTTGTTCGCTTCTGCCTGTTGAAGTCCGTCGGTAAACTGACAAATTGGGCCTAGAATATTTACTGCTAATACTTATACTTATACTTATACTTTATTCACCATCAGGGTAGGAGAGAGATTATGCCTTGAAGGCGTCGAAGAAGGGAGATCAGGTGGTATTTTGGGCTCGGGCGAGCGTGTGGGTGGGGATTGTGTGGCAGTCCGTGTTACATTCTTATGTTGGAAGAGTGGAGGACATTCATGGGAGAGTTTTTCATAAGGCGACGGAAAGTGATACGGGGCATGGTAACTATTTGGTTGGGAAGGGAATTCCAGAGCGTTAGTGAACGAGTGGCACAAGAAGTTATGGAAGATGGACTAACGAATGGTAGAGCTATGCGCAGACTGTGAGAGGCACGGAGACTACGAGTGAGAGGAGCAATCGAATAGAGACTAGAGGTGTCGAGTAGGACATAGTCATGCAATGAGTCATACAGGAAGTAAATATCGTTCAAAGAACGTCGATATTCAAGTGTCTCTATTTGGAAGTGCTTAAGCCTATCAGGGTAAGTCAGGTAAGGCAATTTAGATCGGCCCAGAACACGTCTAGTGAATTCGCGCTGCACAGATTCGATTTGATTAACCAAACCAATAGCAATAGGATTCCAAATTATGGTTGAGGACTCAAGAAGAGGGCGAATGTAAATTTTGTATGCCTTAAGCAATATATCAGCCGAGGTTGTGAGGAAAGATCGAAGTAAAAGATTGCACATAATTCTCAGTGACCAATGTAATGGTAAGGTAAAATTATGGTCAATTGAGTAACTGATAATGTGTTCATCGTTGAAGATGCACGTGTTCGAAGATATCGAAGTGATTTTGGTACTTTCTTCTTTGGCAAGTATTGAGTAGTAAAACAATCGGTTCTTCAAAACAATCGAATGTATTTTTAAAAAAATCATTTCATCATCACAGGTTAGAAAAATAAATAACTTCATAAATAACTCAGAAAGGAAAATACAGAAAAAAAACACGATGGCACGCAATTACTATTCGAGCTCTCTGCCTCTACACATAACACAAATATTGGGGTGTCCGGAAAGTTCGTATAATTATTGTTTTTATTTTTTATTCAATGCTTTACAATTCTCAGTGACCAATGTATGCCCCCTTCTTTCTCACTACCTCCCTCCAGCGATTGGGCAGGGTCTCGATTCATCTCTTCCAGAATTCGGGTTTCTTCGAGACCGCCCAGTTCACGAAAGCCCTCACAACTTCATCTCGATTCTTGAACTTCTTTTCCTTTGCAGAAGTCAGAGAGAGAGAGCGGAAGCAGTGGTAGTCGCATGGGGAGAGATCCGGGGAATACGGTGGATGGGGAATCCTCTCGATCTTCAGCTCGTCCATTTTCTTCTGGGTCATCTTCGCTCGATGAGGGCGAGCATTGTCCATCAGAAGAAGAATTTTGCCCTGGTTCAGGAGTCTGGGAGGGACTCTGATCGCTACATCTTCCAGTTGTTCAGAGAAGAGGTCGGCATTGATGCTGGTGCCAGGGGCGAGGATCTCCCAGTAGATGGGACCGAGCACTGAGAAGAAGATGCAGAGGAGTTCCTTCTTTCCGTGCTCTTCCTTCTTCGGGACGGGCGTGGGCTTCTCATCTGCATCCACCCATTGCAGTCTCCTCACAGGGTTATCGTACGTGATCCACTTCTCATCTGTAGCGATGATGGAATTGACCCATCGAAGATTGGATCTACGATGGAGTAATTCCCGACAGACTTGAACACGATTTTTCAGCTGTTCGGGGGAGAGGTCATGGGGAATCACTTGTGGGAGTTTCGGCTTCTTCCCAGATCGATGGAGGATATCGGACACCGTTGATCTGGGAGTACCAGTATCCTTCTTCAACTCACGCACACTGGCCATGGGCTTGCGCTTCAGTGTGCGGAGAACGAGAGGCTGATCGAGGGAGGGAGGACGTCCAGAGCGTGGTTGATCATCGAGACCAAACTCCCCTTTCTTGAAGCGGGAGAACCACTTATAGCAGAAGGGTATGGAGGGGGCGTCAGCTCCTTCCGACTGGGCCAGGGGAGAGTGGGCCTCCTTCACGGATCGGCCAAGACGGTAGTAATGAAGTAAAACTGCTCGGAGGTAGAGATGGGAGTCCATCACAAGAATCAATGTAGCAACTAGGAGACTGATTAAATCCTCTCACTACTCAACGTCAGAATGATGCAATACATTGTTGACAAACAGATTACGTAATCACTGCATTTGATCGCGAACTGACTTTTTTCCGAAGCATTATACGAACTTTCCGGACACCCCAATAGTTTCGAAACGCGACATACACACATCACTCCTCTCTTTCCCACTGGTTACCCTCTCTCTCTCCCTCTTGCTACATTCGCAAACAAAGCTCTGATAAGAGTCATTTCGCTTGCGAGTCTATAGAATCGTATTATTGTATCGTTGCAGGCCGTACAATTTACCAATTCCTCAATCGTTTTTCGTGCCATTAATTTTTATTTTAGCCCGGTCAGGTCTCTATGTGAAAATTGCATACTCTGGGAATCCAGGGGAACCCAGTTTTCACATAGAGACCTGACCAGACTGTACCATGACTATTATTTGCATCGTGCGCACTACTCGGCTAATACCAAGAATGGGTAATCGTAATGAGAAGGGGGTGGAACATACGTTAACGTTTCGTGAAGTGTGTTTTATTTTTAATCGAAATTCGAGCATAGCTTTCAAGAAAAATTTCACTAAAGTGGGCACTCGGTGGATAAATGGATTCTTCGTTCCAAACTGTCTTAATGGATTATTTCGCGCACCTATCGAACTCGGTCATGGATTTCACGGAAATTATTGGTATTTTTTAGGAAATTCATTCAATACTCTTTCGAATTTTTAGCCATTTTGTAAGCCTGAGGGACACAAGGGAAGATTTAGTAGTCAAACGATTCTTCCAACCTTTAAAGGTACCCACCAGTCAAAAATCAACTGTGCTTCAATTTGCGCAGTTTTGTTCCCTCATTTCAATGCACTAATTCAAAAAAATTAAATAAATTTTATTAAAGCTAAAAATAAACAAAGCCGGGAAATAAAAATATTTGCTGTTCGTGTAGTCGAGGTATTGCAATTACGGTATTTGATACGAATTGATTGAAATTTTCATGGACTGGTCGCACTCGAACTCCTTCAACCATTTTCCGCTGTTTTCCTGTTTATTTTCAACGATTCTTGTTGTATTTTACATAAAACTGCTTTGTATTGTATCGCTAATCACTTTTGTTCGTATGTATGCGGTTAGTAAACCAGTTTAACGCAACTGCGCACGAATGAACTTAGAATATTTTGTGTTCTGTTGTCAATGTATATCGTGCAATTGCCTCTTAGTAGATGCCCTTCAAATGCGTTGTCTGCCCACGTAAAGTAGAGGTCGCGAAAACGGTACCGAAGAAGGAGGAGAAGAGGAAGGAGTGGCTGCTGCGATTGAATCTACTGGAGGAGGAGCACGATCAGCTGGAGAAGAGAGTAGCCGAGATGTACGCTGAAGGGAAGACGCCTAGGATGTGTCTCAATCACTTCAAGAGAGGAGGGCCTCTACCGGACGACGTGAGTATCTATTGATCTAGTGTTATCTATCGATTGTGCCTCTAATACTCGCACTGCGCCTCCGCAGTATTCAGTTGTTGTATTACTTTGTTGTTATGCTACCTATCAGTTGCGAGAAGACCAATCCACGGATGCCCCAACGCTTGAAAGGGAGGATAGGGAACAGGTATTGTACGCATTATTATATCATATAGGCCACAATCGTTTCTCTAGTATGCCCTGGGGAGGCAATGGAAACATAAGATATGCCCTGAGGAGGTAATTTGCACAAGCCCTGGGGAGGCGAAAATAAGCATTTGAATCAAAATAACAATACGAATGTTACAGAGTGGGACGATGGACGAAGATCCATCCGAGGGTAGCATAGATGGCATCGCAAATGCGATGTTTGACCTACCGTTTGATCCACCGACAGAACCTCCATCTCCGCATCGTGCGCAATCTGGGGTACGCAAATGATTCAGTTGAGACACATATCAGATGATATAAGTAGAAAAGTACTTTAGTCTTTACTGCACAAATAGCATACAAGTCAATTTCAATGGTTCTGAGTTATAAAACAATGTGATTTAAATTTTTTAAAAAATGAGAATGATGTAAATACTATTCCTCGAATTATCACATAGTGGGGATACTAGGGATGGCATCGCAAGAAAAGATTTTCGTCTTCCTTCTCCATAGTCTTCCACCCGTGCGGAGAGCACGCAGAATAAGTACATTTATTGCAATGCCATCCCTATCGCCTAGGTACTTTGGATCGTTTTGGACACAATGAAAATCGAAATTCAGTCATATGCACCATCTCAAGAAACGATGTGCACTGAGGCAACATCGGACAACGAAGTGGAAGAAAACGGGCCGACAATGCAAGATGGAAACACTTTCTACTTGGTGTCCAAGTCGTCCCTTCTCCCCCTCTTCAAACGTTGTCGTGAGTGTGGCGCCGCCGAGATCCGAGCCGGATCCTTCCGCTCGTGGTGTGTCGGATCCGCCCTCTGTCTGGAATGGTTTTGTAATGTGTGTGAGCGGATTGTGAAGTGGTCCTCCCAAGAACAGATCGAGGGATATTTCGAGGGTAACCTCAAACTATCTACGACCCTTCACACGACTGCAGTATCCGTTCCGGTTAGCATATGCCTATTGACGATTAGATCATAATAGATGGACTATGTCTAAAGTAATATGAACCCGATTGTGAAATTCAGAGATTTCTCGACATGGGGAAAGAATTCGGAGTCGCCCTTCCATGCTACAACACTCTCAAATCGCATCTGGCAGAGGTTGTGATACCAGCTGTAGATACGGTCCACGAGAGACACGAGAAGCTGGTCGAGGAGACGGTCAGGAATGTCAGCGGGGTCAGCGATTTCATGGTTTCAATCAAATTTGTTATTTAAACTTTGGCTTACCTCAAAAGCAAAAGAGTGCAATCCCCCGGCCGCATACCTCGGCCCGTTCCTGAAAAGTGCCCATGAGGGGATACGGTACTTACTAATATACCCCTCCCTCCCCTCATAACCTCATAGTGCTCCTGCCGGTGCTGCATTGAGATGAGCGAGCCTCTTCTCGACTCTGGAATATCAGACTGTAAACTTAGTTAATCATACAAATCACTTGGTGTCAGTATAAATTCAAAAATTCTTAATCGAGTTTGAACTGTTTAGAAAAGAGGAATCGATGTGGCTGTCGATGGTCGGTACGGTACACGAGGGTTCACTTCACGGAATAACACCAACAGCATCATTGATCTTGCCACGAACCTAGTTGTAAAAGCAGTCAACATGCACAAGGACATGAAGGGAATAGGTAGTGTTAGTTGATATTTGTAGCAATGAGTTGATTACAAGTGGTAAACATTCTAGATGGGGTGAGTGGGCGGATGGAGAAAGAGGGAGTGAAGCGAGGGCTGAAGATATTATTGTCGAAAGTCTTTACGGTCAGCTATCACAATTCAGGACTAACTACTAAGCAGTAATGAACCATGACTAATGCTATGCCTTCCTAGATAAGAAGTGTTACTTCTGACAACGACGTTAAAATCGGCAAAATGTTAAGAACGGATCCACTCTTCTCCAAAATTAGACACTCTCTTGACTTCTGGCACCTAGTGAAAGGAATCAACAGCGACCTGAGAGAGGTAATTGTTTAGTAGTTAGAGAAGCAAAAGTTTAAAAAATGATAAGTATACAGCATAGGTGTCCACGCCAGCGGCGGGGGGGAGGGGGGGTACTACGCAGGCACCCACATGTGGGGCGCTGCGCAAGGCATGTATAGGTCATGGTGAAAATCGGTAGGCATGTCATGGAAGGTCAAGACTTAGTACCGTACCCAATCGATCATACTGTACCAATATATATCGTATACCGATACCGTAACCTCCGACTATCGTGAACTGACTATTTTTAAAAAAGTCCTGGTACCGTATGAAATAGATTCTACAATACTCAAGAAACTAACCCAGTTCCTTGGGTCAGATTCTGTTCCTTGGTTAAACATTTTTTTCTAAAAATTATACATAAATTTGAGTTACGATAGGATAATTCAAAATAATTTTAGTAATGAATTTGAATTTTTAGAAAAAAATGTTTGACCCAAGGAACTGGATCTGACCCAAGGAACTGGGTTACGGTAATTACTTGGGTACTGTAGAATCGATTACACACTGTACCAGGACTTTTTAAAAATACAGTTAGTTCGCGATAATCATGGACTACGGTAGTTACATACGGTATCGGGGAGTACTGTAGAGTCGATTTGATAAGGTATTTTAATTTTGAAAAAAATAAAGTCAGTTCGCGATAATCGGCGGTTACGGTAGTGGTATACGGTATCTACTGGTACTGTACGATCGATTGGGTACGATAGTAAGTCTTGACCTTCCATAACCTACCTATCGATTTTCACCATGACCTATACGTGCCTTGCGCAGCGCACCACATGGGGGTCCCTGCGTAGTACCCCCCCCCCCCCCCTCATATTCACAACTGAATTCAGCTGAGCAAGAAGAAGAAATGCGCTTTGGTCAAGCATTGGTGGAAGTCCATTATTAATCACTGCTACTATGTCCATTACCAATACCGGAAGAGCAGGGCAAAGGGTCTCGAGAGATGGAAGAGCGTCCTCGCTCATGTGTGTGGGCGTCATAGGCACTTCGAGAAAGTTAGTACGATTACATAATTAAATATCTCAATATTACATTTGTTATCTCATACATGCAAGTGTTAAAATGAACACAACAAAGGTGCCGTTTCTGTCTGGGATCAGCGGATGCACGCACAAGGAACTACCGGAGGCACCTCATCATAACATCGACAGAAAGAGCGAGGAATTCCAACTGCTCAAAAAAGTGATACTGAAGCCCACTTTCCTCGCTGGATTCCTCCGTGCTTCACCCAAGAAGAATACCTCTCCCTGTGAATCCTTCAACCGACTGATCAACCGACTGTCCCCAAGGATATCGCCATGTAAGAAATTATAAGACCTATGCATTATGGAAGCTGAGCGAAAGTTTAAAGAACCAGCAATGACAACGCATATTCAGCTCCCCTAACCTCTACAACGAGAAGATCAAACTGGCGGTGTTGCATCATAACGCCATCGCAATGGCCGATCTTCTCCATCTCAGGAAGGAGAAATCCTCATATGTGACTAGAGTGAAGGGAAGAGAGGTGTTGAGCGTGAAGAGAAAGATGACTGCTGTAGATCACAAATGGAGAGGAGAAGTTAGTATTCTTAATAACATTCCACCTCAGTAATATATATAGTAGTAGAAAACAAAAAAAATATTGCAGGTCTGGAAGGAAGTGCAAGAAGTGGTTCGCCAAAGGAAGCTGGACGCATACCTCAAGAAGATCGGCGCCCCCGATTCGTTCACCTATGTGAAGACCCTCTACGGGGAGGAGCAGGGCCAGGAGGAAGGGAATGCGGTAGAAGATGGAGGAGAGAGTGACGTGTCCGTCGAGTTGGGAGGCGGATACGGAGAAGAGGTCGACTCGGACTCGAACCCCATCATGGACCCGATCATGTTCAGTGATGAACGCGATTCGGAGTCGGATCATGAGAGGGGAGAGACGAGGGAGGAGACCTTTTCTTCTGGTTCCGACTGGAACGAAGGAGTGGAGGAGGAGCCGAAGACTCCAGCTGGTTGTGGAAGGGGGCGAAGAGAGCAAGGGAAGGCGAGAGGAGGCACCAGAGGGAAGGGAAGAGCGGCCAAGGTGGCAGAGGAAGGCGAGACATCTGAGGAAGAGGGAGAGGGCGAAGATGGAGGGGAGGAGAAGCAGCCAGAGAGACCGAGGAGAGTGAGGAAGACGAAGAGAGGAAGAGGGGAAGAAGCGGATGGAGAAGAGGAAGGTTACGAGGGGGATGGGAACGAGCCAGCCAAGAGGGGCAGAGGGAAGAAGTCGGATTAGTTCATAGGAACATGCAGGGACTGGACAATTGTTAGGGGCACATGCTTATTTTCCAACTTTCATCATTATTAGTCACCTATGTTATCCTCAATTTGTACTTGTGTTGATGGTGATTAATAAATAACTTTTGAAAAATATACCACCCTTGTCCCTCCGCTCCTACTCACCTCGGCCTCCTTCAGTCGATGGACGTAGATGGCTCCCTCATCTCGCAGCACGTCGAACTCGCACGTGGCGACAAGGGCGCGCGGCAGGTCGGACAGATCGGGCTGCATCATCGGAGCGAAGTCCGGATTCATCAGGAACGGCGTGACGTACTCCTGCAGATTGTGATAGATTATCGTAGCCAAGGCTACCGCAGAACATGGGCACCCTTGATTCTAGCAGCAAAAGCCATCCCGGTTTTGGATAATACTTCTGCCAGTTTTAGTGCACCAGTTTCCGCAAACCTTGCCGGATTTGTATCTGAACTAGTGGGCACCATCCCCGGTTTTAAAACAGCAATCACTGCCCACGTATGGGCTACCGTACCATCAGCTCCTTCTTGACGATCACCTGCTGCGGGAGATCCGTACCGTTGATATCGTTGCGGAAGGCCTCCGGTAGTACGTTGTAGTCCATGTACTGTAATGATCAATACTGGTTCATACCGTAAGTATCAATCGATACCGTACCTGATTCCTGAGACGAATGGCCTCCTGGCTCACGCCACGTGTCCGTTGGTGATTGCGGCGTGGGCGAACTCTGGGTGCGCATTCACGTCGACGCCCGCGTACCACAGGTAGTAAAAGGCCACGGAGAGGGGGTCTACAACAATATCATTATAAAAAACATGGTTTCGGCTGATACTAGTGTGTGCCTGCATACATCCAGGAAAGCCTCTCCTAAGGTATACTGTGTTTTGGAATACAAATATAAAGAGGATGAATCGAAAAATTGAATAATTAAATGACCACGATAAATATGTTAATGTTGAGTTGAATGGAGTGATATTCCATCGAGATAGTGTACGTCGAGATAATTGCCGCTGTTTATACAAGCCCTCACTAGAGATGGTCACCACTTTCCCCACGTCCATACTAGGGATGGCCAAGCGAGGAGCCTAGCGACCTCACTATACGACCCTATTCGGCCATCCCATTCCCTAGGTCTCTCGCTTACCTGGGAAATCCCGTTAGATATCGATTAGATATTGATTGAACAATGACCAATACCTGTTTCAACCACAGGAGGTCATCCTTCATCTGATCCATTTCCCATCCTTGCATGTCATCGGGCAGATTCATGTAGGCACGCGCTTCTTCCACAGTCATGTCCTGGGAATATCAAAGATCAATTTCAACCACAGTCGTATACCTTTATCTTCTCGGCCATATAGGATGAGCCAGCCTCGGAGATCGGCGGAATGTCGAGGTACTTGTGTGAGATTGGCGTTATCGTTTGTCATATTTTCGAAAAATATAGAAATAATATTTAAAAATTCTTACATCGCTGAATTGAGCATGCCGAACGTCGTGGGTAGTGCGTAGTAGTCGTCGTGGGTAGTGCCTCGAAGAAGCGTCGTTCTAGTGGCACGATCTGGGTCTGAAAGGACACCTATTTTAATTGGACATCGGGTTAAAACCACCGAACCCTCACGAGAACCCGTCCGTACCCGTCCGCAGTATTTGTTGTCGCTGTTGTGGCGCGTTTCTACCTCTTGCTCGGTGGGGTGGGGTGGGAAACTACAAAATATTAGGGGCTTCTGCAGTTGAGGGGCAAGAGGCTCCGCCCACTTTTTCTTCTGCTTCTCTACCCCCTACGCTCCCCGGTGCTCTAGCTGTAATCGCTCACCTTTCTGTGCGCATCGTTGCCTAAGCCGACTTATAGCCTAAGCGGTAAGCAACGTTAGGGTCTCCCCGCTTCGCGGGTCGCCCCTAACGTTGCTTACTGGGCGACCCGCTTCGCGGGTCGCCAAGTATGACAAGGAAAGGACTGCTCTCTCTGCGAACCCTGCTTGTCTGGCGCTCTCGCCTATTTCGCAATCGGGGAAGCAGGGTGCCTAGGGAGGGCGTAGGGGGTAGACGCAGAGGAAAGTGGGCGGAGCCTCTTGCCCCTCAACTGCAGAAGTGCCAAATATTATCCTTGAAATATTTTCGTTTTTTTTCAATTTTTTATTTAAAATATTTAAAAATAACTTGCCGCTGCGGCCAGTTGAGGATGAGCTGCATGTCGGAGTTGGTGACGTTTGGCAGTGGGATGACAAAGTCGGAGTTGATTCCAGACTGCACCTGCAGTATAAGGTCCAATCAGTAGCTGCAGTACTCCTATATTCGAAAATTCCACGAGTCATTCGCACAGTGACACCACTTTCATGTTTCATCGACACTCGTCCCACCACTTTTGCTCGTCCCACCACTTTCATGTTTCGTCGACACCTCATAAATGAATCCTCCGAAACGCGAACCTCGCGGTGGAACTTGGGAGAACAGTCGGGGGTACTGCTTGTGGGAGAAGCTCTGCTGGAAGCCGAACCACTTGAAGTGCGCCGACACCAGCTTGTACGCGCACATCGCCTGACATTCGATATTTAAATAATTTAATTATAAACAGTTTGAATCTTCTTGAGAAGAACATATTGGGTTGACAAATTTTAGAATTCATGAGGGACCATCACAATCAAGAAATGTAAATTCACTAGGCCAATCTGAGGATCAAAAGTAGATCCAATATCCGTAGCTTCGACAAACAGACCGGGAAAATGGCATAGCGAATCCCGCCATTAAAATTAGAGCCTACTTACCGTCGGCCGGCTCCAGGAACTCCTAGTCGTTGGCGATGTCGATGTGGACGCACTCCCTCTTCGCCAGCTCCTTCTTCGAGAAGTCGTACGCCTGTATTTTTAATAATTAAATATAATTTTAAATGTTGAACAGTAATATAACGACAAACAGGTTGATCCTACGAGCATATTTTCGAATTTAATAATGAAATCTAAACTAGTAATCGGTAATGTACACGTCATTCAATATCACTCTTGCTAGATTGTGGTAAATAATAAACTACCTTCGTGCATCGTGCGTATTTAAAATAAAAAAAAGCACTTTGCAATGATCCTAATCTGAATCTATCATACCTTGTCGGGGCGGACGGTAGAGGGCTGACGCCATCAGCAGCACCAGAACGCCCACGCGCTCGATCGTCCAGCGATGAGATGAGACCCCTTCTTCTGATTTTCGCCAGCCATCTCAATCGATTACAGTAAGATGAGAGGGTGAGCAATCGATAACTGATCCGATTAGAGACCAACCTCGCTTCGCAGCTCCTTCAGCGGTGTTCGCTGTTGCGCTTGGTGCGTGGAGGTGCGAGCAATGGCAATCCTCGCCTTCTTGTTAGTGTGTGAGTGGTGCAGCTGTGGCTAACGGGGTCTCGCCAAGCAAAAACTCGTCTCTGAAATGTAAAACAATTAACGAAAGCGCTAGAATATGATATCAATATGTGATTCAATAGTACGCAAAAACGAGAAATTAATTCAATAATTCAAAGACGCGCGCCGATGGAAGGGAATCACTTTAGAGTACGTACTCCCGAGAGAGGCGGGAGAGGGAGAAGTACGGGGGAGTGGTTGATCAGTGTCCCCCGCGGGCTGAGAGAAAGAAAGCGCATTGCTAGAGCGACAAGGCAAGAGAACGCCAGTGAAAATTAGCAAGCTTTTCGTTTCAATTTTTAGTAAAAACACGCATTCCAGGTCCAATTCAAAGCGTGATGAGTAGTTAGGGTTGTTCTGCTCAAGTACATTGGACATAAAACACAAAAAAAACGGGGAAAACGCGAGAAAACGCCGATGGCGGAAGGGCGCCGCCAAAGCCAACAACTTTTACAAAATGACCGCACATTACTCACAAAGTACAGTACTACCCCACAATGTACTACACGAACAGTTTTTCAAATTTGTTATTTTCAAGCTGTATTTTCAATACGAAACTTATTTTTAATATTTTTTAAAGTTCATACATATGTTTTCAATCGAAGATGACTAGCGATATTCAAAATTATATAAATTTTTAAAAATAAAACTTTCTGACCACAGGATTCCTTTAAACTCGGAACATTCTGTGAGCATTCTTCACTCTTTAAGAATATTCTGAAACTATCTTTAACAGGCGGAACGATGTTTTCGCGAGCTCCAACTAATTGGAAACGTTAATCACGAGAATATTGTGAAGATGCATTTCGTATATACAACGGATGAAGCAATTCAGGACTTTCAATCGATGTGGGCGCTACATTTCTTTCAACGAATTTCAATTCTAAAGGATGACTGATATCTTTCATCTTACAGCTACGTGGTCACTGAATTCGCAGGTGTCCATTTGGCTCGACGACTCAGTGAGGAGGCTCTGGAAAATCACAAGTTTACAATGAAAAGCTTCCAATTAATGATTTCTGAACTGCTACGAGCGTTGAAATACCTGAATTCAGCAAATGTGATAACGATTTTTAATTGATGAACAACAGAATTTGTAGGTATTTCCACCCGTTGTTACGGCGGATAGGCTCGCAATCAGTGAAAGTGGAAAACTAACATTGCTAGGTACGATCTTTTTACATATTTTCTGAATATCTCCCAAAATTTGGACTGTTCTCTGAATGAATATAAAAATTTATAGATTTCGGAATAGAACGACATATGGACGATAACAGACAGCTGACTTACAATCCTGACCCATGGATATACTACCGATCTATCGATACAATATCTTTCAATGTGCACGAACGAAAAATCTACAGTGAAAAATGTAGGCTGGCAGAGAAATGGCTAATTCTAATCATTGGATTTGATACAGCGTGCATGTGGTCCATTGGAGCGATTCTCAGTGAGATGCTAACCGGGAAAATTCTCTTCAAAGCCGAGTCTCGCACAATGGACAAATCCATTCTCTATTTTAATATTTGGCCCCATTCCAGATGAATTGAACATGTGTGTACACTAAGTGTCATTAGACAATTCTTCAGGTCAATCACGAACTCAGTAGCAAGTACCTCCGCGATAAATAGATCAACGCCATAGATCAACGCTCAACGACTCGAATTTTTTGATCACTTCATGAATAATTGCCGTTATTGGCTGAGACACGAAATTGTAGATCTCGGAGCGCCTCTTGTTGATTTCATAAATCGCAATCTTTGATCAGAAATCGAGGTGAATAAAATTACACTTAATTATATAAAATGTACCAAAAGTCATCCATTTCTCCGAGCAACGCGAATCCCAGAGAAGGAAACCATTGGTACAAAAACTATCGAAGATGTCGGCGATCATGCAATGGACGAATGAAAAAATCCTTATCCGTGATGCAATTCAAAACTCGCCTAGTCTATTAGATTGAACAACTTCTCGCTTCCATCAAATTGATTTTGTTTTATTATGTTGATGCAAAAGTTTCTGACTATTTCATTTTCGAAGTTTTTTTCGGCGTATTTCGACTACATGCCATTCCTTCATAGTTTTAGTGAAGGGCTTATAAGTATACTACAATAGTATGTTTACATCGAATACTGCTCGGTGCCTGAGAAAAGCGCTTCTGCATCAAAACATGAAAACATTGAGTGTTTTTAGCGTTTTCGACTGCACCGTGCTTCTCTAATATCAGTGTCCTACCGAAGTAGCCCACGATATCGGTGGTAGGGAAAGAGCAGCTTATTCGGATAACGTTGAAAAGACAGGTCTGCAACGCTCTTGGGGGAACTGATACTGTTAAAAGTGTCGTTTTCGGCATTAAATCTCTACATCACGATTTCGAAACATCGTAGTACTAAAAAGGTAGATGAATAATTTTCAAAATGTAACTGCGTACTAGTTCGGAAGGGTACTTCAGAATGTGCAACAATTTATGTTTGTCGATCGATCCGCACTTGCAAAATCCACCATATATATATATTCTCAGAATTTCAACCAGTGCTGAGCTTGGCTTGAGAGCCGTGTTTAAGGGGACGTTTGAGGCCAGCACTACTATGCTGTCTTTTAATATTCCCAACACGTTCCCTTAAAAATAGTGCATTAGTTTTGCTGATATCACGGTTCTCACATGAAATATCACGCCTCTCATGAGAGAATCGAGCTGAGCGTGGAGCTCCTCGCATATCTGTGCCATACCGAAATAGCCCATTTTATAACTCAAACGACGCACTGCATTTAAGCGAATTCGGTAAGTCAAGCAAAGAAATCACTTATTGTAATTGCGTGTTTAGAAATGCAACGTTGAGTTAGTTAATATAAAAAACAGTTGACAGTCAAATAATTCGTTTTTGCAAAGGATTTGGTTTTCAGACACGACGATGATGTGTATAGAGAAGTCGAAGCAATGATGCAACTAAAGCATTCGGGAATTGTTGCAGTTCATGATTGTTGCAGTTCATGGAGCGACCACCGCCCGGATGGCAGGCATCCTTGATTCACATGTTGTAACTGTATGCATTTATTTTAGATACGTTGCTACCCTTACAATAAACTGAACGCTTTTTCGTCTAGCGCGTTCGATTCGAATGGGGTTTTGATACTTTCTGTGCAATCGAAATAGAAGGTCATTACACTAAAAAGATTTCCGAAATTTCCAGAATAAAATTTTTTACGAACACAAATAGGGTGTTCGTTTGTCCGTCCGTCAACCTGGGAGTGGCGTTGGAGCAGATGCTGTGTCAGCTTCATGATTTCATCAGAAGATCGAATGAAAATGTCAATACCGTACTCCTACCGTAACCAAAGCCTACCGTATACCAGTGAGCTGGGTCATACGTTGGGTGCAAAAAAGCGCGATCACCATGATTTTGCAGGCATTTTGCAGCATCCAAATGAGATTATTTTCTAAATATTCAGGGAACTTTAAAAGAGGCGTAGTTGCCCACTAGTTATGACAGTAATCTGTTTGCGGAACTCAAGTATGGAAAAACGGTGAGCTACCATATCGCATGCACCATATACGTGTATTTCCAGATTTCTTACAAAGATGACTCAGCTTTTCTCTACATTGAGATGGAGGTATTCCAATCAGACAAAAGAAGCTCAACATTTGAAATTTAGTTGTGCCCAAAGACTCTTCACGAGTGGCTAGCAGAAAATAAAGAGCGCGATTTGAGCCAAATAAAGGATTGGTTCGTGCAATTAGTTAATGCAGTTGGCCACATACACAAAAAGAAAACGATTCACCGAGATTTTAAGGTGAGCATAGATGGAGGAACAGCGAGAAGTACACAAATAGAAATGTAGTATAAATTTATATTTCCAGCCTGAAAACATATTATTCGATGAGGATAACCGTTTGAAAGTCGGCGATCTCGGAATAAGAACCGATGCAGAAATAACGAGACGTGAAGGATCAGAAGACAGCGGTCCGACGAGAACCCGCAACAGTTTCACTCCAAAATACAAAGCACCTGAACAGGTTTTTTTTTAAATATATGATTCCTAATTTCGATCAGGTTCATATCCTGCGTCCTCTGAAAGATTGTTTTACCCTGGGATTAGGAGCCCCAAATTGAAGATTTATTCACGAACTATGTGTGTCAGAATTGACATAAAACTGTTGAAAATCTTACAAAATGTTTTTATCATATATATTACATTACGCCTGGGGTCATTTTTCATGCAATCTCTCGGAAGAATCGTACTTTGAAGAAAGGCATTGTTTTTTTAGACGGGATTCAAGTACGATGAAAAAGTTGACATTTTCACTCTTGGACTAATTTTGGCGGAATGCTGCGTCATAATGCGTGCAGAGAAGGCTTGCGAGGTACCAGATATAATACATTTTTCGAGTTTTGATTGATGAAATTTTAGAAAACTATTGAATAAATTAATTAAAGAAGATTTTGAAATATTGATTGTGTAAGAAAACCTACGATAAGCGAAATTGAGGTTTTCGACAACTATCGTGGAGGAAAGCGAAACAACATTCTTGAGCATATGCCAGAAGTGGTAAGACTGTATGTGCAATATAATCTATAATTTGCAAAGTGTTAGTTAGCCCTACTCACAATTATCGCACTTAAAACGGGTGGAGGTGTATCATACGTTGAATTTCAAAGTCAGTAAAAATGAATATTTGTCGGACCACCTCGTTTCTTGGATGACATCTTTGTCTCCGGCTGATCGCCCAAACTGCGCACAAATTCTCGAGCATCATTTCTTCATGAGCACCAAAGTAACATCATTCTTTGTGCTCGACATCATTCTTTTTTTCCTGTGTATGTACTTTCAATAGTTCACCTAAATACACATTCAATAGATGAACAAGTTTGAATAAGGATTCTTGAATAATTATAATCAGGAAGCTCAACTAATGAAGTCTCTGGATCTTGTGCAGCAGAGAGAGCTCGAGGAACATTATAAAAGGTTTTTGGGCATTCAATAAATTCATTTTACCTTATTCCCTCTCATCATCTGAATTTGAATATTTCAGCGATATGAGAAGAGCGGCTGCCAAAAAGGAGCATACCAGGACCATTGAGGATGCGAACCGTCAAAGGACCGATGCTACCCTGACAACAGCATCGGGCGATAAGATTCATCGAAATGAGACAACTTACGATGTTGGACATGCACAGCGACAGGAAGTGATGTCGGACAGTGCGCTGTCGAAAGCTGCTGCAGGTTGTGGCTGCATTGGCTACACGGATATGTTGTTAATACGGCTATTCGGAAATCGTATACTTCATAAATAGAGTGAGTTGGCAAACAACGCTACCAACAGGCCGTCGAATACTCAAGTCTCATCACAATTCGTACCTTCGCGCGATTGAGGACTATTGTAAGGTGGAGACTGTGAAGAGACCACCCAAGGAGTGTGAGAACTGGTATATCGAAGACTTGAGAGGAAAGGTTAGCGTAGAACGACACTGCGTTCTCACTTGTCTGTCAGACCGGTGGATGATTCCGAAGAATGCAAATAGCCATTTCGACGGCATTCCTAGCACAAATCCGATTCAGGTTGCGCTGAAGGGTCGAGGGGCACCAGATAAGCCTGGTCAATTCCTACGAGCTAATTCGGATGGATACGTTGACCTCGCCGAGGCTAATCCGAATGATTGCCCCGAAGCATTGTGGAAACCACGCAAGAACGACAACAACACCTGGTCCTTCCTCAGTGCTCATGGAAAGTGGCTGAGTGCTAATGACGACGGATCTGTGATCACTGTTGCAAATTGTGACACATGGGAACAGTTCTGGCTCGAGTACTGGCATTGACTGTGCATATCATTATTATTATACTTGACTATTTTTAACATTTAAGATTTGCTCGCTTGCATTTGAATCAATGGATCAATGAATTCATCATAGTAAAGCTGAATCGGTGCATTACCAAACTAGAATACATTTTGTTGTATATTCTCGTAAATAATACAATAAGCAACTAACAAGGGAGATGCGCGGATTCGAAATGGACTCTCGGAACGAGATATAGATGGTTCGAAAGCTCATACAATTCTAAGAACTTTAGCATCTTTGAAAAGTGCTGACGAGCCTCAGGGCAAGAAAAAAATCGATAATTTCGCTCGCGAATTTTTCCCTCAACACATGAGCGCTTTCGCGCGATCTTCCAGCATGCAACTGTGGTGTAGTGGTGAATGGATTAGAACGACGAGCGTGGGGTTGAGGGTTCGAATCCGGCCATCCTCATTTTGCTTTGCTCATTTTTCGGAAACTTTTTGAAGTCCTGACTGTCTTTTGAACTACAGCCTACACATGATTTTGATCTTCGGATGTACAGGGTGGCTGATAAATATTGCGTCCGGACTCAACCATGTATCCTTCCTTCAAAATCATCATAAGAAATTCAAACTGTACACAACATTTATCCATACTCATGCAAATACAATAATAGAAGGTTACTCGATTTGAGCTCCCTTAGCGGCGATGACGAGCTTGAGACGACGTGGGATTGACTCAATGGTGCGCCGAAGGTAAGGTATGTCGATCTTGTCCCATGCTTTCACAAGGGCCTTCTTGAGAGAGGCGAGATTTCTGTAGCACACACTACAAGCCTCCTTCTCCAATACCGCCCACATGCTGAAGTCCAGAGGGTTAAGGTCAGGCGAATTAGGAGGCCATTCCGAAGTGGGGATGAAGTCGGGGAGGTTGGATGCGCACCAGCTCTGGGTCACTTTTGCCTTATGAGCAGGTGCTGAATCTTGTTGGAAGGTCCAATTGTTCCCTTTGAAGTGTGAACGAGACCAGGGGAGAAGGGGCTTCTTCAGGATCTCCTCGATGTAGTAGTCCTTGTTCACCTTCACTCCTGGACGCACGAAAACCAAAGGAGTCTTTCCCGTCGCGCATACTCCCGCCCAAACCATCACTGACTGGGGATGGGAAACGCGAGAGACGATCCTTCCTCGTGCATTAGCTTGTTGAGGGTTCTGAGCAATCATTCTGGTATTCTGACTGTTGAAGGTTTGCTCCACTGTGAACAGCTTTTCGTCAGAATATAAAGTTGAGAGGTGCTCTCCGCGAACGGCGCGCTTCAATAGCAACTTGATGTTTTGGAGTCGCTTCTGCATATGAACAGCGGTCAATCCAAGGGCCTTACACATCTTGTAGGGGTATGACTGGAGCTTCACATGAACGATCTTGGCCAAGGAATGGGTCGAGATTCCCAGATCTTTTGCCATCGATCTCATAGATCGGACAGCATTACTACCGATCCTCTTCCGAACGATTTCAATGTTCTTCTTGATGACAACAGACTTGGGTCTGCCTGGTCTTGGAAAGTCCTTGGCAGTACCAAGCTGCCTGTAGCGGGCGATCGTTCGGTTGACCGTACTTCGGGAAACACGGAGTTTTTTGAGGATGGATGGCGTCGACTCTCCATGGCTCCACAGGTCGATAATAGTTTGACGAAACTTATGGGGAGTAACCATGACTATGGGGAACTAAATAGCAAGTGCCTTGGAATCCCCGTTGGATTTTCAAAAACATGTTTCAACAGGTTTTGCCAGAACACTCTGTAAACAAAAATATCGATTTTTCTAAAGTGGCGCAATATTTATCAGCCACCCTGTACACAATGAATAACTGCAATACAAGAGCGATGATATAAACTCATGATATATTTCTGATCGCGATAGTGTTATTCACTGTATGCATCCGAAGATCAAAATCATGTGTAGGCTGTAGTTCAAAAGACAGTCAGGACTTCAAAAAGTTTCCGAAAAATGAGCAAAGCAAAATGAGGATGGCCGGATTCGAACCCTCAACCCCACGCTCGTCGTTCTAATCCATTCACCACTACACCACAGTTGCATGCTGGAAGATCGCGCGAAAGCGCTCATGTGTTGAGGGAAAAATTCGCGAGCGAAATTATCGATTTTTTTCTTGCCCTGAGGCTCGTCAGCACTTTTCAAAGATGCTAAAGTTCTTAGAATTGTATGAGCTTTCGAACCATCTATATCTCGTTCCGAGAGTCCATTTCGAATCCGCGCATCTCCCTTGTAAGTCAGATATTCTAATTAAGTAATAAGTCTGACCCGCCGTTATATAGTCGCTCCCCCGTACTCCCTAACTCTATCGTAATATTTGGATGACAAATATCCCACCACGATTACTCTGCCGACGCAAAGTAATATACTGTATCTTCCCGGCCTCCTACTGAATTTGGGATCCTCGCTGGTTCTCTCCCCTGTCCCCTAATCTCTTTCCAGTTTCTTCCTTTCTCTTCTTTATTTCGCAACCGATAAATGACTACTACAAACTCAACGTCCATACGCACAAAAAGCACAAGGAAATACACAATATTGGCTATCAGGAGTATTATCGAATTCGGGTGAGTAAACTTACCACTTGGCTTGATTTTCTTTTATTTCTTGTGCCTTTTTGTCGTCTGTAGGTTCCTTCTGGAACTGAGAGTTGTAGGTTCCTTCTGGAACTGAGAGTTGTAGGTTCCTTCTGGAACTGAGAGTTGTAGGTTCCTTCTGGAACTGAGAGTTGTAGGCTCCTCCGGGAGCTGAGTGTGTTGGTGTGTCACGTGTACACGAAGTGCTGCCAAAATTTTTATTTTGGGCTGAGAACACTGTGTAACAAGTGTGAATTCAGTTGCTGATTTCGTTTTGTGTACACGAAGTGCTGCCAAAATTCTGATTTTGGGTAGAAACTTGTCGAGTGACAAACGACTTTCGTCAGAATGGCTCCAGTGTTGGATGCGAGTGCAGAGATTCACACGATGCAACAGATGATGGCAGCACAGCAGGAAGTATCAGGTTGTAACATAAGTTTTGTCGCGTCCAATCTCTTATGCATTTTAACCTCAGAAATTCTTCGAATTAATTTAATCTCAATTTCGTTATTCATCATCAGTGAGGGTCTTCGTACTCTTTCTTACGCGCTTTACTTCAGTCCTGTCAAGGCAGTTGAGGAGGCACATTAGTCAGACAAAGTTGTACTGAGATAAGGATTACAGATCATTTTCACGCATCAGCTCTTCTTGAAAAGGATAAATTATGCCGATTTTGTGTGATTTGCGTAAAGTACTACATATGTGCATAATTTTGAACCACTCACGGATAATGACAAACGAAAATCGTTCTAGAAATGTAGACGAGTTTGTATAATGTGGATGGTTGGTGACGGTCGCGAAAACTTTCGCAAGCCGAATTTTCTTCTCAATAGATATCCAGATCCAAATAGTGGTGGAATATAGTTCACCCAAAGTGGTCAGTATGCAGACAAAGTTTGGGGTAGATTGGGTTCTGTTGAGATAAGTGGCTCCATTCAGAACGATGGTATGTAAATTAAACTAATGAAATCGGCACTTTGTTCATATTCCTACCTCGCACACATGTTCAATATCTGATTTGTTGTGTCCATCCTAACCATAAACCCTTCCCTTACTAGTATCTACTTGGGATAAGTTTGGAAATAAATAGCTTTTGAATGACAATCTTTAATTCGAAACACCTAAATTTGCATATTTTGGTAAAATTGTGCGCGAATTGAATTAATAAAAATTCAAATTTCCCACAAGTGGAGTGTTCTTTCTCTCACTTGTTTAATGATAAATTATACCTCCATGAGTGGTAATTGGAACGCACTTATGTTAGTCACTGTTGTTGCAATTCTGGATTCAGAAGAGTTGGTCAAGTTGGCTACGAATCAGCGGCTAACCTTACACTCAGTGAAGTATATCTTTGATTCCGCTCAACATAGCACCATATCTGGCGTATATTTTGAAAGAGCATTGACGGGGTATATCACCATGCTGTAGAAGTTTGGTTCATTATTCATCTCTGCGAACTAGCACCTGATCAAACGAATTAAAAAAATCTGCACCAAATTTAAATCAGTTCATATTAATATTTTTCGCATAGCCAGCGTGCGCAGTTCAGCTCTACCCTATGGTTTGAATGTGCATGAACACACCAAACGTATACTAGGAGGTCAGGCATTGATAATGTTTGAGAAGTATCCTTCATGGAAATATTGTGAACCTCCGAAATGCGACAAAACTTAAGTTACAACCTAATAATATACTGTATCTTCCCGGCCTCCTACTAAATTTGGGATCCTCGCTGGTTTTCTCCCCTGTCCCCTAGTCTCTTTCCAGTTTCTTCGTTTCTCTTCTTTATTTCGCAACCGATAAACGACTACTACAAACTCAACGTTCATACGCACAAAAAGCACAAGGAAATACACAATACATTTTATCGATCCTATATCATTTAAATTCCGTCACAATTATTGGCAAATTACGTAACAATTGATTTCGTTTTCATCAGAGGAGAAGCGAATTCATTTCTGCTGTTGAATACATCCAAAGAGAGGTATTAAAAATGACATTGCCGTTATATTGGGGCGAATTCGTGATATGCTCACAAAGGTCGACAAGAACGAAAGGCCAACCAACCGAGAGATGCTTACCCATTTCGAACTGTCATAATACTGGATAATTAGAGCAATAAAACGTTGAATTATTGAATTCGAGAGTGTTTCAACATACTTGTTTATTCCATGCATCGCTCGCGTCGCACTTCGATACTTTGAATTTCGAAATTTCTCTAGTGTTGATTTAGCAATCCATTTGCTAAAGGTTGCGTTTCCATGAGTTTCGAAATTTGGGTCGAACAACATCTCAGGTTCATTTCGAAATCCAAATGAGAGAGAGAGAGGAGTAAGTGAGACATACTGAGATGTGACAGAGTGTGCACATTGTAGAGAAGGCGAGAGAGAAAGATTAGACCACTCCGTTCTATCTCGTGTTTGTGCGCACATTCAATGAGCCAGTAAGAGAAAAGGTGAAACTGATAGAGAGGCAGAGAACGAGAGTAGTGAGTGAAGGATGCGTAACTCATTCGAGAGGCTAGCTCCTCCCTACCTCTCATTTCCCATTCTCAGAGGATGCTTAATTTTATCTCGTGATCCCTTGTTGCAGAACTCGAATTTGAATCCATTTTGCTGATGTATTCGTGAAAATTCGAGTGTCTCACTGACGATTTTAATTGGTTGACAGGCTTCGAAGTCGAAATGAGTGACGATGGAAATCGAAGAATCAGTGAGGACGAATCTCAAGACGGGGTTCAGTGGCAAACACCGGGGACTGAGTTCCAATCAAAGTTCGATTTTCCAAAATAGCTTGGCAATAATCGTCACTTCCTGATTCGCTAAGAAATTCAAGCCGATAAAAGTTCTTGGTCAAGGTACATACGGGTGTGTTTTTGAAGTGGACGAAATGCTCGCGAACAAAGTGAATTGGCGCTTTGCGATTAAGCGAATTCCACTGCCAAAGAGGTGAGCGATACTAAATGACTTTATTATGACTTCTGAGAACTTATGTTCATCGGGTATAAGCTCGCCATTAATAATATTGAAAATCTGAACAATAAACAGCCAAACGGTATATGTGTACAGCAATTTGCAGAAGCAACGATGATGTGTGCGGTAGAGAAGTCGAAGCGATGCTGGAATTTAACCATCCTGGAATAGTTGGATTTTACGACGCATGGATAGAAGAACCTCCGGTAGGGTGGCAGGTATGTTCGAATCATTAAAGAGTTAGCCGATAATTGAGTATTCAGAGGGCGTTTGACAGCCAGCTATTGGCTCAACTAAACTACGAGAAACAGGTAAATTTTGCTCATGACTTTATTATGCTGTCATGCATTCCAGATTCCGTACAAAGAAGATTCTGATTTTCTCTATATCAAGATGGAGGTATGTTTATTATCACACAAAAAACTAGCAATAATGCATCTTCAGTTATGCCATTCGAATCTACATGAGTATCTCAAAAACAATTCAAGTCGAGATTTGGGACAAATGAAGAGCTGGTTCATAGAATTAATTTCCGCGCTGGATCACATACACAGAAAGGGACGAATTCACCGTGATTTGAAGGTGAACACCAACCTATTTTAGTCTTGCATTATGTATATGTTTACTCTTTTTTTTCAGCCCGCGAACATATTCCTAGATGTAGAAGGCCATTTGAAAATTGGCGATCTGGGAATCATAACAGATGCGGGAATAAAATCGGCGTATGAAAGTGATACATCAGAACACACCGATCCAACAAGAACCTTCAACAAGTTCACTGCAATATATAGCGCTCCCGAACAGGTTGGTGAATTTAAAGGACATTTTTATTCAGGTTATGTACAAAAATTATATAAATTACATGAGTTGCATGTTGCAGGGAGGATTTAAGTACAACAACAAAGTTGACATCTTTGCTCTCGGGCTAATTTTCGCCGAGCTCTGTTCAGTGATGACTACGGATAAGGCGGGAGAGGTTATCGAATCGCCTTACAATTAGCTAAGGACCCGAAAGACGAACGGAAACAACGGAAGAATGCGACCACCAAGAATATCTGTGACAAATATATTTAAGGTCTTTAACAACTATCGTGCTGGAAATAGAAACAATATTCTTCAGGATATACCAGAAGTGGTGAGTCAACCATCACTAGAGTACCCTCAAAATATTGTCCGCATCCTGAAAAACTACTATAATGTTCTTAACGCGGCTTATCGCGACGTGCATAAATAATCACAGCTCGTGATTGATTACTATTTGGAGGATCGTCTTGTCTCTTGGATGACGTCGAGGTCTCCGGAAGATCGACCGGACTGCGCACAACTTCTCGAGGATTCATTCTTCATGAGCATCCAAGTGCGGCGTTTCTATTGAAATACTCTTGCAATACCATGGATTCACATTCCGAATTCAGTAGGAAATGAGTATGAAATGAATTATAAATGACAATCGTTGTTATCAGGAAGTTGGAAATATTAAATCTCTGGATATGGCTCAGCAGAGGAAGAATGTATTGAATCAAGAGAAGAAAGAGATCGAGGAGAAGTACAAAACGTCGGTCGTATATCAGCTTCTCGTTTACTCACTTATTATATTTAGGGACATGGAGAATTTCGCAAAAGAACAAGACAAGCGTGAAAAGGAATATCTAAAAATTATCGAGGTTTGAGATAATCGAAATTAACAAGGTAATTAAAATACTATCAGGAGAAAGAGAGGGAGATCCAGATTCGCCAAGGAGAGCAGGATCGATTGGCGAAAGAATTGCAAGCTGCGGCCGTCAGAAAGCAACATCCCAGAACCATGGAAGCTGCGAATCAGCAAGGAACCGACGCTGTCCTGACAACTACATTGGGCACTAATGCCCATCGAAATGAGACGAATTCCGAGCCGGGGGATGCTAAGAGACAGGAGAATATGTTGGATAGTGCGTTATCGGCAGCTGCTTCAGGTATTGTAATAGGCATGAGAGGGTTTTAAGATAGTCTGGCTCTCGATATTTTATGTGGTGTTAGTTCTCAGGAAATGGAAATGGAAATGCCTTCAGATTTGAATTCCCGCAATTTCTCGGTTCTCTGATGAGCTAGAGACTTGAAATTGGGAATATAAGGTTTTTCGACACTCCGAACCTTATATTCCCAATTTCAAGTCTCTAGCTCATCAGAGAACTGAGATATGCAATTGCGGGAATTCAAATCTGGAGTCATTTACATTTCCATTTCCTGAGAACTAACATGGCATTACTTTGGTAGTATATGATTTGCTAAAATTAGTGATTGTAGGTCGTCGAATACTCAAGTCCCATTACAATACTTTCCTTCGAGCGATCGAACCCGACTGGAAGGTGGACACGGTGAAGAGACCACCGAAGGAGTGGGAGAACTGGTACATCGAGGACTGGAGAGGAAAAGTTTGTAAACACAATTGTCCTTGTATCTGCTTTCTCATGTCTGCAAAGTCAATAGTATTTCATAGAATAAAACAGTCATTTAGATGCTTGACTCATTCAGGTTGCGTTGAAGGGTCGAGGGGCGCCGAACAAGCCGGGTCAATTCCTGCGCTCTAACTCGGATGGATCTGTCGACCTCACGGGTGCGCATCCTAAGGACTGCCCAGGCGCATTGTGGAAACCACGCAAGAACGACAACAATACCTGGTCCTTCCTCAGTGTTCATGGAAAGTGGCTGAGTGCTAATGACAACGGATCGGTGATCACCGTGGGGAATCTTGACACGTGGGAACAGTTCTGGCTCGAGAACTGGTAATTGTAAACCACCTCTAAATGAAAGATTGTTTGTACGTCACATGCATGCACGTTATTTGTTTCATCATTGTGTTAATTGCTTCATAAAAGATATCGCTTAATTATGCAACTGTTCAGTTGTTCTACGTACCAATCGCTCCTTTACTCGTGACTCTCTTAGATTCGTTTAGTAATGGATGGGTGAGAATCTGATGGCAATCCGGTCTCATCTCGTAAATGATGCTAACCCGGAGATTATTGGCCTCTAAATTTGTTTTATGCATCTATAATTTGCTTGGTCTTCATACCATTTCTCCGGGATCATTCGTCCAATAATGCACTCCGTCCATCACTTGAAAGCTTTCGAATCTCTGAATGTGGGAGTAAATCATTTTCAATTCAATAGTTTTGTATACGTTAAGATTAATGTTAATGTCTTTTATTACAATGAAAAAAAATATTCAAGGTAAATCAAATCCTTTTACCTTTCACAGATCATCTTCCTTAATAAAAGTACACATGTCGAGAAAGATACACATCCCAGTGCGAAAATGTCGGCGCGGTAGCCGTAATAGGGCATAAATCCCCTCTTGAAAAGCATTCGGCCTGTTTAATCTGTCAAAAATGTGCGACAAAAGTTGCGCAAAAAGTTCGCTAACTTCTGAGGTGCGTAAAAACTGTTTCTCTCAAAATAGAGTGCACTCTCTCTTTCTCTAACCACTTGGAAGAAAAGTTAACGAACTTTTCAACGACCAAAGGTCGATGAAAATCTGTGAGAAAAGTCAGAGAAATGCGAGAGAGCGTGCGTTCTTGAGAGAGGGAAAAGGGAGTAAACAATCACTTCTGGTTTCTCCCAACCAGTGGTTAACCAGTGCAATGGGGCGGAGTTTCGCCCAACCAGTGGTTGACCAGTGCACTGACCAGTGGTTGGCCAGTCCCCGACCGACCACTGGTTGACCAGTATCCCAACCAGTGGTTGACCAGTGGAGAGACTCAAGCGCACTTCGCGCTGAAATGGTTTTATAGTTATTTCCATCAGCCTTTCCACGAGAAGAATGAGTATTGAATATTGAAAGTAAAAATTGCAAGGAAATGTTGAAGTTGTCTTCGCTGCATCACACAATAGTTGAAAAAGCTGACCAACTTTGTTCTGGGTCCAACATTAGTGGCACCATTATCTCGCAGGGAGCGATCACTATTAGTGGCACCATTAGAATTACAATAAAATATATTACAATATATTAAAAATCATTATGCGTTAAATTCCGTAAATTTCTGGAGCCGGGAATTTGAAGTAGTACTGTATCCACCAGGGCGAACTGGATTTCGATTCGAGCCGGTGTAATTAGTTGTGGTCAATAATTCTTAAGTGTCGAGCTTGATTTTTGTCTTGTTTTCATGTCCATAATGTAGCTAATAACATGGAGCACCTGTAGGTTTGGCTGTATTCGTATTTCGTGTTCGAGTTTCTTCAATATTAGCATTTTTTCACGCGCGCTATTTAGCTCATTTGTTGCTCTAAATCAGTTTATTTGCGCATTGAATTGGATATTTCGTGCCACATCAAGGCATTTTGGCCCGACCAGGCTCGTATCGTGGCCCTCAAGACCAACTGCATCGATTCGACCACTGAACGGAGGTGAGGTAAGCAGCTTTGAATCGCAATGGCTTGGTGGAACTTTGGTCTTTTACATCGTGGGTGTCTGACTCAATTCCCCGTTTTCCCCAATTTTGTTCCACGGAAATAAAGCTTCACTCTAATCTCGATTGATAAAAAAGTTATATTAATGTTAGTGCTATCATTTTTCTTAATTGTTCTCAATATATTTATATTTGCTCATAGTCATTGCGATTTTTTTATATTGCAGGGTTAAAGATGCCGTCCAGGGCTCAAGATGGAGTTCTTCATGAGTACATCGTCACCGTACTCAAGCTCCCCACCGAGAAGGAGCCCGTAACTCCCGTCTATAAGGTTGTTGATAAGTCTTGTGGTTTTTGACCCATTTTATATTTTATCCTCCATAGTCAATTCGGTTTGACCCGTGAACATTTGGACGTTCACAATTAATGAGGTCTTGCATACTATGGATAGTACAATATCCGAGTAATTCACGGTTTTCATTATACAAGGTGCAAATCTTCGCCTCCAACACGGCGATTGCCTAGTTTCGCTTCTGGTGCTTCATCTCCATGCTCCATCGTCCGAAGAAGGCAATCGGAGAGATCCTCAAGTGCAAAGAGGTGCGATTTTATATATTTTTGTTTCATGTTGAAGTTGATTATTCGTAAACCTATTTTGCTAAACGAAGTTATAAATTGTTAATGCTGCTTATCTCAGATCTTCGAGAAGGACAAGGGATCCGTCAAGAACTACGGAATATGGCTCAAGTACGATTCCCGCACTGGCCACCGCAACATGTACCGTGAGTACCGTGATGTTTATGTCGCCGGAACTTCTATCTATATACTTCATTTAATTTAGTAATCTAATGTGAACATAGTGTAAAGTTATCCAAAGGGGGGAAGCCCTAGCTGGGTTGTTCTCGATGTTTGGCAAAACCTTGTTTCCTTGAATTTAATTAATCAGTGTATAGTGATAGTTGATAGCCATGCAGCGGCGGGCCTGTGCCCACTGCTTCTGTATATAATCCTGGAACGGTAATTTGAACCTCATACATCATTGTTGCAGTCCCGCAGAAGGCACCGACACCAACGGGGAAGATGAATAAGAGCGAAAACCGACTGGAGAATAGGCCATTCCCAAGGTATTCTACGACCCCAATGTGGACGGGGGAAGCTTTTCTCCCCTCTATAATTTTGTTCGAATCAAACTCCCTTTTATTGTTTACTCCTTTCAAAGCACCCCCTTAGAAGATGTTGTCTAAGTATACATTTCATTATCTAATTACATCGATCTATAGCCTCCTCTTATCCCAACTTTAACGGAAAAACGCCCCCTCCTTCTATATTTTTCGTTTTTACATTTCCGCATTTCTTTAAATTAACCCCCCGAGAGAATTTTTAGAATTGAATATCACGCCTCTCATGAGAGAATCTAGCTGTCCTTGGGAATGGTAAAATAAGTTCTAGCCGGTTGTGGCCATCCTGAGGCATTTCTGAGCGACCCCTGCAATCTTATGGTGCGCAATTCATTGTGGAGCTCAGTACGTAGGGTTTAATTTCGGCTTCACTCACTTCAAGAGCTGATATCTTGAACACAGTGATAGATTGAACTAAATTAAGTGACCGAACTCATTTTTCGAGCTCTATCGATCTATCAAAACCAATTTCTCTAAAACCCACTGAGTTTTCGACAAATTGGTTTTGATAGATTGATAGAGCTCGAAAAATGAGTTGGGGTCACTTAGAGGTCAATTTATCTCACTGTTTTCGAGAAATGAGCTCTTGAAGTGAGTGATGCTGAAGTGCGACCCTACCTAGCGAGCTCCAAATGAAGTGTGCACTATAAGATTTCAGGGGTCACATGCCTCAGGATAGCCAAAAACGGTTAGAACTCATTTCACGATTTCCCCTTCATTACCACGAATCTAGTTCGATTCTATCGTGAATGCGTGATGTTGCACCAGTTGATTCCACTTTTTCCACTGTACAGACAATTTCAACTGCTTTGGTTTTACATGCTATCTCAGTTCAATTGTTATCCTCTTTTGTGCGTAGGATTTTGTACTGTTAGCATTGTCAATTTTAAAATATTCTCTTGTTCCATTGATGTTTCTATTTATGGAATAAATGTACTATCTATTGCATACCATATTATGCATGCAAAGAACGAATGGCTACAGTAATACAGGGCGGGGAGGGGAGAAGGATGAAAGTGGGCGGGGCCAAAACGCCAACCACTGGTTGACCAGTAGCCAACCACTGGTTAACCAGTCCCTCAACCAGTAGGTGGGCAACTCGCCACCCACTGGTCAGGGCACTGGTTAACCAGTGGTTGGGAGAAACCAGAGACAGCTTCCTTTTTCCTCTCTCCTAAATGCGCGCTCTCTAACCTTTCTCTGACTTTTTACGCAGCTCCGTGAAAAGTTCGTTAAAAACCTTTCTCATTTTTTTTATTTTGTTGTTTTACTTTTGTTTTAAGGAATTTAGTAGTTTTCTTTTGCGTTTATCGTGTAACTACTTTGATGCACAGCCGTTCATGTTCCGGGATAGCTTTCTACTACAGCGTGAATACGGCATTTGCTAGACATAGCGTGAACTTTCAATTCCCAATTCAAATTTATTGTTATTTTATTAAATTATCATAATAATCAGCAGTATTCTCGTACAGCTTGCGCAACAACCAAATTCAAAACGCGCGCGTCGCTTTGCATACGGTATTCACTCAATTGCATATTGACCGAAGCGCTCTATTAGGTCACGGTCTTGTTCGTTTCCCCGTTTGTTCCTTTGTTGTTATCGATGTATTGCCCTCAAGTTTACTTTGCGTGCCAGACAAATCACATGTTCCGCATTGGTGTTAGACTCTCCTAGCCCTTAAAAGAACGGACAGCTTGTGTACTTGGGCGGTCACTAATATTCGCTGATGTTGTCTGTTTATGATCAGTTATGTATGAACGTTCCTTCACTCGCGTGTTCCATTTATTTATTACAAGATGAGCGTGATTCGGCTTTGCCGGGCCATGCTGAAGACGACGCTGAGCAAGTGGCAGCAAGGATGGATCCATCAAGTTGAGGTACTATTAATTTTTTTCGTGTTGTTCATATTATTTGACCATTTATTTCATTAATATGATAGGGCAACTGCTCATAAGTAGATTAGTATACAAAAATGTAAGTATTCGCAATCAGGAGGTTAGGTGAGGAATGGTCACAATAAGACAATAACTGGGATGGGTGCAACATGCAGTTTTCACTCCGTTTTAAATTAACAAACCCGCTCTATTAGGTCACGGTCTTGTCCGTTTCCGCATGTGATCCTTTGTTTTATCGATGGATCACTTCAAATTTACTTTGCGTGCCAAACAAATCACGTGCTCTGGTATTCGACTCCTTCAGTCCTTGATACAACGGCAGCCTCATGTAATTGATCGGGTACTCAATATTTGCTGACGTTGCCTGTGTATTAGCAATTATTCATAAATTCCCCTTCACGCGCTTATGTCATTGAACTTAAATAATAAGAGCATGATTCAGCTTTTACGATGGATGCTCAACGAGGAACATAACATCTGCGTCAACTATGAACCCACCGGTTGAGGTAGTGTTCACTATTTATCGTATTATTCGAAATAGTGATTATTTTTGCATTAATATGTTGTTAAAACTGTGCTCATAAGCATCTAATTATGCAAACATAAGTATTGGTAAGCAGTGGGGATATATGTCTGGTACGGTAGCAATAGGAGATGAAAATTGGATGGGTACATGTGTTGGAATGACAGAAATCAACTTTAAATTTATTTGTTTTGTATGGATATTCGTAGGTTGTGTGTCCAATGGTAGCATATTTTGTTAAAAATATAAATACTGCATAACTACCTTTGTGTTCTAGTCTCACCATATGACTGGTCTCCTCTAAAAGTATAGCCACGCCAGCCTGTTTTCCTTCTAGAAAATGTTTTATGCCATCGATTTTGTCGAGACTCATTTTATGGACATCATGGATTAACAAAAAGGTATGTCCACTTCAACTTCTGAAGGGTTGGGTTACGGTATCCTATCAGTGTTTGGTATATTTGCTGCTTGCGATATGGAGTGACACTCGAGCTAGTAGTGAACGAATTGAATAATAATCAGCTGTTTATACCGAAAAAATCTACTTCTGAAGGGTTGGGTTACGGTATCCTATCAGTGTTTGGTATATTTTCTGCTTGCGATGTGGAGTGACAATCGAGCAAGCAACTGCAGTAAATCGGTTCAAACACGTTCGTGTGACTTCGGACCGTGACCGTTGGCACTTTTTAAATTGATACAAGCTTGCACTTGCAGGTAGATCACGCCCCCCTGTCTTATGATGGGCGCTATCTCACTCTCCGTGTGGGTAAATCTCTACAAGCAACTGCAACGGAAGGCCGCTAAGGTATGGTATATTTCTTATTTTTCGCTTTTATTGTAGCCTCGAATAGCGCCAATTGTACTTAATTTCTCCGTAAAATTCTATGCTTACTAACTATCGTGACATTTTAGCGTCCTTTTGCTTTGCTACTTTGTGTATGTTGTTTGCGCAAAATGAAAATAACGTATATTCCGCCGATCTCACTAACCTTTCGTATGTCAACAAGTTCTATTTCGAAAAGACTATTTATTTAGCTCGGACAGTACAACCGCCGCTCGTTTGCCTATCGTCGCATCCGTGACCACTTCGAGGCGAACAAGGACGTAACTGACCCCGTCCAACAGCAGAAACTACTCAAGGCAAGCAGATAACTGGTTCAAATTTAATTGATAATTCTATTGGCCATGTTAAGTAATTATTTGTCGTTAGTAAGATCGTTCCCTTTGAAGAAATTGGAAGGTAGATTTCGATATTGATCTAAATAGTCCTTTGTTCTTTTGGATAAGTCTTATTTCCAGGAGGGTCAGGACGCCCTTGCAACGATCAAGAGGCAAGCGGTTGTTGAGCAGGTGCGTGGTGATCTCGTTTTCCCATCCTTTCTCTTACTTTTTTCATTCCCAGTTTAACCCGCGTAACCCTCGCGGCGGTTACATGACGGGTACACCCGTAGCCGCTACGCTGCCCCTGTGAGGTAAAACACGCGGCCACGGACCATTTAATCTTTCAAGCACACCACTGGTTACAGTACGACACCTGTGTTTATCTTATTTACTGAACTGGACCTGGAATAACTTCTAGGAGGGATAGTGGATAAAGTCTCCTTTATCGTATGCCCTTAGGCGCCAAAGGCGAAACTCGGGCGTGGTTTGGCATGCGTCTAGAAAACTTTGTGCGTGGTAATGGTATTGGTGATTTCAGATGTGTGGAACTCCGCATGATCCGTCCCCTCCAAAGGAATGCACGATGGATTATCGGGCTGATCTCGTGAAGGAGAAGAATCAGCTGGAGATCTTCTCCCACGGATTCAATCACGTCGAGAGACTCATCGATGAATGTGAGCAGGGGAGAGAAATCGAAATGGAGAGGAAATGAGTTGCGAATTATGAGAATGACAATGCATGAAACTCTGAGTACCCACGTTTCCGTAATAGACGAGGAAAATAATTGATACCCCTCCAAGGTGACGTAATGACGATAACGGACAAGTTGCACGTCCCCCGTCGTGCGAACTCCAAGGTGAGTCTCCATGTTCTCGCAAAGGGGTTTGTTCATGTTCAATTATGTTAATGAGCATAATTGTTTCAAGACTTCATGAATCGCATTTTGGGTGGGATGAGAGCGAAGCAACTGGAGCAGGAGACTGGATGCAAGATTACAGTGCGAGGAAAGGAATCGATGAGATACAAGAGAAAGGTGGGGGAGGGGAAGGGAAGGGAAGGGAGGAGTAGGAGAGGTGTGAACTGTGCATGAGGTTAGTCGAGTTAGGGGTGAATCAGCTCCTGAAGGGATGTGTTACGGTATCCAGGAAGTGTTTGGTATATTTGCAACATCAGATATGGAGTTGCATTCGAGATAAGTGTTAATTGGTTTGATAATACTTAGATGTTTATTCCGGAAAAAAAACAATTTCTGAAATGACAAGTTACAGTATCCAGGCAGTGTTTGGTATATTTGCATTCGGTGACATTCGAGCTGGGGGTGAATGGGTTGGATAAGTCTCAGATGTTTACCCCGAAAAATCTCTGTATAACCCGTTTAAATTATAATAAGCATTTACATTATTATCAAGAATCAATTAGTTTGTGGACAAACATAAATACTTGGAGAGTATTGTTTTCGTCTTTTGTAGGCTCTGAGTGCAACTGGTTGAATCATGCTATTAACCGAAATTTACTGTTATACTTTTACAGTGTTATGCAATATTTTTGAATGCGGGAAAGTGTGCGAACTTAACTCTCCTGACCAAAAAAAAATACATCTGTTACCGTAATCCAACAAACTTTACGAGACGTGTTTCGTTTCATGAATGATTTTGTTGCACAAAATGTGAGGAACAGTCAGCTAGATGCTACAGTTAACGCATTTTGAGAAGTAACTATCGGGTTGTACTGTTTACTTATTCTTCGGATACTACAGCTTGTTATAATATTTTTGTATGCAAAATTCTAATTTTTGTCCAACGTCGTAAAATTAAAAATATCAGTTATCAGATATCTGCTGAAATATGAAACTGTTACCGTAATCCAACTCGATGTTCTCTGGGATTGTTGTTGGATGAGCTCTGTATATTTCTTATTAAGTGAAGTAAGAATGGAGGTAATGTTACAGAGATCAATCGTGTTCGACTGTCTCTTGTCTAGTGAGACTTCGTCACCGACGACCTCCTTCTCCCCGAATCAGAAGTGAGAAAAGCATGAGAGGGGAGTGTTGTTGATTACCCCTTCCAGGGTGAAGTAGTGACGATGACGGAGAAGTTGTACTGCCTCGTCGTGAGTACTCCGAGGTGAGTCTCCCTATTATGACATTGACTTATTCATATCTCTATCAGTTAATGAGCATAATTACAGTACAACTTCGTGGGTCGCATTATGGATCCCCGTGAGATGACTGCGAATCAATTAGAGCAGGAGACGGGATGCAAGATCATGGTGCTAGAAAAGGAAACGATGAGAGACAAGAGAAAGGTAGGGGAAGGGAGGGGAGGAGTAGGAGAGGGATGGAATGCGCAGGAGGAGGCTAACCGTGGCAAGCCGAACTGGGAGCATCTGGACGATGAATTGCACATGCTCATTCAGGTGGGAGTAAAAACATTGGATTACACCTCCATTTGTCGAATTGGGTGAAATATGTGGGATACGGTAGTGAGATAAGAGTATAAAGGCGGACCGGCTAGATAGATCTCTGGTGTGTTGTTCCATGTTGCCACTAATCCTGATTATATGCTAGGAATTTTCCTTTTAGTTGAATCCAACTTTGAGGTCTGCATGATTTCAACTTGGGATTCCAGAATTCGTCCAGTACGTCCTATCCTCAACCTTTTAACGTTCTAAGGGGGGGGGTGTATCACTTTAGAAATGGCCATTTTAGAACTCTGCAGAGGGTAAAAAATATAATGCTCAAAATTCTTCACTGACTTCAAATGCGAATAGTTCTAAAATGATAGACCCCGTTCTAAGTTGGGATTAAGCAATTGCCGAAGTCCGCAAGCTGGATTCCAACTTGGAAACAGCCTTTCTACTTCGGTGTGCACATCAACGCGTATTGAAGTGATGGACCTGTTATTACAGTCAGTCGTTGCTCGATTCGTTCATCTCTACATACAAGCTCGGCTCGTCTGCTGGATTGGACGGAGGAGCGGCCAGCTCGATCGGAGGTATAGAGGGAGAAGAAAGGGGAAGGGACACTTGCCCCAAGCCCGGCCAGTCATTCCAAGCCTTGAAGTAGTCCATTGTGAGAGTGTGAACATGATTCATCTGTGAATTGACTAAGAATGATTGGGACTGACTGTGCTTCGGGAGAAGTGCCATGAAAGTAATAATTAACTTTTTAAAATTATCATTTATTGTTACAATTGTTGAAATACCAAAGTGGTTCCTCAACTTGGTAACAAGGTCGTTTGATTAAGGTACGTCTTTCAATGGGGCGAGATCGTCCTCGAAATGAGAACAGCAAGGGAGGGGATAGTTATTGATAACCCCTTCCAGGGTAAAGTTGTGACGATTACGGAGAAGTTGTACGTGCCTCGTCGTGAGTACCCCGAGGCGAGTCTTCCTATTATGACATGTGCTTATTCATGTATCAATCAGTTAATGAGCATAATTGTAGTACAACTTCGTGGGTCGCATTATGGGTCCTCGTGGGATGACTGCGAAGCAATTGGAGCAGGAGACGGGATGCAAGATCATGGTGCGAGGAAAGGGATCGATGAGATACAAGAGAACGGTAGGGCAAGGGAGGGGAGGGGAGGAGTAGGAGAGAGATGGAATGTGTATGAGGAGGCTAATCGTGGCAAGCCGAACTGGGAGCGTCTGGACGATGAATTGCACGTGGTCATTCAGGTGAGAAGGAGGTAGACTACACCATCGATTGCATAATGTGGTGGTGGGAATAGATGACATAAAAAATAGTTCGCGGAGTCTCACATGAGCCCGTTTGCGTAAGAATCGGTTAATTGCTGGCATAATCCGAAAATTCAAATCGCTGGAACTGTTGGGGTTATCCGGCATGCAGATTTCGACGGACACATTAATTTTGATCAGACATTGATCGTTTGCTCCAGATGTCGTAACGTCGAAATCGAAGATTTTCGAATTTCTCGATTACAGATGTTACTAAATGTTGTGTAGCTGGCCTGTCCCAACTCCAAGAGTATAAAGGGAGAAACTTTGTCTAAGCAAGAGTGAAAACGCGAGCACCAATCAACAACTCCGAAAAGAGAGAGACTGACTAGAATAGAAGGGAAGAGGGTCCGAGGGAATCAATAACACTCGAGGGAGAAGGCGGAAGGGTCACTGATCTACCCGTCGTGTGAATAGGAAGAGGTGAAGGGAAGCGAGTGAACAACTGCACTCGATAAGCAATAGGTAAAGGGGAATGACAGCATAAGGCGTCAGTCGATAATATGCTAGTAGAAGGGAGGGATTCCTCTCAATACAACACTAAAATTTGTAGAATTGATACCATGGGAAGAATTTAACGGCGATTATGAGAGTATATTTCATTTTCATGAAAAATTAATAAAAACAAACGTTTTAGTACTTTAATTGTACTCCGCGAGTCCGGAACCAATCGGGCCCGCATGAATAGAGTAGACAAAAGGTCGCGATAAAATGTTTCGTGGTAGATCGTGAAAGCTCGTGTAAGTAGCTTCGTTATTCCATCGATCGATTCCTAGATCTACCCGAGTCTCTCATTGTCTTGACCCCCTTCCCATCTCTAATGAGGCTGAGAGTAATGATAGACTCCGGTAGATCAAGGAATTGGTCGATGGAATAGCGAAGTTACTTGAACAAGCTGTAATTATCGACCATCAAACAAACATCTTATAACGACCCTTTTTCTCCTCTCTTCATGCGGACCCGATTGGTGCCGGACTCGAGGGTACAATTAAAGCTCTACAACGTTGGTTTTTATTAATTTTTAATAAGTTTTCATGAAATATGAAATATTCTGGCATGATCGCCGTGAAATTCTGCCCAGGTATCAATTCCGCTCAAGTTTACGCAAACAGGCTCTTGTAATTCACGTGTTCGTCCTATCGACCTAAGCCAGAATATGTTCGATTCTTACGAATTCCCCTTACATGTTAGATTCTATTAACTATTCCAACAGTTCCTAATATACTTTTTTCATATATGTTATGAAGAATAAATAAGAAATTACAGATTGTGCTGGCCGGGCACGAAGATCCATTGCCTCGTCATGATCTCCGTTCGTCTTATCGTATTTTGTGTTGTTTCCGTTGCGCTTAGGATCAACATTGCACCGAAGGATTTTTTTAAATTGTTGTCTTCGGAAAAAATTAGTTTTCCTTGTTTCCCCTGAACTACTAGGCATATCTGTTTTTAGTGGAATTTCAATTGTAGAATTATGCATCTTGCCCGAATTTTCAATAAATGTATGTGAGAAGTATGTAATTAAGATAAAGGATAGTATCTAAACTTTGTCGCATTTTGATCCATTTGAATTTATTTGAACTCCCGCAAAAACTGGATAATTTTCACCGGGCTGCGTTAAAAGTTAGCGAACTTTTCACGCAGCTGGATGAAAAGTTCATTAACTTTTCATCGAGTTGCGTGAAAAGTTCGCGAACTTTTGTTACACATTTCTGACAGGTTAAACAGGCCGATTAATACTAAATATGTTTATTTACATCCGTTTTTTAAAGCTCCTCAAAATGTCTTGCGTTAACAACTTCATAGGAAGACTGCGACATACAGTATGAGCTAATCGCCTTGCTGATGTGCGTGCGCGGCGGGCCGCGGCGGATCGCGGATTGCGCGGATTGATTTTGCGGGAAAACTCATATTTTTCAATACTATTTTCAAATTGTCTATAATATTTCGCACCGGAATCACTATCTATTCATATTTTAAAATTATAAATCAATATTTTTAAAAACTGTACAACTTCAGCTTATAATAAATTCAGTTTGCGATTGCAGGCCAAAACTTCAAAATAGCACTGTTGCTATCGTAAGCTGAGTTTATTGTAGGGTGAGGTTGTACCGTTGGTAAAAAAAAAGATTCAAATTTTAAAAATATTAATAAATAGTGATTCCGATGCAAAATCGTATGGAGAATTTGAAAATAATAAGTACGAGTATTGAAAAATATGAGTCTTCCCGCAAAATCAATCCGCGCAATCCGCGGTCCGCCGCGGCCCGCTGCGCACGCACATCAGCCAGGGGATTAGCTCGTACCGTATTCGGGTGCCATGTAGAATGGGGTTCCTGCATCGCTTCTTACTGTCATTCTTTCTCCATCCATCGATGCGATTCCGAAATAGACATCGAAATCTTCAAATCGGGATATTCGGGACCTCTTCCTTTCGTATCTTGTTCTTTACTCCCATATTGCGAGATAGATACCTTGGGTCCGTCCCGAAATGCCCTCCTTCCCCATCGAATATCGTAAAACGTAGCCCCCCCCCTCACATTTCGTTTACACGATAAAAGACATGTGAAAAATATTTCGAAATGCTATTCATGTTTGTAGATCATTTTGAAACGTTTCAAAACGCAGCTCGTTTTATGTGCCGTCATACTTTCCTACTCCTCCTCACTCACTTCAATCTCAAACAAAGCAACGATAATCATCACTTAAACATAGAGCGAATCGTAGGAATCTCCTGAATTTGGAAGAGTGAATAAACTAATGTATTATTTTGAGCCCGCCTATTCCCTTATATCGTTCTCCCTTTGTGGTTGTCAAATAAAAACATAGGCCATTGAGAAATATCGTTTAGTTCTTGATGCAACCCCAAGATGCCACGGACATTGCGAAGCAAACTATCACTGATCAACAAGTGAATTTAAATCAGCATATTTTTCGAAATACTTGTTTTTTTCCAGATGAAATTCACCAACGTGGGCACAGGACGCACCGGCAACTTCTTCGTTCCCAATTGCTTCAATGGCAACTTCCGTCCTCCAACCACCCTCGGCATCTCACGGCACGGATTTGTCCTGTATGAATAACTTGGATCTGAAAGTTGTTCACTACAGTATTCAGGTATTTCGACACTCTGAGTCAGAAGAGGAAGAGCTTGGTAATCAAAAATATCAACGATCCCTTCGAAACTCTCAATCAAGTGGAAATTTGATCAAGAATTTTGGAAATTATGAGATACTCAGGCTAAGCGATGCTATCGCGAACTGAAACATCTTCACGAACTAAACCACGAGAATATTGTCAAGATAAAATTCGCGTATTCAACCGATGTCTCAATGCAAGACCTCCGCTCATAGTAGGGACCGAGCACTGAGAAGAAGATGCAGAGGAGTTCCTTCTTTCCGTGCTCTTCCTTCTTCGGGACGGGCGTGGGCTTCTCATCTGCATCCACCCATTGCAGTCTCCTCACAGGGCTATCGTACGTGATCCACTTCTCATCTGTAGCGATGATGGAATTGACCCATCGAAGATTGGATCTGCGATGGAGTAATTCCCGACAGACTTGAACACGATTTTTCAGCTGTTCGGGGGAGAGGTCATGGGGAATCACTTGTGGGAGTTTCGGCTTCTTCCCAGATCGATGGAGGATATCGGACACCGTTGATCTGGGAGTACCAGTATCCTTCTTCAACTAACGCACACTGGCCATGGGCTTGCGCTTCAGTGTGCAGAGAACGAGAGGCTCATCGAGGGAGGGAGGGCGTCCAGAGCGGGGTTGATCGAGACCAAACTCCCCTTTCTTGAAGCGGGAGAACCATTTATAGCAGAAGGGTATGGAGGGGGCTTCAGCTCCTTCCGACTGGGCCAGGGCAGAGTGGGTCTCCTTCACGGATCGGCCAAGACGGTAGTAATGAAGTAAAACTGCTCGGAGGTAGAGATGGGAGTCCATCACAAGAATCAATGTAGCAACTAGGAGACTGATTAAATCCTCTCACTACTCAACGTCAGAATGATGCTATACATTGTTGACAAACAGATTGCGCAATCACTGCATTTGATAGCGAACTGACTTTTTTCCGAAGCATTATACGAACTTTCCAGACACCCCAATAATTAAGACTCGTTTTTTTCCAGCTACATTGCCACCGAGTATGCCGGTGTTGACTTGAGAGGGCGACTCAGTCAAGAGACTCAGGAAAGTTACAAATTTACCATGACAAGCTTCAAATCTATGATATCGGAACTGTTACGGGCACTGAAATACCTAAATTCGGCAAATGCGAGTTCAATCTCTTTCCAGAGATTACAAAATTTCCTAAAAATATACAGGTGTTTCCTCCAGTTCTCATGCCGGATATTCTAGGAATCAATGATAACGGAAAACGTTAGGTACAAAAAGTATTCGGAAGTTTTGTGAATCACTTCTTGAAAGAGAATCTAAGATATTCACAGATTTCGGACTCGACTGTGAAAGGAACGAAAATCACGACATGACTTATGTTCCGGATTCATGGAGATACTACCGAGCCATCGAAACTGTTACATTCGAACGGGAGCCCCAAGAAATACGCGATGAAAAGTGTATGTCGAAAGATCGTTTTGTGTATGGGTACGATGACAGAACTGTCAGCATGCACGTATCAGCAAGGGCGTGAGTACGAATTCATATTCAGCATGCATCTGGTCAATTGGAGCCATTCTCTGTGAGATGATTACTGGGGATATTCTCTTCAAAGCTGAACCTCGAACAAGGGACATCCCGATTATCAATGCTCTTGCGATATGCGGTCCCATTCCGGATGAAGTGATTTATGATCTTGTATGTACCAACATTGCATAATATTTGTCAATTGTGCCAATTTGAACCAATTTACTATTCTTTCCAGGTCAACCACGAGCCAAGTCGGAGGTATCTATGTGATAAATCAATAAAGGCTGAACGTATTGATTTTTTCGATCATTTCATGCATAATTGCCGTGTTTGGATGAGACACGAAATTGTTGAATCGGGAGCGCCCCTTGTTGATTTCATCAATCGATCGCTGACCTTTGATAGTAGATCAAGGTGAGCATATTTGTCTATAATATATAATTTTTAGGAACATTTACTGCTATAAGTCCCCGTTTAAAATTGTAGAATGACCGTGGATGGGGCTCTTGCTCACCCCTTCCTTTCAACTGTGCGAAATCCAGAAAAGGAAGTTATGGCTACCAAAACAGTGGAAGATGCAGGCGCCCGTTCATTGGCGGAATTGAAAACGATCATCTGGGATGTTATTCAAGATTGTCCCGCTCGGCTTGATTGAAAATTTTCTCGTTCTCAACTATTTTACCTAGCGCAATGTTTGGCCTTACACGGGAATGGTCTGACGACACATGCCCCGATCGTCACCAAAATTGGAGGGTATACTAAATCGACTGTGCTGATTTCAATTCCGTTAACAAAATCTGCCAAATAGGTCATTGAAAAATCGATAATTCTTCTCGAGGTATAATAATAGTCATATACTCGACCTTCAGGAGCTTCGCTGATTGAGTGGGGAAGTTTTGTGACTGGTTCCAGGAAAAAAAACTTTTAAAACTTGTTTTGCATACTTCGACATTGATCACGGACACAAAAACAAAGATCAAAAGGGTTTGGTCATGGGCAGGATTCGAACCCCTGACGACCTGGCGTTGCTCCTCACCCACCCCACTAGGCCACCATAGAACTAGGAGAGGGGCTGAAGAATCTCCTAACATCTCAATGTAAAATTATCGATTTTTTCAATGACCTATTTGGCAGATTTTGAAAACGGATTCGGATTCAGCGTAGTGGATTTAGTATATCCTCAAACTTTGGTGAAGATCGGGATATGTGTCCAGAGACCAAGCCCATGTTAGACAGTAACGATGTGCCTAATTGTATGATATCTTGATCGAAGAATCAATTAAACAATTCTAAACAATTTATCAATCAAATTATGCCAAGTACAAATCATCGAGCATCTTCCTGCACGTCGGCCGCTTCTTCCTGTCCACATCAGTCAGCAAACTCACAAAGGCGGCCTAAAGTGCATCGTTAAACTAGGCAAAATTATGGCCGATTAAGTAACTGACAGTGCGCTCATCGCTGAAGATGTTATTCGGCTTACCACGTCTGAAGTTTTCGAAAATCTGAAAATCGGGCCTGCGTTATACATTACAATTAGGGAACCACTCACTTTGGCTTTTTTGTCATAATTCATGGGAACGCAAAGTTCGGCGAGTATCAATCCGAGAGTGAAAATATCGGATTTAGTGCTGAGTTGAGAGAACAGAGCCTGCTGCAAATATTACTTAAATATTTTCTACATTATTCTACATTGACTTCGAATAACGTCACTACTGTATGATTACATCATTCGAATCGATGATACTAATACGTCTAGGAAAATTGAACTTGCCTGCTCTGGACTCATGTACTCAGGAGTTCCTGACCCGGTCTGAGTCATCGTGACTTCCATTCCATCTTCCACTTTCTTCTCAGTTACGATACCCATATCACAGATCTTGACGCGATCATTCTCGACGAAAAGGATGTTCCCGGGCTCAAATTAGCGCATTACAATAATAATGCTAATTTGGAACCTTTAGATCCCGATGAATTAGATTCTTATCATGAATGTATTCGACAGCGGCGACAATCTGCTTGAACCACATCTTCATTCGGGGCAGATTACGAGAAGCAACGTTCATGCTGTCTTCCTTATCAAGCCATTCCGCGAGCGAATATTTACATAACTGAATTAAAGGATTATCATTTACTGGTTTAAAGTAATCACCTGCATTTGAATGTAGATAAAGACACTGTTTGCGTTATATTGCATCTGAAAACAACGAGTGTGTTCAATGCATTTTCGAAAAAAAAAGTTTACCAATTGTCTCTTCTTCGATTTGATTCTTTCCAGAGTCTCCTCATCTGCATGGTACTGAAATACTCTCTTGCTTCCTACTTTTTCAACTTTCAGACCTGCCACTCCACCGGTGGTTCCTCAATCCACGTGCTGTTATAGCGAACGATTCCGGGATGGTCGAGTTGAGCCATCGCTCGGACCTCACGAAGCGTTTTCTTCATGTTTTCGCGTCTGATTGCATATTAGTTGATCGATTCATAAACAACGAATTATCATAAATATCAACTTACTCTTTGTCAACAGCTATGCGTTTAACAGCGTAGTTCGCCTCATCGAGTTTATTCACCGTCTTAAATACGCATCCGCCTCCTCCAATTCCAAGAATTTCGCTCACTGTGAACTCGTTAGCAAACCTGCAGAATTGTTTGTGATATAAATGAAGTCAACGTTGTATAGCCCTCACTTTGAAGTGTATTGGCCGGATAGGAAACTCGAAAGGCGACGGATTTCCGCATCTACATCGCCATTTTCTTCCGACAAACGGGTTATCGATTGTACCAATGTGTCGGTGAGCGCCTCTTTGATCTGGATGTACATTGTCTTCCAAGAATATCATTACAATGGACTGTACCGTTTTGTCCTTATCATCTGATTTTCCGCCCATAATGAGACAATTCCCTGCAAAACGATTGCTTCATAAATTGTGATGGGACGAGCGAAGAACAACAGTGCAGTTTAAAACGAATAGAGAGAGAGAGGGAGAGAGTCAGACATAGCAAGGGAGGCAAAGCAAGCAAATCGATTCGTTCTCACAACCCTTATCAGTGTTGACGAAGAGTACTCTCGTCTTCTCATCGATCTCTAGCCAACTATCGAGAGAGTGAGAGATATCGAGTATGACAGTGCGGCTATAAGATAAGAAGAGAAGAATCGGCAAGAAGCCAACATGTTTACACACGTCAATTGTTGTTATTTCTATGATAGCCCCTCTAGATAGATTTTCGTTCTTGTTCAGGCTATGACGAAGTACACACTCTATTATTTCAATCTGCGAGCTCGAGCTGAGGTCGTCCGTCAGTTATTCGCCCTTGCTGGTATGTTGAGTTTTCAGCTCTCTTACACATTCGTTCACGTGATATGTGTATGTGGGAAGGGAATTATACGGCAGTAGGTCGGATGAGAACCATTGCGTCATGCCGCATTTGATATATAAATTATGCGAAGATGAGTATCTGAATATAGAAGCACTTGAAGGCGAGCCGTTCGAGGATGTCCGCGTCACCTTCGAAGAATGGGAGAACACTATCAAGCAACGTGGAGGCATGATCATTTATGCATACATTTTTTTTAAAACAAGGAAAGTGTGAGAGCTTTGCAACTTTTTATGGCTTAGTGGCCAACGCTTGGCACGATTCAGACGTTAACAATACATTACAGAGATGCCGTTCGACGCTCTTCCAGTTCTTGATGTGGACGGGACGAAAATCGCGCAGTCTATGGCAATAGCACGATTTCTAGCGCGCAAATTCGGTTAGATATTGTAAATTGAATGGTTTAAATGATTGAATTGTTTGGCGTGCACCTTTTGTAGATACTCATGCATTTCCATACACACGAGATTGTTTCAGGCTACGCTGGAAAGTCGCTCTATGAACAATCACTGGTCGATTCGATCGCCGATCAGTACGCCGATTTCTACCCGCCTCTCAGTCCTTACCGCAACACACTTCTCGGACTGGACAACCAGGACCTGGTATCAGGATTCACGGAACTTGATTCCGGATACAGTTGCTATGCAGGAAAAACTGCTGCTCGCGGATCTACGTCCTCAGAGGGATGAATTCTTCGGGTACTTGGTCCGATTCCTGCGGGTTAGACAGATATGAATCAATTCTCACATCAAAATGCAATAATTTGTCATGATTCTCAAACTGTTACTACAATGATATTTGCAGCAAAGCGGTAGTGGTTTCCTGGTCGGGCAGTCTGTGACTTTTGCTGACTTGCTCATCGCCGAGCACGTTACTACATTCAAGAGCATCGACCCCCACTACGTCCGAGTGAGCTTCCAATTATGAATTGGCTGAACTTTAAATACTTTCATATTCAATTCATCCATTGCAACATACACTGGGGTAAATGCAAACGGCCATGCGCTGATCACTGAGAATACTGCCCAATCCATAAGATGAACAATAATTCATGCTTTCTAATTTTTGTTATTCTCGATTCTACTTTCAGGAGTGGCCGGAAATCGAGCAGCACTGGGCCAAGATCAGGGCGATTCCCAATCTTGCAAAGTGGATAAGCGAAAGACCAAAGACCATTTACTAAGGTATACAACAACAACTAATGTGAGGTTAAAAAAATATAAATAACCTTTTAAATTGTAGGTAAACTTGTATCGATGCGACACACAACGAGCGTTATTATTTTGGTGTCGTGAAATAAACAACCACTTTTCGCGAAATTTGTATGTGTATTATTTGGACAATAAAGCAATATTACTACTTCTTTGTTCTCATGCCAGCAGTTAGAGATTCGAAGATCCTGTTTCTTGAAGCCTCTTGGCTGTTAGTCAAGTTGGCCACTCCAATTCTACCGTGATACTTTCTCAATTCCTAAAGATTCAATTAACTTTTTAATGACTCAACCCTCAAACCCGGGCAATGTCTTCCGGTAGTAGAAATTCGTGTCGCACTATCACTTCGGCGTTAGGCCTCTCAGTGTCCACAAGATTAGTCAGCAAGGCTACAAACTGCTCCTAAATAAATATTCCATACACTAGGGTTACAGCATCGAATTCGAACTCGAACTTCGCACGCCCCCTGGCACCTCTTTCCCCTCTCTCCCCGAAGTTCGATCGAGCTAGGTCGATCTGCCAGAGGGTACGAATCTCGCACTCCCATCGAACTTCGCACTCACCCCTCTTCCCCCCTCGAGCGTGTGGAAAAGAGGGAGATAGGTGAGTGCGAAGTTCGATGGGAGTGCGAGATTCGAACCCTCTGGCATAGAGAGTGCGAGATTCGATTAGAGAGAGAGGATTGACCTCTCGCCAGTGCGAAGTTCGAGGGAGGAAGGGAAGACCCCCAGAGGGAACGAATCTCGCGAATTCGATCCTGCATCCCTACCATACACTCTGTATGTGGATAAGCAACACTTACGACTTCAGGAAAATGTTCAAGAACATCATTAGGAACTCCTGATCGGTAGTTGTTGAATACCTGACCGTTGGCATGTTTCATACAGTTTAATAATGTATTACAAACAAGTGAAATTGCTATACCTCATCCGCCTTTTCCTTATTCATGACGATGCACATTTCAGCCAGAATCAGTCCCAGTGCAAAGATGTCCACTTTAGAGGAGTATTCTGACAATCCCATCGGAAATTCGTTGTCTTCATTATACGTGTATAGATTCTGCGCTGTCCTACCTGTTCCGGAGCCATGTATCTCTGTGTTCCTTTAGCGTTAGTTCTTTCCATGGTAACTTCTTGACCGCTATCGTCGCCAGCTAACGCGCGATCAGTCACAATTCCCAGGTCACATACCTTTACTGTGTTGTCGTCAACAAACAGAATGTTGCTGGGCTACAATTATAAAGGTTCAGAAAACGTACGTTTGTAGTGTAACGTACTTTCAAATCTCGATGAATATAGTTCTTTTGGTGAATATACGCAACAGCGGACGCAATCTGCTTGAATATAGTCTTTATTTTTTCCAAGTCTCGTTCGTCGTTGCGTAAGAGCCAATCTTCCAGTGTGAATTGGCACAGCTGAGAAAATGTTTATTTGCAGCAAAACACTTTGACCCTGCCTCCATGAGAATGTAGAGAAATGCGCAGTCGATTGGAACCTGCAAATTCCCGATTCAAAAATAGTCGAGATTGTCACTTACATTCACTTTGTTATCTAGCTTTCCCAGCATGACACCATCAGCAAAAGCCTGTCAACGTTGTTTCGTGCTGACACATTTGTCTTTAAATACCTGCCATCCTGGAGGTGGTTGTTCCGTCCACGCGTCATAGAACTTGACGATTCCCTTGTGGTCAAAATTCAGCAATACTTCAACTTCTTTCAAGGCACTTGCTATATCGTTTTCACTGCAATTTAATATTTCAACCGCGAATAAATACAATATGTTACTGTGAGAACATGGAGCGTAGTCAATGGTGTGCGATAGTGATGCCAAAACGGCGCGCGCTCTCCTCGTTTCACACGTTCTCTCGCACTGTCTGCACGCCATTGGCTACGCTTCCGGTTCACAGTATCGCGAAGCTTACTTCCGTGGCAGTGGTATGCGCTTGACTGCAAATCTGCCGAGGATAATTCTTTCCATCACGTGCTTTTCAGCTTCGAAGACACATCCAAACCCTCCATGTCCCAGAATCTTCTTGGGCTTGAAATTGGAGTAGAATCTAAAACTGCGCGTTGGTATAATGCATGTGAATATAACGTACTGTGATAAAAAGGATGAATCAGAATCTATTACGCTGCTCATTGAAGCGTTGAGCGCAAAAGGCTGAAAAGCTGAAAATCGGCAAAAAGTGTGGCAAAGCACAGTAAAACTGTTTGAGCCAAATCCCAGAATATGCGAGAAACAAGAAGACTTGCGAAACAAAAATCAATCACTTGTGAGTAAGAGAGACAATGGAGAGGGTGTTGTTTTCTTGTCCTTATCACTTTGACACTTCCTCACAGAGTGAGTCATGTGAATAATGATAAAAACACAAAAATTTCGACATATGCTGTCGAAATAAGTATTGACTTTCCGTGAACAGTGTTCCATATTTTGGGTGAAGGTATGAAGCAAAATCAAAATCCCTCGATATTGTATAGCTACTTTGATTTGATGTCACATCTTTCGTTCAATTAACAGTCTCACTTCTAAACGAGAAAGTGATGATACTAATTTTCTTGGTGGTTTGGCCGTTCAGTCTCTCCTACTACTTTTACTACTTTTACCTGCTCTTCAACGAGCGAAATTACCCTTCTTATCCGTATAATGCATGCGTGCGTAGTGATTGAACGTGCGAAGAAATGGACAAATTGCAAAAATTACTTTTTTAAAAATCTATAAGCATTGTGCAATGTTGGAGTTCGATCCCCAATCTAGCCAAGTTGAGAAACTAGCGACAGCAGATCATGGTGTCGGTAGACACGTCAGTGATCTGTATCTCCCCTCTCTCCCCGTCCTTCCCTCTTTCCCCTATCTCTCTTCGCTCTACTATCGTTCCGGATCATCTGTTCCTATCCTTCTCTCCGAGGCTCTGATAAATCGGATACATCCCTTGACCTACCAATCCCTCCCATCCCTTGTGTGGGCTACACATCCACTGAACCACACTACATCCTATTCCTGCCCACATATTGGTGCATCGGCCAAAACCGATACTCCTAATCCTCTTCTACTTCCCCAAACCTTCACACCTTCCCTTTCCCTTCCTTCTCCGCCGTATTCCGCTCATTTTGTTACTCAATATTATCTCCATTTCGTCGTTTCCGCATAATGTCGAACGCCGATATACCCAATACTCCTGAAGTTCACCAATCTCCCTCTACCACTTCATCATTTCCACACCACCAATATAGCGACGAGAACGACACATCATTCTTCGTCGAAGTATTGTTTGGCGTGGAATCCATACTACACCAGCTCAGTTCAAGGCCTCTCCATGTTTTACCATTGTCTCTCCCTTCCCAACTTGCTAACATTGAGGACATTTTGCACTGTCTCAGGGAACGAATCTACGGTAGATCAGTCATCGATACCTCATCGATTGATCCGCCTCCCGGTTTCAAGTATTATTCCCCATCGTCCTCTCCTATTACACAGCACGGTTCATTCTCCAAAAACTTTCTCCCTCGACTGATGGACCTCTTCATTCCCGTCCCCCTTCTTGCTTAACCCCTTGTCAGTCATTCGTTGCTCGTATTCAGGCATATCGGCTCGGAAATCTCGTTATTCCAACCATAAGAACCGCAAGAAACCGCGAGTTCACCAGCCAAGGAAAGCGTTTTCCAACTACACGAGCACGGATGGTTATTTCAGACCAGCCTCGTCCACTCCTTATTCCGAATCGTATTCGCTTCGTAATTTCTCTGGTCAACCTCCTCGCTCTCAAGATTTCAGATCCGCATTGCCCTACTCTTCACATTACCATTGTCCGTTCCAAAACAATATCACATCCAAGCTAAGCGCCGATCATGCCCAAAGTCATTCCAGCTCTCGCTCACCCATTCCAAATATCCTACCTCAAGGCTTCCATTCTTCTAGTCTGACTACCTGCCGCTATTCCCCTCCTTTTCCGAACCACTCCATTCATTTTCGCAGTCAGGACCCTTACTCGTCTCACCCAACTGTTTCTTATGATGCCAACAACTTTCACCAAATCAATGGCATCGATTCCTTCATGGAAGAGTATACTTCACCTGGAATTTACCGCCCAATCATAATTCCTCGACCTGCACTCTATCTGATTGCGATGAGTCTGATGACGACGACGATTATTCGATTCCAGAACTTCCCCCGTTTCGTTTCAATCATCAACGCACTATCGCACTTTCTCATATCGTATGTGTTGTATTTTCTTGTAGTTTAACTCACCTCACCCCACAACGACCCATACTCAACCCACCGCACCGTCTCAACGATCGATGATCCCACTACAATTCAACCGAAGAAGAGATGTGTAGTAAATCAAACATGCCGGTGTTCCCGAGGTGTTTGACCCCCTTACCCATCCCCACAAACAATTACCACTCATTACTCTCTTATTTCGATTTTTTGAAGGGCCTTCTATATCGATTCCTGTGAGGGCGGCAGTTATTGATGCCATACCATGATTTAGTGAATGGGTGGCTCCCATCACTGCGCTACCTTCACAGGTTGAAATATGAGATTGATTTTAGTATTGTGCTACTAGTATTTCACATAGTTCCCCCCTCCCTTCTTCCGCTACCTTTTTTTCTATCGTTTATTTTCCAAATTGTCCGAGTTCATTTTTTTTCTTATTCGCTCTCGTAGTGTGTCGGTAGACACGTCAGTGATCTGTATCTCCCCTCTCTCCCCGTCCTTTCCCCCTTTCCCCTATCTCTCTTCGCTCTACTATCGTTCCGGATCATCTGTTCCTATCCTTCTCTCCGAGGCTCTGATAAATCGGATACATCCCTTGACCTACCAATCCCTCCCATCCCTTGTGTGGGCTACACATCCACTGAACCACACTACATACTATTCCTGCCCACATAATCATTTACTAAACTGTGATATACAAATTCATCAGTACAAATTCAACTGTGATGGGAACAATATTGATCCATGCACTGTTCTAATCACATAATTTACAAATACTTATTCAGAGTGAACAAAAAAGTAGATGGACAATTATTAATTTCATCAAGTTGTGTAAATTGATTTACAAATTCACAAAATGACAAATCGATTTAAAATCTAACATAAAATATACACAAAAAATATTAGCAAATGGTTCATTCAGAGTGACGAATGTGAAGAAATAATTGTGAGATCCTAAGCGGCAGAGCTACCATGTTCGTCGGGTTTTCTCAACATGGAATATTCTATATTATCGTCAAATGTAAACTAACTTTGCCTGTAGTTGTTCACGCGCTGTTTCCAACTGAGATTCAAGTTGTTTCACTTTTCTCGAATAATTGTATGACTTTGCAAGATTTCGTGCGCGATTTATGCGGTATTTCTTTGCCCATTCAAGATCCTGAATGTTAAATTAAGTAGTTAATGAACCGAAGATAAATTCCTAGAATATTACTTCGATGACAAACAAATAACCTTTTTTCTTTGCTCGAAATATGTGAAAGGATGGATACTGATCTTCCCAGCTTCGGTTCTCTCCGTAGCATTCGGATTTGTCAACATAGCAATGAATTCTTCCTTGAGATGTGTGATAATTTAATTGAGGCATGCAACTGATATACCGCATCAGGCATAGTTGTTGAAAACCTGATGAATCGTTGCTTTGTCGATTAGTGTATCCAAAAAATCTTAATCCAAAAACAATTCTTACACACTACCTCTTCAGCTTCCAAAGCCGACATAACTACACACATTTCCGCCAAAATCAGCCCTAACGCGAATATATCCACTTTAGAGGTGTAATCGTCCCATCCCATCCGAAAAAGTGAATACAATATGCTGAATTGAGAATTTAGTGGGTATGGCCATTCGATGCTAGGCGCTTCCGCTACGCCTCTCCTTCCCCTGATTTTACAATTTGAGGAGAGAGAGGAAAAGTGGAAATGCTACCTAGCCTCGAGTGGTCATTCCTAGCATGCATACTATTTTCAAATTTGAAATCATATTTGCAACTCAAAAATAGTTAGTATAGTGCACCTGTTCCGGGGCCATATACTGTTTTGTGCCCATCGCAAACGTTCGTTTCATTCCAACTTCCTCTTCACTTTCTTCGTTGTCCATTACAAGATCCGCTACGATACCGAGATCGCAGACTTTTAGGCGGCCTTCGCTGGCGAAGAGATAATACATGTGGCACTTGTATGATGGTATCACGTTTCCTTAGGGAGTTATGATCGAATATGAAAGTCATATTCATGACCTCAGGTGTCAGAATTTGGCTCCATGTTGTGTCTTTCTAAACTATAGGCGAAGTCTGAGGTAATGTGCGATAGGAAGAGTATTGGCACCTTAGTTACCTAAGAAAAATAGCATGATCCTAAAATAAAAGCAAAAGTCAGAAAAGTCAGGAATATGCAAATGACAAAAAGGAGCAAGACTTTCGCAACAACCTGATATTTGGATTCCTCTCGTCAAGCTGGTCACGCACAAGGCGCAACGAGATACGAATATTATATTACATGCGTCGTACAAAATAATGTTACTCCTCACACTGAGGATTCAAAGTGATAGAATAATTTAATAATGAGAATATGATAAGATACTACGAATGGGGAGTTCATGGTTTCGTGCTGTTAGTGAATCTCAATATCATTGAAGAATGAGTGACGTAGGATCTGTCCACAGTCCGGACGAAGGTGGTCGTTTACATTTGTCAGCCAATTGATAACTTCATTCTACAATGTTTATAATAGAATTGATTTTTCAAACAAAATCTAACCACTTCTGGCATGTTCTCAAACTGTTCGGTGCTCTCGCCCCTGCGATACATGTTGAAAATCTTAATTTTATGATATTCAGCGCGTTGAAAAATCGTCGAAGAACGAGATTTCGGAGATCACCTTTTCCGTCTCCTCCAAGTATAGCGGGAAGAACAGTTCCACCAGAATTAACCCGAGAGCAAATATGTCGACTTTAGAGCTGCCGCGAGGAAAAACTCCCATCTGTATTAGCTTTTTTGTATGTCCGCTATCAAACTAAAATAATATTGACCAAAATGTGTGAATTTGAAGGACCTGCTCGGGGGCCATGTACAATGGCGTCCCTATTCCACATGTTCGAGTCTTTGCAATCTCCTGACTGGCGTATTCATGATTCTGGGATCTTCTAGTAATAATATCAGAGGAATACGCAATCTCTTGGTCAGCGATAGCTCCGAGATCGCATATTTTGACTTGATATTCATTTGCAACGAGGATGTTGCTGGGCTGGAGCATTGTTTTTTTTTAAATCAATGATTCGTTGATGATGTAAAATAACCTTTAAATCTCGATGGATTTTCCTTTTGGAGTGAACGTATGCAACGGCTGCAACAATTTGCTTCCACCACATTTTCATTTGCATAATATTTCGAGAAATATCAGGTTGTAACATTAGTTTTGTCGCGTCCAATCTCTTATGCATTTTAACCTCAGAAATTCTTCGAATTAATTTAATATCAATTTCGTTATTCATCATCAGTGAGGGCCTTCGTACTCTTTCTTACGCGCTTTACTTCAGTCCTGTCAAGGCAGTTGAGGAGGCACATTAGTCAGACAAAGTTGTACTGAGATAAGGATTACAGATCATTTTCACGCATCAGCTCTTCTTGAAAAGGATAAATTATGCCGATTTTGTGTGATTTGCGTAAAGTACTACATATGTGCATAATTTTGAACCACTTACGGATAATGACAAACGAAAATCGTTCTAGAAATGTAGACGAGTTTGTATAATGTGGATGGTTGGTGACGGTCGCGAAAACTTTCGCAAGCCGAATTTTCTTCTCAATAGATATCCAGATCCAAATAGTGGTGGAATATAGTTCACCCAAAGTGGTCAGTATGCAGACAAAGTTTGGGGTAGATTGGGTTCTGTTGAGATAAGTGGCTCCATTCAGAACGATGGTATGTAAATTAAACTAATGAAATCGGCACTTTGTTCATAAAAGTGATTTTTTCATGCCCTGAGGGCAAATTATAAGATATTGTTTTCAACCTCGCACACATGTTCAATATCTGATTTGTTGTGTTCATCCTAACCATAAACCCTTCCCTTACTAATATCTACTTGGGATAAGTTTGGAAATAAATAGCTTTTGAATGACAATCTTTAATTCGAAACACCTAAATTTATCACAATTTTTCATATTTTGGTAAAATTGTGCGCGAATTGAATTAATAAAAATTCAAATTTCCCACAAGTGGAGTGTTCTTTCTCTCACTTGTTTAATGATAAATTATACCTCCATGAGTGGTAATTGGAACGCACTTATGTTAGTCACTGTTGTTGCAATTCTGGATTCAGAAGAGTTGGTCAAGTTGGCTACGAATCAGCGGCTAACCTTACACTCAGTGAAGTATATCTTTGATTCCGCTCAACATAGCACCATATCTGGCGTATATTTTGAAAGAGCATTGACGGGGTATATCACCATGCTGTAGAAGTTTGGTTCATTATTCATCTCTGCGAACTAGCACCTGATCTAACGAATTAAAAAAATCTGCACCAAATTTAAATCAGTTCATATTAATATTTTTCGCATAGCCAGCGTGCGCAGTTCAGCTCTACTCTATGGTTTGAATGTGCATGAACACCCCAAACGTATACTAGGAGGTCAGGCATTGATAATGTTTGAGAAGTATCCTTCATGGAAATATTGTGAACCTCCGAAATGCGACAAAACTTATGTTACAACCTAATATTTGATGCGTCAGAAAACCATTCGCTTAGAGATGTGGGACATAACTAAATGTCGTACAATTTTTAAGGCAAAACTCTCTCGATACCTTCATTTGAATGCACATAAATGAGTGGTTATTGCAATTCTTCTAAAATATACATATTTATGACATTCACAAAATTAGATTGTTACCTGCCCATCGGTCGGTTGTTCAATCCACGAATTAACGTTTGCAACTATTCCTGGATGATGAAATGAAGCAAGCGTCTCTTTAATTTTGCCCTTATATCTTCCTCAAAACTGCAAATGTGGATTATTGCAGAACAGAGGTGTAAAATGTTTGTAAAATGTTTTGTACGCCCCGTCTTCGAGACTGGGCTCAGTGTTAATTTGGGCAGATTCAGTCTGGAGTGCCCACCTTTCGCCAGACCTATTTACCTGCGTGATCTAGTAACGACTACCAATTTCCCGTTCCCAATGGGTAGGCACCTTGGTGAGGCGGAGACGGTGTCACTACCGGGAATCGAACCCGGGTGGGATGGAATGGGAGGGCGCGCCATAGACCACTACACCACTTCGTCTCTTGTCATACAATATTATGCATATTCCCGTTTATTTACAGGAAAAGTATTGACGCCGGATGAAAATGAATCATCGTCTCTGTCTTGCGCTCATCCTTATCTCAAGTTATGTGTTGTTTACGATGGCGTATGAAAACTGTGGTTGTAAGAATACCGGATAGTCAACTAATCTTAATAATCAACACATTCTTCTCTACGGAGTTGTGATTGCAATCCCATTTGTAACCGATGAAATTTGCGAGGAAAATATATGTTTATCTTAGGCATAATCTCGGATACTACCAGTTCAGCCGTTTACGTGAACGAGAAAATGTTGTTGATTGATTCGAGTATATCACGCCTCTCATGAGAGAATCGAGCTGGGCGTGGGAATGGTGACATTGGTTGTAACCGGTTTTGGCCATCCTAAGGCATGCCTGAGTGACCCCCGAAGTCTTATTGTGCAGACTTCATTTTGGAGCTTCCTGCTCCGGGTCGCAATTCGGCATCACATATTTCAAGGGCCGATTTCTCGATAACGGTGATAGATTGAGCAAAATTGACCTCTGAGTGACCCCAACTCATTTTTCGAGCTCTATCGATGTAGGTGCACATGCAGCTCAAATTTTCTAAGTGGATGCAGCTCAGTGAAAGCTTTCAAATGAGTGGTTTGTCAACAAAATACGGGCATGGTGGTGAGAGTTTCACCCCTTTTACGTGTATCGATAATTTGAAGGCACTAATTCCTCGCACTCCGCACTTTTTTTTGGAATGAGGGAAGAGTGAGAACAATGGGATAATTTCACTTTGTACTCTCAAAAACGCATGGCGAGTGTGGCGGTGTGGCGAGGAATTAGTGCCTTCAAATCATCGAAAAACTGAAGTGTTGCACTGTTCAAAATCGGATTCAGAGAAAATGGTTTAGATAGATCGATAGAGCTCGAAAAATGAGTTGGGGTCACTCAGAGGTCAATTTTGCTTAATCTATCACCGTTATCGAGAAATCGGCCCTTGAAGTATGTGATGCCGAATTGCGACCCGGTGTAGGAAGCTCCAAAATGAAGTCTGCACAATAAGACTTCGAGGGTCACTCGAGCATGCCTTAGGATGGCAAAAACCGGTTAGAGCTCAATTCACGATATTCCTCCATTCCCATGAATGGCAAATCCAGCTCGATTCTCTCATGAGAGGCGTGATATCATGCGTTTGTTTGCTTGGAAATAACCGTTCAAGTGTACTTTTCAATAACACGCTCGCAACACAAAAAGCTGTTCTGGAGCCATGTATATTGGTGTTCCTACTCCAAACTTGTCTTGACCATTTCTTGACGTTCGCAATCGCAATCGAGGTATCGGTTATTATTCTCAGAGTAAGTCACAATTTCTTGGTTGACGGCTGTTCCCATATCGCATATTTTTACTTGGTTCTCATTCGCGATGAGTATGTTACCGGGCTAAAAATATCTTGTCATAAATTAATTCTTTTCAAGTATTCCTTGTTTTCAGGTCTCTGTGAATCTTTCCTCTGCGGTGGATATAGTTCACAGAGGGAAGTATCTGGTGGAACCACATCTTCATCTTGTCGAAATCACGATCATTGTTATCGAGTCGGCGAGCCACGTATCCAAAGATGTGCGACACAGCTATAATCGGCATTTTGGAAGCAGCGTCATTGTTCCCGAAGGAGATAACGTAGTAAAGGACGTCGACAAGATTATCTAACTCGGTTTGAGCGAGTCGTCAATGGACAAACGCACAAATACAAGTGCGTATGCATATACAAATATTGGTCAAACTTGGTAATTCAGCAATTGCTTTCCCGGCAAGAACATTCCAAACTGTGGAAAGTGGATTGATCAGGTTTATATTTTTAATTGTCTCCTAGGATAAGTTCTTTTAGAATGGCGTTGTTCATTGGAGCGGAGTGAGAGTAGATGTAAACGGACTGTACAAATATCTGCGAATCAATGGACGAGATGTTTATTTGTTGCATTACCTTGCAAGTGACGTTATTCCAGGCTGTGGTCGGCGACTCTGGACAGTACTATCCCATCATGTCGGTTAGTGTATTTCCGCTAACTTCAGCTAAATCCAGCTTCTCAGGCCAGAGGACGCTCTATGCATTTCGTCATTGAAGTTACGAAGAGGCGTTGATGAGCTGCTGTATCCGCGATGTTGTTTTTCCTGATAAGAATATAACTAATCATAACCTTTGTCAGAAGAATTGTAGAGTGAGAAGTAGAGTGGAGGGACAAAAACATACAGGTGTCCCGCACTGTCGAAACATCAACAACTATTTCCTTGAGCAAACGCAACAAAAAAATGTGATAATCCCACTAAATAGCGGATCTTGTTTTCAACTCTCACTCAATGCTTTCGGCTGCGTATCTCATGAATCTCACATAGATCAGAATGACCTCATTAGACATCGTCAGTAACGATGATTCGGAATTCTTGCTATTTCACATATGCTCATTATTTTCGCTTCAATCGTTTTCATCATTGATGTAGTTTTTTTTTCTTCTCGCAAAGCATCAAAGAAAAGATTCGCTGAAAGCTTATAATTTTGATTCACAGTGGCAATTGTATCATATTTGAAAATGTAATTTCAATACTTTCTCCCTCTGTATTTATCACATCACTTATTCGTTTCATTCAATTGTTACCTTTGCACTAATGGCTGCGGCGAGGGAGCATTTACCGCGCGAACAATTCATGCATCTATGCGCACACTCTGGGCTTGTGGCGGGGACAACTTTTACAATCCCTATTGCGCACCCCAAGCGTTACACCATCCAATTGTGATAATCATGAATTGTTAGTATTGGATTTGACGTCAAATCGATGTTTTCGGCATTTCCTCTCAATTTTCTTACATAGATCATCAGAAACTCATTAGCAAGTCTCAACAAGCTCATGTTGTCGCTCTTCCTAATTATTTTCTCGTATCCATCGTATTGAAGACGGTCACGCGCATCTCATTATGCATTATCATCTTTTTCGTCTTCTGAAGTCTCCATATTTCCTCTTCAGAGTCATTATACGACTTTCTCGCCATCAGTTTGGCAATGACAAGTTTGCTTCTGTACGCCTGGGCGTTCACCGACCCATTCTATTCAATATTCATCGGAGTTACGACCGCTATCTCAATTTTCTCGAACTCTCTTCTAATTTTCATTATCTACAACACCACGTCTGAGCATATCGGTACGCAATTGAATCACACACTTGCAATATAATTGTTTATAGGCTCTTATCGAGATCTTCTCGCATTCTTCGCACTTTGTGATATCGCAACGACTATAGGACTGCCACTGTACAACCGGTTCGAACATTTTGTTTTACATGTAAAATAAATTAAAATACAAGTAAAATACAATTCATTCAGTACATTCACACGACCAGCGACAATTTGTACTTCTTTCCGAGACATTCCACAGGAGAGCTATTCGGAGGTGCGATAGTACTATGGCAGTGAACCTGATTGAACCCCTCAAATTCTTCAGTCTCGATTGGCTCTTTCTCATGCCTTCTCTTCTTTGCAATGTACTTCCAGACATTTTTCGTACTCGAATATCACTTCGTTTATCGCTACAAGACTGTTACTCGGTATATCACAACTATTGTCTCATTTGCCTTATTTGCCAAAAAATGATTGAAGTGGCATCAAACATTCGTTCACCGACACTTGGAGACCATCTCACTGGTACCTCCTGGCGATAATCGTAAACGCAATCTATTTCGCGATTTTTGTCACAGCTTTCGCAATTGGACTAAGTCCTAGTGCGGAGAACAGGTCAAATTAATCAATGTATATCTGAATATTTAAACATTGCAGAAGAAGTGTACCTCCAGTGATTCTCGAGATTTACAATATCGACTTGCGAGATGCAAGTTATCCGCTGTACATGGTATCATTAACAGTAAGTAAGAATACGCAGTGCGCTGTTATCAGATCTGTTTTCAGGAAACCAATTCACGTATCGGTACTTCGAACTGGAATATTAGAGCAGTCGTTGCCAATGTTGTCTGCATATTTCTCTTCGCTTCAACTGCTCTCGTCATCATATTTTGTATTTATAAAACTAATGCAGTCATAAAGTAAGCAGATTCCTAGGTTAACCCGAATATAATGATTCACATAGTTCGGAGAAATATAAGCCTTATTTTAGATCCTTGAACATCCAGATGACCCAAAAGACTAGACGAATTCATCGCCAGCTCTTTCACGCTATCATAATACAGGTAATAATTCAGGTACACCAATAACAAAAATAAAACAAGCATACAAACAAAACAGAAAATATAACTTATCATTCAGACTTCCGTCCCTTGTATCTTTTCCTACGGTCCCCTTTCTCTGCTGATGGTATCTGGGACTGTACCAGGTATAGAAGAAATATGCAGACAACATTGGCAACGACTAATATTCCAGTTCGAAGTACCGATACGTGAATTGGTTTCCTGAAAACAGATCTGATAACAGCGCACTGCGTATTCTTACTTACTGTTAATGATACCATGTACAGCGGATAACTTGCATCTCGCAAGTCGATATTGTAAATCTCGAGAATCACTGGAGGTACACTTCTTCTGCAATGTTTAAATATTCAGATATACATTGTTTAATTTGACCTGTTCTCCGCACTAGGATTTAGTCCAATTGCGAAAGCTGTGACAAAAATCGCGAAATAGATTGCGTTTACGATTATCGCCAGGAGGTACCAGTGAGATGGTCTCCAAGTGTCGGTGAACGAATGTTTGATGCCACTTCAATCATTTTTGGCAAATAAGGCAAATGAGACAATAGTTGTGATATACCGAGTAACAGTCTTGTAGCGATAAACGAAGTGATATTCGAGTACGAAAAATGTCTGGAAGTACATTGCAAAGAAGAGAAGGCATGAGAAAGAGCCAATCGAGACTGAAGAATTTGAGGGGTTCAATCAGGTTCACTGCCATAGTACTATCGCACCTCCGAATAGCTCTCCTGTGGAATGTCTCGGAAAGAAGTACAAATTGTCGCTGGTCGTGTGAATGTACTGAATGAATTGTATTTTACTTGTATTTTAATTTATTTTACATGTAAAACAAAATGTTCGAACCGGTTGTACAGTGGCATGTCCTATAGTCGTTGCGATATCACAAAGTGCGAAGAATGCGAGAAGATCTCGATAAGAGCCTATAAACAATTATATTGCAAGTGTGTGATTCAATTGCGTACCGATATGCTCAGACGTGGTGTTGTAGATAATGAAAATTAGAAGAGAGTTCGAGAAAATTGAGATAGCGGTCGTAACTCCGATGAATATTGAATAGAATGGGTCGGTGAACGCCCAGGCGTACAGAAGCAAACTTGTCATTGCCAAACTGATGGCGAGAAAGTCGTATAATGACTCTGAAGAGGAAATATGGAGACTTCAGAAGACGAAAAAGATGATAATGCATAATGAGATGCGCGTGACCGTCTTCAATACGATGGATACGAGAAAATAATTAGGAAGAGCGACAACATGAGCTTGTTGAGACTTGCTAATGAGTTTCTGATGATCTATGTAAGAAAATTGAGAGGAAATGCCGAAAACATCGATTTGACGTCAAATCCAATACTAACAATTCATGATTATCACAATTGGATGGTGTAACGCTTGGGGTGCGCAATAGGGATTGTAAAAGTTGTCCCCGCCACAAGCCCAGTGTGTGCGCATAGATGCATGAATTGTTCGCGCGGTAAATGCTCCCTCGCCGCAGCCATTAGTGCAAAGGTAACAATTGAATGAAACGGATAAGTGATGTGATAAATACAGAGGGAGAAAGTATTGAAATTACATTTTCAAATATGATACAATTGCCACTGTGAATCAAAATTATAAGCTTTCAGCGAATCTTTTCTTTGATGCTTTGCGAGAAGAAAAAAAAACTACATCAATGATGAAAACGATTGAAGCGAAAATAATGAGCATATGTGAAATAGCAAGAATTCCGAATCATCGTTACTGACGATGTCTAATGAGGTCATTCTGATCTATGTGAGATTCATGAGATACGCAGCCGAAAGCATTGAGTGAGAGTTGAAAACAAGATCCGCTATTTAGTGGGATTATCACATTTTTTTGTTGCGTTTGCTCAAGGAAATAGTTGTTGATGTTTCGACAGTGCGGGACACCTGTATGTTTTTGTCCCTCCACTCTACTTCTCACTCTACAATTCTTCTGACAAAGGTTATGATTAGTTATATTCTTATCAGGAAAAACAACATCGCGGATACAGCAGCTCATCAACGCCTCTTCGTAACTTTAATGACGAAATGCATAGAGCGTCCTCTCCGTATTTACATGCAACGCGATTGATCTTGCATAATGAAGTCTCTAATTCATATAATTAATTCACCCATTTTGCTCAAGATCTTCAATATTGTCGCCAAGTTCGAATCTTTCCACTAGTGAGGAACGCCCAAAGATGTTACTGAGGCATTTTATTTTCAAGGGTTTGCGCTCAATAGCAAAGTAATGAGCCGCCTTACTGATTTGAACGAGCTGTAAGAACTTATTTCAATAATGAACAAAATACAATACATAATACTCGCCCCTTCTTCCGATAATGTCTTATTTCTGGGCCAGATCTTGAGGTTATCCACTCCAAAAATAGTTTAGATATTCCTCATCTAGTTGTAATCCAAGATTCCAAACCCAGTTCTCAATATCACTGCCAACATGAAAGGATTTTATGGATGGAAAATACTTGCTATTTGAGAGATGCTCGATAGCGATTTCATTCCATCGCAAAGAAATCTGCAATGAATTATAGATAACCACTCAAAAATCGCCTATACAGGGTGCGAGAAAAGTATGGTGACAAGTCTTTTATGTAATATCTCGCGAAGTAATGATAGCATAGATTTCTGCTTTCGCCATTGTATGCCTGCGAACAGTACCTCCAACAATTTTATCACAGTTCCCCATCTATCGATTTTGTCTTTCAGAGCTTTTCGATTTTCAAGTTCGAAAAAATGGGCCCTTGGCCCGCAGCTCATTTTTCTCTTTAATTAATAATAAAAAATCTTCGGATAATAATTCCCCCGCTTTCTCAACTTGAGTATGGAGAGCAACCATTCCTCTTTAAAGTATATTTGTTTAGGCGGAAATACGATATCAGGAAACGGAGAAATATGAAAATAACTGCATCACACTTTGATACGGAATTATCTTTTTGAAAAATCACATTTTCGAATTTCTTTCTCAGCATCCATATATTGAGATATAAACTTGTATGTTATATGCAAGGACCGAATTATGAATTTTAGTAGCGTCAAACTGAATGAAAACATGGTTTAAATTACTGAACCATACATGATAAAATATGGCTGAAAACCACACTTGGGACAGATTCGAAAAAGGTACAGAAGCAGATTCGCTTTCCCAATTTAAACTGAAAGCATATTTGCACTACTGAATGGACGTGTACCATAATACATACGTTTATATTTTTCTATCATTCTTATTTGATGGACGCGACATCTTTATTCGAGAAAATTTTTTCGAGGGCCGTTCGTCACAGCTTACTTTTAAATATTTTAAAGCTGTATAACCAAATCTCCAAATTAAATGGACACATATTTAGACTCGGTCACAAGTGCCCTTCTTAAGAAAAAAATAATGGAATGCGCCACCTATTACATTGTTGTAATGCGGCATTAAAGAATACGACTCATGCAGTGAGAGAAACATGATCGTTTTTCTTCACTAAATTTTTAATAAATTAAATCTCGTAATCTAAAAGAAATATTTGTTTGATACATGAGCGCTAAATAGCTACATAGCTAAGGTACATGGTGCAAAAAATTGGGATAAATTAAAACACTGCGCACCAAGTGGGGCTTAATTGAATTGTGTCACAATACTTTTCTCGCACCCTGTAGAGGCTGGAATGCGGCCGTAGGTCGAATGAGAATATGACGTCATGATATGTCAAACGTCATAGCTCTCATCCGACCTACTGCCATGGGATGCGATGCTCACCAATCGCATCCTCTCGATTGATTCTTGCCCCACTCTCGCTACCACTCGCTTGATGTCAGATGGTAGATTAGTGAGAGTAAGAAAGCCGCCCTCTTCCTCGACAACATGTCGCTCCCGTGTAAGATCAGACATCGAGAATGGTTGAAATTAGGTACTAATTTAACAAACATTTTAAAAGTATCGGAAGGGAGTTAGAGGCAATATATTAGGTTGATTCATAATTTTTGAGACATAACTTGCTTCAGCTTTTAGCAATTCTCTCTTGCATTTTTGTATGATAGTAGTCTATGCGCGCTTCATAGCGCACTTATGGGCATCATAGCGTACAATCAGCGTACATTCATAGCGTACAATCAGTCACAAACAGTAATCTGATTGTCGAAGTTTAGAGGGCGAAATCGGTAATGTTACCCAATAGCTTTTCTGAGAGAGACTAACGATCTCCTTTAAAGTGTAATATAGAAGCGTGCACCCGCACTCACTGTCGATACCAAAGAGTGGACCTTGCAACCAATTTCTTTTGTTTTTACGGACGCTTGAATTTTGTATCAAAAATACTAGAAAAATAACAATTTTTATTAAATGCATTTTTCTATTGAACCAATTGAGATCGATTCAATATAAAACTAAGATTGTAGTGCATCAATTAAGCCTCAAATAATACCAAAGTATTATCGAAAACATGTGAACAATTCTCGAGAAAAATGCAAAAATATCTTGTATCGAAAATTATGAATCAACCTAATAAAACAATAAAGAGGAGAATAAGGAGTTGTCACAAATCAGTAATAGGTGATGAGATGTGAATGAACCCGCGTAGCATCCCTCCACGCGAATAGATGAGAACGACCAATACATACCACGGGGTAAACCATTTTCGAATAATTCAAATAGGATTCCGTACTTTAAAAAAGTGTAATTATGACCGGCAGAGCACCTAGAGGGTGAGTCGATCGACAAATGAACTCATCTCGGCAAATTATCGAGAATTTGTTAATGATATCGATGAATTTCGAAAACAATCTGAACCTTATTATTGTTGTATAGGCTGGCCAATTACCCATTACCGTATTCCTATACCCAGACATTCATATGTTTACTCACTCCCCTCCCTCCGTCGTGTAGTGTCATTTGCATGCCGTTGACTAGAGTCCATTTCCCTCTCCAGTCTGTTCAAGCTGTGTACCTTTAATTCCCCTCCATATATTTACCACGCGTTTCACGAGTCAGTGGATGAAAATACAACCCTTCGAGCACAATTTGCAAAAAGTACGTTTATTTTACTCCTTATTAAGGTGGTTGAATATCCTAGTGTAGATTGCTTCAACGTAAAGATAAAGACTCACTTTCAACAGATGAAATGTTTAGCTCATCGTGCTCTACATTTCTAGCTATGAGTCGGGCCGCTAACGCTATGTTGACCTAAAGCACATTTTTGCCCTTTTCCTCGGTTCACTCAGGTGAAAATTCGTATTTCTAGGTGCACCCTTTCTATGAATAGCCTAGATGGACATTCCTATGTTATTTCAAAGTGGTTTAGCACATACAGACAAAGCTCTTAAGTCGTTAAGGGTCTGAGAACCGATTTTCAAATTTCATGTCCTATCGTAATTTTGACAGAATGGGAGTACTGTATTGATGCCGCAAACTATTCTAAATGTTGTTTTGGATGATTTTGGACCCATTTGAGGCTAATAGCTGTCAGTTGGAGCTTAGAGGGTACTTTGCTCTGGGACTCATTCTGACGTCGCCGGACGGAAAGTCACGCCCTTCTTTTATACATCTTTCAATTTGGCTGAAATTTGTGGTCAAGTTAGTCACATATAGTGTCTACAAATCGCACATAATTATTCAGGTTTTTTTTCCGATTTCCAGAATTTGATAATTTTTGGTCGACCCGACCACCCCGCACTGGGACATACACGTGGAATGAAATGATCAACATAAAAGTTGTAGAGAGTCTTCTCTCCTTTCTTTCTGATCAAAGAGCGAGTTTCTATCGTCATTTTATACGGATTTATGATCGTATAAGTGGGCTCGATTTGACCCCTAAAAAGTGAGCGTCCCAAGTTTGGCCTTCCGAATCTCGAAGATGACGACAATTATCAAAATTCTGACTGCGCAGCTTGAAAGAGCATTATTTGAAATACCTTGAATCACTCTTAGATCAGGATAATATGACGTTTGGTTCTACCGCCGCGGACCCCCTCTAATGGGTGATTTTCTCGCGATTCCTTTCTTATACGGAATTTTATTTCAAAATATTGAAGTTTGATACATTACCTATCCATGAAAAAATTAAAATGAAAATCGATTAAGGTAACATTTTTATTTCTTCCCTTGAAGTTCGAAATTCGAATTTGTTCGACGAAAATACGTTTTCACCGATTCGTGAGATGTTTCCACCGTGTATCTGCTTAATGAGGAAACTTTATATGGACTTTTATTTTTAGATTATTGAAGTTTGAGACATTGTCTATCCATGAAAAAATTAAATATAAATCGACCTAGGTAACTGTTATAATTATCGCTCTGAAGTTCGGCAACTGTGATTTATCCGAAAAAAACAAATTTCAGAAACTCATTATGTAACTTATTCAACGTATCATTAGAATATGAGAAACAATGAAAAAATACAATTGCCAGCTGATTTCATAACAAAGAACTTCTAAAAATATATTTTCAGATTTCATTTTTTCTCCGATTTCGTGTTCTTGTAAATTCAAATTTCAAAATTGCAGCCGGAACCACTATGCAAAATTTTAAGCGTACCTCGACAGCAATTCAAATATTATATCAAATCTGTATTCATGCTTTTGAATCCTCTGTTTTCTTCAACCGAACATGCCAATCCGAGCGTGTCGAAATTTATAAAAATGGGTTGCTACTGAAATATCAGTGAAACTCACTTTCTTTTTGCATAAAAATAATTAAACTAACGCGCTGAGTTAGAAAATAGACGAAATATCACTTACATACTCAAAAAGTATACTCAAAAAATCGAAAATTTCAATTTCATAAAGATTCCGAATTTCTCAAATTTCTCATAGTATTAAGGGATCAGGTTTTTCTGATTCAAATATTCATATAATAATTGCATATGCAAAAAGAAAGTCAGTTTCACTAAAATATCAGTCGCAACCCATTTTTATAAATTTCGACACTCTCGGATTGACATGTTCGGTTGAAGAAAACATAGGATTCAAAAGCATGAATACAGATTTGATATAATATTTGAATTGCTGTCGAGGTATGCTAAACACTTTGTATAGTGGTTCCGGCTGCAATTTTGAAAATGTGAATTTAAAAGAACACGAAATCGGAGATCCAGACGTCGGTGATCCAGACGACCTCGGACCCTGGAATGAACCGGATGAGATTCTGCCCAAACGTTTCAAAAGCGATGTTTCTATGAACACCGTCACAACTGATCAGTCCGAGGTTAGTTGAACATAAGGAATTCTCTAGAATAGCTGCGTTATAGCATACGGAGTACCGTTGCTCCCACGAGAGTGTTCAAGAGGAGGAGGATGAATTTTCTGAGGGAGAAGATGTGATCAATGATGAAATGGCTCGCTACGGAATAGTAGAGAACAGTTGCCTGATAAGACTCTTTCAACGATGTTTGAAGAAAACATAGGATTCAAAAGCATGAATACAGATTTGATATAATATTTGAATTGCTGTCGAGGTATGCTAAACACTTTGTATAGTGGTTCCGGCTGCAATTTTGAAAATGTGAATTTAAAAGAACACGAAATCGGAGAAAAAATGAAATGTGAAAATATATTTTTAGAAGTTCTTTGTTATGAAATAAGCCGACAATTGTATTTTTTCATTGTTTCTCATATTCTAATGATACGCTGAATAAGTTACATAATGAGTTTCGGAAAAATTTTTTCGGATAAATCACAATTTCCGAACTTCAGAGCGATAATTATAAAAGTTACCTAGGTCGATTTGTATTTAAATTTTTTCATGGATAGATAATGTCTCAAACTTCAATAATCTAAAATAAAATTCCATATAAAGTATCCTCATTAAGCAGATACAGTCTCACGAAAACTGTGGGAACGTATTTTCGTCGAACAAATTCGAATTTCGAAATTCAAGGGAAGAAATAAAAATGTTTCCTTAATCGATTTTCATTATAATTTTTCATGGATAGGTAATGTGTTAAACTTCAATATTTTGAAATAAAATTCCGTATAAAGTACCCTCGTTAAAACGGCAGATTTTTTCTCATAGAAATTCAACATTTTCAATCGTAACATTTTAATTTGTGATTATTTCGAAATGATTTCAACATAAAAGTTGTTCGAAATAATTTTCCGCTCATTTTGAAACCACCCATCTCTATAGCTCATCTGGGAGCTAAGATTCAGTATAGCCTGGTTCAAACCGGAAATTTCCTAAAAGCCGGCTCTGGTACCAATGACCTATAAATTCCAATATCTCCTCACTAGGATATTCAACCACCGTAATACGGAGTAAAACAGGCACACTTTTTGCTAATTGTGCCCGGCCACCTCCGCTGACTCGTGATACTCGTGTTACATGGTAATGCGATCAACATGTTTACTTGCTACTTACATGTTGACGCCCTCTCTCCCTCTCTCGTCTTACTCGTCGAGCGAGTAGAGTTCCCCTTGTGCTCTCACACCGGCTACTATGGTATGGTTCCCCAGTAGGAGCCTACGTAGGCTCCTACTAGGGTGAAAATCTCATTGTTCCCCATACTCTCTCATCACTCGAGACTAGGTTCCTACTAGGGTGTCTTGGGTGTATGTCCCTACTAGGGTGTCTAGAGTGATGAGAGAGTATGGAGAACAATGAAATTTTCACCCTAGTAAGAGCCTACGTAGGATTCTACTGGGGAAACCATACCAGAGTAGTCGACCGGTCTCTCCTTGTCTATTTCTCCTCGTCCGATAAACTAGTGACTTCCACTCTACGCCCCTCGCTGCACGACCACAGGGAATACACAACAATAATGATTCAAATATTTACATTATTATTGAGAAAGCTATTCACTAATCATTCTGTGTTGGTACGAACGGGTTTAGGTTCAATCTCCCAAAGCTTTTGAAAATACGGAACAACGGATAAAATTATGTCTTCCGAACAGAGCCGACACCGGAAGTAGATTTTTTTTAGTTTACAACGTGTTAATATTACACAATGAATTAGTTGTGCTGACAGACTAATACTTTATCATCCGGTCACATAATGTCTGAGCACAATCTAAATACGTTTCACTAAGATTCTGACAAGAATCACTCCAGGATCGGCGCGTTTTACGTATCGCAAAGACACCGACACATTTCGTGTTTGAACGAGTTCATACTGCCTTGCATCAATCCTCGATCGTATTTAATGAATCAGTAAAAGCTACAACAGTTCGATGGGTCAAGAATATATGGGATGCAAGGCAGTATGAGCTCGTTCAAACACGAAATGTGTCGGTGTCTTACGTAAAACGCGCCGATCCTGGAGTGATTCTTGTCAGAATCTTAGTGAAACGTATTTAGAAAATACGTTCCCACAGTTTTCGTGAGACTGTATCTGCTTAATGAGGATACTTTATATGGAATTTTATTTTAGATTATTGAAGTTTGAGACATTATCTATCCATGAAAAAATTTAAATACAAATCGACCCAGGTAACTTTTATAATTATCGCTCTGAAGTTCGGAAATTGTGATTTATCCGAAAAAAAATTTTCCGAAACTCATTATGTAACTTATTCAGCGTATCATTAGAATATGAGAAACAATGAAAAAATACAATTGTCGGCTTATTTCATAACAAAGAACTTCTAAAAATATATTTTCACATTTCATTTTTTCTCCGATTTCGTGTTCTTTTAAATTCACATTTTCAAAATTGCAGCCGGAACCACTATACAAAGTGTTTAGCATACCTCGACAGCAATTCAAATATTATATCAAATCTGTATTCATGCTTTTGAATCCTATGTTTTCTTCAAACATCGTTGAAAGAGTCTTATCAGGCAACTGTTCTCTACTATTCCGTAGCGAGCCATTTCATCATTGATCACATCTTCTCCCTCAGAAAATTCATCCTCCTCCTCTTCAACACTCTCGTGGGAGCAACGGTACTCCGTATGCTATAACGCAGCTATTCTAGAGAATTCCTTATGTTCAACTAACCTCGGACTCATCAGTTGTGACGGTGTTCATAGAAACATCGCTTTTGAAACGTTTGGGCAGAATCTCATCCGGTTCATTCCAGGGTCCGAGGTCGTCTGGATCACCGACGGGATCGATAGGAGGAGGGAGTCATACATGGAGCTTGTAATTTTTAGGTTGCAACAATTGTTTAATAGCACTATTTTGTGTTTTCAAATATTTATGGTTCAAGCGCTGGTGTGGCATGGGAGAGTCAGGAGAAGGTTGGGAAAGGGAGAAGTCAAGTTTACTCTGCTAATCACTCTATCGGAATCGCCGCATTTATCACTGGCGCTCCTTCCCCGGTTAGACAAAAAGTGCACTTTAAAAAAGCATCAGGATCCAATTCTAGAGAGTGAGCGACTGGGGAAACCTGCTAAAGATTGACCTTCCTTCGACACGCTCTATTCGTAAAGTAGTCAAAGAAATTGGAAGTGTGGCAATAGAGAGAGTGCACGAGGAATGGCAGAGTATCGTAAGGGAGGTAGCTGTCTGTGCTGCGGAGGTAAATAGGCAACTATAAGTGATAATTATTAACCGATATTTAGGGAAAGGGTGGTCTACAAGTGTCCATTGACGGCCAGTATGACTGTCCCGGTTTCACGTCAACTAACAATAAGAATACGGTAATAGATTGCGAAACCAAACTTGCGTTGGCGGGAGTGGCGATGCACAAGAATATGGATGGAATTGGTATAAAGAATTGCGAATTCAGCAACGAGAGCACCCGATTATAGATGGAGTGTCTATACGAATGGAGTCGGAAGGGATTCGAAGAGCGCTAGGGGAATTAATAGATGCAGGGATAGAGATCAAGTAAGCCAAAACAATATATGTTCAAAAGGAGTAGCTAAGGAAGAATATTGAAAAGTTGGTTATAAATATTCTTAGGACGAGAGTGGGTGACCGAATGCCATGGTGAATAAAAAGCTGAGAGAGGATCCTAAGACGTCGCATATCGAAGCGCTGAATGATTGGTGGCATGTACAAAAGCCGATAAGGAAGGAGTGGTGGAAGGTTAGGTCAACAAAATATTGTTGAAAGATAATATTACTTTAGATGGTGAAATCGAATCCCACCCTTGCCCCCATCTAACAGAAATTTTTCAACCACCTGTACTGTGTGCATCGCAAGTATCCCCTACCCAAAGATCGTCCTCGTGCTCTAGAAGTAGTGCGATCTTTCATCATGCACATTCAAGGAAAGCACGTTTGGAAGAAGGTGCCAATATAAGCGGACGCTAAAAAAATTGATCAATGGCAGGGAGATGGTTTCGATATAGTTGCCATATGCGAGCACGGTAGACTCAAGCGGTTGAAGAAGGGAGAAACGCGTCAACTCCTAAAGGTTACTCAAATAAATACATGGCGCACACATCTCCGCATCTCAGGCTGATTCGAAGGAACTTGAAATGATTAGCGCTATGGTCTTCGCACCAAAGTTCGAAAAGGCTTTTCTGTCTTCTGCATCCCTGATCGACACATCGATAAACGAGTGCTACCACTCGCTCAGTCTGATGTATGACCCCAAGAGGTTTGCCTGGTTAGTGAAAACATTAACGAAATAGAGCGTAGTAAATGGGTGGTAACTGCAGCCCGCCCCACTACTATAAGCTGAAGATGAGACTATCGATGCTCCACTACAACAGCCTCATGCTAGATGATCTGCTTGGAGAGAGGGAAGAATTAGGGAACACTATTATTTCTAGAAAAGGACGATTGGTCGACGCAATAAAGAGAAAGAGGTCGATGGGTTCCCACTCTTGGAGGCACGAGGTGAATAATGTCTAATATTTCTGAGTTTCCATCAATACCGGATCAATCACCCACTTTTCTAGATCATGGAGGAAAGCCTCAAAGTTCGTGACGAATTAAGTGAAGTTCGATCGCTCAAAAAAATCGGAATCCCCGATGACGACATCTACGACGAGCTAATCAATTGGTGGGAAGAGAAGGAGAAAGCGCTGAAGGAGTCGGGCTACGATGAATATGAGAAGGAAGGTCTAGACTTCGAGGAGTTTAGCGATGAGGAGGGAGAGAACGAATCACCCGAAATATAAACTAATGCACATTTCAAATTTTTTGATAAATAATACAAAGCGATAGTTCACCATTCCTACACGACCTAATTATAGAAATTGGCAAACGTTGGGGGAGGGGGGGGGGTGGATAGTTGCATTATACTCGCGAAAGTAACCGACCTTTGGGGTAGATCTCCTCGAGGATGGTGATCTTGCTGTCCTTGACGAGACGTCCGAGCTTGGTCACGGGCATCCATTCCTTGTCTCCTTTCTTTCCTCCGCCTCCACAGCTGTAAAAATAAATAAGAATTATTTTCATGGTGCAATGAAATTAAAAAAAACATAATGGTTTGGTAAAACGCGGTTGATTCCTGGTACCACTTTTTTATGGTTCTGGTACCTCGTGGTACCGTCCCAGGAATGTTTAATAACAGTATGGTACGGTAAGATAATTACTTGGAACCGACTTGGGAAGACATGCAACTAATTGAGGAATAATATGCTTCCGCAATGGAACCGAGCGTCTGTCTTCATATAAGCGAAAGTAACCAACCAGTGGGGTGGTGATCTTTCTGTCCTCGACGAGGCGTCAGAGCTTGGTCACGGGCATCCATTCCTTATCTCCTTCCTCTCCTCCAGATTTACAGCTGCAAAAGAAATAAACATTATTTTCATTGCACAATAGGATATTAAAAATTTTGGATGGCACCAGTACCACGTAAATGATTCCTGGAACCACGTGGTATGCTCTCGGTACCTCGTGGTAAGCTTGTTTTCTCAATAGAATAATGAGAAAGTAATTTTAGCAAGTTTAAAAAAGAAAACAAACAATCTAGAAAAAAAAACAAAATCATGTGAAAAAATTTCTCCAAATCAACGTGATAAGCACATTTTTCTTCATTTTTCATATTATATTGCACACAGCACCATTTTCGAATCACAAAAATCAGGAGAATAAATTACTGTGGTCGAAATCCATAAGGAAATTCAATCGATAAAATCGATAATCGAAAGGCATATTTCGAATTGCGAAATTTTTTTTTAACTTGAAAATTTAATATTTATAAATATATATAAATATTGTTTCCACAATGCAATTAATTAACAAACCTATTAGTTAGCTTTGAGCGCCACTTTGTAAGATTTAAAACGAAAACACATGGCAACTCTGCTGCGATTGTCAGCCAGTGATATATTTATGCCAACGAATAAAAGGATCCTACTTCTTCTCAATAAACTAATTAATACTATAGAAAGAGTCGGGAATAATGCGTGCGATTGTATACTTATAAATCACGAAAGTTGTGGGGACGTAATTTAGCGTAAACTAGCCTTTGTGAAGTCAAATCTTCTTGAGACGCTCGAGATCCTCACGCCACTTGTTGTCGATCCCGGCGGAGAAAACCTAAAAAGACAATAAACAAATATAGACAATAAACACGTGTAGCGTGACGCGTATTAGCGTGTCACAAGTCTAATTTTAAAAAAAAGATATTGCGAACGTTACTCGCCTGGGTGGTCTTTCCGTCCTTGTAGTTTCTCTGCCCCCCGTAATCTTATACTGGGTGGGGTTCTGCATGACGGTGGTGATCGTCGCGGTTAAGCGTCCGGTCAAGTACCTACCTGAAATACAGCGCTTGAAATACATAACGAAGTACATAAATATAAAGTTGCCAACGACTTTTGGTCCCACAACCACGCATTGTACTCTAATTATGACGAAAGAGTAAGAATACATTACTATAAATGATGATTATACCGTTTCTCGAGGGCAAAACAGAGTCAAATATAAAATCGAGGGGCTAATATTCGAGAAAAAATAGGAGCAAACCTTGATGGGCTCCAGGGCGAACGGGATCATCTTGTTTCCATCGATGTTGGTGTTCATCACACGATGAATGTGCTGGAACTTCTTGGGCATGATGAGGGACGACATGGCTGCCTGCTGAAATGGCTTGAGTTAAAGCGAATTCAACAGTAAAAGGCCGAAAACAGAAGAAAATTAGCGTTAGCGGGTCATTAATATGAGCAAAGCAGTACGCATGAAACTAATTGAGGTGCTTAGTGGGCAGAAAAACTGGAAGACTACACGAAATAGGCGTAAAAAATAGAAAACAGCTGCCGAAATCGACCAGAAATGACAAGCGAGAAGGGCGCGTGGTGGAGTCTCTCCAGCCCGGCTGTCGATCAGCGGCAAACCACGGCCAGATCCAAGCAGCGAAGTGTTCCCTAGACAGGGAAAGAATGGGTGGCGCGAAAGCTAAAGGAGCGATTGACGAGGAGGAGAGCGAGGGGCGCGCCTCTCGATAGTGCGAGCAAGTGAAGAGAGTGCAGAGAAAGAGAGGACACACTCCCGTCAACAACATGCACAGGGCACGTAAACAACTGAGGGAAGGGTAGTGAGCAAAGATGCGAGTGTCTGTGAATAGGGATAAGGATAATTAGCTATTAGCAAGATTCCTATACAACACGGGGCAATAATAGAAGCAAAACAGTACACATGGCGTTAATTATGGTGTTTAGTGGGCTCAACAATAGATGAACTGGGAGAATAGACGAAATACGCGTAAAAATTGATAAACAGCAGCCAAAATTGAGCAGAAACGGCAAGAGAACAGGGAGCGTAGTGGCGACCCCCGAACTTGACTGCGAATCAGCGCTTATACACGGCCGGTTTCAAGCAGCGAAGTTTGTAGTTTGTAGTGTGATCTTGACCCGAGAGAAACGCTGCTTATCGCAAAATATCGTTCTCGGGCCGAACAAGCGGAACAGTTAATTTGAACGGGATTTTTAAAATCACGAATTAAATTTAAATATTTTTTTCAATATTTTTTATTATTTTTAGTGATGTTTTGGGATCATTTTACACGAACAGAGATAATATGGTTTTACGTTTCCAGGTCCCTTTAAAGTTTTGCATGTACACCCCCTTTAAGAACACACAACATAGTGATGTTGCATTCTTCTGAACAACTCAAGCGAATTTTTGCAGATTTCATCTAGATGGAATGCCATAGCACTCGATTACCTCGCAAAGAGCATATATCGACCAGTTGTAAACTATTTTAACTTTGGTAGCGACATTGATAACTCTATTTGGAATCTACGATTTCAATTTTCTGAAAAATACCTAAAATATTTTGGAGTTGATTATCCCAAGAGCTGGCGTAGGTACAAGACAAGATCGAAAGGAGTAAGTAATATTACATTTTTTTACAATATGGATACAGTAGATGACATTTTATTCATACGTTGGATATACCCTTTCCCATTCAGATCATAGAAATGAGTAAGCCGGTACATTACCTGACGCTTAAGCACAAAATCTGGCTGACTGAGGGACTCACTCGATTCATTGGACGTTGCTCACTGATTGACACTTTCGAAATTAACGACCATATTGACGATCTTGAGATCATTGTCGATACTCTGGGAAATGTCAGAATCGAAACTTTTGTTGTTTCCGACATAGAGGAAATCAACGAAAATCGCATGTAATTTGACTATTTGAACTTGTTTAACCATCACAGAATGTAATTATGATATTAATTTATCAATTGGGTTGAAAATATCGTCTAATTCAGAATTATGTTCCTGGAATTCATCAAAGTTCACTCAGTTCAGCACGTAGTTCTCAATTTCAATTCTGTGGATTGGAATCGGTCTAGATCAGGTTGCGTTCACAAAATAACGTATTTTATTATCGAAATTCAATACATAATATGTGTGTATTGCAGGTCTTTCGGACTTCTGTTGTGAGGCCTTTACTATACCAAAGATTTCCTCGATCGAATTCAGTAAATATGTCAATGCCAACACTATTGCAATGGCTAAAAATATTTGGGATGCAAGCAATTATTTGATTGAGCTACCCCGCACTGTGTCGGCATCAGTAAACGTACAAGAAAGTAAAACAAGGGATCTTTCAAATGATAGAATTCACGTTCGTATTCTCATGGAGCGCAACTAAATACTTTCTTTCAATTGTGTACGTGTTGCGGGCTTTCTATTTGTATTTCGTCCGAACAATTGTTTAACAATAAAAACCATAATTCCACTAATATTCAGCTCCATTCATTGAGCACGTCTCGGGAGCTGAGATATACCCGATCCGAAAAAAATTACCCAGAAAGCCCCTCAATGCTGGTTCTAGGGACAGGAGGAAAACAAAACTTCCCATCCCCAGCATAAACCACTGTGGATTAGTACTGCATTTCAAGGAATGTTTTATCACATTTCTGAGCTACTATTATTCTAACATCGCTTGGAATTTGTTTCATCAACAATATCGATCGTAAATATGCGAATGAGATGAGTAAATGAAAAAAATGAGATATTAACCGAACATTCACTGCAGGATGCGTTTCATGGAAACACATACCAGGAGCATGTGGATCAATTCAGTTGATTCCACATGAACTCCAATCGTCGCATTATTATTTTGCAAAATTTCATCTTTTCTCGCATCCCATTTTCGTTGAGTCCAGTAAGGAATACTCCCTGGAACAGTCATTTCGAATTTTACCGTGGTGAGTGCTTCGATTTGAGAAAACGCTTCCGAACAAAACGTAGACAGGCCTGAAAAGTATTTTTAAAGGTGTGTGATAAAAATGATTACTACCTGTTTTGTATCTATCCCATTGCCGAGATTTGTATTTGAGAACTACGTACTTAACATAATTCGTTTTGATGAATTGCAAGAGACATTTTCTGGAATGATTAGGTTCATGTTCGGTGTGAATCGTTCAAAATTTTTCGCTGAGATTATGTTGAAATTGTATTTTGTTGTTATCTATTTTACCTGTATCTATCACTGATATCTCTGAGGTTTGATATTACAAACGTGTCGACTCTGACATCACCAAATGCAGATTTAATAGTTTTGAAATCTTCAAAGAGATCAAAGATTTTGAAATCTTTGATCTCGAATGTTTCAACAAGCTAGCAACGGCCAATAAGCTGACTCAGGTGACCTAAGAGAATCCGTTTTTGCATTTCATTCCATTCTGTCTTTGGATGATAATGCATTGATCCGCAGATCTCAGCTATCTAAACAATACAATTTCGTAGTGAAAAGATGAATACTTACCGATCCCAGATATGTCTCCTTCCTATGCCAGCACTCTTCGCAATCTACTCCAAAGTAATTTAGATGAGTTTGGGGGAGATGAAATATGAGATTCCATAGTTGATCAGGAATGTTGTTTAGAAAGTTGAAATACTTTATTGAGGGAAGTCGTATTCGATGAGCGAGATGGTCAACACTGATGGCGTTCCATCGAAAAGAGATCTCAAAAATATAGTTATAATAAATTCACTATAAATCATTTTACATAAAATGGGAACCCACAAATCGAATTGCCTCTATCGATTCCTGTCCCACTCTGAGGATCAGTCGAATGATGTCAGATGGTAAATTGGAAAGAGAAATCATTTCAATATCGGAGTCAGAATGCTTCCGCTTACGCGAAATCATCGAAAAAGTGTGTGTAACAACTAATTGAGGAGACAACCATAATGATGTACGAATTCAAAGGAACACAAGATAAAAGCGGCTGGTAAGATTTTTTTTTTCTTCAAATTTTCGGCTTCCAGAGCAGACAGTGTGCGATATATTTTTTTACAATTTTTTTAACTTTTACAAAAAAAAGCACAACCATATCAAATTCGGGTGGGAAACAACTAGATAATGTACACCAAAAATATATCGAAATAGTTTCAATGTCAAATAGCTGGCAATAGTTCTCGGAAAATCGTTGCAAGAGATTGAGAGAGAATTGCGCAAGCAATTAATTTACATCCGGTTTTTTAGGCCTCTCGGACATTTAAATGCTCATAACTCTTACCTATTTCACTAAACATAGTCGCCTGCCAGCTGCTTTTGTGTGCAAAAATACTATTTTCGCACCCATTCCTAAAATCATTCTTCCATTTCTAAGTTCTTCTGCTTCCCCTGCATATCTTACAGCAAAACCATATGCTTCCTTGCAATAAAACTTATAATGGATCCGTGGATAAACTAATGAATCTCAACAAATTGCCATCTGACGTCATCCGCCTTATCGTTAGAGCAGGAAAGGAATTAATCGATGAAATGAGATTGGTGAGTGCACATAGTAGTTTGAAATTATATTATACAATTTTACTGATCTCACCCAGATGGAATGAGCTCTCCATTGCTCATCTATCTGACAGAAAGCGTCTGCCCTCGATAAAATAATTCAGATTTCATAGTGCTGCTCAGATGTGGAAATGTCGTTTCCAGTTTCGCAAAAAGTACATGAACTATTTCGGTGGTGATTCTCTCGTATGGTTGAGTAGAGATGAGATTGCAAGAGAGGTAAGTGCCGATTTACTTAACCAAATTTAAGAGTTACTGCAATGTCGCGCAGGTCATTGAGATCCAACGATGGGTTTATTATCAAACCCTGGGTACAGAAAGTGCGATTCTGAGGAATAATCTCATGCATGGAATCAGTAAACAAATTGATCGTTGTTCGTCTGTACAAATACTTGAAACCAGCGATTACATTGTCGATCTCGAATTCATTAACGAAGCATTTGCTGATGATGTCAGAGTCCATGTATATGAATTCACGTGTTCTGACAAAGTGGAATCAAATTACAGGCGAGAAATGTTTCATATTATTCAGGATTAAGCAATGGATATGCCCAGAACAGAACCACAAAAGTCATTTCAGGCGTCTCTTTCTGGATTTTGCAAACTTACACTCTCTATTCAACACTTTATTATCAACTGCACTTCCGAAAAATGGGATAAATATAAATCAAGTATTCTTGCAATTATTACACGCAAATTATGCACATTTTTTGTAGATTTATCGCTGTTCTGTTCGCAAGCATTTTCTGAAGTAGCAACCATTTCATCTATCAATTTTAACACGTCTGTTGGTAATCGAAGAACAAGTCTGCAGCAAGTTCGAACTGAATGGGAATCGAGAAAGAATATGATGGGGTTAACCAATGATGTATCGGCTATAGTTCAAGTGGAATCAGCTTCCCGGAGTTCTTTCGACTTTGATGTTCGCATTCACATGCAACGCATTCAGAAGTGAAGGTCTATCACAAGCCGTAACGTATTTATTCGCGCATTTTCTGTATACTATACTGACTATTCTACGCTATACAATTTTTACATTAGCTTCGTATTTTACGAATATGATTAAAATTAAAATGTCTTAATCAAATTGTCAAAATTTACGAAACAATTGCAATCCGTGGGGATGAGAGCCAGCCAGTGGTGGCGTCAAATGTAGGCATCCGAGAGTCTTCTTCTGAGTCGCACATCTCTACCATGTTCCGTGAATTCGAATTCACGGTGGTTGACTTGAGAATTTCTACGATTTAGACGACAGAGAATGCATTCCACAAGTGTTTTCCTGAACGAGAACGTTCTTTAACAACAACATACAATTTTTGGGAATCATGCTAATTTATCTGAATCACTTTCTGAAAAGGAAACGTGAATCATATTACATTTTCGTCCAAAATACCTGAATTGTGATACTGTGGCGAGCATAATGCAGCTGTCGAGCACAGGGTGCAGCGCACAAAACGGTGGGCAAAAAACGGAGAAGATGGGGATGGAGAATCCTGCAAAAGTTGAGCCCTTAAATGTGCATTGTTGTGAAACACATTTACAACAACTAACCAATCAAGGGGAGGAAGCAGCATAGAACAATCGGGGTATACGCTGTCAGCATAGGAATGATAGCCTGGGTATTATCTTAGATTTGTAAATCCACCGTTATATTTAACTTTCTAATACATTTGCAAATGAATCCCATAATTTCCCCAGTACTAAATTTAGCTGCGATTGTGTATTTTACAGCTGAATACGTCGCCGATAATGGGATTTATTGAGGAAGTTAAATTTGTTGTGGAGTAAGCAATATGTGGTGGAAATCGTAGTGGTGTCTATCCCTCGCTTCTAAGATTAGCGTTCTCTATTTTAACATGCATTATTTTGTTCAAATAATTACAAATAAAAAAAAATCCAAACCTGTAGTACGAGTGCTCTAAACAGTTGAATATTGAGTCGGATTAATCTCTCGCTCATGTGCGGTTTCTGAACAATTAGGACTACGGTTGCACACATACCAATAGTCTATATTTATCGAAAAATCAGAAATACTACTAGCCTGCTTAATCTGTTTGATTATGCAGAATGATGACCAGAGCATGACCATGTAGGCGCCAAACATCATGCCTCCGAGAACTGCTGACCCTGTTGTAATAATGAGATTTATGAATACTAAAAATGGTCGTCGCACCAATCAATCCGGGCCAATTGAATCCATCGAAAAATCCACGTTTCTGGAATGAAATTGTTGTGTCGGTCAATGTAGTTATTAGGACTTGCCCAGTACACAATAATGCAGTAATTATCAATATCGACGATATCGTGAGAAAGATAAGTCGAGTGGTGGTTGTCAATGAAAAAGTCGCTCGCGTACGCAATACTTTCCTTATCGTTCACCCAGAAATAACGAGTGATGAATGACCTGCAAAAAACGGATATGTTACTCTTATTAATGCATATCTTGGAGTTCTGTCATTTCTAACCCACGAATTACAAATGAGAACTGACCACGTTGCCGAATTTACTATAGCCACACATATCATAAGCACAATGATGGCAGGATTGGTGAAGATGTTGATTGAGAAGGGACTGAAATGACAACTTCAGTCTAGGCTTTCGAGTAAAGATTCACTATTTCACTGAAACCAGTCGATAGAGAAAATTGTAGCTCAGGAGAGGAAAGGAAAGAGAGTATACGATCGGCCAGACCGCCATGGAAAGCCTGAATTTCGACATGATAACAAGTTAGTCAAATGGTACGCGTCAGACAAAACAGTAAGAGTTTACGTCGAACCTGGATGTCCACCACCCGTGCCCTCCCATTACAAAGGCATTCTTGTAGATCTCAGGCACCTGAGGACTCGCATATATTTTCGGTAGTTTATTAACATGTAAAACTGTCCTTAACGTTACGTTCAGATTACTCACAGGAACTGTGAGAAAGTGCGCAGTGCCGTAGAGAATATCTGCTATCACGAATGCTAGGAGCAGAAATCGGTATGTGCCCAGTTCCTTGTGATGACCCTGACATCATTGGAGTCCTTATTTATTGTGTCTATATCGCGGTTATTCGGAAATAACCTTAAATATGAGGCAGAGTAGGAGGATGTTGAAGAAGATGCATAAAACTGAAATTATATATCCATTTATTTGTCAATCCAACAACTTACAGTATGACGTGAAGCGGAGTACCCCGAGAAAGAGCTGCAAATTCGAAAACATTCGTTTGCTCCGACAAAGTACTCACATTCAAGTTCGGATCGAGATACATTCCCAGAGAACCGACGTGCCGAGTCTCCTGCCGACGGAAATAGAGACTCGCGTCGTCTCGCAAACTCGAAAACACTTAGCACCCAATCTTTCGTATGATTTAATACAGTGACGTTGTAAAGAAAATGCAGTAGACAATCGCATTATAACGATGAAAATAGCACTACATATATGAGACTGCACCGTTCGATTGCATCTTGAACAACGGTCCTGTCAACGAAACAGTGAGCAAATATGAAATATTTCAAGCAACTTATTGTTGTTTTTCCTTAAATACTGATCGTGACTCAACCATCATCGTTCTTCTCTACAGCTGCTTTCGCTTCCGCTAATTGGATTCATTGCGGAAGTTACGTTTACGAGACAGATGATAGCAGTGATCCGCGTCATTATGCGCACTCGTGCCTGATCATGATTAATCCTAACCATAGTTGCCCAACACTAGCGGCGAGGTGTTTTCAGATCACGAATAGGTTCATGGGTGTCGCCGCCGGCGTGGGCAACTATGATGCTAACGTCAAACCGTATTTCCCAAATAAAAGCAATCAGTGCACATACGATGAATTCATCGATGATACAAGTTTATTCATTTTGGGAGTACTCCAGTTTCGTTTTCGATGATACAAAGTTATTCATTTTGCGATGAACGGCTGGACTCTTCTACGACTGCATCTGTTCCATCGATTCCTCAATGTATTTTTTATTTCATTAAAATTTAATTAAGTTGTCCATCCATTAGGTCGGAACTTTGGATAAGAAAAGAAGAGAACTGCCCCTGTCCTACCTCGTACCCTTTTCAGAACCAGTGTATGCAAGCAATCATTGAATTTCGATTAAAATCCATGAGAAAACATTTCTCACATTTCATCTTTGATCTTCACTCACCTTCATTGTCTGTTTCGCCTGATGTCTGCGCATTGCCTCTTCCGGCAGTTCGGTAAGTATCCTTCTAGAAAAAAATGAAATATTTTTGAAATGATTTTCATTAAACAAATTCAGCTATTGTCTGGCATCCCCATTTGAGTCAACGCTACAAAAATGGAAAAAGGTGCGCACCTGAACTTGAAAAAGGCGCGCACCAGGCGGAAATCGATCTGAGACTCGCGCCAAGCGTTGAACATCGGCTGAATATGATTAATTGATTAATTAATTGTTTAATTAAGTATATAAATTAAACAAAAGTCGTGAAACCCACGTAAGTGATAATGGCGACGAGCATGATGTAGGCGACGAAGAAAACCATGTAGATCTTCTGCTGAGCTTCTATCAAACCACCGTCGCGATCTCAAGATGTTTTTATATTTTCTGGACGTAAAACCAGTTAGAGTTTGTTATTCGGGCACTTTTCTCTTCACTTCCCACGCCCTTTCATAGCCCAATCGATGGACATAATGTTTGGAATGAATTTATCAATACCCGAACTGCAAACTCTAAAATCATTGCTGTACTCACTGAATGTATTGTAGTACTTGTCGTTGTGCTTCAACTAAAACGAATGCATCTACAGTTGAATAATTTGAAGAAAATGAACCGGTGCGCATTCCCGAAACTGGTTTTCATTTGATTTCTTCATGTAGGCACAGAGTATCGAGAGGTGCTTCTCCTCAACAAAAAATGTATTTCGGAACAATTTCGAGATATTTTCGAGGAAACCTTACTTTCATGAATTCGCCGATCCTGCTTGGTGCCCTGAGGTCGAATCTACAAAGGCACCATCATACATCCATGTATCGTTGTTTCACTCAAGGACCGAATGAGGAACGAGAGACTGCGGGAGAGCACTGGACTACGCGACTGGAATAAGGAGGCCCTCAGATGCCAAGCAAAATGGGTGCTGAAGTTACGGGAGATGCAAGTCAACCATAGGAGGCGTGCGACTACCGTGTGGACGCCCTAAAATCGTGTCCGCTCTCAACTCTGGTCTCTTCCAACCAGTCTTGATTATCCACCTGAATTTTAGATCGTTTATATAATTAATAGACTAATTATAATTATTACTAACCATTGGATTTTCAATTCGCCCTGCCGCCGCGCGAAGCGCAACCGCCCTAAATTTGTATATTTACGTTTCAAAATAAAAAAAAGTGCGGATGAGAACAATGACGTTATGCCTATGCCATAATATGACGTTTGCTATATCACATGCGGCATGACGTCATAGTTCTCTCTAGTGCCAATTGAACTCACGTGTCCGTTGACTCCCACATCACCTCGACTTCGATGCTGTATTCCGTCTTGCGACTAGAAACAAAAATGTGATTATCTAATTTACATAAATTTCTCACAAGGAATAACTGCAAAACAATCGAAACAACAGTATCATTTACTCACTGGATGAAGATGACGTTTCTGCACGTGACGGCATCGCTCTTCTCGAGGTAGACGAGACTTTTCGCCTCATGGCCAAACCCGCACACGTTACCCGTCCAGCACATCTATAATATAGCTTTAAAATTTAGCAAAATTTTGTTTCGTAATTGATTTATAATGATGACGTCATATAATCACATTTTTCTGTCAATTTTCCCAAATTAATTGATTTTTTATGCAATCTAATCTCATTTCTCTATCAATTAGCCACTTCGAACGGTCGTCACCGATATTGTTTTCACATTCTCTGGGTTGAAACTCATATGATCATTTAAAATATCGGCATTCACTCACTGAATCCTGGCACTCGATGAGATCGACACCGTATAGCTTCGGCCCGCCTTCAATTGTATCATTAGGAAATAATGCAGGATATGATGGAATATTATGCTGAACTGTTTCTTAAAGATTTAGCAGACAGCAGAGAGCAAAATGAGGGAATTCGCAAGAAGAATCGATTAACGAACTCTCGCCATCGGCTGGGATGACCTTCTTCTGGGCAGTGACGAGGAGATGAATATGACAAATGTAACACTAATAATAAGGTATTGAATGAACTGAATATTTTAAGTTTATGTTAAATGAATATAACAGTAACAAGGCTCACGGGAAGAAACAGCGCGAGCAGGAGGGAGGGAGCCATTGGAGAGGATAGAGGAGAGGAGGGAGAGACCACTCTCGAGGACGACGAGAGGAGGGAATGAGGGGAGGAGGGGGAGGAGAGGAATGGGGAGGGAAGCGGAATAACGAGAGTGCAGATGCTAATTGTGTTGCGGACGTGAGAAGTGATATGCACAGCCTGTCAGACTGGGTGATAATGAGGCAAAACGCGGCGGACGTATTCTAATAAGGTATCATCAACATTTCAGAGAAAATCAAATATATGTTGTGAAGCATAACCAATTTTCAATTTAAAACTCAATAGTTTCTTCATGGAAAACGATCATTTTGGAAAACTAGATCAAAAATGAAAATTCGGGCTCTTATAAGTTGTTCCAAAATCCATTTCCTATCGAACCATGTATTTCATTGGTTCGGCAGATCGACCTTACGAGACTAGTTCTAAGAGATTTGATTTTCCTGTTTTTGAACGGCGTTAAAGCCGAAAAAATATTATGTTTCAGAAAGGACATTTCTATCGTTGCATTCTTCGTCTGACTGTTCGGGGGGAATTATCAGAAAGAAATGCCTGGGAACGGATTAAGAGAGCGAACAAAGAAAGATCTCGTCCGCCACGAAAATGAACCTTTTCATCCTTCCTGACAGGCTGTGGTATGTAATTATGCTAGTTGTGTGAAGCTTGATGTGATTAGACAGTGAAACAGAGTGTAATGTTGACTTTCGCAGGGCTTTGGGTGAATTATTTTATCAGAAATAGGGTACATAATAAGGAAAAGAGTTGAAGGACAGCATATGATTAGGTATCGTTGAGTCTTGCTTTCAGCTACATTATTCGAATATCCATGCATACATATTTACATTTATTTTTAATGAAGTGTCTATCGTATGACATCTATGGTATGCTTAGCGTGATTTATCCACATATAATAAGATCGGTCTGAATTACTTCACCATCCGAAGTCCACCCCTTTTCTGTGCACTGCAACTCCTTCTCGATTGTCGCTGCCGACATACGATTTGTAAACCCTACCATTTTCTTCCTTCCGCAGAGGTCGTCTCCAGAATTATAAAACAAATTGTCTGAAATTGTCTATTATATCGCTTCCTCAAATCTATTCTTGCGGTAACTATTTGATACCTTCTCTGGTTAAATTAAATTATGTAGAAAAGCGGATGAAGTGTGAGATCACGTCACAATCGTAACCTAGTCTGAGTCATTGTCAGTATTGCCAAATGTGGCGTCAAGACGTAAAATTGATAAGCTTTATCGATAAGCTTTAGAGCGAGAACAATTCATTGGCTCTACACACACCCTTCTGATTCAACCCGCTTTCGTAAGTGTATATTTATCGATTAATCAGGCAATAGTGTGAAGAAATAACACTCAAAGTTCAAAACATATTTTCGATTACTGTCATAAACGTGATTAGATGATTACAATGTGCATACATGTATGATATTTCAATTAATTTCAGAAAAAAATAACTTTCATTAGTCTTTGTATCATATCAAGGCACATAATGGGATGCATTCAGTCGAAAGAAGTTGCTGAAGTGATGCAGGTAATTCGATTGTCAAGAGTCGCTTTGTACACATGAGAGGTGCAATGTCAGATATATCACCGCATCGGAGAGCTCCTAGTTTGACGACTAATGTACTCCACTAATGCATTTGATTAGCAATTATTTGTTTCCTTATGTCGAGATTACAATATGAAAACAGACAAGTATTTTCAAAGAAAAAATTAAAAATGTGATTGAATTTTAACAGCTCGCTCATAAAATACTCAATTCGGTCACTCATCATCATTCATCAAAAAGAAACGAATACCACCATAATATTCAAGTTTAAAATTCAGGAAAATAAAGGGATCGGTATTGCTGATATAATCAGTATCGAAAACGCATCAGAGTAAGTCATTAATTTTGTAAAATATTATTATCGATTAGCCAATATTTAGATTTCAATCAAAATATGAAATTGTGAAACTTGTAGGGAAAGGAGCTTTTGGGTGCGTCTTCGAAGTAGCCGACAAACAAAACGCTATGAAGTATGCAATAAAGCGCATTCCACGACGGAGGTAGGGAAATAATGGCGCATGTACAGTATCGCCGGAAAGTATTCGGCAACTTTTTATTTCTGCTGTAGTTTTTGAACCAGGCTATGAATTGGTCTAAAACTTTAACTGGAGGTAGCAAATTCAATGGGCATTACGGTGCTCTTATTGCGAACTTATACAACTTTCTAGTTGTTGCGTAGTGATGACGCAATCACAATCCACTTTTTCGAAATATTGTATTTCTCTTGAGAAATTATCCAGAGCAATGTAACTTTTTGAGTGTTGAGAACCATCCATGGAGTACCCAGAAAACAAATTTCAAGTTGCTGCTACATCGCATCTGCTTGATGCACTTGCTGAAAATTTGACGCCGCAAACTCATAACTTCACTCCTAGACCAGCTAGAGAATCGTGCTAGGCCCCAAACGATCCTTATCAAGTCGCTAAATGGTCCTGAAAGTGTGGAGTCGATTGATCTTCATTTGCCCTCAGGGCACGAAAAATTCACGTTTTCGGATGACTCAACTTTGGTGGTGTACAATTCCATTGTGAATTTGCATAAAATGTAGTTCCTAGGCAGGAAGGTGCAAAAACCACCAAAGAATTGATTCCCAACTTTTGGTGGAGCTAGCTTCACTTTCCGGGACGTAGCGAACGATTTACGGGCCCCTCTCGAGCGCGGGGCCCCTCTAAACCCCTCTCGAGCGCGCGCGTTTTCTCTACAGGGCGAGAGAGTGGTGAGAGAGCGGCGCGAAGAGAGAGTGTGCGTTTTTTTCGAAATGAGCGCGCGTCCATAAATCGTTCGCTACGACCCGGAAAGTGAAGCTAGCTCCACCAAAAGTTGGGAATCGGTTTTTGCTTTTTTGCTTGGTTTTTGCACCTTCCTGCCTAGGAACTACATTTTATGCAAATTCACCAGTGGAATTGTACACCCCCAAAGTTGAGTCATCCGAAAACGTGACTTTTTCGTGCCCTGAGGGCAAATGAAGATCAATCGGCACCACACTTTCAGGATCATTTAGCGACTTGATAAAGATCGTTTTGCGGCATAGCACGATTCTCTAGCTGGTCTAGGAGCGAAGTTATGAGTTTGCGGCGTCAAATTTGCAGTAAGTGCATCAAGCAGATGCGATGTAGCAGCAACTTGAAATTTGTTTTCTGGGTACTCCATGGATGGTTCTCAACACTCAAAAAGTTAGGCTGCTCTGGAAAATTTCTCCTGAGAAATACAACATTTCGAAAAATTGGATTGTGATTGCGTCATCACTACGCAACAACTAGAAATTTGCATAAGTTCGCAATAAGAGCACCGTATTTCCCATTGAATTTGCTACCTCCTATTAAAGTTTCAGACCAATTCATAGCCTGGTTCAAAAACTACAGCATAAATAAAAAGTGGCCGAATACTTTCCGGCGATACTGTAGTTCTTTTTAAATTACACCCATAATTGTCTTAGCGACGAAGAAAAGTTAATGGCATTGAAAGAAGTGAAAGTGATGGCTGCGTTCAATCACCCGGGTATAATTAGGGACCACAAGGAGTATAGTCGAAATGAACCTATGCCACCCTAACTATGGGCAATATTCCCGCAGGGATCCAAATAAGATCATGCTTTTGGCCGTTTGTCGATATCTCATCTTTGAATCGCGCTAGCGGCCATAAAGTGCGTGAAAAGGCGTCAACGGAAAACGGCAGAAAAGCGAGACGAGGAAGAAAGGGGCGGAGCCAATTCCGCCGACTCTCCTGTCAAAACGTCAAAAATTTGGGCGGGGCTTCGCCCTTTCCCAGATGCGCCTCACCCCCAAAAGGTTAGACGAAGGAGGGATGCAAGCGCGCTCTTTTGGATGCCCAGCCGCTCTCTAGTCACGCCGGGTGAGAGACGGGTGGAGGGAGGGGAGGGAGAGGGAGGAGAGGAAGCGGTGAGGATCGAGAGCTATGCGCGCTTCGAATTCGAAGAAACACAGTCTTGATTCGTAACCAAATCACTCGCTCAAACAAGTATTCAAAAGCCCTTTCCATGCAGATTCCAAAGATGCATGGCGAGCATGAAAAAGTTAACTCTGAGTAGGTCAGCATACGAGTTTTATGGTTTTCTAAGCTATGTCGCACCACAAAGATCGTATTCTGACTTACTCAGAGTAAACTTTTTCGTGCTCGCCATGCGTCTTTGGAATCTGCATGAAAAGAGCTTTCGAATTCCTTTTTGAGCGAGTGATTTGGTTGCGAATGAAGACTGTGCTCCCCTTGTCTCGCTTTTGCGGGGGAAAGTGTCAGAGCAGAGTGGGCAGAGCTTGCAGTGTCTAGGTATAATTTCTTATGTTCGCTCCTGGATAGAAGACTCACCCGAAGAATTGAAGGCTTGTTTCAAATAAATAAAAATTCAAAATGTGAATATATCTTAGAAAATGGCTGATAGGGGGATGCCTAAGTATATGAGCTACAAATTCATTCAAATGAAGGTTTGTTTTACATAGTGTATTTGCGAATTATTCAATTTTATAGCTATGCCCAATTTCCCTGGACAAATGGCTTGCCTATTCTGAAAATAGAAACCGAAATCTTGACCTAATGAAATTGTGGTTCAAGCAAATTGTTTCTGCAGTGGCATACATTCATGGAAAGGGTAAAATACACGGAGACTTAAAGGTCTCTAAGTCTCGAACTTCTGGAGTAGGAACTCCAAAGTACATGGCACCAGAACAGGTTTGGTTAAATATGCTTTAACAAATATATTTCTATATTATTTCTGGAGAGAAAATGTGACGAGATTATATGTGCTTTCAGGATTACATATGTTATTTTCAGTCATTAGTGTTTCCTCGATACAATTCGAAAACGGATATGTTTACACTTGGTCTGATTCTCGCTGAACTCTGCTTTCCACTCAATAATGATAATGATCTAAAGGTGTTATTTTTATTGTTCGAAAAGTAAACCATAGTACATTCATTAATCCTAATTCGCACGAATTTACATATGATTTTTCATGTATTTCAATATATCCTATAAATCATTAGCATACAAACATTATTTTATTTCCTTATCTTGCACAATATACTTACAGATTTTCAACATGTACCGCTGTGGGAAATCTTATCATGGCTTTAAGCGCTTGCCAGAAGTGGTATCGAGTAGAGCAAATTATGTTTGAGATGAATATCCAATTCAGAATCATGTTATTCACTGGTTGACTAATAAAGATGACGCATGCCGACCGGATTGCGAAGAATTACTTCACCACCCATTTCTGCAGAAAATTGACATCGATTACTTCAAGAAAACCTACTCATCTGAGTGAGTGATATTCTCAGACAATTGTTTCTCAACTACAACCCAGATTTATGTCGAAATTTGAAGTTCAAAGAATTTCTACGAGAATTTTTTTCGGTATTCAATACGAAGCACGGAACTTAGAAGATAGCAACATGTATTCCATCACAAGAATGACAGAAATACCGGAGTAAGAAAACATTCAATTCAATTTGTAAAGTTGTTAAATATTATGTTCACAATTACCAGTATATTTTACTATTATTTAGATGAGCGTTGGACTCATTTCCCTTTTAAAATAATTCTATGAAGGGTCAGTATTTGTAAATGTTTGAGACATACTATGGAGGCTGATATGGGAGAAGCACGCGCTCTTTCAACTTTAAGACATGAAGGAATACGAGCCTGTTACGATTCATGGTTCGAGAAACCTCCTTATGGTTGGCAGGTATTTCCAAAAGATGATGTAGTTGGCCATAATTATAAATTCAAGGAGGATGCGGACTGTGATTTGAAAATAAAGTTAGGTGTTGGATATGTGAGTGAATTGTATATTTTTTTTTTAAAATCGAAATCTTAGTATGGAGAAATATAGACAAGTTTATGACACGTTTAGCTATCATTAGCCAATTTTAAATAGTTTTTTTGCGTAAGCACATAATCAATCACAAGCATACAGTACATGCTAATCGCCTTGCCCATATGCGGCCGCAGCGGGCCGCCGCGGATCGATTTTACGGGAAAATGAGTAAAGTTCATGCAATGAATTGTTCATTTTTGAATTCCTCATGCGATTTCGCATCGGAATCACTATTTCATAATGGAACATTTTTTGAGGGAGGCGATTCAAAGTGATCAGGGCTACCGTACTCCCGAACATATTCCCACCGTTTTTGTGTCTAGAATTTTTCGGGTCATTTTTCGAACGCGATCCAAGTTTGCAAACTCTTCAATACCCTAAAGAAAGTCATAAAAACCCCAAAACGGAGGGATCATTTTCGGGAGTACTGTAGCCGTGGTCACTCCGAATCGAACCCCCTCAAAAACTTGCCTTTGATAAAATTAATATATTATAGTGATTCCGATGCGAAATCGCATGAGGAATTCAAAAATGAACAATGCATTGCATGAACTTTACTCATTTTCCCTCAAAATCGATCCGCGGGCATCCGCGGTCCGCGGCGGGCCGCCGCGGCCGCATATGGGCAAGGCGATTAGCATGTACTGTATTCAGATAAATGAGACTTATCCAGTCGGTGCTGTGTATATTTACATGCAAAAAGATGTTTGCAAAATCGAAAGGATAATTTCGCAATGTAATATTGAGATATGCATCTCCACACTAGAGGATTGGCTTGAAGCTAATCAAGAACGAGGCTTCAAACATGCTAAGCTGTGGTTCAAGCAGATAATATCAGCAGTTGCATACATTCATGCCAACAATGTAATTCATCGCGATTTGCAGGTACCTTTCATATTCTTCGCAATTATTATCGGATTTTCAGCCAAATAAAATATATCTCGATCAACATAATAACCTCAAGTTGTGCAACGATGACAATGACCAAGAACAACACGGCATATATGACGAAATCATGCGGGAAAATAGGACAAATAGTGAGAGAGGCATCGAAATGCTGTATGCGGCACCTGAAATCAAACCAAGAAGCGTAATACAATTTCAAAATATTTAGGAAATCTATAAACTTTAAGAGGTGGCCTCCATCAGTTTACAGTGCCAAGGTAGACGTCTTCAGACTCGGTTGCATATTCATTGAGATATGCTATGCGATGAACAAGGACGTACGCAAGGAAGTTAGTTTAATGCATCAATTTTCTCTAAATTTAATTTTTTTTTCAATATTATTTCGAAGGTTTTCGATGCATTTCGAGAAGGAACGACGCATTCGATTCTCGACGATAATCCAGAACTGGTAGCCGCAGTTTCGCTGTTTTTATTAACAGATAATTTGCAGAAAGAATTCACATCGTGGATCTGCACGGTTGATAGTTTCAAGCGTCCTACATGAGCAGAGATTCTTGTCAATGATTTCCTCAAATAGTTATCCTCACCTAGTTGCCTATCACATTTAACCACGAATTTGTAATCACAAATCGCATTGCTGCTTCTTTCTATGATAGTCCGAAAACAATGAGAAAGAAAAGAAACTGCACTGCTTGTATTTTGCTGCGCGACGAGGCGGTTAGATCAGCCCACTTCCATCTTTATTATTACGCGATTTCACGTCATTGTGCGGAGTCGTCGATCGATATTTTGATCATGCAGGATTTTATATGTGCAAAGTAGTGGGGCTTGGTATCGTAAGAAAACAAGAATGCTCTTTTCACTCTTTTCGATATTCGCATTATTTCATTCGCTAGAATTCAATGTCTGGTAAAATATCGCTTTGATGTTATCAAATAGTCATGTGAGAATCGCTTTTCTCTAAAGTTATGCTGAGAAAGTAGAGAAAACAAGGGAAATTGACATTGGACAGACACATGTGATGTGTTATGCAAAACCCAACCAGTAGTGGTCTTCTCTATTTTGCGATTTGTTTCGCAATTCGCGCACAATTGTCAGACATGTGTACACGCAGTTGACAAAATATCACCCGAGAGTGATGACTCGGCTATGAATCGTTTTGGTATCGGTATTCCACCTTGCATCGTTCCCATCTGCTCAACTGAAGATCCAGCGCCAGTTTTGAATGGCAATCGGAGTAGTCGAATTACGGCAATTCGAAATTTCGCGATGAAAAACATGACGAAAAATGCGTCGACCGCTGGAAAAATTGCAGTGATGAGGAAGATAACATTGTCGAAGGCACCTATTAGGGTTGCAGGATCGAATTCGAATTCGAACTTCGCGTCCCCTCTGGCACCCATTCCTCTCTCTCTCCCCGAAGTTCGATCGAGCTAGGTCGATCTGCCAGAGGGTGCGAATCTCGCACTCCCATCGAACTTCGCACTCAACCCTCTTCCCCCCTCTTTTGCGGGGAAAAGAGGGAGAGGGGTGAGTGCGAAGTTCGATGGGAGTGCGAGATTCGTACCCTCTGGCATAGAGAGTGTGAGATTCGATTAGAGAGAGAGGGTTGACCTCTCGCCAGCAGTGCGAAGTTCGAGGGAGGAAGAGAAGACCCCCAGAGGGTACGAATCTCGCTAGTTCGATCCTGCAACCCTAGCACCTATTGAAATTCCTGAAAATCTCGAGGTGTTTTGCTTCAACGAATGCAAATTCTTGCCTGATACAGTCCCTGATACCATAAGCACGGCGAGGGGAGCGTAAGAGAAGAGGCAGGGGACGGAAGTCTAAGTAATACACTTGTTGTTATTGATATTTGCTGATGTTGTTGTTGTTGTTGTTATTACCTGGATGATGAGGGCGTGGAAGAGCTGCCGGTGCAGTCGTCTCGTCTTCTCGGTCATCTTACTGTTGATGGATCTGAAAGTTGCTAACATGAAAGAATCAGCAAAATATAACCAGTCTAAGATTGAGTGTAAAGCGTCCGCATACTTTGACTGCATTCGTTTTGTAGATGCAAACTATTACAACGACAGCAGTTGACGCGAAGAGGGAAATGCACACGATTATGGCCACAACTGCTCTACGATTCCAGTGAGGAGCATTTGTCAATGCATCATAGTCCTGAACTCTTCGACAACCTTCGTTCGTCAAATATTAGCCCTTACAGTTAAAGAAGGAGTGTCAGCAAAGTTGAATTTGTGACGCTGTCATAACCATTACCTAGACAATCATCCAACGATCATAGCGCGTGCTAAGGGGATAGGCAAAGGTCAATCGCATAGCTCAGTGGTAAAGCGTGCGCTCTATCTTTCCCATTTTGACTCACATTGCCAACTGTGTCGATTCCAGGTAGTTTCATGCAGAGCATTTCACTTAAATGTATAATGTGCGCTTTTTAAAGTGTTTTTTTACAGGAATGGGTAACCGCAAAAGCAATGTGATCGAGCACGTGTATATCGAAGGCGGAGAGCCAATTCCCGACTTCACAGAAGTCTATCAAGTCTATGCGGCCCTCGGAGGTAGTGAAATACACTCGGGATATTTAGGAAATAAGATTTCAGGCACTCGATTTTACTATGAAAAATCGGCAGTAGAAGGCGATCCGCAGAGGTTATACGTGGAATGGAAGTGAGTGTTTAGTAGGGTTTGCTATTCGAAGTCGAACGTGAATTCGCAATAGTCTCCCCTCGAATTTCGAAATATGCGAGGGAGAAGCGATTGTGAAATCGCAATTCGACTTCGAATTGCCAACCTTACAAGGGAATGCCGCGGAGTGTCCATGAGCTTTCGGAAAACGACCGATACAGCCGTGTGGCGGACCATGAGAGTATGCGATTCCACTTTTCAAAAGTTGCCAACGGCCCCTGAGGGCAGAGAAAAATCGATAAATCGGAAAATCGCGCGAGACATCATCGCGTTTCAACGCCCCCCTATCAACTGGTCTGGTGGTGTAGTGGGTAGCGAGCTCGTCTTCACATCTCAAGTTTTTGGTTAAGGGAGGGTTCGATGCCGCTCCTCGGCATTCAATGTTTTTTTCTCATTTGCCTTGATCGTTGATCTCATCACGAATTTCTGTGAGTACTGTATTGTTCAAAATTATCATTCTGGCCTAAAATTCATTCGAATATTCGATTATTCAGTCGTCAGTAGTGCCCTGTATCCTCCCTGTATGACCTTCTCCCCTGCCCGTGTTGTTGCCTGCTTGGTTGCAAGATTCGGTTCGGATGATGCCTCTCCCAGCTATCAAGAGCAAGAAGTAGTCAGTTATCTGGAGCGAGTTCTGGACGATGCTAGAATCGGGAGATTCTACATCGAATCTGACTCGGAGCATGAGTGCGAAGAGAAGGAAGCTGACCCTGACTGGAACCCATCTGACCAGCCGGAAGGAACAGTATCATTTGGCAATAAGGAGATTGGAGAGGACGAGGTGATGAGGGCGATTCGATTCATGCGTGATAACAAGAACGGCTCTCGTCCACTCCCAGTGATGACTCGTTGGTTTCGGTGGATCAAGACCGAGTCGGACATGAAGAAGTTACGTCAGATTCATGAAAGCAATGAATTTTTTTAGATGCTCTCCCTCATTTTCGAGATCTTCAAAGCCCCTTGCTTCAGAGGAATGCTCGAGTATCCTTGGAGAGCTGGTTGATACATCTATCAAATCCCTGCCCCTTTCCTCACGCCGAAGCAGAAGTGCTTCCCCACTTCCATTGGTCAGACCTCTTGCAAGAGCCCCCAGTGTACCTCGAAGCAATCTTTCATCTATTGCCCCTCATGCTGTGTTGAGTACTGCTTCGATTGTTATTTCGTTAATTACCATCACTGTTGATCGAGTATCAGATCTAAAATGTATATACGCAGTTATTTTAGTGAAATAAATGTTGAAAAAGGAAGCAAAAAAAACTTTCACAGAAGGGACGCGAACCCGGGGGGAGGCTTTCACCAGACAAGCTCGCTACCCACTGCACCACCAGACCAGTTGGCAGGGGGGGGGGCGTTGAAACGCGATGATGTCTCGCGCGATTTTCCGATTTATCGATTTTTCTCTGCCCTCAGGGGCCGTTGGCAACTTTTGACAAGTGGAATCGCATACTCTCATGGTCCGCCACACGGCTGTATCGGTCGTTTTCCGAAAGCTCATGGACACTCCGCGGCATTCCCTTAGTGTACAGTACGTTTTATTAGTCAAATATATTTGTATGTTAAGCGGAACGGAAGTGAATGCTGCTAATTTGCCTGAAGAAGAGCTCAAAAATGTCGCTGCATTCGATAACGCTCTGTACTTTTACACCGACTCTGGAGTGGTGAGCGAATCATTTGATATTGTTTTGAGAACATAAAAAGGGCAGATTCGATCACTTGGGACTGAAACATAACATTTTTTCACTTGAAGATCCACAAGGCGTTTTTCACTCCAAACTTTGGGATTGAAGTTGTTGCGATACGCAGTGTACATGAGGCATGCACATATCGGAAACAGCAGATCCAAGTTCGTTCAGAATGAAACGATGCACTCAGAAGGACTGTGTAGTGCCGTAATAGATGGCAACACGTATGCATATCGGCTATGCGACGATCCCGTCAGGGATAGAGTGCTGATTGAGATCGATAAGGAGAAAGTAGAAGTCATGCAGATGCGACTAATGCACAAGTGAACAATTAATGCACCGTATATGAGTCAGCATCCATCAAAAATTGCAGAGGAACACTGATATACGTAGCCGAATCGGATGGTCGAAATGATCTTTCTGTTCAAAGATTAACGGAAAACTCTATCGTGATCAAGGTGAATTTCATCATTTTAAAGTGACATTTTACAATTTCCAGGCCCCACCACCAATTGAAAAGGTTTCTTTCACATATGCTCACGACGACAGTCCATTCCTATACATTGCCATGCGCGATCATCTCTACACTTTGATCACTAAAACGATGCAATCTCTCCCTCGACTACGATTTGAGTGAGTAAAATTAATTGTCTATCGATATTTAATACATACAATCAATTAACACGCATATTCTGACAGAATGTATGAATTACATAGGACATGGGAACAAAATAATCAAACGGCTCTAATCTTATCGACGCAATAGCAGTTGATGTATCCCTGGTCGTAGACTTTTATAGTGAAGTGGTGAAGCCGTAAAATCGAAACTACCTAAACATACGTCAAATAGGGTCTCGCTGTTCATTTTTTGCCGACGTGCCTAAATTTTTTTGCCGACGTGGTCCATCCGTAAAAAAATTACCGATGTAGCCAATCCGCATTATTTTTTTTCATTTTGGAGTGACAATTTGCAAATGAAATTTCAATTTTTTCCACATGAATTTGAAGTTGGGGAAATTTTTGTAACAAGAAAATCTTGTTTTTCGTTACCATTTTTCTCAATTATTGTATTTTTTAAATCATCATTTATAACTTAAATCCAATCGTTATTAATTCATATTGTTAACTCTCGCCAGAGGGGCATGTCCCTCCTAGCCCTAAAAGGTCGGTAGGCCAGGGATCATAAACACTCGGACCGAAAGCGAATTGCTTCGAGATGGGAGGCAGTTGCTTTCATCATTACCGCATACTATGATTTACAATAAATGATACGTCAAGCGATATTGTATTTGTTTCGTAAAAGACAAGGCATGAAAAATAACTCATCGGCAATTTGGTAATTTCATAATTAGAAATAAAAGGGAACTTGGAATTTATAAGAATTTTGGTCAATGGCATTTCGTATATTCAATATTTTGACTCAGTAATAATTAAAACATAAATAAGAATAAGTTAACAAATATTTCGAAAGGTAAAACAACGTTGTTGTGCTCTTCAAAGCGTTGATTTAAACATTCAACACAATTCAGTGTATTCGCGTACTCAAAAAATGGGTATACGGTAGCATGAAAATTTGCTCTCGCACACTTTAAAAATTAATTACTCCTCGAATTTAGCATTAATTAATGCATTCTTTTTTTAGAAAGCAAATCTGGATCATGGGAAATGTCTGTATACCACACCGCCGACACAAAAATGCAAAATAAAAGAATGTGATGTGCCTAAAGTTGAACAAAAAATTTGAACTCGCCAAAACTCTCGCTTTCTGTTTGCTCTTCGTTCTCATAAACTAAGCGAGCGCGTGGGTTAATTTTTCGGTTATAAACTCTTTCAGTCATGGCATTAATGCTATTAGAAGGCTGACCCACGCGCCGATCTCGAAATGCGATTATTTCAGCGTCGAAAAGTGATTTTTTATCAAAATTGTTTGCCGTCGTTCTAAACAACTAGGGCTCCGAATGGGCCATTATTTTGCCTAAAACTTCTTTACCATGCGTAATATTTATTCGAAAAAGACTGACCCACGCGGTGACCTATAAAATAGATAAAATTGCGAACAAAGCAAAACTACGTTATAAGCGACCGCGACGCGTGTGCACGCGGCGCGTGTGATTTCACTACTAATATCCTTTTTTGTTATTTTAAGAAATTTTTGGTCACCGCGTGGGTCAGTCTTTTTTGAATAAATATTACGCATGGTAAAGAAGTTTTAGGCAAAATAATGGCCCATGCGCTGACCTAGTTGCTGAGAACGACAGCAAACAATTTTGTTAAAAAATCACTTTTCGACGCTGAAATAATCGCATTTCGAGATCGGCGCGTGGGTCAGACTTCTAATAGCATTAATGCCATGACTGAAAGAGTTCATAACCGAAAAATTAACCCACGCGGTGGCTTAGTTTATGAGAACGAAGAGCAAGCAAAAAGCGAGAGTTTTGGCGAGTTCATATTTTTTGTTCAACTTTAGGCACATCACATTCGTTTATTTTGCATTTTTGTGTCGGCGGTGTGGTATACAGACATTTCCCATGATCCAGATTTGCTTTCTAAAAAAAGAATGCATTAATTAATGCTAAATTCGAGGAGTAATTAATTTTTAAAGTGAGCGAGAGCAAATTTTCATGCTACCGTATACCCATTTTTTGAGTACGCGAATACACTGTTTTTGTTCAATGCAATTGACCTGTTTAGAAATTTTTAACTTTTTAAAATTAATATCAATTATTGTTTATTGATTTTAATGATAATGTTATAACTAAAAATGTGAAAATGCCGATATGGCTTCGGCCAGCGTGCCGACGTGCCTTCTCTCTTTTGCGAGACCCATTTGACGTATGTACCTAAAAGACGGCTCTCGGCATTTCAAAAGTTCAAAAAATCATAAAATGCTTCATAGTTGAGCTAGAAAGTCGTTCAAAAAAGCAAAATGACTGCCTCGACGAGTTCTTCAATGTTGGGATTCATCTGTTGGGGACGCTTTTGAAAACTCAATTTAAAATATAGATAAATTGGAAAAAGCGAATTGTGGGTTCCGAAAAGTTGTTACCCTTAAAAAATTTTCCACGATTTCCACTTTTTTTTATTTCAAAATCTGATTCTCCGTGCAATTCTGCACCAGTAGTGTTGATTTCAGTTCGTTTCATTGTTTTCCCGGGAGGCTTCAGCGTTGGAAACACCAAAAACCCGCTGTTTTTCGAAAATGCAAAAAGTTCAATGAATTTCCATTTCCATACTGATGGATCAGGAGTGGTTCTATTGGCTGAAAGTAACATTACTGGGTCTGGGCAAGCACCTGTGAGCGAATTAGGCGGTCTTTTTGATGAAAAAAATCGCCACATTTTTTCAATTATTTTCGGAAAATGCTAAAATCCTGATTTTTTCGGAATAAAATATTTTCTCTGGAAATGACTTCAATCTTCTTAAAGTGGGAAAATAGTCAATCCTAAGCAAACTGGTTGTCATTGGAGCGCTGATAAAGCCTAAATGTGAAAACGGGAAATCATTGAACTTTTTGAATTTTCGAAAAACAGCGGGTTTTTGGTGTTTCCAACGCTGAAGCCTCCCGGGAAAACAATGAAAAGAGCTGAAATCAATATTTCTGGTGCAGAATTGCACGGAGAATCTGATTTTGAAATAAAAAAAGTGGAAATCGTGGAAAAAAGTTTAAGGGTAACAACTTTTCGGAACCCACAATTCGCCTTTTCCAATTTATCTATATTTTAAATTGAGTTGTCAAAAACGTCCTCAACAGAAGAATTGAAGAACTCGTCGAGACGGTCATTTTGCATTTTTGAACAATTTTTTAGCTCGACTGTGAAGCATTTTATGATTTTTTGAACTTTAGAAATGCCGAGAGCCGTATTTTAGGTAGTTTCGATTTTACGGCTTCACCACTTCACTATAAAAGTCTACGACCAGGGATACATCAACTATTATTGTGTCGATAAGATTAAAGCAGTTTGATTTTGTTGTTCCCATGCACCTGCGTCCTCTCAGAATATCTGTGTTAATCAGGGAAGCGTTTGAACCTCGCCTAATTGGAGTTCGCAATCAATTGATTGATATGGTGGCCACTTATGAGAACGAAAAGCGCTTGATCACCGCTATTCTGCATGAAAAATACGTGAGTATACTTGAGCAGTAATGTATTTAAATTTGAAATTGCAGTTTGACTTCCAATACTACATCATGAAGAGCGCTAGAGCGTATGCATCCAGGTATCGTATAAATTTCAAAAGTAGAAATCACTTAAACACGTCATCTATATTTTTCAGACTCTTCTCGGAGTTTATGATCGGCAGTATCATTGGATCTGGTTCTTTCGGATGTGTGTTCAGGGCGACAGGGGTTTTCGATGAATGTGATTACGCTATCAAGTGTATCTCGCTCAAGTCTAAGTACGGTGTTCTTATTTTCTTAAACTAACATCTCCGCATTATTTGTTGTATAGTTTTGCATGCAACACACAAACTGTACTTATTAAGTCCCGAGATCATAAGAAAAACACTTGGCGAAGTTCGGAGAATGGCGAAATTGCATCATCCGAACATAATTCGATTTCACAGTTCATGGATTGAAGAGCCGCCTTATGGATGGAGAGTAAGTGGGACACGTAATCCATTATTATGGCTACAAAATTGTCAATACAAAGCAAAATATGATATTTTAGTATCCCCATGTTCAATGGATGGCTGATATCGACTGTTTGCCATTCAACGTGAGTTTTTACAATTTTAAATTTTATAAAATAAATATTATTCAATTGTGCGTGCACATTTTTCTAAGTATGGCTACATATGATATTTACAGAAATGTGGTGGAGAGCGGACTGCGATCATACTGATACAAATGGAGGTAAATTTCATTACAAAAAGTCTCAAATATATGTAATTTTCAGTTATGCGAAGAATCGCTAGCAGACTGGCTCAGTCGAAATATGGAAAATCGGAATCAGGATCAAATCAGATCATGGTTCAAGCAGATCATCCTAGCTCTCCAATTCATTCACAGTAACAACACCATCCATCGGGATCTCAAGGTATCAAAACTAATGTTTTTTGAAATTTTCGAAACGCACTGATTTTATAGCCCAGCAACATTCTCGTAGCTTCGGAGGAAACTGTTAAAATTTGCGACCTCGGAATCGCCACTGATTGTAATGACGGAGAAGAGATGCGCTCAGATATTGGAACGCAAATGTACCGAGCTCCCGAACAAGTGAGTGGAAACATCTAATGTGAAACATATTGATCCCTTAAACACATTCAAAGTAGAATCGTGTCCGTTATGTACAAGAACACTCACTGAACCATTAATTTTACCATGCAATGATATTTCCAGAACTTTTTCTACGATCAGATGGTTGACATTTTTTCTGCCGGACTCATACTCCTCGAAATGTGCGCAATGCTTTCCGAGGCGCATAAAATCGAGGTCTGTGTGTCCCTTCTATTCGGTCCCTCCTATACGGTAGGATTCAATTGAAGGTATTCAACGACATTCGAAATGATAGAAGGCCCAACGTTCTGCTAGACAACCCATCAGCGGTATGTACAAATTTAAGATGCATTGAACATTTTGATATTCTCAGATGGATCTCGTAACGAAACTCACAATGCTGGATAAGAATCATAGACCTGGATTCGATGACATACTCAGCCACCCATATTTCTCTGCGTAAAGCATGCTCTAATGGTATATTCTTTCCAAATATTCGCAGAGTTTTTTATTAGAATTGTCTATAATTGTTTAGTCCAAAAATAAAGATTTTCTTATCGGACTATTACAAATTTTGTGCAGTACCTTATCACACTGTCAACAATCTATACCTATATATAAAGCGCAGTGTGTGTCTGTCCGTATGTCCGGATTGCGAAACAGTTGCGAAATGTGAAGGGAGAGAGATCGCGCATCAACAAGTTGCGAAACGAGTGATTGCGAAACCTACTCCGCTAGGACGGGGCCCCCGCCGAAGGCGGGGGGCAGCTGGACTAGTGATCTAATAAATTGTAATCCACCTTCCCTGGAAAGGTGGCGTATCATGTCTTTGCAAGCAAAGTCAACAGCTGAGTGAATTTTGGCAACATATCAATTCAATAAAAGAAGTGAGATCCTATTTAACTCAACAATCAGTTCAATACAAGTCCCGGGATCAACAGCCAAAATTCGCTCACTATTTTCCGAAATGTCACGACGAAATCAGAATATTTAAGCATAAATATAATTGATCTGTAATATTTCTTATTAATTAATATCATAACAGTGCAATCGAAATTGTCAACAATAGTGAGCGAATTTTGGCTGTTGATCCCCGGATTTTTATTGAACTGATTGTTGAGTGAAATAGGATCTCACTTCTTTTATTGAATTGATATGTTGCCAAAATTCACTCAGCTGTTGACTTTGCTTGCAAAGACAGGATACGCCACCTTTCCAGGGAAGGTTGATCTCGGGACTTTTATTGACGCGGAGCGATTTTTTTGTCTTCGTGGTGAGGGTTCTCTAGTCAATGCTTTGGGAGGTTAGAGATGAGAAAGCATAGTCAACACTAGGCCCCCTATAGGGTTTTCATCCATTTCTCGTGGCCAGATTCTGGCGAATTTCTTCCAATCGTCTCTGAGTGGAAGCCGTCGGCCAACATCGTAATTCCCAATGGATCTTGGAAAAATTCAAAGGATGCGCGGAAAAGGCGAGGGAGAAGTCAGTGCCTGTATCCAGGGGCATATCTCAATATAGATATAAAGTAGCTCAAGTCGGAAGCTTTAAACTCCCTACTCTTCCAGAGGGTACAACAGTGAAAGTGCCCGTTCGTCCCCAACCAATGATACCACCAGGGGTAATTCCGCCCACTGATTCCAAAAATAATACTTGCTTTGCATTACTTTTAAGTTTGTATTTCATAGTAGACAGAGTGTTGACAACTTGAGACGACTCGCCGCGTTTACAACCGTTGACCTGGCCGGGAGAGAGAGGCGCGCGGGAGGGAGAGAGTAGGAGGCAGAGGGATAAATTCGCGCGGGAAAATGTTTGAAATGCGTCAGCACCTACAGATGGAAACCAATCTATTTGAAATTAAGCTCATTGGATTCGCCGTATCGACATTAATCTACAGTAGACCGGTAGGAACTTGGATTTTCCATTGAGAACTTGGATGGACGAAAATGTGGCTGAACAGCCAGAGGGGTCAAAATTTCGAACTTTGGAGGCCTTTTTCGAACCTTTGCAAATGCAATTTCACAAATCTGAAAAAAAGTCTAGGCAGGCAACTGACTATGCTCTATCGAATGAGATATAGCACGTCTCTCTACGGCTGCTGCGAGCAAGTCAAAAAACCGGGAAGCCGCAAAAAAAATGGGAGTCAGCCTGAGGCACTTCCGGTTCCGATATAGACTTGAAATTTCGGATTTAGAATCCCCTAGGTTTCCACCGAGGATCCCCAAAAGCTGGATACTTGGATTTGAGTTTGAACGTATGTCGATACCCTATCCTCTCAGGAACCTCTCCGACCGTGGGAATTTCTCGTTCCCAGGCCAAAATTACCCCGGCGCTTCGCGCCGGGCTAATAGGAGAACTGTTGTATTTGTGCGGTATTCGGATTATGCGAAGCTATTTTGAAATTACAAGCAGAGTGGGGTGGTCTGTATCTCGCTGGTCTTTTTACACTTACTTGTTATCTTCTAACCCAACACTTTGCAACGAGATCTTCTTTATCGTATTCTTCACCACCCGATGTATTAGCAATTTTCGAAATTTAGATAGCTTTTATAATTTCTATCAGCCACCATACTAATTGGAGTTCATAGTGATATGAGAGAGTGTGGGAATGAAAGAGGGTCCCTCCTCATTCTCCATGCTCTCTCATTTTACTATGAACTCCAATTGGTACACCGGCTGCCAGATATAACGACAACTTTTGAGTACAATGGGCTACTTTTCTAGCACAATAATAATGATCAAGATAATATGTTGAATCGATCACATTTTCATGACAATTGCAGCAACATCAGATCTTATTTTGACATTCACCGAATCTCGCCGCGCGCTTATTTCACCTGCCTTTAATCACAAATGAGCTCTATCCTACTCGACATCATGAGTGTCTGCAACGACGGTGAACATAGTATATCATTCAGTTCAATTCCCCGTTTTCATTCTCTCTTCCGAATTTAATAATTGTATTATATTCCCATTTCATTTTGCCCCAAAACAAAATGTCAACTCGCTAACTCTACGGGAAGTAGCGATGCAATTTGTGGGAAATAGTGCGTGAGATCAGCATCGTTGTATAACTTCACGCTTTCGCTCTTACTTTGACCTTCTCCGAATCTCGCCACGTGCACATTCCACCTGCATATGCTTTTAATCGCAAATGAGCTCCATCACACTCGAACTCACGAGCGTCTGTCCCAGCCCAGTGCCTTGCATCTCATTCAACTCCACTTCTGGCGTTCGTTTCCACTATTTCGAATTACTGTGTTAAGTATGTCAACATTCGTCAATGAGGTTAGGGTTTGATCAGAAAAAAAACACAACTTGATGATTATCAAAATTATCAGAAAACGATTTCAGACGTTCAATTTTCAAATTGAGCGCGATTTCTCCCTTCGTTTCGTGAATACGTGGGTATTTTCTAATTTAATATATGAAGTGGCCACTAAAAATTCCCGATTTCCAGTTTTCAAATCGTATTCCCCCTCGTATCACTGTGCACATGGCACCCGACAGTTATGTATCTTCTGATCCGACATTCCGGAACTTTGAGCTATGATATACGTGCGGGCTACATAGCTAATCAAGTGAGGTGTCGCTCCATGTCGTTGCAATCTTCATTCAGCCGAATAATTAACGTAGTATGCTGGACATACAAGTATCCAGTGTGTTTTCACGATAGGTTCGCAAACTAATGCAAAGCAGCCTTCTGCGAAAAGACTGATTTTTTTCGGCAGTAGTATGTCGTGTAACACAAAAATATGCAGATGTGTCTGATGCTCAACGAGTGGGTGATGTGCGTCGTGGTGCGCGTCTACCCGTTAATGCCCTATCCGGCACTTTACTGTGATGGACTATTGTGTCGACTGGAGCTGTCCCAGCAAGCAGTCGTTGTAAGTCAACTGAAAATTGACTTTAACGACGATAAAACAACATGAAATTAGCATGAATATTGAACAGATAATTTCCAAATTTTGAAGACTTTCTTGGCCGCCTTCGTAATTCTGCCTAATCCGCCATTTGAATTTCTGCTGCTTCGCATGCATCAGAAGATGGTCTTTGGAACGACTTCGAGTGCGCGACTTTCCATCAGGTGAAATGCGCACAAATATCATGCCTAAAAAAATACAGACCACGGTTTACAGTTTTGAAGTTTTTCGCAGCAAATAGTTTACTTGTGCGATGTACGAGAAATCGAGAGATAGAGACAGAGGGATATATACGCCTTTCAGCGGTAGCATTTCAGAGTTCAATGGGGAATGATGTTAACTCTCGTAGCTCTTCTTGTACTGAACGTGGCGGGATTCGGAATTTTCGGAATTTCATCGGCTAAAATCTATGAAATTTCAAATGTATGACCCAGATTTTTACAATAATCGTAGAAGAGTTTCAGCGACCAGACCTCGAGTGGCTTTCAGCCCGTGGAGGCCAGTTGCTCATCTTTGGAGACGTTGGAAGCGCAGAAAAGTTTGCCTATGGTTGCCAGAATAACGAAATTTTCCGATAAATAAATAAACAAATACTGCAGAATGTTATTTCCTCGCGGCAACACTAATAGTTGTCTTTCCTGTGGTTGTATTTCTATCTGTACACGCTACGCACATGATCAGTCAAGCGAAAGTGAGTGAGAAAGAAATGGAATTATTTTTTAAATGATTGTGTACAATTTAAAAGCGAATCCAATACTTAGCAAACTCAGAGTAATGCATCGAATCGCACCGTGCGGCTGCAGAATCGAATCATGAAAGTGCTCCTGATCCAGGTTTTTGGAGCTTGCGTTAATTGAAAACCTTTAATATTTTAAAATTGAAAACAAAATCGATTCAGCTCACTTCCGTATTCATATTCTACATTGTTCCACTATCTTTGGTCGTAATGACCATAGTTATCGGAAAACATTCCGTACTTCTCGCAATAGCACGACCTGTTTTTACGGTGATACGACTGGATAATAGAAAATTTCGATTGATCGTCCGATTCAGATCTGCTTTATACTGAACCCCATGCCTCTCTCCCTCGTTTTCATACTCAAAAATGATCATCATCGTGAGGTGGAATTATTTTTTTAAAGTTTCAATTTATTAGATTTGACACAAACATGTACGTAATATTTAGTCGTATTTCAGATCATCAAGTCCAAGTTATTAAATTCCATCTTACACTGCCTTGGGAGACAATCGCAGTCGATAGTGTCGACTATTGTAGAACCATTCAACAATTTGCCATCTACTTCGATTACTCGCGCTTAATTAATTTAAATATTTTTTTAAACATTTGATACATAACAACTGTTACATTTTACGGAATTTGTCAATCACTGGCACATGTTTGAAGCCGACTACGTTATTATCCCGTAATTGGTTACACAAAAATTCACATCGAAATGAGAGGCTGAATAAGAGTCATTCATTTCGCCATCGGAAGACACCATCCAGTCATTGTGTTGCACAAATCGATATTCGAGGAGCAGTCCACTCTTCCGAAGCTGCAGTAGGTTCCCGGCTCAGTACACCGACCATTGGCACATGCGTGCGCGAGGACTGCAAGTGCGTTATAATCCCAGCATAATTGACTGAATTTCGGTTCCTATAGGAGAATGAACACTCCAAGTACAATATTATGATATTCAGCTACAGACTTCACCTAGTTATCAGATATTTCGAAACAAAAAGTCACTTACAATTTTCGCAATTGATACCGCTGAACAATTCCGAGCATTCACAAACCCCGCCGATTAGCTTTCCATTAGCATTGCAGGCTCGAATGATATCGAGAATAATACTGTTATTGCATTCATTTAGCAATCAGAATAATCAAAGTATTCAAACACTCACCAGAGCCTAGAGTGAATGAGATGCATAGAGCAAGGCAAGTCGAGAAGCAGTGGGACATTTATGGGGGTTTTGAAATCGCGTGCCACTTTGTCTGTCTCTCGGTGAATTTATACCTGCGAAAGTGTTATCTATCGCGGGACAAACGTGTTTCGACGCGATCGCCTTTATCATAGGAAATTCACCTTTACTTTCACCACATGCTATGTTAGCAAATAACGAACATTTCGAAATTGAGTAAATATTTCGAACTTCCTTCTTGTGATGACGACTGAAGTAGCACGTTTGGCAATGGTCGATCTTCTAGCGCTTCTACGTTTATAGCGATTTATAAATGTGGTTGAGCTGTACTTGTGTAAAATATGCACAAAATATGTTCAAAATATGCTTGATAATTCTTTCGTGATTGACAATAGAGATCTTTGATTTTGAGGTAAGCCGATGTTGTCATTGGAAGACAATTGTGTGGTAATTGTGTGTTTGTTGTTTTGTATTGTCTACAAGTGAGCTTCTTATAATGGGGTGAAAATCGGTTCAGCTAAGTTACCAAAACAAAGTCTTCAAAATGTCTCATCGATTCCCGCAGCCTGATATGCGCTCACTTTTCAAGAGAAGTATGAAAACGTTGCTACTAGTTAATTTGCTGTTGACACCTCGATGAGTCAGGCGAGGAACGTTAAATAGATACATTCTTCTCGCATATCACAGTTCAGGGTGCAATGCTGCATCACAATCGTCATTACTTTTAAATATTTGCATGGCTATCTCAGCCAAAATCACTAATAGGTATAACTATATTTGATATCTTGTATCTTGTCTGTGGCATAGTTTGCTCGTATTCATGAACCATTTTACGCGCTCTCACGTGCTCATCTCATCTGATTGCTAAATTTGATAGGAATACGATGGAATATGAGTTCCGAAGTTTTAAATAGAGACAAGCCTGTCTAAGGAACGTATTTCGAATATATGAAGCTCTACACATGTTTTTGCATTCATTATTTACTGCAATTGCTTTATTCGAACTAAAAAATGAAGGCAAAATGTCACCCATATCGCAACCCGATCACATTGTGAAAGCTCTAAATGAATAAGCTCGGAATGAAAGATGAAAGTCATTAACATTGCAGTATCACGGCGGCACAGGATGCGATTGTTTACTTCCACTGAGGTAGACACCAGCCGGTCCTTCCTCCGCACAGTATAGGATCAGAAGAGCAGTCTGCGTTTCCGAAACTGCAGTAGGTTCCAGGCGCTTCGCAACCGCCGTTGACACAGGCGAGAGCCAGGACTGAAATACGAAATGATAACATTGCTAATGATTAACTTTGGCACATTAATCGACGAATTATTGATTCAAGACTAAATGGACTCACAGTTCTCGCAGTTTGGCCCAGTGAATGACTCGGCGCATTCGCAGGCACCGTTGACCAGGACGCCATTGCCGTTGCAGGACCGAAGTACAAAACCTACAAAATAATGTTAATGTCATTCGAGAAAAGAAGGCATGATGCGTCAGTAATTTGAAGTGCGTTTGAAACTCACTGGAACACAGGGAGGCGAGGAGGCTGAGGGAAATGAGTGTAAGTTTACAGGATGGCATTGCAGAAATTGAGTAGAGAAGTGACTCGTATCGAGATAAGGGCATCCTTGAGTTTTATATGCCATGCTCCCTTCGCGTTATACTAGTGCCCCAGTGTGTCATTGTCTGCCTCTTATCAGAGAGGGAGAGTTCCTGATATGATAATAGCTCCCCAAATTTCGTCACGATAGAGGTGGAAAAGGTGCGTTCATTTACCATAACAGTGATAGAAAAGTGTCAACAAGGTGTTGTGAATTTTGTGTAGTGTTATAGAGTGGTACGATGCTTGAGAAGATGGACATTTATGGATCGAATTCCTAGTGTTCAACCAGACTAATATTTTGAACACCTTATAAATGTTGATGAACAACTATCATAGCTCATGAATTTTGTGTGATTTTGGAAAGAATGAATTTGAGGAATTCTGAAATATTGTGATTAATTCCACAAATAAACATCATCAGAATCAAGAGATTTTTTCAAATTTCGAACTTTTAAGTCTCCAGAAATTTCGCCGAAGATAAAAATGCATTTGTCATTTAAAAACCAAGGACAGTGATGATAACGATTTGCCATTTTCTTCTTGCCACTACCCCGAATTCCGTTTTGTAGCTTATTCAGAATGTTACTCAAAACTAAATAAATTATTATTTATTTATTTCATGATCACTATGTACAACATCGAGAAAGGACGACGAGATCAAAGGTCAAAGATCGGAGATCAGCAGAGGTTGCACGACTTCTGGCAGTTCGCCTTCACACTGCCCGATGAGCACAGCTCGGCTGCCTGAAAACATATTTTCTTCAAATCTGTGAGTTAATTCCAGGACCAACCATCGCTTGGAGAAAATGATAAGTCAAAAACGTGGCACTAGAGATAAAACTCATCACTAAAGAATTATCAACACTCCCGTCACAAAATTGCTGATACATTGCACTGCATGCGCTCGCTCATTGAAGTTCCCAAGAGTGGAGGGGGGGGGAATATACAGAAGAAACTGACCGCGTAGCCGTCGCAGGTTCCATCATCAGCAATGTTCTCGCAGTCTTTCGAGGGAGCCGGGGGAGCAGGAGTGCAGATGCCGCACGACTTGGCACAGTTGGTCTCAACGCTCTTCATCGAACACTGATCGGCGGCCTGCAATTGACAATTTTACCTTTTGTGTAGTCTATGTTGAACCGATTTTGAGAAAAAAAAATTTCCGGTATGTTTAAATGGAGAAATGTGGTTGGAATCGAAAATTTGAAAAAAAATCACCTTGTAAGCATCACAGATGCCGTCATCAGCGGCATTCTGGCAGGGAGGCTCGGAGAGGTCGCACCATCCACAGCTCTTCTGCAATTGTTCATTCATGGCTGATTGATTTCCACTTTGACAGAGGGAACGAACAGGCTGAGAGCATTTACTCTAGTCTTATCAAAAGAGATTCAATGCGAGAAATAGTAATAGGATTGGTCTGTTTGTTGTCCAGCCCGTTTTAGTATCTATTCGGTGAATTCCTATTTAGAATGGACTCACACTACATTTTGCAGAACTAAAGTATAGTTCGTCACTCAGGAGAAAATTTGTCCATTGGCTTTTCTCAGCCTAAGAATTGGAAAACGAACGAACTCGGCACATGTCGAATCCAAGGCTGGGCATCGTCTTGCAGGTGCTCGGCGTGCAAATGTCTGCAATATTTCACGTTTTGGGAAGATTTGTTGACTCTTGAGCAGTATAATCATATTAAAAGCAACATTTTAGTGCTAATTCTAGACGATACCTGGGCTCTGCGTATCCGCACACGTCGCCGCCACTTCCCTCACTGCTGCCACAGCGAATCCCCGAGGAATGAGGATCGCTGCGGAAGTCATGGAGATGAAGGACATGATTGAGATGATTCGGAGCATTTTTATGATGAAGCGAAGAAGGCTGGGAAGTTTTAGGGATGAAGCCCGATGCGATATCTATCGCCATCCCTCCCATGTTTATATACCACCTGATTGCTCTCTCTCCTTACGTGTGACCAGCTTGACCGTTCCATGTGACCTCCCATCTCTTGCTGACCAGAGGGAGTTAGAGAGCATGGAGAAGGAAGAGATGGCTTGACCGATAGCCCCCTTCACGCGATAAATAACGGCTTGAACCGTCACAATGATTCATAGTCGTACAGTGATAAGCCACTTGTCCGCCTGAGTCTCTCTATTTTCTCTGTTCTCTCTGAAACGGCTGACCGATGCGATAGGAGCCTGAAGTTCCAGACAGAAACAATCAGATAAGGGGAGAGTGGCCACTGGAAGGTCGCATGCGCTACTATACGAAAGTGGACTGTATTGTGAAATGTATGACGGAGAAGCTTGTGGTCAAAGCTGTTATTCTACAACTTGTTTACAGGTAAAGCTGATAATGGTAATCTTATCGAAAGCTTTCTGTTTACTGATTCACAGCAGCTTCCGGGGCTTGCGATATCCACAAAATAGTCCACAACAAAATATCACGTTTTTTTCAGAGGGAGAAGCGTGAGTCTGATTCATACACGGCTGCGCAAACAGTTTGAAATTCTCGCGTTCCCCGGTGTATCATGAGCTAAACTGCTCATCTGTAGCCATCATTGAGCCGATTCTCAAACACTTCGAAAAGTCGTATAGTTTGTGCAAGTAAAATATTTGCAAATACATTTCTATCTGTTTTCAAAGAAGCCATAGAGCTAACGTCAACTCATTGCTTTTAATATGTTATTACGAGCCACGAATTCCCAAATGTCAACGCCCCCTTCTTAGTGCGAGCGAGATCATGTGAGAGATGGAGAGAATCTGGCGGAGGTCTACAACAATCCCACGCTTTTTCAGACTCCTCGTGGTGCGAGGACGGGAGAGTGAAAAGCCGAAAGGTTGCGCATGGTTTTTATGGGAAAAAGAGGCACGAACGTAGTTTCAGGGGAAGTATGGAGTACTCTCAGTTCAACGTTCGACTGGTTATACTCGCGGAAAACTATTCGTTGTGTTTTTGTAACCCAGGTGCATTGCTCTCATTAATTGTGATTTCAATAGATGTGTCATCCTTCGAAATGGAAATACAAATACAATTATGATATTCTAGTGGTATTCAACCATGGACACGGCTCTCACAGTTCTCGCTGACGTCGTTATTCTGGCGACGTTTCCTCTCCACTGTCGGTATCTCTCAGTTATGCTGCAGAAAGGGGCGAAGTATGCATCACTAGAGTACGCATTCCGAGCGACGTTGACCAATTTGGGTAGGTCATTCATGATCATTCTATCTAAAACCCATGATTATTTTATCAAATTGAACACACGCAAGAAATCAGAAAAGCTTGAGCAAAAACTAGTGGAATAATGCGTTCAGAACGTACAAATGATTTGATTTTGAATATATGTTCAGTTGTCGCAAATCTACTCTACTTCATCGTTTTCATTCTTGTCCAAGAACCTGCCGCCTATGGGATATTCGTAAACTTTTACAAGGTTTGATATGCTTCAAAAATAAAATGTGTTTGAGTTCGTTTCATGTCACTACTTAAATTAAGTGAATTTAGAAATATAAACGTTATTATAGCCTAGGAACGCTCACATTCGCAAAAAGGTGGAATGATTATTGAATCACAACCCTGATTCAGGATAATTCGTGGTGGTTGGGCAAGCTTTTCATCATGCAATCAGTCCCTCTCATCCTACTAATGGCCTTTTTCCACATTCTGATAGCGATCAATCGCGTGAGCGCCCTAATAAACCCGATGGCTCACATGCAGGTGAACAAATCAATGGTATCCCATAGGTCCTGTAAACACATGAAAATAAATTTGCAAAATATCATTATTTCAGTTCTGGTCAGAGGGACGCATCAACCGAATTATAATTGTCTTCTGGGTTGTGACAATGCTGGAATGCCTTCCGCTTGTTTATCCTTTTGAGGTATGTCATTACAACTATAAATCTTTATCCATGGATATACATATTTTTTGCAAAGTTTAGGATGCTTACTGCATTCGGATCTCTCCGGTGCGCACGGAGGGAGTGGCTCTAGTGATTGTCGGAGAACTACCCAATTTAATATATCAGGTACATTATTTTTATTTTGGTGCGATTATTTATTATTGCATCATAGATTATTCGGACACATAATTATTAAAATTTTCAGGAAATAGCAGTCGCAATTGGTGGTCTTTTCGAGATAATAACTATCGTCCTATATGTATTCGTGGGATGTAGAGTGAACAAACTTAAAGTGAATTGAGTGCAGTTATCGGAATAGTTTCATAAAAAATAGGAACCAAATCTTCAGAAACTCTCCAGGACATCAATGTCAACAACAATTTCCGCTGTGCTGATTTCAACTGGTTGCACAATCTTTTTTTCCAATTTTAAAGCAAATTGAGGTGGATTCGTAATCATAATTGTCGTTCTACCCCACCTTATTCTTGGAAGAATTAATGGGGAAGGTCTATGGATGTTTTCTTTTCAATTTTCACTCAGAAATATGACGTGGTATAATTGTGAAAGGGATACGTTAGAATATTGTTGAATTAGGGTTGTATTCCCCTCCGTATTGACATAAATTTTAATTTTAGAAGCATAAGTTTTATATAAAAATGAGAATCTGCCACAATATAAAAATCATAGTTGCTAATTTATGGTATTGTCAGCGCTGAAATGTTCTACGCCACTTTCAAATTCGCCAATGCATACAACAATGCTGTCGCGCCTTGGGTGATGCTCTTCCAGCACAGAAATGTGGGTATATATGGTTCAGTTACTCCATAATTATATACAACTTTTGCACATGTCATGGCAATACTATTCGAAACGCAAAACAAGTGATCAGATTCGTCGTATGCTCATCGGTGTTCGGCGAGACATTCCACCAACCGCGAGAAGAGTAACTTTGAACGCGGAACTGAAACAGAATCGAAGCCTCTGAGCGGTGACCAATAAAGGAAATCGTCGCTCTTTTCCGTGAATTGACGAGCATGTTGCGCGATAAATAACCTACACTTTCCATACTCGCTGTAATCACATTGTTATTGTCCCCTGTTTTGGTCTACCTTCACCAGAGTTTGATTATTCTTTTGCCTACATTCTCCTTGTCTGCCGTCTAGGTATTATTTAGCTTCCCCGATACCGGAGTACTTGACGCTCACCTATGACACTACGCGATCTGCAATTGCACTTACGCTGTCACTCTGCGCCGGCTTGAAAATGCAGCTGCAATGGAAATTACTTCTGCTTTTCCCTCTACCATTCACAACTAGCATTTACTTCTTTCTCTCTCTCTTTTCTCTCGTTTTCAAAATTATTGTTCTTTGTCCTATTTATTTGAAGATCTTTTTAACCATATTTGTCTCCCTCGTTATGTTCCTTGTCTAGTGTTATTTCGTGTTATTGACTGTCTATATACTGTATTTTTCACATCCCTAAGTGATTCCGTTTTCAAGCGCACTCTGTAATGTTCCTATTCAATTCGCTCAATCGATCTCAGACTGATTTGTATTTTCCACTCTATGAGATTCTCTACAGTGTTGAAGTGAGTTTTGATAAATTCGAATGTATTCTTTCTGAACCTTCTCTCGCGAGTTTAACAAGCAAGTGCAATGGAAATTGTTTCTTATTTACAATTTACCCTCTTCAATTTGCAATTCGCTTTTAGTCCCGTTATCTTAATCGTGATTAACGAAGCGCATTCACCTGAGGGATAAGTGAAATTGTAGAATGAGCAGTTGTAGCCATATCTCATGCGAAGAGTTATCCAAAAAAATATCTTTCAGTGTTTGTTTCTCATAGCCGATTTGAAAATTTGCCCAGTTGCCGCATTCGCGCTTCTGTAAATAAAATCGATTCACTTGAATGTAAGTTTTAAAAATGACAGGTTTTTTATATCATTTCTGCTTGTAATAAATATGGGTATTGTATTGCTAGATTGCGTAAGTCAACTGAGAAGGAGGCGTAATTAACATTCGGTTGCAATCGTATTCATTTTTTAAAAATAAATACTTTTCATTGCAGACTCGTCTAATAATTGTGTGCGCAATTCCAGTGTCCCACGTAGCGGGGCTAGCTCGATTGGCGATCATCCATTTTCAGTATTATGGCAACATTTTGGTCAGTTTTCGTGGTGTATCCAAATAATTCGAGTGTCTAAACCATTCATTTCAGTGTCGGACACTCTTGTCCTTATTTGTTGTCTGAGCCGCGTCCAGTTTATGAGCTACTTTTGCGGAATGTTCGTCTGCATCTAATTGAGCAGCTGATTATTCCAAGCAGTTCCACCCCTCATCTTTTAGCGATAGGGCACAGAGACTAATTACTTGTTCCTAAGCTGCTTCCCCGTTCCATTGATCATTTATTTATATTTTTAATCGCAAATTCATATCATAAAAAACTATCCCTTCCTTCTCTACTAAAAAAATCACTTTTAAGTTTAAAAAAAGATAAAATTGCAGCTTACCATTAGTGGCATCGCCACGATTCATTGGAAGTGGTGAGTGGTTCATTTCACACATCTCAATGTGTTTATCAAATTCATATTGAAATCACCTTAGGTATGAGAGCCAGCGCCCCTCAACTGTTCTTGTTTTCTTGATTTCCGAATCTATATTGATGATATTTTCGTTTTCTCAAGCCTATCTTGTCGTTTACGGTGAGCTTAAGATTTCATCTCACATACTTCGCATAGCTTTTCAGATTTCGTCCCCGATTACATATTTCCGCTTATTCAACTCGTAATTGCTGTTATCGGTGCTGCTGTACGTTTAAGCTTCTCGGTAGCGATCAAACGATTACGCGAATTTCTTTCGTTAATGATCTCCTCCTTTTTGTCCAGAGAACACGCAAAAATAATTACCATTTTTCATTACCATTTCCCAGTTATTCGCCGTGGTTCGCATAGCAAACATCCGAGAAGTGGAATTACAAAGGAAAGGAGCGCAGATTATTCGATACTCAGTCGCACGATCCTTCCAGTTCCGAGAGAATATGGCAATGACGAAGGTTGGATGTAGGACAAGCGAAAAACTCCATCGACGCTTCAGTATTTCTTCCGACTCGCCATTCCAATTATGATATGCGCAGCTCCGGCGTTCTCTTTCTATTTCACGAGGATCTTCATTGGACCCGCAAAGTATAGCTTGGCAAATTTGATGTATAAACGAAAACAACCCCGGTTTCAGATATTATGATTGGATTCGATGTTTCTCACAGGAAATGCTTGACTTCTGGTTGGGAGTGTGAGTTTTCTGGGAAAATTTGAAATAAAACCCTCTCCTCACAATTATCGTTCGTTTCGCTCCCTCGCCAACAACATTGCTCACGTATTTGGATGATTGGTATTTGACTTATTTGACTTTAAAAATGAAGATGCAACAATAATTCGTAAAATTGAACGAAGCTTTCAGTACAATGGTGATTGTCGCGCCGGGAGTGATTGTTTACGAGCCGCGAGTGCGACAAAGCCTCAAGTAATGTCCCCGCAGAAGGACATTTCGGAAATACTCATCACCACCCTAATCATCTCTTTCAGGAAAGTTCGTCTGTTTGGTAGACGAGTGTTCAAATTCGTCGAGGCACCAACTGAAAACAAGTGATTTCGATATAATTTTGTTGAACAATTTTAAAAATGCAGGCCTTCAAATGCTGTTGAAGACGATTCCAGTGTATACTTCTCCATTCTCTCTCGAGATCTTCGAGGATCTTAGCATGATGTACATAAACACCTAATCTGAATGATGGACAAACAGATGTTGTAAAGGTATAATGACTTGGCACGAAGCGGATGTGATCTATGAAAGGTGCTTTGGCTGCAAGTTGCGTAACAGGACAGAACGTACTGAGTAAAGGGCAAATCACACATGTGCAAAGAACCAATTACGTTTTCCCCACCCATCCACCCGTAATTTTTCTGATACTCATGAATCAAGATTCGTGTTTTCGAGCGTCTCGTCGATTTTACATTGCAATTTTGTCATGATATATGGAATAACGAACATATGTGATCAAGATGATAATCTAAAAATTATGATAAGTTCATATTTTCATTCAACTATTTATGAATGACTTTTAAATATTTTCAAAGTAATTTGTGAAATTAACGCACATTAAATCTCCTCGATGAACAACGAACTAATTTTTAAAAATCCTCATCATTTTCTCGGAAATATGAACTTCCTTGTTTTGCCTAGTTTTCACCAGAACTCTGATTCGTTCGCCCTCTTGAGACTCGAGACATGATGGCACTTGAAAGTGCTACAATTGCATTTACTGATTGGATTATGAAGCACACGTATCCTTTCCTACCCAGACTTTATCTCAAGGTTTGTCTCCAAAAGTGGACGGAATTGTCGCAACTCAAGAATGAAAGTGAAAATGCACTTTTTATCATTCAAACATAATGCCAATCAGTTATTTTCTTATTGGCTTGAGAATAGCTGTGCACTGTAACAGGATATATTTGTTCAGTTTTGCGAAACATCGAAGAAAAAATGTGATTTCTGAAAAATCGATATTAAAATAATATAATTTCGAACGAAAATCTCGCCTAAGCGCAGGCGAAAACGCGAGCAGGAGATAAACGTGGATGAGGGACATTAACTCCACGATGATAACGTTTCCCTGCAAAATATGTTCAGCTAGTGCACTTATTCTAGTGTGAACGTTGTCTAACCAATAATCCAACCTTGCAGCCTTAACTCTCTTGCAATATCAGCGATGTCCGATCGAGGAAAGAACTGGATGGCCACCTATGAACACTTTTTTTCGTCAACATTCCCAAAATAACCTGTAGAGCAGTGTAAACCACGGCCAGTACAGAATTACAGATAGTGGTGGCGTAGAGTCCCTTAAGTCAATTTGTGAATATTCTGTGAAGAAAATGAAACTCACAATTTCTGCTGTTCTATTTTCTTTGCTTTGATTTCCTGAACTGGAATTCACGGTTTTTCTGAGATAATATATTAGTGAAGCGATATTTAGCAGAAGTTGCAAAAGAGTTGTTAGGATGTAGTATACAAATATCGAGTATTTGACAACATGAAAATAAAAGTATTTTGTCAGGTAGTCGATATTCAGAAACATATTTAGCAGTTCCCGATCCTCCTGACTCAAATATGAATGCTCCGTCGACTTTGATCAGAGATGGCTTCCAAATCAGATTCTGTGCTTGATGTTTTACTAATTGTTATATTTTGCATATACTTTAGCTCCTAGAATTAATGGAATCGGGTAGATGACAAGAAGGGACAATTTGGCGTAAGATTGGTCGAACTGAAAATGAATAAGTCTGAAAATAGTTTTTTCATTGAAAAAATCTCACCTTCTTGAACAGATGGAATCAAGCCACAGCTAGAAATCTATTGAGGGAAAGACAGATTCCGAATGTAAATTGAGCGAAAAGTGCAGTCCAAACAACGAAGCCGCAGAGCATGACAACAAACGATTCGGCTAAATTATGCGATATTGTTTGAATACAATTCGTTCGAATGCAAAACGACGGTCAATTTGTCTATCTATGATATATATTGTCTATATATATATTTATTATTGCAGCTTAAAAGGAACGATCAAAAGGATCAGGCCCAAAATTGCATCTTCATATCTCGTCATGGAATCATCTTATACGCTTTGGATTTCTAGTGCAACATACGCAATAATAGTTTTCGTGTTTCTTCTTCTTTGTATAATTTTACTGGCATGTCTAAGTTATCACCAATGCTCTCAAAGAAGTAATACAATAAGTTCTGATCGGGAAGTCGAAGAATGAAGAGAACGAGAAGGTATAATACAGTATCCTGAAAAGTCTTTGCAATTAGACGTTGATTAATCAAAAACAAACAAACGTTTAGAGCTTTGAAACTGTAAAGTCGCAAGTATTGGCTTTCTTTGTATGTAGGAATTAAGAATATTCGATTATATACGAAGGCAGAAATGATTATTGTTATTGCAGCGACGAAGAGAGAACCGATAAGAGAATAGGGTTCCCATAACCCGGTCATTCAATTGGGGAAGCTGAAAAATATAAAACAAGAAAGCTTCTTATTGAACATTGTGCGAAAGTTGGAAATTCAAGATAGCGACCAGACAATTTCCTTCGAAGGTCTGAGTTGCTAATTGAACATTAGAGCTAAATCTAGGGAGGGGTGTTTGATTTTCGAGTAACACCTGGCGGCCAATTACACCTAAAGTTGGGGCTAGACATTGACGATTGTCGAGTCTTACAAGGAATTGCAGTATTTCTCTGGACTATTATTAAGGTGCTCGCCGAGATCGCTGTTGTTGGAATGACGTGATGCGCAAATTAAGTGAAGATTATTTGGTTGAACTGAGCATATGAGTGACATGAGTGAGCATATGAGTGAGCATATGAGTGAGCCAATATGTTAATTTTCCGACTCCTGTTGGTACGTTCTACAAGATTTAATGCCCAGTAGTGGGATGTGATTTGAAAATGATATGTTATAAACGCATGCAAATGGGAAATGTCGAAGTTGAGAAAATCGAGTTTTCAGAGTTTCTCAAAACTCGGAGTTTTTCGGGTTCATTTTTCTTCCCAAGTGTAGAATCCTCGAAAAAAATTCAGAACAGTTCGTAACTCAAGAAGGTTCCGCAGGAAACTGCGTAAAAATGGGCGAAAATAACCACTCCGACTTCTTCCTTTATTCGGGAAACCACTTTTCGACACAGTTTTTTTGGTGAAATCTTGCACTTAGGGGTAACTTTTAACGGGGAATCGAATAAGATAATTTAATTTGTACATTCGCGAAAACCCATTTCAGGGCGAGAAATTTGAGTTTTCAACTGGTCAAAACTTTTTTCACCGATGAGCTAGCCTTTAACTTCCAACAGGAAATACTTATCTCGTCGAGATCTTTCAGAATTACTAGCTATATTTGGGATTTGGATGATCCGTTCAAAAGTTAGAAAAACCGACCTCGACGTTGAGGCGTGCTACAGAAAACGACGCGTCAGAGATACGGCTTTCTAAGGTCGATTTTCGGACTCTACGTAAAAAGTTACCTCTAGGAACATCTTAAAATCAACACTTTATTTTTCGCTGTACGGCATATAGGTTGAATTGGTCAATTCTCTCAGATAGTCACTCATATAGACATAGCTTAGTTTTGGTTACATTTTGTCTTGGGGATCTTTTTATTAGAGGGTTAAGTCTTTCAAATATTTATCCATCCTGACTAGGAAAGCGTAAATTTTGTCGAGTATTCACCAGAACACTGATTCATTTATCCCCTCAAGCCTCGAGACATCTTGCCACTTGAAAGTGATACATTTCCAATAACAGATGGAATCATGAGCCCACGTTGCCTTGTCTGCACGAGTCTCCAATCTCTCAAGGCAATTCTTCAGAAGCAGAAGACACATTTCGGACTAATGTAAAAGTTAATAATAACTCGAAAGTACGAAGTGAAATACAGCATCACGAGATACAAGAAGACACATGAGTTATCGCTCTGAAATGATGAAACAAATGTCACATTCAAATAGAGATACTGATAGTGCATTTCTTTAGTTGGCTTGAGAAATGCTTTGAACCGTAATCGGAAAGGATTGTTCATTTTGTCGAAACAATGATGAGAAGAGACGCTTTCTGCAATCAATACAATGAATACCCGGAAATTAACATGAGTATTGCCTAAGAGCCTGCGAAAAGGCGAGGAGAAGGTAAATATGGATCAGCGACATTACGTCCAAGATTACAACGGTTCCCTGCGATGCTAGTTTAAATTTAAATTTCGGGACTCGTTGAGTACGGTAAGGTAATACTGTGCACTCACATCCCTTGCAAGTACCGAAATAGCCGAGGTTGGGAAGAATTGGATGGCCACCTGTACAAATTTGAGATATGTTTATTGATCAAATTAGTTCGGTTTTGCAGAATTAACTGACTTGTAAAACAGTGTAAATCACGGCTAGTGTACAATTGCTGATCGTGGTGGCAAAGAGTCCCTGAACTCGAAATAATTCTGGACATCATGTTGGAACTTCACAATTTCCGCTGTTCGTTTGCCCTTGCTTTGATTGAGAGCGTTGGTAAGCTTCATTTGTCTGACGTAGTATATTAGAGATGCGACATTTAGCAGAAGCTGTATGAGAGTGGTAGCGATATAATATACGAATACGGAGTACTTCGCAATCTGAAAACAATTTGCTTCCTCCAGAAAGACTATAACCACAAACATCTTTCGCAATGCCTGATCCTCCTGAGACGAACATAAACGATACTCCGTCGAACGTTACCAGCGACGGATTCCAAATCAAGTTCTGAAGGTGTTACTCGATTTTTAGTAGTAGGTAAGTATTTACTTTAGCTCCAAGAAGAATTGGTATGGGATAGATCGCGAGGATGGACATTATGGTGTAGGATTTGTCAAACTTAAAAGAAACGAATTGTAAACTTTAAAAAGTATTGCGATTGCCTTCTTGAACAAATGAACTCGAGCGACGGCTAGGAATCTATTGAGAGAAAGTAAGATTCCGAATGTGAATTGAGCGAAAAGAGATGTCCATACAACGAAACCAGTGATTGTGACAATGAGCGAATCGGCTTAACAGTATTTTTGAAGCTGTTATTTGCTTGAAAACCACGAAATAGTGAAATGAATGCAGATAATAAGCTCGTGAGTTAATCATCATTACACTAATCATGTTGCTCGTTATTTCCACTCGATAAATGGATTATAATTTAATTTCCTCAATTTTGCGGATTCTGACCGATGCTTTCGAAGAATGTGAACAGGACACTTTCCCCCGGAAGTCGAAGTAAGAAGAGAACCAGGAGGTACATAATAGTGTCCTGAAAAACATTCCTTACATTCTACGTATTACGGGAATCACCAACATTGAGTGCTTTGAAACTATACAGCTTCAAATATTGACTTCCTTTGAACGCAGGGCTGGTGAAGATTCGAGCATAGACAAATGCCGAGAGAACAAAGGTGAGAATAGCGATTAGAATAGATGCAAATGTGGAATAGTCCATTTCGTCGGATTGGCTGAAAAATCGACGGAATGTCTTCAACTATCTTGGATAATAGACAGAAAGGACTCGGACAAACATATCCGTATCGAGAATGGAGCTGAACTGATAATTGGGCTAATTGACGGCCACTTTACCGGATGAGTGTTTGATTTCGGCGCATCAAGAAGCCCGTTCCTGGTACACTTGAAGGTAGACACATGAGATCACTTGTCTACTTGGAAATGTTACATTTCGAAGAACGGATCGAATCATCAATTGCGGAAAACTCAAAGAAAATTAAATACATGCTCGTCGAAGAATCGACATTTTCTGCAGGTATACAATCATGCGCATGAGGGATCTTTATACAACAGGAATTACTACATATCCGATTATGATTCAAATAGAGATGATGAACATTCATTATTGTCTTCAATTGGCTTGAGAAACGCTTTGCACTGTAATCGGAGAAGTTTGCCCAGGTTGCCGAAAAAGCGGTGAGAAAATATACCGTCTGAAAACAATACAATATATCGCGGTAAGATAACATGTGCATCACCTAAGTGCCGGCGAAAAAGCGAGAAGAAGGTAAACGTGGTTGAGGGACATCACATCCAAGATTATCAAGCTTCCCTGATGTTCGTCTATTATTTAATGCATGATGCACCACAGTCAGTGCAAGGTTAGTGCGCCATTTGGGGAAAAGGGAGTAAAATTAGTGGGCTTACATCTCTTGCTATTACAGCGATTGCCGAAGTGGGGAAGAATTGAATGGCCACCTGTGCAAATTCAGGATACTTTGGCTTAATTCAGGATATATGTAAATTTTTGCAGGCTAACCTGTAGAACACTGTAAATTAGTGATATTGTACAATTACAGATAGTGGTTGCATAGAGTCCCTGAGAAAGAACATTTCGAAATCGCATTATTACAAAAACTTACAATTTCAGTGGTTCGTTTGGTCTTGATTTGATTGACTGCATTAGTATGCTTCCTGTGACGGAGATAATATACAAGAGATGCGATATTTAAGAGAAGTTGGACTAGAGTAGTAGCGATATAATAAACGAATACAGCATATTTTATTATCTGAAAAATACTTTAGTTCCAAATAAGCACCATTGACAAACATCGTTGGCAACGCATGGTCCACCGGAAACGAAAAAGAATGCTGATTCTCTGACTTTGACCAGACTCGGCTTCCAAATCAGGTTCTGAATATGTTAATGGTTATTTATTATAGAATACGTTCACTTCTGATCCGAGCAGTATCGGAATGGTGTAGATAGCGATAAGAGACTTTGTGGCGTACGATTTGTCATACTTAAAATGAGTGGGTCTCGAAATATGAATTATTGCATATGCTCCACCTTGTTGAACAAATGAACTCGAGCGACGGCTAGGAATCTATTGAGGGAAAGTAAGATTCCGAATGAGAATTGAGCGAGAAGAGATGTCCACACAACAAACCCGCAGATCGTAATAATATGCGAATTGGCTCAACAATATCTTAGTTTCTCTCATCATTTAAACTATTGCAAAATTCTAGTAATAAAATGTCGTATTTCTAGTGCATGCAGCCCATTTTAATCTTGTATTTCATTTCCTTTATATTGGACAGATAATAAATAATTAATCTTACCGATACTTTCGAAGAACGTGTACAATATACGCTGCCCTGGAAGTCGAAGTAAGAAGAGAACCATAAGATACATTATTGAGTCCTGAAAGCTAATCCTGATATTCGAAGATTGATATTAAGGGAAAACATATTGATGTAATTTATTATGTGATTGACAGTCATTACCGATCAATTGCACGATATGCGAACTAACATTGAGTGCTTTGAAACTGTACAGTCGCAAGTATTGACTTCCTTTAAACACAGGGCTGGTGAAGATTCGATAATATACGAATATTGAGAGGACGATAGTGAGAATTGCGATGAGAAGGGAAGAAAATATGGAATAGACCATTGAATCGCTGCTGCTGAAACTTATTACGACGTTTCTTATGTCAAAACGTACCGTGAAGAAGAGATAACGAGATCAGGGTCAGCCCTTTTCGTATCGTGACTAAGACTAATGTGCTCATTGAGATAACTCACGTTCACTTTACGAGATGAGTGTTTGATTGGCTGAATAACAACGGGCCAATTCCTACTACACTTTTCTTGCCCATGAGACATGAGCCATGAGCCTTGCCCATGAGACTTAGGCTTACTTGAAAATGCTACAATTCAAAGAACAGATCACCAGTTGCAGAATAATAATTAGTCATATCATAAATACTTCATATTTCGTTTGTTTTATATTTTAGTATGCGTGCGTGCCCCCAACTCATCGTACCCATAAACCAAATATATATCGGAGAAATATATGCTCCGGTACCAACTAAAGCTGGGGGGGTGTCAAAAGAGCAACGGTCAAAAGAGCAACGGGGTGCCATTCGCTGGAGATTCGAGCTAGCCACTTGGGAGTTGGTGCATTGTAACCAGTATGTGCTACCCCACATTTACATATATAAATCTTGTCACCAGGCGATCATGAGTTTCACTCCATATCCATGAATGTGGTCCAAAATTGCGAATTTGAGTGGAAAATCATGGTTAGATAAACACCAAATATAGTAACCAATCCATACTCAAGTTACTTGGTTAAAGTAGTCACTGGAGTACTAGAATATCGATTAGTCACGACATTGGCTGTTTATCTAATCGTGATTTTTTATTCAAATTCGCAATTTTGGACCATTTTGGACCATGATTCATGGATATGGAGTGAAACTCATGAAAGCCTGGCGACAAGAATTATATATGTAAATGTGGGGTAGCACATACTGGTTACAATGAACCAACTACCAAGGGGCTAGCTCGAATCTCCAGCGAATGGCACCCCGTTGCTCTTTTGACCGTTGCTCTTTTGACACCCCCCCCCCACTAAAGCTTACCAAAAATCAATAATGAGCGGGCTGGTCGCTGGGCATTGCTTCGCTATTTATTTTTAGCCGATGGACACATTGGCTGTCCTCTTTCGAAGACGCTAATTGAGAGTCGATTCAAGCTGGTTGTTTCCGATGTCGAGCTGAGGAATTCGCATTCACGCCTTTTAGTTTATACATTCGTCATGGGCGCTCGCTTCTCTGCTTCTCTCGAATCCTCATCAGACTGCAATCAAACGTTAGTTGAATATCTGTGTGCTCATGTTAATCTTCATGAATATTTACACAAAATTGACTTATTTGCTTTTCTCCATTAAAGGATCTGTTTTTTTTCGGTGTATTCCTCAGAAAATGATTGTAAATAAGGTTTTCGGTTTCTCTCTTATCTTCAACCATTTCCAGATCACTCATCGTCTCTCGGACGTGCCCCATTTGCCTCGCGGAATCGCCGCTGAGGCGTTCAGTCTTCTCTTCGTGTGGTCATGTGATCTGCCGGGCGTGCGCCATTAAAATGACGATGGACGCAGTAAAAAAGGAAAGAGACACTCCACCTGTCCATTCTGCCGTCGAGAAGGCGATTTTGCTATATTCCGAGAGGATGTTGCGGGAAATAGTGAAGCGGAAATTACCGAAAAGAGGTTTGCCCTATACAATCTGAATTTATTGTCTTCTAATTTGTTCCATAATGTAATATCATACTACTATTTTAGTATAGTAGAAAAAACAGACTTTTTTATGTTTTTTTTTTCAGATTGCCTTGCGACAGATTGCCTTGCGGTCTCTATAAGCATATTATCAGGTTGTTGCGAAAGTCTTGTCGCGTCATAACACTTGGAAATTGTTCCGCATATAGTCCTTACTTTATCTTTCGATATCATATAACTAATTACAATCGATAAGGTAATCGATAGCCTTACAAGCGCACTTTACTCCACAGCTGAAGAGTCATCTAGAAGTTCACAGTGTTAGACGAAACCCTGAGGAGTGAGGTCACGGATATGCTTGTTTCTGCGTTTACTACTACTCGGAATAGAGTGATATGGCCAAACGTATATATTCATAAACATCATGAGACATGCATTACTAGGGCACATTAATAGATAGTCAGGCACAAAAGACTTTCTTGAAAATTTTAAATATTTCGGAATCAAGTTTGGACGAGAATTTGCGGAAACATGTTTTATCGTCTCATTCTCGTGCCGATGTATCTGGGAATCTTTCTTTTTCTGAAATACAGATGGTGTGAGGTGATTGATTGACAATTTCAATTTGGGGCTTGGGAATATTTCCACGGCAAAATTCGTCCTTCAAAATAGAGATCATCAAATTTGAATAACGAAAACTGCCTTATTTGGCAAAATTCTTGCTCGCAGCCGGCTTAAATGGTGGACCTATTACGTTTATCTGAACAAGCAACCCTTCCTCTGTTATCGGGGGGGGGGGGGGGGTGACAAAACGTGAACCGACCAAACGTAAACAAATCGCAGCTCCCTCGGGATTCGAAGTGGGGACTTGGCAGTTGTTGCATTGTTATCAGTATGCCTTACACTACATCACCCTGATTAGATACTCTAAATATGTGAACTTGAGTTTCACTCACTACCAGGGTATAGGGGTTCATGGTCCAAAATTGGGAATTTAAGTGAAAAACCATGGGTAGATAAAGGCAAACAAAATTGGGAATTTAAGTGAAAAACCATGGGTAGATAAAGGCAAAGTACAATAATAAATCGATATTCTAGTACCCCTGAAAGTACTGTCACCCGGAAAAATGGGCGTCGAATGGTTACGGCATCTTGAGTTTATTTAAACATGGTTGTTCACTACAATCACAATTTTGGACCATAAACCCCTATACGTTGGTAGTGAGTGAAACTCAAGTTCACATATTTAGAGTATCTAATCAGGGTGATGTAGTGTAAGGCATACTGATAACAATGCAACAACTGCCAAGTCCCCACTTCGAATCCCGAGGGAGCTGCGATTTGTTCACGTTTTGTCACCCCCCCCCCTCCCCTGTTATCAATTCACAAGAAAATATTTCAGAAGTTTCTAGTAGTTTTAGGGCTATAATAAATTTTGCAACATATTTTTAGCTCATTTTCACTCAAAATCAAATTCGTTAATTTTTCCGGTTTCCTATAGGAGCTTCACTAGGGGTAACTGCATGGCTATGGTGCTCATGTATGCACCTAACATATATTATGAGGATATGCAACATAAATTCCAGAGAAGCGAAATCAGTCTATTTACGCACGCGACAGGACTTTCGCAACAGCCTAATATCACGTGTATCACGAGTCAGCGGATGAAAAATTATCCCCTCGGGAACATTTTTAAAAAAAGTTGCGCCTGATTTGAGTCATATTATAGTTGCAGAAAACCACATGCATACTATTTCGAAAAATAGTAGTCATTGTTCCCCGAGCCGGCTTTTAGGAATTTACCGGTTTTGCACCCGGCTACGATGTATTTCAGCTCCCAGATGAGCCAGAAATCTGGAATTGGTCTCAAAATGTGCAGAAAATTATTTCCAGAAACTTTTATGTTGAGTGCAAGACGATTGGACAAATATTAAAAACATGCTGGGCGAAAAACCACCTTGGGCAATAAATTTAAAATATTCTGGATATCAAGCAGAAGAATGATCCAGATTTTTAATGCATAATATGAAAGAACAAGTCCATGAGTATGATATAAAAATATAAAAACCAAATTTGCGATGGCTCCTACTTGGCAAATTTCAATCAAAGTCACGACTACGTGATATCAGAATGTTGAAAAAATATTAAATTGCGAAAATGCCCATTAAAATATGTCTAGTTCAACATTATTCGATTATTACTGATGGAACTAGTTAGATTACGTTGAAAAAACGCGAATTTTCGCAACCATCAAAAATTAGATTTTTCGTTCTCCGAATTTTCCAAGTTTGAAAATCCGCAACATAAGATTGTCGCTTCTATGGGCATTCATTCAAGTAGGAATTATAGTAGCGACCAAGATGAGTAAATATTATCATTTTTACCTTACCACTACTTTCCATTCTAATGATTTACGGGCTCAAACTCGCTATTTTCAAGTGGTCGATTGGGAACATATTTAGATTTTGACTGAATTTTCTCGAACCACTGCTTGTTTTGATAATTAGAAATCATTTCGTATTATGTAAAAGTGAAATGAACCACAATACTTACGTTTAGATACTACAGTACGTGCTAATCGCCTTGGCAATGTGCGTGCGCCGCGCTGCACGGCGGCGCGCGGCTTACGCGGATTGATTTTGCGGGATGAATATTATTTTTCACGATTCGAACCTCTTATTTTCGAATTCTCCGTTAAATTTCCCATCGGAAGGAGTATTCATTCATATTTTTAAAGATATATTTATATTTATAAATCAATATTTTGAATGCGGAATTTCTGCAACCTACCGTAATCTCACTTTACGATAGCGACAGTATCGCAAACTGGGATTACGGTAGGTTGCAGCATTACAGAATTCAAAATATTGATTTCTTTTTCTAAAAATATGAATGAATAGTCCTTCCGATGCGAAATTTTACGGAGAATTCGAAAATAATAGGTTCGAATCGTGAAAAACAATATTCTTTCCGCAAAATCAATCCGCACAAGCCGCGCTCCGCCGCGCAGCGCCGCGCACGCACATGACCAAGGCGATTAGCACGTACTGTAAATCCAAATTTTCGAAATTCGAAATTTTTCAAGTTAATATTATTAAGAAAATTGAGACCATTTTAATAGTTTTTAGTTATTTTGCGCGTATAATTATTTTTAGTTATCAAAACAAGCAGTGGTTCGAGAAAATTCAGTCAAAATCTAAATATGTTCCCAATCGATCACTTGAAAATATCAAGTTTGAGCCCGTCAATCATTGGAAAGTAGTGGTAAGCCAAAAATGATAATTTTTACTCATCTTGGTCGCTACTATAATTCCTTCTTAGAATGAATGCCCATAGATGCGACAATCTTATGTTGCGGATTTTCAAACTTGGAAAATTCCGAGGACGAAAAATCGAATTTTTGATGGTGGCGAAAATTCGCGTTTTTTCAACGTCATCTAACTAGTTCCATCAGAAGTAGGCGAATAATGTTGAATTTGACATATTTTAAGGGGCATTTTCGCAATTTAATATTTTTTCAACATTCTGATATCACGTAGTCGTGACTTTGATTGAAATTTGCCAAGTAGGAGCCATCGCAAATTTGGTTTTTATATTTTTATACCAAACTCATGGACTTATTCTTTCATATTCTGCATTAAAAATCTGTATCATTCTTCTGCTTGAAATCCAGAATATTTTTAATTTATTGCAAACATTGGTTTTTGGCTGTGCATGTTTTTATTTTTTTTGTCCAATCGTCTTGCGCTCAACATAAAAGTTGCTGGAAATAATTTTCCGCACATTTTGAGACCAATTCCAGATCTCTGGCTCATCTGGGAGCTGAAATACATCGTAGCCGGGTGCAAAACCGGTAAATTCCTAAAAGCCGGCTCTGGGACCAATGACTACTATTTTTCGAAATCTTATGCCTATGGTATTCTGCAACTATAATATGACTCAAATCAGGCGCAACTTTTTTGAAAATGTTCCCGCATACCTCCAGTGATATATTGTATCAGCACAAAATATATGAAAATGTTCAAAATTTTCAGAGGTCTTCTCAGAGGGTTGGAGATATCCGAAGAAGTGAAAGACGTTTTGGAGACGAGATTGAATGAAGCTTTGGACGCCTTTGAAGCACTGAAAAAATGCTAAATCCGATGTGCATCAGGCAAAACATCGCCAGATAGTTGCTGAGGCGAGGCATCAATTTTCCGTGGGACCGTGTTCTTCCCTGCCTGCAAGCATGCGGTCTGCATCGAGTGCGCGGAGCACCATTCGCGCTCATCTGAATCGGGTGGACGCCCGCTCGCTTGCCCTGCCTGCAAATGCGAGGGAGGCTATGTACCTTTCTATGAGGAGCTCGTCGATGGCGTCACCGATTAAATTATTCACAACTGTTACTATCAAATGTTGCTTTATTTTTTCCCGCAATAATAAATTACATAAAGTTTCCTTTATGGACAATTCTAAAATACAATTACCTCATTTTACTCTCAAATTTATAATTTCAACGTATATGTATAATATCATGGGGATAGATAAAAACTTTCAATAATATTTGTTTCGATTAGTATAGTATAAATGAGAGCAATCACACACATTACAGATAGCACTTGCATGGCCGGTTGCCAGAAAAATTGAACCAGAGTAGTAGCGATATAATACTGGAATACTGAATATTTTATTATCTGAAAAATACGTTGGTTTCCAAATAGGCAAATACCATTACCATTGACATTGGCACGTTTGAATACCATCAAATATCATTGGCAAACTCTTTGGCAACGCCTGATAAACCGAAAACGAAAAATAGAGATCAATCTTTGACTTTGACGAGATTCGGCTTCCAAATCAGGTTATGAATATGTTAATGGATATTTAGTATAGAGAATAACCACTTCTGATCCGAGGAGTGTCTGAATGGTGTAGATAGCGATAAGAGACTTTGTGGCGTATGATTTTTCATACTTAAAGTGAGTGGGTCTCCAAATATAAATAATAGATTTGTGCCAAAATTGTTGAATACACGAACTCGAGCAATAAATTACACAATAATGAGCGAATCGTATTTCAGGTCAATAATCATTTCGGAATAATCAAATCCGTTTATTCTCAACCTGTGGTACTTTATTCTCCCTGTTGAGTAGGAAATAGTTATATTCTAGTTGTTATGCAACTAAAAACATGTGTCAAGTATTTTCATTCTGCTTGTTTATGGCGCTATATTATGATTTTTATTTATTAGGTTGTTGCAAAAGTCCTGTGGAATTTTGATATTTTGCCTTCCATCTTCCTGTTGGATTGATAGATGAACTTCGGGATATTGATTACTAATGAGGCCTTGCATACTCTTTCATATGCGCACCATATCAGCATTGCCCAACCGGAGAGTCGAGAGCAGGACAGAGTTAAAATTGTGAAAATGTATCCATCGAAAACAACACTTTTCTCAATATGCTGTTTCCTACGAAGCAGGAATGCTCAATTCCTGGTGGTTATATGAAGCTCCCATATTTACCCTATGCATATTTTTTCTTATGAATGCTGGAAGTTAGATCCTTTCGAGGAATGAGTTGATCTGCAAAATGACTGCATGTTGCATTTCTGTGTTCATTTTGCATATTTCTGAAAAATGAGGAATTCAGATTTTCTGAAAGGGGAAACAAACAGGCGCCAATGTTTCTTATGATGATATATCCTCTTCATGGATGCATACAGCGCACACATGACGGAGCCTGTATGCTTGGTCTTCCATTCAGAAAAACAGGTACAAGTCACATGCAGCCTGGGTCTGCTCATATTTTTGCTATAATGTAATTTGGTTCAAACCCACTCACATGACAGATCTAACCTATTTTTTGAAAGAACATCAATTATACTTCTCACCCACCATTATGAAGTTGTTTCATGAATTTTCCCTTCAAATATCTAGATAAATAAATTTAAATCTAAATGTTGTGATTTTTTTGCAATTGGGTTAATCATAATTGCTTGCGTTGATTGCATGATCGGTTTGATTGAAATACACGTGAGCAAAGTTCAAGCATATCCCTAAACAGTACCACGTTGTTTGGCCATTGGGATTTGAGACACGCGAGTTATGATCGTTGAAAGTACTGACACAAAAAACCACAAGACTTTTGCAACAGCCTAATATCAGGCTGGTCATAAAGTTTTGCGCGATTTTGACTAAAGTGCATTCTGGCATCTACAATCGTTCGTTGTTGTCCAATCAACTTAGATCTTTTAGTGGTAGATAGGGGCTTTTATACTCTCTTTAGAGTACACTATCATAGATCTGTCCGATCAGGGGAAAGAATAATGCGATGTACCAAACTTCATGTGGTTGATCAACGACCTGACTTTTCAAATGATTTGCTTTTCATTTAGAACGGAGATAGGACCCAATCTAAACCACAGTAGTAAAGTATGATGGGAATATATCGTACTGGTGATGTTGAGACTGACCAGCCACAAAGGGCATATTAGAAATATGCGCGTAATCCGAATTTGGGTTTTAATGGCACTTACCAAGATAAGTTTTGGAGTACAATATCTATACCGACAGTTCTTGAGATTTCAATTATTCATGATTGTGAACTACCTTTCCAGTACAAGCCACAATTCCCCGTGGGGGGAAAATGGGGCTCTCCATTCACGAACGTGGTTCTTCAGATTTTAGGTGCCCAATTTAGAACATCGAAATACACACTTTAGGTTTTTTTGTGCTAGCCATGTGGTTTGAAGGGCGGTATTTTCCTGTTAAAAGTAACGAACAACCCTTGCCCTATCACTCACTATTTAGGATTATTGTGGAGGTCGGTACTTTTTCTAGGGTTAGCCGTGCTTGAAGACACTCCATGTCAGGTTTTTCGACGTTTTCAGTGTAAAATAATTGAGATACAAATATCACTTTTTGAGAAAGGAAAGTGGGATCTTAAATATTGATATAATAGAGAACCATGTAAGTAGTGATTACAGCGCCCATAGGTAGAGGTCACCCGCGTCAATCCTCGAAACAAGTGATTTGCTCGATAGAAATCTTATTTTTCTAAGTGCCCGTGTTTCATTGACCTTTACGAAGCCCATTTCGAATTCGGCAGGTCTCTCTTTTTGAAACTAGGTAGTGCACGCCTAGTGCTTTTTAATAAACTTTGTGAGTCTCCATCTAAAAATTTATCTGCGAAGTAAAGCAACTTTATACAACATCTTATTTTTTCTGAAAAATTCAAAGTTACGCAGATCTTGATTTCTCGCATAGCAGAGATACTTGGAATAGTTCAACAATAATATTCTAAAGGTCGAACATGTCCCTATATATCATCATCAGGACAACAAGTGGCGATTTTAGCAAAAGAAAATATACGAACTCAAACTCGGGGTCCGAAATCGCGCAAAATTTTATGACCAACCTAATATATTGGTGTAAAAGGAAAAGTAAGCAATACGTGAGCGGTATAATAATGATCAGGCCGGCCAGTGGGTATGCCATACCTTCGCAATTTATTTTAACTATGCAGATAAGCCCATTAGCAGCCCTCTGTCGAAGACACTAATTGAGGGTCGCTTCAAGCTGGGTGCGTCCGAGCTATCGTCGAGCTATCTTGTACTGCTGCATTCGTATTTCAGTCTTTTAGTGCATTCATTCGTTATGGCAACGCCCTCCTCTGCTTCTCTCCATTCGTCGTCAGACTCTAGTGGCTTCAATAAACAGTTAGTTTCCATGAAATACATGTGAAAGAGTTCGACTGGGAAAATTCGAAGCATAATTCATGTCTTGCCATTCTCCTGCCATTGTTATTTTTTTGTAAATTTGTATTAGATATTTTGGGGTATTCCTTAGGAAATGGTTAAATGCCAGTTTTCAGTTTCTCATTTACACTCAAAAATTTTCAGATCACTCGTTGTTTCTCGCTCCTGCCCCATCTGCCTCGCGGAATCACCTCTGAGACGCTCAGTCTTCTCATCATGTGGTCACATCCTCTGTAGAGCGTGCGGCTTACAAATGAAGATGGACGCATCAAATGGAGAAAATCGATGCTGCATCTGTCCATTTTGCCGCCGTGAAGGCGTCCTTACTATTCTCCGAGAGGATGTGATGGGAAATTCTGAAACAGAAAGAACCGAAAAAAGGTTTGCCCTATGCTTTATAAGAGACGAATCGCGAGAGAATTACCTATTTTAGGGGGGTTCGCGGCGGTAGGAATCAAAATCGTTGTACTCGGGAGAAAATTTAAATCAAAGTATTTCAAATGATGCTCTTTCAAACTGCGTTGTCGGAATTTTGATAACTGACGTCCTCTTCGAGATTCAGAAGGCCAAACATGGGACACTCACTATTTAGGGGTCAAATCGAGCACACCTAAATGGTCATAATTCCACTTAAAATAAAGATCGAAAGTCGTTCTTTGCTCAGAAAGAAAGATAAGAACTTTCTCTACAACTTTTCCGTTGAACATGTCATTCCCCGTGTACGTCCCAGTTCGGGGTGGTCGGGTGAACCAAAAATAACCGAAATCTGGAAATCGGAAAAAGTGATTAAAGCCCCTATGCGCGATCGATGGTGCATATGGGTGACTAACTATACGCCAAAAAACTAAGAAATCGGAGGTGGTAAAAAAAGGGCGCTTTTTTTTATCCGGTGGCTCTAAAAGTGAGTAAACCCCCAACACGGTTTCAACATTTATAAGACCTGTATTAGCAGCTAATGAGGTAAAATAACTCGGAAGTCAATCAAAACAAGATTTGAAATTGTTTCCCGACTAGTTGTACCACTTTAATTGGTCAAAAACTACAGTATGACCGGAAATTCAAAAATCGACATTTTGACCCTTCTCGGCCTTTGACGTGGGCGCAACCGAATTTAAATGGTTCCAAATAGTGTAGATACATTCCTCGGAACCAGTCAAAGAAAGGGCGCATAGATAAATACGATATTTCGGCAGAGGAAACCAAGGAAACGCGCTAAATTGTACTCCAGTCCAACCTAGTAATAGGGACCCAGCTTACGAAATGTAGAGCTCGATGTGCTGAACATTTTATCTGTTGAAAGTGAGTCTCTATCTTTTCATTGAAGCACGCTACAGAGCTTAGAATTTGGGCAGAAATCGGTGGATGAGGCGCGCGGGAGAGCACTAAATGGAGGGGAGGGAGAGGGAGGTCAGGCGGAGAGAGCGCCAGACGGTTAGAGTGCGCGCTCGCGGGGATTCTAGCCGATTTCTTCCCAAATTCTAAGCTCTGTAGCGTGTTTCAATGAAAAGATAGAGACACACTTTCAACAGATAAAATGTTCAGCACATCGAGCTCTACATTTCTAGCCGTGAGCTGGGTCCCTATTACTAGGTTGGCCTGGAGTACAGTTTAGCACGTTTCCTTGGTTTCCTCTGCCGAAATATCGTATTTATCTATGCGCCCTTTCTTTGAGTGGTTCCGAGGAATGTATCTACACTATTTGGAACCATTTAAATTCGGTTGCGCCCACGTCAAAGGCCGAGAAGGGTCAAAATGTCGATTTTTGAATTTCCGGTCATACTGTAGTTTTTGACCAATTAAAGTGGTACAACTAGTCGGGAAACAATTTCAAATCTTGTTTTGATTGACTTCCGAGTTATTTTACCTCATTAGCTGCTAATACAGGTCTTATAAATGTTGAAACCGTGTTGGGGGTTTACTCACTTTTAGAGCCACCGGACAAAAAAAAGCGCCCTTTTTTTACCACCTCCGATTTCTTAGTTTTTTGGCGTATAGTTAGTCACCCATATGCACCATCGATCGCGCATAGGGGCTTTAATCACTTTTTCCGATTTCCAGATTTCGGTTATTTTTGGTTCACCCGACCACCCCGAACTGGGACGTACACGGGGAATGACATGTTCAACAGAAAAGTTGTAGAGAAAGTTCTTATCTTTCTTTCTGAGCAAAGAACGACTTTCGATCTTTATTTTAAGTGGAATTATGACCATTTAGGTGTGCTCGATTTGACCCCTAAATAGTGAGTGTCCCATGTTTGGCCTTCTGAATCTCGAAGAGGACGTCAGTTATCAAAATTCCGACAACGCAGTTTGAAAGAGCATCATTTGAAATACTTTGAGTTAAATTTTCTATCGAGTACAACGATTTTGATTCCTACCGCCGCGGAGTAGGCAATTCTCTCGCGATTCCTCTCATAAAAGATCTTCAATTTCATATTTCATAAAACAGAAGAAATTTAAAATAAATCATGAATTGTTCTTTTATTTTAATATTATACTTTTAATCTCGAAATATATCATTACGCAATTCTTGTTATAAAAATATTGTGAAATATTTCAGAAAAATTCTCAAACGGTTGGAGATGTCCGAACAAGACGAAGCCATGTTGAATGCGAGGGGTGCCGAGATTATAAATGCGGTTAAAGTAGCCAAATCTGAACTAGACAATGCAGAAGTGCGAAAGCTCTTAGCTCAGGCTTCACGTGAGCAGGGCTTGGTCGTTTCTGGAAGATGGACATCAATCTTGGAAGCTGCAGAAGAAGTTAATACGGCAAGAGCAGCCTTCGATGCTGCGCTAATGAAGCTGCGTGGGGAGAGAATATTCGTCTACCAGAAGCTAATCAGTCAACGGAGAATGGAGAACGATGAAAAGTATGCACTGTACAGTTACGCAATTTATCATTTTCATTGCAGCAAAAAGCTTGGATTCAGCTTTTCTCGTTGTTGCATGCCATGCACAACGGAGTCTCCGTGTCATCGGGTGTTCTTCACAGCCTGTCGGCATGCGGTCTGCCGAGAGTGCGCGGAGCCGCAAACTCACGCCTCTGAAGCGGAAGCGGGCCCGATCTCTTGCCCTACCTGCAAATGCGAGGGTGGCTACGTGCCTCTCTATGAGGAGATGTTCGAGATTCTCACTGAGTAATTGTGTTCCTGAAACTAGGTCAAAAATAATGTTATAAGTTTGTGATAAATGTATTCAAAATTATACTTTTCGATTGTTACAGATAAGGCGCCTGTCTTATAAAGCTTTCCAATATTTATCGTTTAGAAATCATTTTCAGACAGTGATAGCTCGTATATCTGTAAACGTTTATCTGCAGCTAAATATACAAGACACAAGTTGTTCATCGAAATATACATTATCAGCTACGGTAGAATAGTCTTTTCTCCCACAAATCATAAGCAATCTTTATTCGAAATATCAAGACGAAATATTGCATACGGCATCGAATATGTGTTCACGAAATACAATTGTGAATGATAGAATATCGACTCAGTAAATCAGGTACAGAGTAAATAATTTGGCCATAAGGTTGATTAACAGCACTATAGAGTATGTCGTTACATAAATTATTCGAGAGTGGTCAAGAACACAGGCTAGTCGTCCATATCCGATTCATCATCTGTTGTCCACGCTCCATGCTCGTCATCACCATCGATTCCTCGTTCTCATTGGATTGTTGATTGATGTTTTCCTCATCTCCGTTACTACGAGAGCTCTACAACAGAAAATTTGTATATTGCAATGGAATGTACTTCCAAAAATAAATCTGTAAGAAAACATACATTTTCTTTTATGGAGTCCTCAACCTCTCCAACCAACTGCATGGAAGGTGCTGCTTCCTTACAACAATAACAATTTGCGTTCTTTACGTGATTTTACGGGATTGAAGGCCCGTCTGCATATAAATTGCAATTCAAATAATAACTTACTAGTGTGAGACAACTTGTGCTCTTTGAAATATTTCAATTTAGCGAATCGCCTGTTGCATTCGTCGCATTTGTGAGGTTTCCTTGCTTCTTCATCTGAAAAAATCAATGATTGTTCATTCCAAAATTCTTCAGATGCACACGACCTGTATTATTTTAAAAAATTGCAGAACCAAAATCAGACGTACCAATATGCGACGTATTGTGTGTCTTCTAATATGCCAAGGATGATAATTTCTTGACACATTTATCGCAGTCAAATGGCTTCCTAACGTTTTCATCATCTGAAAATTACACGCACTTTATTGATATTAATAATGCTCTGATAATGCGGACTTATTCATCGAGATAGCGAAAATACGAGATTAATGTGATGAGTAGCCATGAGCACGATTAAAAGTTAGATGAAGAAGAAGAAAATGAAATTATGAATAGCAGAACGAATGAAAACTCACCTGATTGGATCGATTTGTGCCTTTTGAGATTGCTTGAGCTGCCGAATCTTGCGTCGCATTGATCGCATTCATAAGGTACGTCCACTTCAATATTACTATCACTTCTCCATGTGTTTCGTTTAATATGTATCAACTAATAAAAAAACGAACCTTCGTGAGTGATTTTGTGTTTTCTCAACGAGGATAGCGCAGTGAACGATTTTCGGCAAATATCACAGACGTGCATTCTCGCCCCGGCATCCTTGTCTGCTACAAATGGCATGAATTTGATTCGAAAAAGTTGTATTGTGTGAGTAATTTGGTCATAAAATGAAGCAAAAACGACAAATGTCACTCACTTGCGTGGGAGAGTCTGTGAATAATTAGAGCTCTTTCTGCAGTGAATCCATTCCCGCAGTCGTCGCATGTGAATGCGCGCCTGCTCGCGAGGTTGCCTAAAGAATTATTTTAATTAACTCTTGTCTGGCTCGTTCGGATAAGAGTGGTTGTATGAAAAATATACTATATGAGACCGTTTGTGATAGATTCGACAAGACCTCGGAACAGCGCGAAATCTCAACCTCACAAAAACGTTTGCACGATTTACTGATATTTCACTGCTTTTCACAGTGTAAATCGAGGAATGAGGGGGAGGAAATGAAAGGGAGAATCATTTCTCGTCATTTTGGCCCGTATTTTCCGTCACAGTGTAAATCGAGGAATGAGAGAGAGGAAATGAAAGGGAGAATCATTTCTCGTCAGTTTGGCCCGTATCATTCCTCGATTTACACTGTGAAAAGCAGTGAAATATCAGTAAATCGTGAAACGAAGGCTATGCCGACCTCCGATCACCATACATGCATATACCAATCGAATCAGTACGAAAATGCGGTTCGAATGGTTAGGGTCTCTCCTTGCACAAGTTATCGAGTCAAAAAGTCGTTTTATCACAAAAACGAAAAAAATTCATGCCAAATGAAATACATGGCCCGATTCGCCTTGAAATTATGCTCGAGTACGCAAAATTTCGTGCTTCTAGCATGTAATCGGACCGAGATAGACAAAGAAAAGCAGTTTTGGCCCGAAGTGGGATGGCACCACACCGAATTACGATGAACGAATTATGCAAAATGAAGTTGACCCGTGTGTTCAGCATCAACAACTACCCCAGAAACTATGTTTTGGTGGAGTTGAGATTTCGAGCTGTTCCGAGGCCTCGTTACGAGTAGTTGAATCTATCGTAAACGGTCTCATACGCGCCACTAACTCCATCTCTAATATGTGTATGCATTTGCTTTAACATAAATTAGTTAGCACCCACCAGTGTGAATTTGCTTATGCAACTTCAGCTTGCGTCCATCAATGAATGATTTGTCACATTGTCCGCACTTGAATTGCTCCTTCCTCTTCACTATTTCGGGATGGTTCGCATCTAGGAATGTACTGATTTCATTTCACTGATTTCATGACTTCACATACAAACTCTCTAGTTCACATACTTCACATACAAACTCTACAATCTACATACTAGAATTACGATTACTCTAATATTGAAATAGTTGAAATAGTTGAGAAAAAGAAAAGGCACCCAAATGAGTGAGCTTGTGACGTGTGCAGTTGTGTAAATATGCGAATCCTTTGTTGCACTTGTCGCATTTGTACGGGAATCGCACTGTTTCGTCCTCTGCAAAAATATTCAAATATGATAACAAAAATATTCAAAATATGATATGTGTTTTTTCCTGAAAAATTCCTTACGATTCTCATCGATTGTTCCATCTCCAGCTAGACTTGAATCTATAATGGAAATATGATTATTAAGAGTATTCACAGCATTCTTCAGTACCCAATTCTTCTCGTTCCTCCTTGATCTCTGCTTCTTCTTCTCCATCAGAGACGAGGAACAGATCATCGTTGCCATGATTTTCCGAATATTCCGTGGGTTCCTGTAATATCAGATTCGGTAGTGAACCGATGTTTTTGTTTTCAAATAAGAAAAAAAATGTAAAATGCGAAAGGTGACATGAAAAAATATCCTTTTTTGCAAAATACATTTTTAGAAAGATGTGATGTCATCTGCAAGAACTTAGTAAAATGATGGTGTTTGGGGAACAGAAGCGAAAATGGGGGTATGACAGAACCGCAACGACAAAAGCGCGAACGAAAAAAACTCGAAATTTCTTATTTCAGAGCGGTGATTGAACTTGATGGTTGATATCAACTAACTACTAATGATGAACAATATCTGCCCGAGGGCATGTAGATGACGCCATTGAAATAAGTGGCGTCACTTTTTGTCAAACGTATGTAAACAATCGTGAAATGGGATTGTGTTGGATCTAGACAAGGTACCAACATCCACACAATCTACGACATCTCAATCTTCGACGTATTTCGGCGATATAATTGCGGTGCATCGGGATACGGCAGACGACAAATAAAAGAGGAGGTATCGTAGATTGTGTGGTACCTTGTCAAGATCCAACACAATCTCATTTCACGATTTTTACCATGCTCTCCGTGCTTTCAATATAGCCAATCCTCAATGTCAAAAAATAGGACGTTTGCTTTTCAGTGACGTCACTAATTAGCCCTCATGGCAGATAGTGCTCAGTAATTAGATGATACAAACCACGAAGTTCTATCACAGTTGCGCTTTTTTTCGCTGCGGTTCTGTCATACCACCGAGAAAATTCCGTCACTTTGCGGTTTTTAAATATTTCCACAATCGTTTTCGACATTCATGATATTACACTCAAATTGTATCATAACACACATATTTTGTTCGCACCTTCTTGCCGATCCTGATGCTCTTCTCTCCCTCATTCATTTCATTCTCCAATTCAGCTGTGACGCAGGCAATTTCGCATAATCCAAGTAGCAGTGGTTGGACGGGCGAATCGCTGAATAATTCTAAGAATAGCTCATAAAGCGAGTATGAAATGGAGCTTATGCTTTCCCTTGTTGGGAAATGTTGCGGTAATTTTCCAGTGCGCTAATTAGCTCATCAGCTATTTAGCGCACTTATAACAGACTCTAAATCTTTGCATATTCTAAATGTTAGCATGCCAAAAGGGAAAACAGCAATGGCAATGTCAGTACTGGGATGAGTAAGGTGTATTGTGGATAAACAATAACAAGCTCTAGGGATGGCCATTCAGTATCAATAAAGAATAGTGGCCAATACTCGCAAGAGTGACGCAGATCTCTAGCTCAGAATTGACTCAGCATGAAAATCAGTCAACATCCTCTCAATATCAAGGTAATCGATTCTGCTGGGTTTTCAAATGCGTTTCATTGACAAAATGAATAAGATATCGATGTCAATAGCAATATCACCCAAAATTTTCTCACAAGCGCTGATATTGGAATAATTTGCATTGCCGATTCACCCCGCTCACTGAAAATTAGGTGAGAGGGAAATGAGAGGGGGTGAAAGAATGGAATATTGAGTATTGAATTAATATCCAAGCTCCCTTCATTATAGGCACTCTCTCTAACGGTTGATTTGTGTGAGAGTGTGCAGAATGAAGAGATCGTGGTAGCATTTCTCGAATTTCAGTAAGAGAGAAATGGAGATTGAGATGGAAAGTACTAAAGGGAGCAAAAGCAGGAAAATGCACCTCTTCTCTTCCATCGCCTCGTCTATATCCATCTGCAGGAGAACTGCTTCGAATCCGGTTGCCTAAAATACAAAAAGTGCTAGATTGTGAACACTGACTGGTACGCTAACCTCAGTATCCGCATCTCCTTTCGTCAGTGTTTCCAGAATGTGGGCGGCTCTTATCGTAATTCTCTCGACTTTGGCGTTGTTCATGTCTCTGCGCTAAAATATCTTGACATAAATATTGTCTTCGAAGAATGATTGAAAGTATGGGGAATGGTGGAACAGAGTGGTCACAAGTAATGATACGAGACTTGGGGAAGCAAATACTGAGAGGGAGGGAGATTACGATTAGTATTGATGAATGGGTGACATCTCGTTTATGGGCACGACCTCTGCGCGCGACCTCCCTTTGTTATTGGATTACACGCCCTGGTTATGACGGATTATTCAAAGACCCGGAGGCAGGTGCGCTTAGAGATGGATCACGTAAGAATCTGGAAAGAAAGGCAGGTGTGTGGTGGCCATACAGAAGTATCCCAGAATAATAAACAAAATACAGTATGGATTCATCTGAAAAACAAAACTGAGCTCGCCGGGAAGGGGCTTATTATCTAGTAGCAGATGCCGTAGGGAATAATATACAATTCTGCGCACATATATCAAATCGCACGGACGCCCTTACCGTACTAGAAAGTCCGAAATGTGTTTTGAATGAGAGAGATAGATCACGCCGGAATCGGACAATTATGGTCATCTTCCCTCTAGCGCTTTTCGCGTATTGTACTCTTGCGAATGTGAGATTTAAGATTGGCCCAGCAACAATTTACTATTTTAGCCCGCATGTTCTCTAGTGTACTGTCGAAGTTGAACGCAAAAGGGGGCGAACATATATAGAGTGCACTCGTGGAAGGAAAACGAAAATCTCAGCAGAAAATTGCGCTACATAATTCCCCCAGTCTCGTTTATGACAGAGTTAACGTGTTCTTAAATGCAAATGTTACCGGTGAACGAGACATGAGTGGAAAAAACACAGAGCACATAGAAAAAAGTACTAGGGACAAGAGCACATGCAACTGAGCCAGCTATCTCCGCAACATGTATCACACCCACCATCTCCCTTCCACCCTCCCTCTCCTTCTCTGACCTCTAATCTCCTCCCCTTCTTCTATTATCCCCCTCCCTAATTGCTTCGACCCTTCCATTTTATCACCAGTCTAAAGCGAACAATTGATCAGTACACCTGTAAATCTTAACGATCCCTAAGATTTACGGTATATGCCCGACCTTCTCTCCCGAGAGCATACATACTAGCGTAGGAGAATCGGAACCTTTATTCCCTTAAATCATGAACCATTTGTACTCTAGCGAAAAAGAAGCGATCTAAGACTTTGGTGTCTTAATCCGGCTGCCTGGAAAACGCGTATTACATCTCTCAGGGGGAAATACCTGGGCGTATACCGGGGACTAAAAATTAGTTTTGCGAAGTCTACTGTGGTAGACTTCTGGGTGTAGTTTTATTTCCCTGCGATACATGCAGGTCTCAAGTAGTGATGGCTTAACCTGAACTCTCGTCATTCTTCGTACTTTCTCGCTAATCGGTGAGAGCGCACGCAGTTTGACGAGAAAACTATTTCTCGAAAAGCAATCCCGAATCTCAAAGGAAACATTTTCGAATCAATGTTCACCGGTAAGATTAATCGTGTACATTTCATTGGGCAACATGTATCAAGATCACATAAGCATCAACATGAACATGAAGAGTGTACAACATCCGTTTATTAAACAGGACATACGTCTAATCTATGGTAGATATTTGTGAAGCGGTTGGCGATTACTCAACACGAAAACTTTCATTCAATATATTCCTGGATATCTTATTTAGCTTGCTGCGAACTGATCTTTGCTATGACAGTAGCTGTATTGACAGAGTTCTCAGTTCCGATTCGGGGTAGACACGGAAAGAGAAATCTTCTGTAATACAATTTATCGTTAACTTCATATTTCCTTAATGATTCAGTTATCTCTTGCTAAAGGAATAAATAAGAACTAAGAACTAAAGGACAGAACTGAAGGAATAAAGGACTCTTGCCTGAGTGCAGGGGAGAACGCGAGAAGAAGGTAGATGTGCATCAGTGCCATAACGTCCACGATTATTGTCGTTCCCTGAGAACAAGCTGCATTTCTATTAATGATCGAACACTTGCATTCCGAGCAAATCCAGTGAGCGGAGATTGAGGGTAGAACTGGATGATTACCTGGAAACAATTATAGATAATATTGGGCACTTCTTGGATATTTGGTCCACCCCCCATCAATCGATATTCCAGTACCCCGGAAAGTAATCTAATACAGTAGCCAGGGTAGCCATTGGTTGCGGCATTTTAGGCTTATCTAATCATGATTTTTATCTCAAATTCCCAAATTTTTACCATGAACCCTATGCGGAGTAAAATGCATGTTCGCTTCGTAAGAAGATCTAAACAGGGTAGTGTAGAGGAGCGTATACTGGTTACACTCTTATGCAACGCCTAAGTAGCTAGGCCAACTTCCCAGCAAACGGCGTTCCGTTGCGGTTTTGTCACCCTCCCCCAAGAAGTGCCCAATAGTGTATGGCAGTACAATGATCATTACCTGCAGAACCGTGAATATTGCAGCAACGAGACAATTGCAAAACGTAGTAGCGAAGAGACCCTAAATATTCGCGATTTTCCCATATAAGGAATTGGACGTACAATTTCAGTTGTTCGCTTTGCCTTGCTCTTCATGAAAGCAGCAACAACTTTCTTCTTGCTTGCATAGTACACTAGAGAAGCGGCATTGAGGATGACTTGGATGAGTGAAGTAGCAACGTAGTATACCATCATGGCGTACAGTACAAGCTTAACAGTTACCGGTGCTCTTCATTTTTCTACGCTCTTTCAATTAATGTTTTCTTGGAAATGCGCGAAATCTTTGTGTACATCATACGCAATCCCATCTCCTTTCGTAGTGGAAATGAACACAGGACCATAAAGGCCGCTTGATTCCATCAGATTGGGCGTCCATACAATGTACTGCAAATTGCAATTCATTTACGAGAAAAGATATTCGATCCTACTCGAATTGCTAGCAGTGCCGGTATGGGGTAGATGAGAATGAGCGAGTTTCTGGCGAAGTTTTTGTCGAACTAAACGTTAATTAGTGTATGTTTTTGTTTCGAGAATAACAAACCTTATTGTAAAGATCGATTCTCGCGATCGCAATCAGTCTGTTGAAGGAGAGCGAAATTCCGAATCCGAACTGGGCAAAGAGGGCGAACCAAAAGATAAATTTGCCAATGACGATAATTGTAGAATTGGTGAGTCCTTAACGTAGCAAATTATAAATAATTTTATTATATGAACTGAAAGAAGTCATTGTCAGTTATGCACTCATGCTAAATGCAGCACAAGTTTGAAAAATACAAACCGAAATCCTGATAGAAGGAGTGCATGAAATGTTGCAAGGGAAGTTTGTGCGTGATCACACTCAGCGCAAACATTACGGTATCCTGAACTTAAAATTACTGAGCATAATAGCCTATTCGCTCACGTCTACTCCTTTGAAACTGTAGAGCCTCAAGTATTGGCTTCCCTTATATTCGGGAATACGGTAGATCCGAACATAGGAGTAGGCCGACAGGGCTATGGTTGGCACAGCGATACTAACAGAGAAGAGCAACGAGTATGGCTCCAACTGCCCCGCTCGAGCTGTTTCCATCTGAGATTTGCTTCTAGTTTGTAGAACACAATTGCTGAGCAAAAACAAGTTCTCAATAAGCAAAGGGATAGATGTTTTGAAAACTTCTGAAAGGAGTCATACGACAAGAGCCATTCTTGCCTATCACATGAAGCTGGAAAACAGCAAAAACTGCTTAGCTGAAAGAGGAAGTGTTTGCTTGCGTTGGTGAATTTCACGTACTTCAGATTCAGAGTAATGAGCAGTGGAAATGGCTGCTCTTCCTTCGCTTAACTCTGAAGATGAGGTTGTGATTCATACATCGGCATCTTCTATCCCACACTTTTTACACTACCGTGCCACCTCAACATGTATATCTATGGATGCATTTTATTTCAAATCAAATTTACAGGAAATTTTTATCATATGATACAGCAAATGGAAGATCCGGCCATTGACCCCGTTGCAATTTCAAATTTGGAACGGGGTTTTGGGAACCGCCCAATGGAAACTGCAATTTCGGATCTATTAGTTTGAGAACTGCCGTTTCTGTTCTTTAGAGAGGTCATCATTTCGAATTCCTGGTGGATAGGTCGATCACTTAACTTATCAAATACAAGATTAGAAGAGGGTGCGAAACTGCGGTTCCAAAAAAAAGGAGTTCCAATTGGCGGTTCCTTTATCGAAGTTCTGTAATCAACATTGTCGAGAGTGCCGAATTCATTTTTTAGTTCCAACCTTGAGCCATGGCACTACGTCGGATGAGAATTGTGACGTCATGCCGCCTTTGATAGATCAAAAGACGGCATGATGACATAGTTCTCATCCGGCGTAGAATCTGACCCATCACCGAAGATCCGACAATCATCACGTTGAATATTTTACCATGGCAATTGCTGAGGAATTTCAATATTCCAAGTAATTATTGAGGCAAGTCTTCCGAATACTTTTCCCGAATTCTTCAGTCAATTTCTTTACTCGAACGAAGCAATTGAAATTTCCGCTCTCTTCATGAGCTGAAATGTAGCTTCGCCCGTTTAAATGTCTGCTCTTCACTAGAATCACGTTTGGGCGTAGGAAGTTGCTCTATTCTCATCACTTGATTTCTAATTAGCGCCTCTGATTCACTCGCCTCTCGAATGGCACTGGGCCACTTGAAGCGTACATTGCTAAGATCACGCCCTCGTCACACTGAACAAAGTATGAACCAAAGAACAATAGATATATCAAATTCTTTTTTCAATTCAACTTCCTAAAGTGATGTATTTGCAGTCTAGTAGGTAGTGCAGCGTATAGTCACAATAATCGAATATCCTTGCAGGGACATAATATTCGTAGAATGATACTTCACTAAGGAACGTGCATTCTCCTTCCTATTGAGGAATGTTGTGCCTTTGAACTCTTAAACAATGAAATTGCATGTATTCAACGAGGAACCGTTCCTCGAATAGCATAAGCATAACATAATACTGAAATCTATGCAACAAATGTTATATTGGGGTGTCCGGAAAGTTCGTATAATTTTTTGTTTTCATTTTTTATTCAATGCTTTACAATTTTCAGTGACCAATGTATGCCCCTTCTTTCTCACTACCTCCCTCCAGCGATTGGGCAGGGTCTCGATTCCTCTCTTCCAGAATGCGGGTTTCTTCGAGACCGCCCAGTTCACGAAAGCCCTCACAACTTCATCTCGATTCTTGAACTTCTTTCCTTTGCAGAAGTCAGAGAGAGAGCGGAAGCAGTTGTAGTCGCATGGGGAGAATACGGTGGATGGGGAATCCTCTCGATCTTCAGCTCGTCCATTTTCTTCTGGGTCATCTTCGCTCGATGTGGGCGAGCATTGTCCATCAGAAGAAGAATTTTGCCCTGGTTCAGGAGTCTGGGAGGGACTCTTATCGCGAAATCTTCCAGTTGTTCAGAGAAGAGGTCGGCATTGATGCTGGTGCCAGGGGCAAGGATCTCCCAGTAGATGGGACCGAGCACTGAGAAGAAGAAGCAGAGGAGTTCCTTCTTTCCGTGCTTTTCCTTCTTCGGGATGGGCGTGGGCTTCTCATCTGCATCCACCCAATGCAGTCTCCTCACAGGGTTATCGTACGTGATCCACTTCTCATCTGTAGCGATGATGGAATTGACCCATCGAAGATTGGATCTACGATTGAGTAATTCCCTTCTTCAACTCACGCACACTGGCCATGGGCTTGCGCTTCAGTGTGCGGAGAACGAGAGGCTGATCGAGGGAGGGAGGGCGTCCATAGCGGGGTTGATCATCGAGACCAAACTCCCCTTTCTTGAAGCGGGAAAACCACTTATAGCAGAAGGGTATGGGGGGGGGCGTCAGCTCCTTCCGACTGGGCCAGGGCAGAGTGGGCCTCCTTCACGGATCGGCCAAGACGGTAGTAATGAAGTAAAACTGCTCGGAGGTAGAGATGGGAGTCCATCACAAGAATCAATGCAACTTAATCAGTCTCCTAGCAACTAGGAGACTGATTAAATCCTCTCACTACTCAACGTCAGAATGATGCAATACATTGTTGACAAACAGATTGCGCAATCACTGCATTTGATCGCGAACTGACTTTTTTCCGAAGCATTATACGAACTTTCCGGACACCCCAATAGTACAATTGAATCTTAGCCAAACAGCGTGTATCCATAAATTGGAACAAAAAATATATATTTGAAAACTTGATTCGGCTGTGAGCATCAATTGGAAGATGACTAATGTTGATGCAATCCGAGTACATATACTTCATCTTCGTTCGAAAGGAAATGTTCAAGTTTTGAAGAGAACAATATTTCAGTTCGGAGGTCGCAGTTCGTTTCGGAAAGTCCTTTTTTTAGTTCACTCTTGATAAAAAAAACACAAAATTTGATCTAAAAATATTGTTTCTTCATTGAAGCAAACAATTATTGAGATACAAATCTTTACATTTCAATGTAAAATTATAATTTACAACAGCACTCATCCAATAGTACTAATAGTATATTGAATATTTGTTTGGGAAACAACATTACGAAATGGACAATTCTCTGCGCTTGATAATGACTTTGCAGAGTGACGGAGATATTGTTCACGTTGATCGTTCGGTTTGAGAGCGACGGAAAGAGATGCTTTCTGAAAAAAACAAAGCTACAGTGACCTATTATCTAATCAAACTTCGCCTTAGCACAGGCGAAAATGCGAGAAGAAGGTAAATATGTAGGAGAGCCATCGCATCGAGAATTATCGTGTTCCCCTGAAATAATAATTACAAGTATCTTGATGCCATGTAAGTTCCTCATATTGCTCACACTACGAGCGATACTTGTGAGAGGCGAAGTGGGGAAGATTTGAATGGCAATCTGAAAATATTCGCGACATTTTGTACTTTACTACTTTTTTATAAACTGCCTCTGAATTCATCTGGAGAGTGGTCTAAGTCAAAGCGACGCCGCAATTGAAAAGACTCTTAGAGTTGAGACCCTGTTCAGAAACATTGGGCGATCGTGTAAGCATTCTTCAATGGACTTGGTGGAATCTATTACTTTTAATACACCTGCGAACAACCTATTTCCTACGAATAAATACCCGATGAAGTCAACAACGTACTATTTCAGTAGTTCTCTTAGCTTTGCTTTGGGTGAAGCTGGGGATGGTGGTGGCATGTGGCAGTTACGTGTTACAATCGTATTCGTGAGGAAGATAGGACAAGGTCGGGGGATATCATGCCTCTCATGAGAGAATCGGGACAACGAGTTGACATTGAAAAAATAAAATTTTCAAGTTCTTTTGTTTTTTACATCGGTATTGGGTCGAAGAAGACTCCCCAAAATTGTTTCGACCCTATTGGATTCCGCAGCTGCAGCAGGCTGCTGCAAAGCTGGGATGTGTGGAAGTGGTTTTTGAGGTTCTCACTAATAAAAGTGGTGATTTTTGAACACGAATGTGTTTTTATGATCAGGTGAACCATTTTAGTGCAACTTGTTCATTTTTCACTTTTACGACCTTTGCAGCAGAGGCAGTCATAAAGGTTTTTAATTTCTTATTCGCACACAGATTTTTCCCCCACTCCAAACTTTCCCAGTTTGTAGAGCTCGAAATTCTGTACCTACATGATTTTTTTCGGAATTTATCTCGACGGGTAAGGTACTTTCCCAGAGCCTTAAATACATTCTAATGGGCTGCACGAGTCACCACCTTTGAATTCGTAATCTCAGGACCGCCAGTTCGAATCCCGGCAAGTACACAGCTGTTTTTGCCATTTGCTTTCCACTGATTATTCATGCATTTTTGTTCCATACTTACTTCCTCAACATATTCGAGTTATTTCGAGTACAGCAAAAACAGCTGTGTACTTGCCGGGATTCGAACTGGCGGACCTGAGATTGCGAATTCCCAGATAGTGACTCGTGCAGCCCATTAAAAGGTATTCAAGGCTCTGGGAAAGTACCTTACCCGTCGAGATAAATTCCGAGAAAAATCATATAGGTACAGAATTTCGAGCTCTACAAACTGGGAAAGTTTGGAGTCGGGGGAAAAATCTGTGTGCGAGAAAGAAATTAAACACCTGTATAAATTGCCTCTGCTGCAAAGGTCGCAAAAGTGAAAAATTAACAAGTTGCACTAAAATGGTTCATCTGATCATAAAAACACATTCGTGTTCAAAAATTACCACTTTTATTGATAAAAAACATTGAAAACTATGTCTAAACGATCCAACTTTGCGGCAGCCTGCTGCAGCTGCGAAGCATGACAAAAATCTGAAACTTCAGTTTTAGTCTAGTCTATACAAGTAGTAAATGGAACCATAATAAAAAAGATTTTCGAAAATTTGAATGTCAACTGAAAACGCCGATTTGTCCCGATTCTCTCATGAGAGGCGTGATATACTTATTTGATTACGGAAGAAGGGGCGAGGTGAGATAACTAATGGGTCGGGGAGGGTGTTCCAGAGCGGTAGGACTCTACTGGCATAAGTTGAAATCGAGACCGGCACTCTGAAGGGAATAGAAATGCGTAAACTATTTGAGGAGCGCAAATCACGAATGAGCGGAGTGATTGTGTACAAGTCAGCAGAGTCGTGGTGAACGTGATTATGAATGGAGTCATACACATAGAACATATCCCATAAGGCGCGCGATACTCAAGGGTTTCAAGAGTGAACGTTTTCAATCTATTGGGATAGGTTGATCGGGATAGGTTTAACTCGATGGAATATAGTAGGGATTCACTAGGCCAATATATGCATATGTTTTAATAGAATCATGTCTTTTGGATGTTCGGAAAATCCAAGGTTTATCAAATGTGAGATTTTCGCATTTTTCTAAAAATGTTTTCCGCCACTCGTGTTCTCTAGGGCAAAACAGCTGAACATTCTCACATATAGGGTGCGCATATATTACTGAGACTGATTTTATTATTGTTTTGTCCCACCGCTCAATAGATATGTGTCTTTCATACAGCACTATCATGACGAGTGGCCATTGGTCTCTTACTATTCAAGGTTTCATGTCAGTTAATCAGGTTTTCTAGTAATGACGATGTCTAGTCCTCTCCGACAATCATTATTAAAACCTGTACAAGGGCGGTATGACATCTCACATAATCTCGGCTTTCAAAACTCGGTTATTATGTACCGTTATTATGTACCAAAAGCGTGATACGGGATAGGGACGTCCGGACTGAGAGAAATCGGTCTTTGTTTCTACCACCAGAAACCTAGAGCGCATCCGAAAGATGGGCGCTTCGAAGCCACATTCAGAAGGATAGGAATCTCGGTAGCTTGAATACATTCGTTCGAGGTCTTCTCATGTGCCAGTTGACTATTCTCCATTACGCGCGCATTAAGGTGCACGGAATAGAGGATCGTCAGATCAATCTCCGCAGAGAACATTGCCGTAAACTGTTCTCGCATTGTGCTAGGTCCGCACACTTGTGCACGGCATTCAGCGATACAAATTTAGTAAATCAGTCTCAACAAGTTTTTCTGGTGATGTTCAGTTAGGGCCAAGTTCATAAATCAGCGTATTTTCTGAAAGGCCTTCCGCAGCGGACTAGATACACATGTTGAACTGTGATATGCATATGTCGTACTTTTCAGCTGTGACATAATATTTACCCTATTTCACCTCTCCATAGATGTATGGGCCAAAACATAATCAGTATTTTGGACGTCATCCTAAGGCCTCAATACCTATTCGAAATGATTGAACTAACGCGCGATGGAAATAGTATCCAAGCATTCAACGAACATATATAACAATATGGTAATCAAGCGGCATGAAAAGGCGGAATATCTCAGAATCGAAAATTTGAAAATAGAGCATTACTTTCTTACCAACCTGATAGAATGACGAGAGAACTTGCGAAGCCATCCCTAGTATCAAAGAGGAACATTTTCGGATATATACTCACAAATAAACTGAATAATGTGCTGTTCATTGTGTAACATTTATCACGAACATATAAGCATTGTTATCGGGGGGGGGGGGGGGGGGGGGTGACACAAACACAACCTACAAAAGCACAACGGATCACCATTCGCTGAATATTTGAGCTAAAAACGTTGGATTTGTTTCATTGTTACAAGTATGTGCTACACTACAACACCCTGATTAAATCATCCAATTATTTGATTTTGAGTTTCACTCATCCTCTACGTATCATGGGCCAAATTTGGGAATTTGAGTGGAAAATCATGGTTAGATAAACACAAAGTGCACTAGTCAATAGATATTCTAGTACCCCAGTAAGTACTCTAACCCATGGGTATAGATTTATTAGGGAACATTGTATTTACCTAGCTACAATTTTCATTCAAATTCCCAATTTTGGACCATGAACGTTGAGGATCAGTGAATCTCGAAATCAAATAATTAGGTGATCTAATCAGGGTGGCGTAGTGCAGCACATACTTGTAACAATGAAACAATTACGATATCACTGGCTAGAATATCAAGCGAATGGTGAGCCGTTGTGCTTTTGTCACCCCCCCCCCTTGCTATCAACATGAACATCGAGAGTGTAAAATATCAATCTATAAAACAGTCGATGCGGCTAATCTATGATCGAGATTTTGTAAGCGATTGGTGACTTATTTAGCTTGATGCGAACTGCTCTTGGCTACGATAGTAGCTGTGTTGACAGAGTTCTAATTTCCGATTCGGGGCAAGCACGGAAAGAGGAATCTTCTGCAAATCAAAAATATAGTTAACTTTATCTTTTATTTTTCAAAAAGAGGAGCCTCAGCAATCGCGCGCGGTTATAGAAAACGAGAGGGTCACTCTCTCGCCTCACGCGCTCTCTCGCTCGTTCCCTGAGCAATTTTCCCTATGTCCATGGCAGGCAATCGGCCTAGTTGCGATAACTCTGATAAGAACAGCAATAAAAAGGTGAAAGTTTTAGAATCTCTTATCGTTGGGGAAGAAAGACAATGGTAATGAAAGAGCCAAGCGTCTTGTTACTCCTGTAAGGATGCATTCATAGTTCTTGCCTGAGTGCAGGGGAGAATGCGAGAAGAATATAGATGTGCATCAGTGCCATAACATCCACGATTATAGTTGTGCCCTGATAAGAAGCTGTATTTCGAGTAATGATCGAACGCTTGCATTCCGAGCAAACCCAGTGAGCGGAGATTGAGGGTAGAACTGGATTATTACCTGGAAATATAAAGTGTTTCATAAAATTTCAATGATCATTACCTGCAGAACCGTGAATATTCCAGCAACGAGGCAATTGCAAAACGTAGTTGCGAAGAGACCCTGAAGATTGACTAATTGAGAACATGAGTAATTAGGCTTACAATTTCAGTTGTTCGCTTTGCCTTGCTCTTCATGAAAGCAGCAACAACTTTCTTCTTGCTTGCATAGTACACTAGAGAAGCGGCATTGAGGATGACTTGGATGAGTGAAGTAGCAACGTAGTATACCATCATGGCGTACAGTACAAGCTTAACAGTTACCGGTGTTCTTCATTTTTATACGCTCTTTCAATTAATGTTTTCTTGGAAATGCGCGAAATCTTTGCGTACATCATACGCAATCCCATCTCCTTTCGTAGTGGAAATGAACACAGGGCCATAAAGGCCCCGTGATTCCATCAGATTGGGCGTCCATACGACGTACTACAAATTGCAATTCATTTACGTGAAAAGATATTCGATCCTACTCGAATTGCCAGCAATATTGGAATGGGATAGATGAGAATGAGCGAGTTTCTGGTTTAGTTCTTGTCGAACTTAAAGTGAATAAGAATAGGTGTTTGTTGTCTTGAAAGCACACACCTTATTGTATAGATGGATTCGTGCAATGGCAATCAGTCTGTTGAAGGAGAGCGAAATTCCGAACCCGAACTGAGAAAATCTGGCGATCCAAATGAGAAACTTGCCAATGACGATAATTATAGAATTGGTGAGTCCTTAACGTAGAAAAGTATAATTAATCTTATTATATGAAATGAAAGGAATCATTGACTACTTCGTCTTGCGTCCTAAATGCACAAGTGTGAAAAATACGAACCGAAATCCTGATAGAAGGAGTGCATGAAATGTTGCAAGGGGGGTGCGTGATCACACTCAGAGTCTCAAGTACTGGCTTCCCTTGTATTCGGGACTACGGTAGATACTAACATAGGAGTAGGCCGACAGGGCTATGGTTGGCACAGCGATACTAACAGAGAAGAGCAACGAGTATGGCTCCAACTGCCCCGCTCGAGCTGTTTCCATCTGAGTTTTGCCGCTATTTTGTAGAAAGCTATTGCAGGGCAAAAAAAAGTTCTCAATAAGCAAAGGAATGTATGATTTGAACGCTTCTGAAAGGCGTCATTCGACAAGTTGAAATTCATGCACATCACATGATGCAGTACAAACAGCAAAAACTGCTTAGCTGAATGAGAAAGTGTTTGTGTTGCTTACGTTGGTGAATTACACGTACTTCATGATAGCTTTGATAAGGTAAATATTATGTCACATGCAAAAAGTACTACATGCGGATATTACAATACAACATGTGAATCTAGTACGCTGCAAATGGATTGCTGGAAAAAACATTGTGAAATTGACCCTACCGGAACATCAACAGAAATACTAGTTTTTACCGCATATCCGTCACAATAGATGTATCGATCTCAAATGTAGTAAAACGAAAAGGACTTCAAACGGTAACCTCAAAATTGTATTTACAGGAACATACAATACTTCTACCAAAACATGCATCAATCATCAACCTGGCAACGAAATTTGATCATTGAAGTTGGAATAATTCAAAACTTTCTGTTTCCAGCATTGATGAAAAGTCCTAACTTTTGTGGTTAATTGTTAACGCGACTCTGTATCTGTCTGTAGTCTGCAGTTCTAAGTCAGGGGATAACTAAAAGTAGAAAAGGCGTGTGTTCAAATGTTTCTCTGTCACATGTAGCACCATAATATATCATGGAAGCGCACTTATCTAGAAACCAGGCTGAATGAACATCGAATCAGAAAACGCTATCGCTTGAAACGTCTTTCCTCGGCAAGCGTTGAATCCAATGGTTATTTGCTCATGCTATGTTAAGGCAGGAACGACCTTAGACCTATTTTTTGGAGAGAAGTATAAACGGGCTTCATACTTCGCTATGTGAGAGTATACGTCTATTCCTCCCTCAAAATATGAGAAGCAAACAATATTTCAGACAAGTGTGGAAATATCACTTTTGATAAAACTTGTATTTTACGGATATCCAAAAGGCATGATGTGAATAGAACACATTGTCCAAGTAAACCCCTACATACCACCGAGGTAGTTTGAGATCTTTTACGAAAAGAATTTTACGCGGGCTCAAACATCATTCAAATCGATCGAAACTTTCTTGACAACCTAATTGAAATTGCTCATCTTCATTCGCTTTACTATTAAAATGAGGCAGTGATTCATACATCGGCATCTTCTATCCCACTCTCCACTACCGTACCACCTCAACCTGTATATCTCTGGATGCATTAGATTTCAAAGCATATTCCCAGGAAATTTGTAACATTTGTTCAAATCATATTCCCAGGAAATTTGTAACATGATACTGCTAAATGGAGGATATGTCCCAAGTTGGAACTTCAAATTTTGAACAGTCGTTTGGGAATGGTAACCGCCTAATGGGAACCGCCTAAAGCAATTTCGGACCTAATAGTTTCAGAACCGCCGTTGCGTAAAGGCGCGTACGAGGTCACCATATCGATTGGCCTGGTGGAGAGGTAGATCAAAGGTAACGTGGCATTATCAAGTGGAAGATGGATGATATTAGAAGTGGGTAGAACTCAAGGTTGACTGATTCTTTTATTATACATATTGGTCACGAAACATCGGTCGGTCAAGAAACGGCGGTTCAAAAAAAAAGGAAAAAACGGCAGCTCATTTATCGGAGTTCCGTAGCCAACATTTCCGAGAATGCCGATTCCATGTTTGAAGTTCCAACTTGAGTTGTCACCGAAGATCCGACAATCATTACGTTGAGTATGCTGGCATTGACGAGGTCAGATGTATTTAAGTATTCAAAGTAATTTTTGAGGCAAGTCTTCCGGATACTTCTCGTAAAGTTTCTCAATTTCCATCGCTTGATTTCTCATTAGAGCATGTGATTCACTCGTATCTCGAGACGGCACAGGGGGCTCATTGAAAGAGAGGCCCCGTGCCATCTCTCAGAAAGTACACGGGTAAGATCACGCCCCGTCACACTGAACAAATTCAAACTCCTTCCTATTGAGTGATGTTGTTCCTTTGAACTCTTGAATAATGGAATTGAATGTATTCAACGAGGAGCCGTTCCTCGAATAGGTTGAACATAGCTTAATACTGAAAAATCCGCAATAGATGATATCGCACAATTGAACTTACCCAGACATCACATACATTGGAATCAAAACTATTTGGAAACTTGTTTGGGATGTGTGCAAATCATAGGTGAGATGACTTCATGTGTTCAGGGTACAATATTTTAGTTCGGAGATCACACGTTCTCTACGAAAAGTTGCAATTATTGTTACCAAACTCTCGCAGCTAAAAAAAACCCCAAAAGGTGCTCTAATACAAGTGTTTCTTCACAGCACAAATGAATTAGCACAATTTATCAAATTTATTTTTTAAATCACAATTTATAACGGCAATAGTATGCTTATTAGTCAGTACACTGATTATGTTTGAGGAAAAAAAATCAACATAACTTAATGCGAAATTATTTTATTTGTATCTCAGTGAGCTTGAGAATGGCTTTGTAGAGTAGCTGATACATTGTTCACATTGATCGTTCGGTTTGAGAGCGACGGAAAGAGATGCTTTCTGAAGAATATTTGTGCAATTATTTATTTGCCAATTATTCCTCGCCTTAGTGCAGGCGAAAATGCGAGAAGGAGATAAATGTGTAGGAGAGCCATCACGTCGAGAGTTATTGTGTTTCCCTGATATGATATTTGTAAGTGACAGTATCTGAGTAAAGTATGGTGTTTGCCGAGCAGGCTCAATAGGAAAAATGATTGTGCAAGAAGAGATTGCATATGCTCTCAAGGATATGCTTGGACCGGGAATCTAACCCAAGTCTTCTTCTTTTCAAATATCATTCCTGGTTGGTATGTTCCTCTATTTTTTATGACTCACACTACGGGCGACACTTGTGAGAGGAGACGTGGGGAAGAGCTGAATGACAATCTGAAAATGTTCGCGACATTTTGTATTTTATGATCTACTCTGGTTTATAAATTGCCAGAAAAATCACCTGGAGAGCTGTGTATACTAGAGCGACGCCGCAATTGCTAAGTGTAGTTGAGTAGAGACCCTGTTCAGAACTAGTTAGCACTGGAATTGGATGAACACTCTTTTTGAGCGTGCATCATGTAGAAACCATATCAAGCGAATTAAACCCCGATGATATACTCACAATTTCGGTAGTTCTCTTAACTTTGCTTTGAGTGAAAGCAGCATTGAGTCTGGTTTCATTAAGATAGTAGAAAAGAGAAGTAGCATTGAGGAGAAATTGCACGAGAGAAGTAGCAGCGTAGTACCCGATGATGGAATATTGGACAATCTGATTAAAATGATTAGCTATTGGAAGAAGGAAATAACAAACTATGTATGCAAGCCCAGTCCCGGGGGTTGTAAATATGAATACGAGTCCATGAGGACCCTCGAGTTCGAGCAACTTTGGTGTCCAGACGAACAACTGAAAGCAAAAAAAAGGTCGATGAAAGCAGTATTATTTCACTCACTCGAGCAGAGAGGAGTAAAGGAATGGGATAGATGAGAATAAGCGAAATACTGGTGTAGGTTGAATTAAACTGAAAGAAATTGTTTTATTCTATCAAACAAACACAGACCTTCTTGAACAAATGAACTCGAGCCACAGCAAAGAATCTGTTGAGCGAAAGGAAGATACCGAATGAGAATTGTGCGAACATAACAGTCCAGACGAGAAAGCCAAACACCGTTATGATTAAAGATTCAGCTCCTTAATTTGTACCTTATTTTTTAAACAAATATAAGTGTAGAGTTGATACTTTGAAATCTATATTTTGGCCGGATGCCAAGGGATCTCACCCAGGCTTTCAAGGGACGGATGCATGAATCGTTGCACTGGCAGTCGAAGAACGATGAGAACGAGGACATACATTACAGTATCCTAAATAAGTTTTTTCTGCATAATAGTATTGTATGCTAAATAACCCACATTTATGGCTTTACAACTGTAAAGACGCAAATACTGGCTGCCTCTGTATGCAGGACTTGAGTAGATTCGAGAATAGACGATAGAGGATAGAATAACAGTTGGAATAGCGATAAGTAGAGAGCCAATCAGGGAAAATGGTTCCAATATTCCCGCGACGGCCATTGAACGAGTATTGTAATAAGACGGCTGAAATAAATGCCAGACATACGAGTTAGGTGAAGAAATCTCGGCTGGAAATTATGGTTAATAAAAAGTCACACATTTCTACTTCCATTCAATATTTATCCGCTAAATATGCAACAATTATCTAACGATATTCACACCAATACTTCACTACCGTCAAACGCAAAGGATGAATATGACTATAACATCGGCTTGTTAGCAGCTTCTTTTGCGTTGTTACTTCCAGACATTCGCCACTTAAATAAAGCACATGTTTTCGCAACATGGGCTGATTCATTCATCACTTCGAACTCGAGACAAGGAACAACTCGAGACATTGGCTAATTTGAAATTCGTGGAAAGCATTAGCACGTACTCATTGATGTTTGTTGGGCTTTCTAACGGGTGCAGTTTGCACTTGCAACTTGAAGAGATGTATTTACCGATATCCTCGTGATGTTGTTCATAACCTGATTATGCCGTAACCTTTCACATTTCACATTTCACATAGAAAATGAACAACGATAATAATAAAAAATTTAAAGTACGGAAATGGATAAAAAAATCTCTGAAAATGAGTCAGAAGATTCTGAAGAATACAAAGTTAATTTTGCGATTATAATTGTTCAATCAATCAATCAATCAATATTTATCACTTCAAGCGTTAACGCTAGGTGAGGATAGGTCGGAATTCGTCGGTCGTTGCAGACCACCAGTGGGGGCCAATTGTTCTTCTGAGGTCATCTCGCCAACGCGTTCTCGGCTGACCCTGGGGACGGCTCCTGTTGTAGGGGATCCATACCGTAGTCGCTCTGGTCCACTCATCTAGCTCCATTCTCCTAATCTTCAACGCCCACTGAGCTTTCCTTTTCAGCGCTTCTTTGTTCCAATCCCGCACTTTCGTCGCATTGCGCACATTCTCGTTTCTCCATCGATCCATCAGTGTTATGCCCAACATTTTTCGCTCCATTTTTCTTTGAGTCACACTAAGCCGTTCCTTTTCACTGGCTCGCAGCGCCCAGACTTCTGACCCGTAAAGCACTGTTGAAGAGATACAACTTTCGAAGAGTCTCTTCTTAGTCTTCATAGGAAGCAGGCGAGAAGAGAGCAGAGTAGAGAGCTTGGACCAAGCGAGCCATCCCAGGCGTATCCGGTGCTCAATTTCATCCGAGTGATCGAGGGGGAGCGAGATTCTCCCACCAAGATATGTAGTGGAAGGGACAAAGTTGAATGCCAGATTGTCAATTGTAATGGGTGCTCGAGTGGTGCTACACGATGTGAGAAGAACGGTTTTGGAAGCATTTACTTCTAGACCGACGCGTGAGCATGCCTCCATTAGCTTCCTCAACATTCGCTTCAGTTCAGGCCTTGATTTTGCAATTAGGACGATGTCATCCGCGTACTCAAGGTGGCTTAGGTTTCTCCCATCAATCTTGAGTCCATCATTCTCCCAATCGATGTCATTCATTGCTGATCGAAGGACTACGTTGAACAAGCGAGGGGAAAGGGTGTCGCCTTGACGAACTCCTCTTCTGATTCTGACTGGGACGAGATCCTCGTTGACTCGGATGAGGGTTGTCGAGGACTCGTAGAGGCGGCGGAGGAGGTGGATGAGGGTAGGATGGACCCCAGATATCCATAGGGATTGCCATACCGCACTCCACTCCACACAATCGAATGCCTTACGGAAGTCCACGAAACCGAGATACAACGGAATACCGTATTCGTGGGCACGCTCTGCTACTTGCTTTACAGCGTGTAGGTTATTGAGGGTACTGCGCCCTTTCCGAAAGCCAGTTTGGGTGGAGGACTCAGTCTCTTCAAGCGATTTCTCCATTCTTCTCAAGATCACACGGGTTGCAGCCTTCAGGGTTACGGTAAGCAGCGAGATAGGTCTGAAGTTGCTGATGTTTGTAGGGTCACCTTTCTTGTGGATAAGAGACACGACAGCTTCGACTAAATCTTGGGGCACTGAGTCACCGGCTGTTAGGTGGTTGAGCAAGTCCGCGAGCACTGGGGCGAGGTGATCTCGAGAGAGGTACAGCATATCGGGCAGAATTGAATCGGAACCGGGCGAATGTCCGCATTTGAGGCGAGAAAGCGCATCTCCTGTCTCATCGATTCGGAAGGGTGGAAGAGGGAAAGGCGGATGAGGAGGGATCGTCAGTGGCATTTCAACTGTAGCATTGTAGAGTTCCTCGAAGAAAGTACGGACGGCGAGCTTTGTTGCTTCTTGTGAGAGAGCACCAGTAACTGCGTCGGGGACTAGTAGTCTCTTTCGGGATGATTGCAAGTTGAGCATTGACTTGACAATGCTTCTACCCATTATTGCAGCTTGCCTTGCTTGTGATTCTTTTCTCCTTCTGATGTCGTTCGAGAGACTCATTCGGGCAGCTCGGCATGTGACGGAGTGGGCTACGTTGGATTGCGGATTGGATCGGAGAAGGTGTCGCTGGGCCAGAAGATTTCGGGTTTCGCGAGATATCCATGGAGGGGAGTGCCGATCTCGCCAACAGTTGCTTGCCGCAGTCTTCGTAAACGCTTGAATCTTGTGATAGGCGTCAATGGCTGAGGTTGGACGGGCAAGGTGCAGGGAAGCAAGGAGATTTGCATTTGCAGTGAACGCGGTTTTATCGAATTCCAACCGCTTCTTGCATCGTTGCTTCCGCATCTTGTTGGGGAGGGAGAGGCATAGTCGGACAAGGCGATGATCGGAGTCAAACTCAAAGCGACCAACAACACCACAGTTGACAACTCTCGCCGATACAGGCGTTGCAACGAAGTCCATCTGGTGAAAAGTTGAGCCGTTTGGTGACCGCCAGGTCCATATCCTGCCGTGTCTTCTCTCGGGAAATGTGTTTTGGATGCGCAGCCGGTTTCTCACGCAAACTTCTGTGAAGGTCCGCCCACGTGAGTTCGGGGTCGGAGATGCGTACTTGCCGACAAATCTTTCATTGCCTGGCTCGCGTGCAACTCGACAGTTCATATCCCCGACCAGGACTGGCATGTATCCTCTTGGCGCACTCTGCAGAGCGGTCTCGACCTTGTCCATGAAGTCATCGTAGTCCGTATCATCGTAGGCTGATGTTGGCGCATACGCGCAGACGAGGAAGAGACGATGGTTGGGAAGGAGCAGAGTGGCGAGTCGATCGGAGAGGCCTTGGAACACAGCTTCTCTTGCGAGGTGGGCACGGATGAGGAATGCCACACCATGGTGGGCGGTGGAACCTCCCGAGTGGAATAGGACTATGCCTGAAGACGTAAGATTGAAGGAGGCACAACCCACAATCCTCGCTTCTTGCACAGCAACAACGTCCCACTTGATCTGGGAGAGGGCAAGCTCGATCTCTTGAAGCTTCTCTCGTGGCGCGAGTGTCCGGGTGTTCAGCGTGCCGACGTAGAATGGACGACCCATCGAGGTGGCTTACAACTCCCGCTTGCCAAAGCTGCTGGGAGAGGGAGACTGGCCGAGGGGGAGACGGGGGGACGGAGTGCGCACCCCACCGCTCGCGACTAGCGTTGAGGACCAGAATGATTGAGGACCAGAGCGTTGAGGACCAGAGCGATAATTGTTCGAACCTAATCAAATATCGTTCACACATTCCAGCATTGTGGTATTCCCGTATTATACAAGTAACTTTCTCTGTCTTCTTCTAAGATGCTGCCGCTCAAGTGAAGTAATTTGCATTGTAGTTATCGATGTTACCTCTTGCATGGCTTCTCAAACTTGGCAATGAGAGGTTGTGTCTAAAATGCTTCGGTGCCTTCCGATCTTCCTAAGCGGAACCTTCCGATATGATGATTCTATTAGCAATGTTCAGCGTTGTGTAGAGTGCGCAATTCGGGTACTGCTCTCTTCATTTCACACTCTCTCTCCACCGGTCTAGTGGTGAGAGAGTGTGAGAAATGAAGAGACCATTACCCGAATAATGCACTCTAGTGATGTGTAAAGGTCGTCAGTCGTATCTTCCCTATATCACATACGTATGGCGACATGCATGTATTTTGTGCAAAATATTTGATTTTATTTTCTGTAATTCATTTTCTGTAAGAGAAACTGACGAATAATGAAGAAGATGGCCCTGACTAATTTAATTATCCCCTCAACTCGGTTTTTTTCGAAGATGACTTATTAATATTTATGATGTGTGTTGTAATATATGCTTTTAAAATGATTATATTTACTCCGATACAAAATATGTATATATAAGCGGGACAATTATTTGCATAAAACAAAAGTACTATGTGAATCTTTTGTTGACAATCGTAAACTAGTCGATATGGAAGTTATCCTTAAATCTTTCAAGCCTAAACCGGGAAATGGGAGGAATGCATTAATTCAATTTCTTGTGATGGATACAGGATATATACAGTCGCGCCGGAAAGTCACCGTACACTTTTTGAATTTGTTGTATCTTTTTGCCCAGGAAATGCATCGTTCTGGCACTCAGATATGATGTACCAAATCCATCGGAGATTATGGTATGACGTCATCGCATAGTTATTGCGTAGTGATGACGCAATCAACCGGCACTTTTTCAAAACGGCATTATTCTTATATAGATTTTGTCCTGTTCGCCATACTTTCTATGATTGGAGATATCACCGAGGCCTACCCGAAATAAATTTTTGAAGGTGCTGCTTGGTCGCACATTTGCTGCAGCGAAGCTGCAAAAACATGATCTGAAATTCGGAACTCGGCTTCTAGACTAACTAGAGACCCGTTCAAAGCATAAAAATGATCGCCGTCATGAGTTCACCTGATCCTGAGAATATGAATGCGATATCTCACAATATGCCCTCAGGGCATGAAAAAATCACTTTTTTGCATGACCATTTTTTGGGCATCCATAACTTTACGGAAAAGTTTAATAAAAATTTGATTTTTATCTGGTAATGTTCAAAATGTATTGAAGAATCGAATTCCAACTTTTTATAGCGATTGGATGTCTTTCCGACCCGCGGTGTGCGTTTTTAGGAGGTATACTAGGGTCGTGAAACACCTTGTTTACCCCTATGGGCGAGAGAGTGCAGACGACGAGAGTGCGTAAACAGGGACCTAGTATACCTCCGACCCTAGTATACCTCCGAAAAACGCACGCCGCGGGCTGGAAAGACATTCAAACGCTCTATAAAGTTGGAATTCAGTTCTTCAATACATTTTGAACATTACCAGATAAAAATCAGATTTTTACTAAACTTTTCCGTAAAGTTATGGATGTCCAAAAAATTTTTTGATGCCCTGAGGGCAAATTTTGAGATATCGTGAGATACCTTCAAAAATTTATTCTGGGTAGGCCTCGGTCATATCTCCAATCATAGAAAGTATGGCGAATAAGAAAAAATCTATGTAAGAATAATGCCATTTTGAAAAAGTGCAGATTTATTTCGTCATCACTACGCAATAACTATGCTATGACGTCATACCATAATACCATGATCATAATCTCCGATGGATTTGGTACATCGTACCTGAGTGCCAGAACGATACATTTTCTGGGTAAAAAGATACAACAAATTCAAAAAGTGTACGGTGACTTTCCGGCGCGACTGTAAGGGTTTAAAATATGTTGGGACTCTTGGACCAGTCGTGATTCTGCTTCGCCTTCCAATACTCCTTCTTGAACACATGGATGAGTGAGCCAGTCTTCTCATCCTTGGCCTTCTCGAACCAGACTGGTTCCACCTCCTCGAGGTGTTCTCCCCTCTGGTCTCTCGCTTTCCTCTTCGCACGCTGCTTCTCCTCCAATTCCTGCTTCTTCTCATTCGCTTTATCCCACATTCCCTCCTCCATCATTCGCATATCGGGTCTCAATCTCGAGTCAGTGGGGGCAACTCCCTCCTCTTCTTCATTCAACTCAATCGCGAATCGAGTGAACTGATGCATTCGATCATTGCCCTCACTCAAATACGAATATATCATCATGAGAACCATAAATAAAAATATCAATTTCACAAAAAAATACTCACTATGGTGGATTGACAGTCCACACCCTGATGGGGGATTCCGTTTCTGCTTTGGTTTTGTCTCCTTTTCCAGTGGCTTGAATCACCTATAAAAGCGCAAGTATTGTTGCGTAGTGGGCCAATCCCCACTCCAAGAGCATAAAGGTAGACGCTTTATCTAGGGTAGAACACAGCGCGAGCACCGCTCAACAACTCCAAACGAGTCAGCACTGAAATCCCCTCATATTCCCTAGGGAAGAATGGGGAGATAAAATGAAATTAAGGTAGTGTTAAACGTAGATGCCTTAGAGTCAGATGTACGACCACAAATACTTCCTAGAATGGAGGGGGTGGGTGTTTCGGTACGATGGTATGGTGGTGGTCGAGAGCCCAGGGGGATGAGAGGAAAGATGAGAGAGGAGCACTCATTTCGCATTATTTATTTTCATATTTTCGCTCCTATCTCGAAAATGATAAGAGCATCATGTGATATACTTCTCAGATGATTTTCTTCTTGATAGGACGCACTTTGTTCTTACAGCCGCGGCGTGGTCGGTTATCTCGTGATTCCTCTCATATGAGCCCGTTTGTATATAAATCTGACCTTCATCATATCCATATGATCATCCCATGTAACTTGCATCATGTACTTGACGTTTCCACATGCATCTTTCACAAATCCACTCACCTGCAATAATATACCATATGTTTTCACCAATATACTTGTCTATCCTGCTTGCCATCCCAAATTGCTCACCTTCCTTGGCGTATATCTTCCGAAAAATGAATATTGCGCGAATTTGAGGGTGCATTTATCTCCAGTCGTATGATTGGTGATCTCCATGTCTCCATGATTATGAATCCATGATTAGTTTTCCCAAAATGATATTGTGCACGGTTGTCGTTATCGGAAATCAAAACAATCAGAAACATGTACAATATTTAAGAATTGTTTTCAAAGGTGCACGTTAGACTAAATGGAGATGAGCACTTCATCAATGATCATCATTCATTCCACTCTCAATTGTTATTCTACCTTTTTGTAGGTGTAGTGGTTGCCACTGGCAGGGAAGGTGACATGGGTGTGTCCAATGGGAGTCACCGATAGATACTTCCCCCTGCAATTCCCCCCTCCTTCCTCTTCCTCTATCTCCCCTTGCCTGAATCGGGAAGTCAGTGTGAAATCCTGGAACATGGTCCATCCTCTCCCCTCTGCATGATGAGCAGCTGCAGGTGGATGATGAGACACCTCAAGACCCCTCACTCTCATCCCTCCCTCTCTCCTTTCCCAACCTGCTCAGAGATAGATCTTCATCCGAGATCTTCACTTCTATCGCACTCATATGTCTCCCCCAGAAGAGGATTGAAGGGCTTCGTCGTTCGGTTTCCTCCAATTCATCCCTCCTTCGCATTGGTCTTTTGAGTACATATTATCACCTCGATAAATCAGTTATATTCTTATTTTCGAATCAATCTTGGACGACTGAGTGTTGAGATGGTGTGTGCACTTCATTTTCTCAGTCATTAGGTACTTATGTCTGTTGGTTCTTCTATTATAAGGGAACAGCAATTGCCCTTCATAAATGAAGGAATCGCGAGAGAATCGACCACTTGAGGGGAGGGGGGGGGGCAGAGGCGGTAGGCAAAAAGTTTGCCATATCTGTCAATAATTTGAAGAGCAAGTACTTTGAATTATGCTCTACAAAAATGCGTCATCAGTATTTTGATAGTGATCGTCATCGTCGAGATTCAGAATGCAAAAGTTGGTGCTTACAATTTGGCAGGGGGGAATGTGACAGGGGGGAGGGGGACAAATGCACAACGGACGAAAGTACAACAATTCACCATTAATTTGCGATTGGCCGACAAAAAGACAGACACCTTTGAAACATGAACCCAAAAAAAGGTGAGGTGTGAAAAAGTCCGCATGGTAACAAGATTAGCATACGCAAAGAGACGCACCTACTGGTTGCAATGAAACAACTCCCAAGTCGTTACGTTCAATCGCACATTAATGGTGAATTGTTGTGATTTTGTAATTTATGATTTTGCCCCCACGCCACCCCTGACAGGAGTACTCTAAAGTTAGGCAGCCTCTCAATGGAAGGGTCCGACTCTCTCCTCGCCCCTACCCGTCTCTCCTTTAGCGCTTCTCCCTTCCCGCCGCACGTGCACGCACATTAGGGAGACGGCACAGCTCGGGTGAGGAAAGAAAAGAGAGGTGTAGCTCACCCGTGGTTGAATAGGCCGACACTGCGTAGCAAGCTACCCAACACATCTGCTCCAGTGGATCCTTCTTACGAGCTGCCTCCTGGACGAATAGATTTTGGAGATGGACGGTATTGGAGGTGATGGAGGAGAGGGGAGGTGAGGAGGGGAGGGGAGGGGGGGGGAGACGAGAGGAGAGGACTCACGTCTAGCAGGATATGGGCATACTCCAGATCTTCTGTGATTCGCTGCAAAACAGAGAGAGGCTCCGAGAAATTGACCTGGAGTGAGTGAGGAAAAGAGGCAATGACGAAGGATCTCACTGGTATCGGCATCTTAGTCACTCCTTTCCTATGCAATTCTTCATGATAGACCATAGGTTGAGAGGGTGATTGGGTCTATCGGGAATTGACACTCGACGAGATCTGCCACTCGCCATCTGAAGAACCACCAGACTGAAGGGAAAGAGACATGACTTTATGTCTCGATCGGCTACTAATATCTCTGCCTACACGTCTTCCCCCGAATGAGCACTCGATCACTTACATTAGCAGAGGAAATCTGAGAGAACCGAGATACCTCCGTACAACGAAATCCGAAACATATTTTTTTTCGACGTTTTCGAAAATCGAGCTTAGAAAGACATATCTGTGACCCCTCATTTCGTGTATTAGGTGAACCTGGGTGGTCGGTTTTGTAAAAATCTTTTGAATGACTTTTAACTCATTCATATGTGAAAACAATTATGGATGTTGGACGTTTCAAAATTAACCACCTTGGCCTTTTTTTGGATAGATTCCAAATACTACTTTTATTCGATACCGCGTGCATTTATACCACTATAAAAACATGTTTAGGGACATCGAAGGGGATGTATGGATTCATTCAACGAAATTTTCATTAGAATATATCGATGACGATATTTTCTGCCGAAATGTTTTATTTTTTAAGCCCACACACGATTTTTTTAAGTTGGTGAGCAAAGATGTGCAAATTCGATACCTAAGTCTAGGGACCACTATCTCAGTGAAAAATGCCATGCACTTTAGACAGAGAGCAATTGAGTATTTATAACAGTCCAATCTGATTTAACTAACGTTTAGTAGACCTACATTGCGAACTTTTCTGAGAAAAGTGGAATGATCATCCAGTGCCCGCGGCTGCTATAGCTCGCGGAACATAATTATTCGTGGAACGATAAATTATTTTGTACATAAAGCACTCCCATGATTGAAGCAGTGACGAGCCGCGGATTATCCAAGTTGCCATCGATTGTGGACTACTTCGGCCATACCATATCAAAACATTGGAGCTTTTATCAAGCGCCCGCTTTTTTACATGATATTTAAGGTCCAAAACTCGTGTACGCTTTATCGTTGTATAAGAAACGCGGGCACTGGAGGAAATGTCTTGGATATGTCATGGTGGTACCACCCCACTGTCGATGTAAACTTAGAAAATGAGCGGCTCTCCATAAACGCGCGAAGAGCTCTTCTTAGGTCTGCGTCACCCATTTTGAGAAAACATGACTTTTTGAATTCACATTTATCTCAGAAAATATGAACTTTTTGTAGGTTACTCGCGAACAAAAAATGTTTCTACACCTTAGCGGAATACAATGAAACCGTTTTTGAGACAGCTACGTGTAATTAGTGAAATACTTGGTGGTCCCTACCCTGTCTCGAAATACATGTATGCGTTTTGGGTGAGCAGTCCAAAGGAAAGAGTTCTCAGAGGAAAGCGAATAAATCCACCCGATTATTACTCTATTTACTCTAAATCTTAAAATATCCTTAAATTTTCTCCAAACACGAAAAATATATTAATTTTAATTTTTTTTAGAAAATGCAATTGTGAAAATAAAGAGCTCACCTTCTCCAATTTTTTTTTGTATTTCCTTCTCCGAAAGAGATGCTATTTCGTCTGTTGCTCGAACTAATCTAGCAGACGCCACATGATACCACTAGAAAAAAGAGCACAAAAGTGCAGAGAGTGGAGAGGTGGAAATGGGATATTTAGGTGGGAAGATGGAAAGATAAGGGAGCAGCGAGTTCGTTTACGGTAGGTGCACTTTGAATCGAGAAACGAAAACTGACTTTAAATAATATTGAATAATTAAATTGATTTGTTTATTGATTATTAATGACGATTATCAATGAAGGATTGTTTTAGCGAATGCTAATTCGCTATAAAATTGCTTCTATGTTTTCAGATCGCAAAGATGAGGAGAGTGCGTAAAGACGCGACCGAGACGCCAGAGTAGAGGGGTGAGGAGCATAATGTGATGTTAAACATCGCGAATTCGATATTTGATTTGAAAATCGTCTTCTGATTGCACTAATGTAGCCGACGCGACCTGATATCGATTATTTTGATGGAAAAGCGGGATCAATCATCAATAAATAATAGTTGCCAGCCTGTTGACCATAGAACGACACTTCAGAGAAACATAAGAAAAAAGAGCACAAAATTGCAGATTGTGGAGGGTTATAAGGTGATTGACTCTGTCTTGCCGGCAAAGTGTGAGAGGAAATAGAGGGTACAACCATAGCGCCCTGAACCAGAGACTAGAGAGGGGGAGAGAGAGGGAGAGAGAGATAAGTATGGCTAATAGGTCAATGTGACAGCTGTGACCTATAACGCTCTCTCCCCTCTGCGGAGAGAGATTGACAGGAATACGCATAGATGAGTAAACACGATCGATCCAATACCAGAATGCAACGACATCGCTATGCCCCGGAAAGGATTAATTTCCGAGACCGAGACTTTCCCCCCTAGCTGCATTCTCCCGGTTCATTGAGCCTGGTGCCTGCAAGCTAGATGTCCCCGGCGTCCCAGAGACCCCCGAGTCCCCAGAGCTCAAGTTCAAAACGCGTCTGCAATATAGTGGACGACGCGATCTCCTCAACTATTGGTGATATTCAAATGGGAAAGCGCAGAAAATGGGATGGACTTTCCACCCCCCCTAAGCGCAAGTCCGCTCGCTATTCCCAGGGCTAAGGAGTTAATCAAGGTTATGCCCTGGAAAGAAGTCGCGCGAGAATGCGTATTTGTTCTCAGCGGCTCGAAAGATGAAAGTTCAGAGAAACGTTGATGGAAAAATGCCTCTTCACCCTGAGGAGTAACAACAAGCAGATCGCGAGCACCTTCAAGAGAATCAACCCTGACGAGAAGGAGCAGGCACACATAGGAATGCTCTTTCCGATCACCACGTATCTTCACCCTTATTTCTCTCAATCTCTGCTCCACTCACTTTCTCGCAAATCGAGCACTTCTTCACTGTTGACACACATTACTTCACTGTTGACACACATATCTTTTCCGCCCAGATCGAAAAGATGAAGAGAGTGGGCAAGGACGACGAGACGCCAGAGGAGTGGAATGAGGTGCATGAGATGGAAGATGAAGGTGACCCCGACCCCCCCCCCGCACCCCCCTGAGGAGGAATGGGACACTGATCCGTTGTGGGACACTGAACAGTCGCGAACATAAGTCACTGGACACTTTTGGAATGGGTTTGAACTTTTTAACCAGGAAAATTTCAATTCTGCAACTAGGACGTTATGCTCCAAATTCATCAGAAATTTTTCTTTTTGATATTGTGGTATGAAGCAATCGAACAATCGTTGCGTGGTGATGACGCAATCAAAATGTATTTTTTCAAAACGGCATTATTCTTACATAGGTTTTTTCCAGCTCGCCAAAGTTTCTGAGGTTGAGGTTGGAGTCATGCCCGAGGGCTACCAAGCAAAACTTTTTTGAGGTTGCTGCGCGACCGCACATTTGCTGCAGCCTTGCTGCAAAATCGAGGTGGAAAATTCAGATATCGGCTCCTAATCAAGCTAGAGACTGGTTTAAGGCATCAAAATGATCGGCATCAATCGGCAAGTCATCGGCAAGTCCAGATGATCTTGAGACTTAATTCACGGTATCACTTTTCACAATAACAGACTACAATGAGGATAACGTAACATTTTCCGTTGAGTGCATTGCACAGATGAGATGTCCTTCGACATGGATATCCCGCAGACTGCGGGTTCAAAATAACAGATTGTGGTATTTGTATCTTTTAAAATGTCTGAGAAATCCAAAGTAGATCAGAAATTAAAATATCACTTTCATTCGTTCTTTCTCAGACGAAATCCAAGAAATCATGAGTGGTGTCTGGGGCTGCGTGAGATCCATGTCTTAATAACTTCATTTCGTCTAGGAAGATCGGCATCAGCGTCACATGCCACTACAATATAAGAGGACGTTTCGATTCTTGGGTTGTAGAATTGAATTATCGTTAATAGACTCGAAGCGATGAGCAATGATTTTTATTGGGTCACGTATCCATTTAAACAATATACAAATAGCGGTACAAACACCGTTTGGAGACTCTACGATGTTATAATGAGTTGTTACGTCCGTTGTTCTTTTGAAGAATCACATCGCCCCCATGTGTATTCAATGCGTGGGAGAATAATACATATTTTCACTGAGAACATCGGCACCATTCACAACACACCGATGTTTTGATGCTTTTAACAGAATCTAAGTTAGTCATCTCAGGCTATAAACTGCATTAAAGGTCGAATGACTGAAAGGAGCCATTGTGCACGAGACTGCACATGTCTGATGAGAGAGGAGGAGTAATCGTGTGACTCTCTTCATTTTGCATGCTCCCTCGTCTTCTCTAACCACCGAGAGAGTGCGCAAAATGAGGAGAGTCTGACGATTGCTCGAGAGGAGGGATGAGAAGAGAGTAGAGTAGGGTAAGGACAGGTAGTTTTTTTCAATTCAATTCCTGACCTTCTAACTTTTTTCCTCACTCTCCCACGGAAACTAGCGTGTGTATGCATGTCTTGCCCAACGAAGAAACAGTAGTTTCGTGGGAAACAGCTAGTCCAACTTTTTGACCAACTTTGCCACAACACTAATGTTTCATGCTAACAGCTCACTTTTGTATTTCAATCGCGTTTGATTCCCGGTCGCTTCCTCGCAAGTGGTTCTAGTTGCAACCAGTGTATATAATAGAATGGAGAGACCGTGGCCTCGTTCCCGAACTCTTGTACCGACGAGATTTATGATGCGAACAGTGCCGACGTCTAGACGATTTTTCACGGATACTTTGTCTAGACTCCCGTCATTTTGGTCCGTCATGCCCAAAATACTTGGAGTTTCTCCCTCTCATTCTCCCCTCTTATTTGGGGGAGATCGGCTCGGTTCGCATGGCTTATTCAACTCTCGTTGCAAAGTTCTAATTTTCATATTTTCGATTACGAGATAACGGGTGTCTGAGAGTATTCTCAAAGGATTTGATGGCATTTACTGAACTTAAGAAAATTTAATCGGCCATGATCAAATAATCTCAAAGAAGAATTACCTAGAACTGTTCACACCATGAAGATAATTGCTTAATTACACTTGTATTATTCGGGAAAGGATGTTAGGGAGACACTAAAATACAATGTTCGCAGTATAAATCTGTTAGCTATGAGCGTCAGAGCATTTGAACAATAGAAAAAAGTATTTCTCCGAATGTTTGACCTTCTCATAATACTACAATTCGATGATCGTTGATACGTGCTTTTCGTCAAATCTAAAGAGACTGAAAAACCTTTAGAGATTCTTTGAACGCTGAAGGTGGTTGGGGAGCGATATGATCTTCATTGTCCCCTGCCTGAACCCCGTGCTCTCGTCGAGATAACTCACAGTTTCGTATTGGGCACTAGGTCCGATGATCTCAAAAAGTGCATCCTTTCCCAGTGTGTTCACAGTAGATTCCATAAGTGTGATTATGTTGAAGAAGGGTTCATTTTTTGGTTTTTTTTTTAATCTTCCGGACGACGGTGATCATCCGACCTAGTGCTTCGTAATGTTTTCCGGAAGCGGATTATGCTCCATCCGTAGTCAATCTTTAGATCTGGGCCTGGTTGGAGTGACTAATTTGTGTCGCTCCCTTCATAACAAGAGCTAAGGCGGGAATGGGGCGGGAATGGTGTATCTTCGGCCCCAGTCTTTAGAAATATCCGACTAGGCTTGTCGGCTACATCAAACTAGCCCGCACTGCGTATTGTTTTCTCACGGCTGTTCAATCGAATACCTACTTTTTCAGCACTTTCAAAGCCGTTCTGCTTCGATTTCTCTACCAACTGGTTCAGGTACACTCGAATGTCGGATGTTAGTGCTAAAGACCGTACTACGGACATCATCGTTGGCAGCATCATTTTCTGTGTGAGTAATTGAGAATATGTTCTAGATCAACGTTATGAGAAGCATCATCCTAATCAGGAAATCATTTTTTTACAGGTAACCATCCCGGGATTCTGTTTGACACTCTTCGCCGCTGTTGTTATGTACCGCCACAAGACCTTCTACAATGGCTTCGGACGAATTTCCGCACTGAGATCATTAGCAGGTGAGTGGTGAAGCTCCGCGTGTAGGGAGCGTGAAATGTAGTTACTATGTAGAAAAAAGACAATATGTCTGTCTGTCAGTTCTGGTTATTCGATGCAGGAGAAACGATGTGACAAAATAATTTATTGAAAAAAAATATTATAAAATCGACTTTCAGACGCCGGAGTCCTTCTGTGTTTCATAATCTGTGCTGGGCCACTAACGATAATGTCAGTAATATTCATTTACACTCAGGATAAAACAGATTATTTAGAATGTTTTTTTTCAGATCCGATCGTTCCGAGGTGAATATCTTCAATCGGAAGGTCGGCCAGCTGCAGCTCTTCTTCCAAGCAACGTCATTCCATTCAGCCTTAATCCTGTCGTTGAATAGGTTCTGCGCAGTGGCCGTCGCCGGGAGGTTCGCATCTTCCACTCGAAAATCGAGCAGTCATTTCTTCGTTTCACATTTCTCAATAGAGTGACTTGATAAAAAGTAGTGTGTTCTTTAGATGAGCTCCAAAATAATGTGATTCATTTGCGAAATATGTCAGGAGCTTTGGGTTGTTGATATCCTGCTTGGAAAAAAAACAAATATTTTACAGATACAACCAACTATTCTCGGTGCCGCATACGCGATGGTGGCTGCTCTGGATCATGGCGATCAGTGTAGTCTACAACTCAGTCTACTTTATTCGTGAGTTGGGCTTTCATAGTGGTCCAATTCATACTCCAATTACTAATTCGCATACGAGAAGTATGAACATGGAATTCGAAAGTTTAGCCAGACTGATTTCGTGTAGTTTCCAGCGACTGTTATGTTATCTTAATAAAACAATTTCGGCTAAAATCACGCATGGGAGACACTAGCTGAAATAATTGCTACATCTAGGACTCTTATAATCACCAAAGTGCTTCATTTAATGTAGACTGAGTGACCTTCTAGCTTCGACTCCAAATCTTGGTGCTTTGGCCTCGGTCTTTATGATTCCATGATTCTGAAATTGGTGGAGCGCTTTTTCTTATGGTCTTATGGTCTTGGCCTTTATGACTCCATAATTCTGAAATTGGTGGAGCGTGAGAACACTAGCTCAGCTTTTAAGACCACAATAATACTGCGAATGGTCAGTAAGAGAATAACATCACGTTACTATTTTCGAGGAAAATACGCGAAAATGTTGTTTGTTGTTGATGCCGTCAGTTGGAAGTTTATAAATTTAAAAAATATACTAGCTGTGGCATGCATGGGAACCATTTTTCACCCTTTCAATGAGCTCAAAATATTGTGGCAACATCACGCGATGCTGATGTTAAGCAGAAAGCGCGTGTTCAACAATCCAGGCTTTCACAAGCCTAACACTCCTCTAATGATATCTTGTATGACGTCGCTCAAAATGAAGATCTCTTTGAAAATAGGGACGAATGATGATGCTGATCTCTTGGGAAACTACGATCTAGGTTAATCTCCTTCCTGGTTCCCTCTAGATGAGAAAGTACGGCCATGGAATATCACAACCAATCCGTTTGTGTCAGAGAGACCGGACTTGTGTAATTGCAATGCAAAACTCATAATTTAATCAAACGCACGTTTTTTTCTCTATCCTTTTTTCAAGGGCGGATACTCTACTTAGAGTCGATTATAAGACAACACAAAACACGATCTATGGAATAGCCAAGAGTTTTTGATAATCAAAAAAATTAGCTTGTTTTCTTCAGCTGACTGCAATTCCCACTACAACACGACGTCACTCATCTGGGAGTTCGACAACAGCCTCTGTGGACAGGTACGAGATCTTTGCAGGGACGCAATAGATGAGACGGTGTAGGCGCCTTCTTACTATCTAAAAACACAATATTTCGATAGCAAGATACACTTTTACTGCTCATAAATTTTGAGCAAATTCATTTTGGGTCTTTATTTTTCCAACGAGAATTTAGCTCGCAACTTTCGATTAATACCTATAGAGAAGGTAATCAGGGGACAATTCACAGGAAATGATGCTGGCAAATAAACTCGACCAAATTCCAGACACTCGCGTTCTATGTCGATTTCATCGGTACGCTTTCGCTCTTCGGCGTGATTCTGGCCATCGATATGGTCACACTCTACCTGCTGAGAGAGGCGAACAAAGTAAGATTTACTTCTATCGTGGTCTGGTTTCGAGAAAAGTCGCCCTGTCGAAATTTCAATAAGAAGATCGAAATTAGAAAACGTCGCCGGTTGCAGCAAAGCTGAGCCTAGCACGTAAAACTTGCAACTTCTGGAGACTTCTAACAATATTCAATCAATTTCACCAAGAGACCAACAAAATTGTGGACTAAAAAATCGAGAGCATCATTCTTATGCTCCTTCAGATATTTCAGAAACTCTCCAAACTCGGTTCTTCTGATGCACGTGAGCAGCTGAGAAGGCGCAAGCAGGAATTCCGCTTCTTCCTACAGGTAATCAAGCTAACTCTCACTCAATTTGCACGATTTTGTGCGTTGCGGCTATCGGAATACGCATATTTTGTGTACATTTGGAAAAACGATAATATCCACCGGATCCTTCAATAATTCTCAAATATTTGAGGCGGTGATCGTTGCTGTTCTGTACACGTTCGCCTTCACCACATTTCACGTGCTAAGCAAAGTCGCCGAAACGAGGTAAGCTATTTATTAATTTACAATTAAAATTAGCTTGTGATTTGTGATATATCGAATTGAGTAGCCAATTTAAGGGTATTTTCAGTGTTCTAATATTAAAGATAGAAATGTGCTAGGCAGGAAAAATTACATCAATCACAGTGCTGTTCTTTCAGAGAGACCAAATTCATCTGTGTTACATTCATGTGGTCGATGGCGCATTCATGTAGCGGGTGAGTTTTTCTAAGTATCATAATTAATTTTAAAATATTGATACCAATCATCGAAATCATGCTTGTGTTTGATACCAGCAATGGGCGATGACTAACAAAATGTAATTTGGAAATCTGTCACATCGAAGGCGGAAATCAGAAGACCAAGCTTGTTTTGAATCATGGCGGACGACTTTTAATTTCGCCTTAATGACTTCGATTTCATTGCCTTCTCTGTTTTGACACTCCCGAATGCCCAAAACCGCACAATGTAAGCACAGCTACAAGTGCTTTACAGGCGGGCCGACTTTGGAAAAAATATGATGGACTATCGTGAAATTCAGGCAATAGCAAGTCAATAAGTGGATATTCAGCAATCAAATCATCCTTTTGCTGTTACTCAAAAAAAAGAAATTAAACGTAAATTATCAATATGGTGATTCTTTCAGCGTCATCATTGTTCTCTGCAACAAGGAACTCAAGGCGATAATCAAACGACCGACTCACGCGCTTTCTCTCATGCGATCCACCAGGAGCGTCTCGGATATGCGGGTGAGCAATAGTGAAGGCAAAGAACTCTCCTAGTATCACGCACTCTCTCGCTCTGTCTGAACGGTTAGAGAGCACATACAATGAGGAGGGTTCATTCTCTCTTGCTAGATATTCGCATTTTTATCTATATTTTTTTCAATCATCTTATGTGAAATATATTAAAAATAGGAAAACCTGCCGATTTTTGGAACTGGTCCTGCAATCATAGTACTTTGAGGGCTTCGACAGAGAGGAATTTGATAGTTTTGTGTCAAATAAATATTTTCCATATTCAGCACATCAATGCTTCGACGGTGACAGTGATGCCAAAGAACACGGGAGCGAAGTGATGCAGAATGGACGTGGCAAATAGTGTTTCCAGATCGACAAGACCTCTTCTCATTTCGTGCGCTCTCTAGCCGGTCATACAGCGCGACAGAGTGTGTGAAACGAGTAGAGCACTTCCGATTTGTCATCACTAGAGGAAAAACGTTGTTTATCACACGATTTCGTGTATTTGATTTGAAAAAAAACATACGTGGTGTTATCTAATTAATGAGGCACGTGACAAATATTTATTTCAATTCTTCTTGTCTCTTTGTAATAAAGCAAGTCATTAATTGTAACCCGCTGACAATTTTTCAGCAATTTCCAAGCAATTAATAAATCGGATCTGGTCCCTTATATCATTCAACATGTATGTTCAATACTTGGGCACACTTCCGATCCCTCGGTATTCCCCACGACGCAATAGCACACTTATGTTTCGTTGTTCATGTCTGGTACAATCCCCTCGTAAATACGCCGCTGAGAACAGAGGACCAGATCGTATAGTCTGTTGCGCGAGCCTGTTGTGATATTGCAAACTCTGCTCTCGTTGCGACATATCCATCTCCTCTTTGAACTCCCCGCTCAGACCTCGCCTCCGCAATAGATCCCACTTGAGGACTCTCGCAAATCTCAGCCACCGGGTTGCGTCCTTTTGAGCCCCCCCTTCCTCTATAAATGTGGCCTCTCCTTTGCTGTCCTCTACCATCCATATTTCCATTTTCACTGTGCTAATTCGGGACTAATCTCTCTCACTCGCAGTCGCGATCGATATGAGGGAGGAGTACCAGGGCAGGATAATGAAGAAGTATTCCATTCTGCTCTATCATCCATTCATTTACAATGTTTCTCTCTCCCATTTTCACTGAAATATGATAATCGATGTATATTTGATTGCAATCAAATTATGCTTATTATTGTTCTCACTACTAGGCGCCTATACCGTCTCATCTAATGCGATATGCACTCGTGTAGTTCCTTTCCACGCAACATTCGATGCGCAAGCGCGCTTCTGTTCTATTGGTCTTGCAATACCCCGCCCTATCGTAAATAAACCGTAGAGACCAGATCATGTGATCCCAAGACGCGAATATGTTGTAATAGGCATAGTGTTCTCATAATGCCTTGCGTCATGAAAAAGAGAGACAAATGTGAGAAAAGGTAGGAGAGAAAGGGGGAATGAGAGATAAGGAGAGAGAAGGAGAGATGGCGGGAGAATGGGGGGTATCCATTCCCTCTTCCAGGTCAGGCCCAGCATACTTGCACATGCAATCCACTTATTCGCTCTCACATTTGTCAGTCGCCGCTGTCTCACTCTCAATGTCTCTCAATCGTCTCACTATTTTCCCTCTCCTACAGTCTAGTAATGACCGCTGATCCAATAACTGTCATTCCCGTAATTCGTTTTTCCGCATGCCGTTTTAAATTTTAGTTGTTTCAGATTCTTCCTCCTACACTGGAAGCATCACTGAACCATAGATACAACCACCCTGTCAACCTGGATAACTGAAAATACGAGACAAATTCGCAAATGGTACGTATTCTTTGAAGGTCACATTTCAAGTAGTGTTATGCTTTACTTGTAGCATTTTCCGGCTCGAGTTTCGGAAAAGTAAGTTTCTTGATTTTGGAGAATAAGTGATTAGTAAAAGTAATATATCGTGTTTGCAGCATGATATATATCAGCTCAGTGGTTATGTGCACTGCTTGACAAAGACAAGGGACATCGGAACCACACTAGAACCTTTGTGATTACACTTCGTTGTGCATCATTGGCTGCTATGAAAGAAGGAAAAGCCGATGTGTGAAGGAAGATGAGAACTACAGACCTTGAGAAATATCACACTTGAATTTCATATATTCTTGCACAAGGACTATCTTCTAGACGTTCCCCATAAGTAATTGGATACTGTGAAAATGTCATATGTTCACCATGCATTGCTATTCCCATATTGTTCTGATAAAAAATGTTCCGTACTTAGCCATGCACACAAGGAAGGGTAGAGGTTGTGACAAATTTTCAATAATACGAGAATGTCCCCGAAAAATCTCATTTGCACAGTTACAGTTATGTTTTCTCGTTTATGTAATTTGAGATAAAACCGCTAACAGTGAAAAAATGACTGCAATTGATATATCAGATGTGAATTCAACTCTACATCAGTCAATGAATTCAAATTCAATATTCATAAGAAATGTCAGAGGAACGAATGTATGTAAGAATAGACTTTGTGGGAAAGAGCTATCACATTTTCATCGTATCGAATGACCATCTTTGACGGCAGACGAGCAGGCCCTTTCATTCCGATGGCAGGAACGTTCTCGTGTCTTCTGGTCTTCATTTTCTTGAGTATCATATTCGGTTACAATCGTTTGCATCTCCAATGTACATCAGTTGAGTGTCGATATCCACGGATACGGTAATGTCGATGCTTTCCATTTGAATCTCGTAGTCATTTCTCATTCGTGCACGTTAATGCGAGCTGCTTGAAGGTATGGCAGAACTCGAAGCTGAAACTTAGTATTAACGTTCATGACCTTCGAAAAAATAATTATAACCGAGGTAAGAAGTAGAAAACAAGGAAAATATTACTATTTGCCCATTTCTATTCGACTTTTTCTGTGAACTAACGCAATGAAAATGAATGGTATAATCAACAACTCACGTATGACTGTATAATATATTATCTGCGAAAGTCGATGCTACAGTATAATGTTCACAGTGCTAGTGTAGATAGCACTAATCGAGACGGTGTATGCGCCTATTAATGAAAATATGAATGTCAATCAAATATGAGAGAACACGAAAAAGTTAAAGGTAAGAAAGACGAGAGTGAATCCCATGAATGATGTGATTCAGTGAAACTCCATTCCTATTTATGCGCTCTGATCGGATGGCACCTTCCACTGTTCGTCGGAAGCGCCCGATTAGAGTAATAAACGAGGTGCAAGTGCAATGACGCTGCCAGGGGTTATTTCTCTGTGGCTGTTGCTGGTGTACCCTCTGGCACGGCTCTTCATATTCGGTCATCTCATAAATTCTATCACAGTACTATTTTATGCAGATTTCTTCATAACTTATTTTCATAACTTCTAAAGGAGCTACGAAATCTCTGATCGAGTGTAGCCGAGCAATAGGATGCTACAGCTTTAGTTTTTTTTTGTTTCTCACACAAACGTTCACTTTGTCCTTCGCCCATGAGTATATTTTGTGTGCTTCTAATCGTTCGTTTCAAGAAGAAATAGAAGAATACACTTCATATCTCGACTAACAGCTATCAATCGTGGATAGCAGGGGAACTTATAATCGGATTAGATTAGGGGGCGTTCTCCCGCTGTTCTTAATTCCCTCGTGACATAAACCGTATCGAAAAGAATATCTGCAGATGAGCTCCAGTGCGTTGAAGGTGTGCGGTTGCGACTAGGGATGTCCATTCAATTCCCAATTCCCCTCTCTCTCACCAGCCTCTCATTTCCCTCTCACCCAATTCCGAGCGAGCGGGTTGATTGGTGAGGCAAATCGACCAAGTACTTGAGAGGAGGGAAAGGAATTGGGTGGAATTGAGCGGAAAGTCAAGTACTTGGGTCTATTTTGCATACATTTTTTAAGCATGACTGCCTTTACATATTCAAATGGGATATTAATCACCACTCTATAAAGATATATGAAGAGGGCGTGCCAAAAAATCGTTTGAAACCTTCAGATAATAGACCCAGCCAGGAATTGGGAGGAATTGATTGCTCTATCAAGTACTTGGTCTCTCGCTCTCTCATTTCCATTCTGAGTCAATTCTCAGCGAGAGAGCGGCGTCTCTCTTGCTCCGACCCCCAAGTACTTGGGAATTGGAATTGAATGGGCATCCCTAGTTGCGACGCGTTTCCTCTTTCAGAGTTTGCAGAGAATTATGATTGCAGCATAAGGAAAATCGATCCGACCGCCGTCATTTTAATGTCCTTTTAATGCAATAATTTCTTCCTGATCGTCTGTGAAGAGGAATCTTCTGACTCTCTCCAAATCACACAGTCTCTAGTCGATCAGAGTGAGCGAGAGAGTGTGTGTTATGGAGCGAGCGAGACCATTGCCTTTTGTAAATGTCCCTATACTAGGAGTAAAATTGCTCATTACCGTTCCGGCCACTCCGAGGATCTTGGGAATCAGATTCGGCTCCATGAAACCGAGTTCTCTGAAAGAGGGGCCGTTGTTCAAACCAAATTCATGAACGTTGATCCTGATAGTGCCGGCGGTTTTGTACCCTGAAGTCTTTTGATTCTTCCTGAGTGGCAAAAAATAACTTACTGGGACAGTCTTTCTTGACGTATCCGTCTACGGGGACGAGCATTCGGTGCGCAAGATAGTTCACTCTGGTCTCACGTCCCACCCTTACAAGATGCGTAAGGGCCATGGTCTGACTGGCATCCACAAGGAGAAGAGGCTCAAGAGATGCAAGAAGCTCCTAGGGAGGATCGCACATGGCGAACATCTCACGACTCTCTACTCGGATGAGAAGGTGTTCACGGTGGAGCAGGTCTTCAACAGCCAGAACACGAGGATCATTGCCAAGTCAAGTCAGCAAGCCAATGCCCTAGGAAGAACTGTCTCACGTGTTTCCCACCCGCAATCGGTTATGGTTTGGGCAGGGGTCTGTGCGACTGGCAAGACCCCCTCGTCTTCGTCAAGCCCGGTGTGAAGGTGGACAAGAACTACTACATCAAGGAGACAAGGAGATCCTGGAGAAGAACGTTCTCCCCTAGTCCCGCTCCCACTTCAAAGGGCGCCACTGGACCTTCCAGCAAGATTCTGCTCCCGCTCATTCCGCAAAACGGACCCAGAACTGGTGCACCACCCATTTGCCCGACTTCATTCCATCCGATGAATGGCCCTCGAACAGTCCGGATCTCTCTCCCCTTGACTTCAGTGTGTGGTCGGTACTGGAGAAGAATGCTTGCTCTGTTCGCCACCAGAGTTTGGATAGCCTCAAGAAATCTCTTCACAATGTATGGGAGAAAATCGATACCCACTACCTGCGATCCGTCATCGAGTCAGTCCCTTCTCGTCTCAAGGCTGTCATCAAGGCCAATGGAGGTCAAATCGAGTAATATCTTGTTGTTATCTTCCTACTATCTCTGATAAATAATGTGTACTGTTTCAAAAAAATTCGATGCCATTGAAGGAAGATACATGGTTAAATCCATGTCAAAGTACTTTCTCCGCACCCTGTAGAATGAAGAGAGAGTCGTATAGTTTCTCGAACTCTTGTCACGACTTCTCTCGATCTGGAAAAGTTCCCACTGAGGGCGTGTCGGTGCAGTTATTGAGGCAGAGTCGCATGTGAGCAAAGGTATCAACGACCAACACATCACGGCTCTCGGTGATAGTTTCAGGAGAGTAGCACACTTTGGCGAACGCGCCCTGGAAGGTAGAGAAATTGTGGATGCATTTTTATAAATATACAATTTTTACCCCAATGACAGTGAACAGAAGGAGAGAGGGAGAAAGGAGCATTGTTGGCACAATCAAGGAAAAAGGATTAAAGAGGGATATGAGAGCACAGTGATGACAGTTAATGCGAAGATTGATGGGATTAAGGAGATGTCATTATATTCCTATGTATACTCTCCGAGTGGATGGAGCCTTTCACTGTTCCGATCAGTGCAAAACACGATTTGTAAGTGCAAACCATCCAGCGAGCAATGGGCTATTCGGTCAATGGGTTTTCTGTGGCATGAGAATCGCACACTAATTCTCGCAGAATAAATATATTCCGGAACTTTTAGAGTTATTGTGGTTCAAATTTACGGAAAGAACTCATTTCTGCATTAAGAAATATCTTGAGGTACTAGAGATCGAAATTTTTGTAATCGTATGTTCACACTCTGTCGTAGTAATCGTCTGAATCTCTTCATTTTGCATGCTCTCTAGCTCTCTCTGACCTGTGAAAGAGGGTGTGAAATGAGGAGAGCCGAACCACTGGTCCTCTCTCGATCGGCCGAGCTTGTTGAGAGTTTATTGAAAATGAAGAGGCACTTACCCGAATTACTAGAGTTAGGGAAACGGGCCTTCGAAAATGGGTCTTCGACGTTTTCGAATGCAGTCCGGAATTGGCCTGCATCTCTTCATTTCAAGCTTTCTCTAGATCGGTCGAACGAGAGAGTGAAGAGAATGAAGAGAGCGCTGTATCGTTTCTGGAAGGCTGCGAATTACGTTCCATAGCAGCGTCTCGATCTCGCCTCTGCTCATCACGCTCACATTCGCCCCTATTATTCCTCCTTCCACGCTTTCTTGCTTGCAATGAAAATTTATTGTTCTTTTGGCATGTGTACGTTGGATCAATAACCGGCAATATGTTTTTCTCCCGCTATCTCAACCTCAGGTATTTCCTATGTTGATGACATGACTTCAATTCATGTATATGCTTCTTCTCAATCATGCCACCTTCGCCTTCCACTTTCCGAATCCCTTCTCTTCTAGAATGAAAATAGTGGACCGTATGAAGCACAAATGCTGTAGAAGCAGCAGATGCAGTTGCTGCAGCTATGGCTGTTGTTGTTTTTCGCACAACCATGCCTTTTCTCCTTCTCAGATGAGCCCATTTTGTAGTGCATTGTGTGTGTCTTACGTTCGCTTCTGCAAAAGAAGAGAAGAAGGCAATTCGTATAGTGACATTTAATGGGATGGATGAGATGAGGGCCCCTCCCGTTGCTCCTAGTTCCCAGTGACACGTAACGTATTGAAAAGAAGGACTGCAGCTGAACTCTTGAACGGGGCAATGGCCTCGCTCTCTCCATATCACACACTCTCTCGCTCACTCTGATCGACGAGAGAGTGTGATTTGGAGAGAGTCAGACCATTTATCCTTGAGCGGGGAAGCATTTTCTATGCGTTTCCTGTTGCAGATTTGCAGAGAATACTGCTTGCATGACAGGGAAAAGCGTACCGATCGACGGCGTTTTGCCCTGGGAAAATGCAATAACTTAGGACAGAAAGCGACAAAACTGCCGGCGGGTGCTACTATGAAAATAATCCATGTTTTCTGCAAGTTGATACCACTAGAACAAAGCTCCTAGCTCCCTTCAGACGGATCACACGGATAAGTGAAATATATTTAGCGGTGAAGAACGAGGAGACGACATGAGTTCCAGGAAAGTAGACGAGAATAAGTATCAAGATGCTTCAGCAGGAGAATTATTCAAGTATTCATTCCTCTGTGTGCTGTTTACGGAGCAATTATTTCGGCAAGATTTTATTCGAAAGTCATCCAATAGCATTGCCACTTCGAAACATATTAAGCTGGTTATACAATTCCAATTCCATGTAGCCCAGAGCCCCTTGAGTATATATCTTCTTCTCTGTTAGTCAAGACCTTGCAGAAAGCATATGCATCAGAGAAATTCTTCACTGTCTCCTCGACAACAGAGGAAAGTGATGCGGATTGTCGAGTTGTTAACCATCAAAAGGTGAACTTCGCAATTGCGATACACGGTGGTCTTGATCTTCTGTAAAAAATCATATCTTCGGAAGTCAATTTTATCATTACAGTTCCATCCTTGTTGAGGTCTTGGGGATCAGGTCCGGCTCCATGAATCCGATCTCTCTGAGCGAGGGGCCATTGTTCACGCTGACGGGATCGGAATTGATATTGAGCCTGCCGGCATTCTTGTAGGCTGAAATGTTGTGATTCTTCATAGAAAACATCATGACCGATGTTACGAGTCGATTGATTGTATAAACACAATTCACGTACGAGTGGGTATGTGCGATAGGGTAGAAGCTATCGCATCATTGAGTTTAGTGCGAGTGTATGTCGCACTTATCGAGACGCTGTAGGCGCCTAGTAATGAGAGAATTCAGATATGAGCGAGAACGCGAAAAAGTAAAATGCGAGAAAGCGAGAGGGAAAGCAAATAATGATGGGGTTCAGTGGACCCCATTGATTATCGATTGGTTCATAAATGATTAGACAGGACGAAAAACGATTACCTACTCTACCGAGTGAAGCGTGAAATGAGATTTATTGACTATCAAAGACTTCTCTCAATTTGTGCTTCACTGATCGCAACAAAAGCGGAGTGAAAAAAAGCGAGTAGTATCCTTCTCCTCCTCTCGAATCTTTCCTCCGTTTAGGCGCTGCAAATAGTGAGCCTTTGATGGGAAACCATTGGAAACCACCTCATGCTTATAAGCCTCTCTCCGGTCCTCTCCCCTCATTCTCCTCTCTGTTCTTCAACATGAAGAAGCTAACCATTATCCTCACTACTCTTACAGCGGTAAGCATTGCTGATTTGGACTACTCCTCTACTCATTCCATTCCAGACCTCGTATTCCTTCACTTGCTATTCCCCCACGGTTTTCACCGGCGCCCATGAGCTGCTGAATGTCAGCGTGGCGGTGCATCAGCGCCAATGCGACATGAACTGCACCTCCAATCTGGAGGTTTCTTATCTCTCTTCTTATCTTTCTTATCTTTATCGCATTGGAATATGGAAAGGAATCTTGACTAATCATCGTTCTCGCAGTGCTCGGGCTATATTATCGATCGAGAGGTGGTCAAGCCTGGCGTTGCCTGCGCCTATTTGGGCAAGCCAAAGGCGTCGGTGACGTGCGACCAGCCGAAAGATGGATACAAGAAAGTGGAGTGTGGAGAGAGTAAGTCATTTCCGCAGCGGGCGCCGAAAAATCAATAATGCTGCAGAGGTAAAGGAAGCGGGCTCCGTAGTGATCGGAACTTCTATGTACGGTGTGGGAGAGGGAGCGTCTCAGAAAGAGTTGGGAATCATGCCCGTTCTCATCAAGAAGATGGGACCCTCGAAGGTACTGAGTTAGCTAATTAGTGTTAAATTGATACACTTGTTTTTGAGACCATCCATACCAATGTCGCGTCTGGATGTGAGCTTCATTATTTGCTCGCCGACAACACGTCGGTGGTTCACAAGTACTTGGGCAACCCTACGAACTACATCGAGGAGTTCCACAGCTACATCGATCTGTGGGCATATTGCAGGCACTAAGAAGAGAAGGCTATGGATATGTATCAAGCATGAATGTTATTTGAGAATCAGAGGGGGGCGGTTTATATGGGACTGGGTGTGCTATCTGATATTCAGATATAACTTCGCTTTTCTGGTTGAGGAAACACACTTGTTTATGGAAATAAAGCATGTTCAACATTATTGTATTGCAAAGTGAAAGCAACACTCTACATATAAAGGAATAATTATGAATGCACTGTCTGCATTGACGATGATAAGACGATCGGGTGACTCCCTTCCTCACTCATTTTTTCGTTCTATTTCACAATCGAATTTCGTGGCGAATCATTTTCTTTGTTGTTTATTGTAACTTCTTCTTCCAATTTTTCATCCCCATTTCCCAACCTCACAGTCCTTTATTCTCCATATATCAGGCCTCTCACGAGAGAATCGGGACAAACAGCCATTTTCGGTTGACATTTAAAATTGAATTTTTTTTGCTTCTCATATTTCCGACAAGTATCGAAGGTGGGTAGCCTAAATCTGAAGTTTCAGAATTTTACAATGTGCTGCAGCTGCAGCAGGCTGCTGCAAATTTGAGGCGATGGGTGCTTTTTTAAGAGGTTTTAAGTTAGAAATGTGGCTGTTTCTGTCGGCTAATATGTTTTATGATCAAATGAACGATTTTGCCACGAATTGCTCATTTTTCACTTTTGCGACCATTGCTGCAGAAGCTCATTGCACAGGTTTTTGATTTATAACTTGAGCGTCGATTTTTGCTAGCACTCCAATTCAGTCTCATTTTGTAGAGCTCGAAATTCTGATCATACTACATTTTTTGCAAAATTTTAAACGGGGGTCCTGGTAGTTTCCCAGAGTGCCGAAAGTTCCGTAATGCGCTGCACGGTTCACACTCAACGAGAAAGGTCGCAGGTTCGAATCCCGGAATGTGCCAAAAATGTTTTTGCAGCAATGGTCGCAAAAGTGAAAAATGAGCTATACATGTCAAAATCGTTCATTTGATCATAAAAACATATTCGAGGTCAGAAACAACCACATTTCTAACCTGAAACCTCTTAAACAAGCAGCAATAGCCTCAACTTTGCAGCAGCATGCTCCAGCTGCAACAACTGATATGCTCAAAACAAAGTAGGAGGACATTCTACGACCCAACCCCGAACTAAAAAACCCACAAGCTGAAATATTTTATTTTTCAATGTCAACTCATTGTCCCGATTCTCTCGTGAGAGGCCTGATATGTAAGGATTATATATAAGGATGATATATCAAGCCTCTCATGAGAGAATCGAGCTGAGACAGGGAATGTAGAGGAAATCGTGAAATGCGTTCTAACCGGTTTTGGCCATCCTGGGGAATGTCTGAGTGACCCCCGAAGTCTTGTTGTTCAGACTTCATTTTGGATCTTCCTGCACGGAGTCACATTTCGGCATCACTCACTTCAAGAGCCGATTTCTAGAAAACAGTGGCAGATAGAACAAAATTGACCTCTGAGTGACCCCGGCTCATTTTTCGAGCTCTATCGATCTATATAGCTCAAATCCTCAAAATGTTCATTTTAACCACGCTACATTCAAGGTCGATTTTCTCGAAAACGAATGGAAAGGAGCAGCTAAAATTTTAAGAGCGCATGCATCTGAACGAGAGCTGTCGAACAAGTTGCATGCGCAGAAAATACGAACACCTGGGTGAGACTTTCGCATGTTGAAATTTCCCGGATACTTTATTTTCAACGTACAAATTTTACTCACGCCGCTTTCTTCTGACCGCGCGGCCAAGAATGATCGGTTTTCCTTCGAATTTGTCTGTTGAAAAGAAAGTTAAAACGATCCGGGAAAGTTCAACAGGCGAAAGTCTCACCCAGGTGTTCGTATTTTCTGCGCAAGCACCTTGTTCGACAGCTCTCGTTCAGATGCATGCGCTCTTAAAATTTTAGCTGCTCCTTTCCATTCGTTTTCGAGAAAATCGACCTTGAATGTAGCGTGGTTAAAATGAACATTTTGAGGATTTGAGCTATATAGATCGATAGAGCTCGAAAAATGAGCCTGGGTCACTCAGAGGTCAATTTTGTTCTATCTGTCACTGTTTTCTAGAAATCGGCTCTTGAAGTGAGTGATGCCGAAATGTGACCCGGTGCAGGAAGGTCCAAAATGAAGTCTGCACAACAAGACTTCGGGGGTCACTCAGGCATGCCACAGGATGGCCAAAACCGGTTAGAACTCATTTCACGATTTCTTCTCCATTCCCAAGAACGGCTATTTTAGATCGATTCTTTCGTGAGAGGCGTGATATCATCCTTTTGACCAAGTTCTTTTGATCTCCACTCGCAATTTGCATCATACTGACGAGGTCCACACGTTTTGAGGCGTGTCGGGTGTACAGGTTCACGTCTCGTTCATTCACGTATCGCGCGATTGCGCCATCACTCTAACCTGGCGAAGTTAGCCGCGCACTATCCCCAGCATATTTATGCGGACGCAGCCTCTGTTTGCAAAACGGGGACTCATCTCACTCTTTAGCAACGTGAACACAACGTTAAGTCACCCTTTCACTGAAAAACATAATAAATTTCGACTCTTTTGAATAAATCGAGAGCTCGGGAAACAGCCATGCATCGACGTCTTTCAAGTATGTGGCTATATTTTCTTAACGACCCATGAGACTCGATCTTTCTCGATCGACTGCAACTTCGATTCCAACAATTCTTGCATTGCCTTCAGAAATAAGAAAGATCACGAACAAGCTTGTTCACTGTTCTCCATTCGTCGACCATTTATCATTATTAAGCAAAAGTATAATCAAAGTTTGTATGGGCAGAAGTATGCAAATTTGCGCTGTCCATCGGCAAAAATGTTGATCTCCTCGTATGTTTTATCCACGTAGATCTCCCATTCACCGATTGGTCGGTTTCTTGAATTTTTACCTCCGTGGAATCCGTGCTGGAAATGAATATGTAGCTTGCACAACAATACTTATATAGAGGGTGAAAGATATAACATGACACATTGACATTGAGCCAAGTCTTAACACGAAAGTCTCCAACAACAACCTATACTGGTTAGATTAATCCTTCCGGTTTTTGTTGTTCCGTACTTCTTGAGATCCGAGCGTTCCGCTTGATATTTGGGAATGCCTTCTGAAATCTGCTTCAATCTCACATCATCTTCGAACTGCACCAGGGGTAAATGATCAATTGTGTTGGTTGGTATGAGCCTTCAATTATTATATAATTTGAAAATTTTCAAGTGACATCTGAACGATTCGGTAACTAACCAGGGAAGGGGTGACTGGAATACGCGAACTTCATCGGGAGGCAAGCTTGAGAACACAGAGGGAGAAGCCCGAAGATCAGCAGTATCTGCGAATCCAGATGTGAGAAAGATTGTAGGAAATGCAGATACCTTGAAACGAAGTTCGAACATTTAAAGCAAATATATCGCTCAGATTGACATAACACAATAAAGAAACTCTAGCATTCTGTGCAGCGGATTCGATTGGGCTATGCGTGGACAATTTCTCAAACACAGGCGCGTAAAGGTGAAAGAATGAATCGTTTGTCGTTCCATCAACTCACTACGATCTTAAACAGGATTGCTAAAGGAATGAATAAGGCGTTCCAACTTTCTCTCGATGTGGATCGCAATGGAGAAACTGGATAAGGTGAAAGCTGCCACGGAAAATGAGGGTAGGAACACAAAAAGCTCATTGTGCTAAATATGTCCAGTTGTTATTCTCACCCCGAACATGGCGACGAGCGTCGCGGTGACTCTATTGCTGTTGCATCTCTTGTCGGGATTCTGCAAGAGGTTTGTTTGGTCAAAATAACAACAACAATAACAGCAACAATAACAATAACAACAGCAAACCTCCAGATCACGGTAGAAGGAGCTTCTGCTCTTGGCGAAGGCTGACTTGTGCACGGTGTATATGGGAACGGACTCAGTATCTTTATCGCAAAGTTCCGAAAAACAGCTCCAAATTTCGGTGTTTTCAGAAAAAAGTATGACTCCGTCCACTTCGAAGACGTACCACGTCGAGAAAAAAATTTTCTTAGGAAAACGGTCAACGCCATTTGAAAGAGCACGTTTCGAAGTACCATTCACGTTGTTTTCGGCCCGATTGATAAACATAAATTTCCACGTCCCGGCATGGCACAAAGATCTCGAGTTTCTCCCGATTCATCTCTTATGCAGAAATCGCATTTCTCCTTTTGATTAATCCGACATTAAACTACCCATTGGGAGGAAATCGTTCACATTCGACAGAACAATTAGTCGACCGATATTTTTTCCCAAAATACGATTGAATGTGTTGTTTTCATAAAACTGCTGATACTTCCGCCAAGATTATGCTACAAGCCAGTCGCTTTAATTGCGCATCACATTTTTTACTCTTAAAACAAGTCCCATGCTAATTCCTTTTCAGTACCATTCAAATTCTCACTTGAATGCCTCTCCGTAAGCTCAATATCAAAGACAAGACCAAAGATTCCTTGAAGAATGTACTCTCTCCAACAATTTAGCATCGGATGTAATTAATCCTCAGAGCGGAACTGGAATCTATTGAGAAAATGCGAATGGTTGTTTTTTCGCGTTATATTTAGTTAAAATTCAATGATTACAATTTCTGATGTCTCCCATATGGAATGACTTGGTCCTTGAACATCTGAAAAACCGCAAGCGTCTTCCTTCCACCAAATAATTCAATTTTCGCAGTGAATTTTGCAATAAATACTGGAAGTTTTGCATCCGCCTTCCGGAGTTTTACCTGAACTATTTCGGTGTTGGGTGTGCTGACTGCTGAAAGAGAACTGTGCATCCATTCTCGAACGTAAGCAAAAATGCATAAACGTGTATTCCAAATCATTTCACAAGCTCTACCAAAATCTACCAAAATGCCCTCCCTTCGAGAACTCAATGATTATTACTTTCAAACTATCGAAGTCACAACCGAGGTTCAGCATAATCATCAGTACAGGGAAGAGGAGAGAAGTCGTCAGGAGTTTCTTTAAACTCGCCTGAACCAATTAATAAGTAGATGCTCATTAATTGAAACATTCGAACTGCACCAGCTAATTGACGACCTCGACATCATTACAAACGCATTAGGCGACATAAAAATCGATGAATTTGTAGTCTCGGACCTCGAAGAAATGCAAAGATAAGTACAGGCGGGAAAATAATGTCATAGCTAAATTTGCGAATACTGTTACAAACAACAGTCTTCAGCACTCTATTCTTGGAATTCATCAGTGCGCACTCTGTGGGAGAAATCGTACTCAATTTTAAGTCGGATTTCTGCTGTTGAACTATGGTGAAGAAAGGTATCAAGAGGATTTAATTCTATTGAGTCATCAATATATTTTAAGCAGTCTGGAATTTATGTCAAAAGCACTGACAAAAATCTCATCGATCGAACTCAACATTACCGATACACACATGGATCTTGCTCGAGCACAAGCAAAGTGGAATCGAATAAAGAACAACGATGTCGTGCCGTCTTTCCCCAATACAACAATCGATGTTCAAGTCCTTGCTGGAACCCCCCACAGACACGACTTTCGCATTCGGCTTTTTACGACAATTTAAGAGACCGTCCACCAGAGAACGTAACAGGTCCACGGATGGCCAAAAATTCGATAAATCCCAAACTTTTTTTCTGAAGTGTGGGTACGGAGTGCTGATTGACGGCCCCAATGGCTAAGGCTAGGGGTCGATTTTGAAAAATTTAGAGGTGCCCCTCATTTTGGAGGTCGAAAAATTCGATATCTCAGAATGACACGTCATATATACTTTCTGGTGTATTTTCACGCGTAGAACACGAATTTCGCTATCCGAGTGAGAGAAAATGCGAAATAAAAAAGTTTATCCCGAAAAACCTCTTTTTCGTCAACATAATAGAGTATATCGATCTAAAAATGGTGCACATTCTCGATACGATGTTCGGAATCTACGTAACAAGTTATGTATACTTTGACTTTAAAAATTTTCAGAATTAAAAAAAAATAGACTTTTGAGATATTGCGATCCAAAGTATGAAAAATACGTCAAATTGCTGAACATGGGTTCACATGGCCCCGAAAATGTTCGCTCCCTGTAGCTCTACTGGTCTAAAAACAATTCGTTATATCTTATCACGCGTCTTCTGCGAGATTGCATGAAAACGGACCCCCTGCGGCACTAGGAGCCGAAAGTTTGAGCAATATCCATTTTCCGGTTTTGAGTCCGGATCTAGTGTATTTCAACTCCCAGATGAGCTAGGATGATGGCATTGGGCTCAAAATGTGCGGAAAATTATTTTAAACAACTTTTATGTTTACGTCGAAAATGTAAAACCACATCTTCATATTGTAATTTTCGAGAAAATGACAACGAAATCAGATAATAAATTCTACTGGCTCGGGAACCCCCCTGTTACCCAATGTTTCTTTTCATATTATGAATCCTCGATGTCGATATAGTCTAGGAAAAATACTATTTAAACTCTGCGTTGTGGCTTTTTGAGTTTCTGATGCCCGGAAGTCGATTAAGTGAGCTATGTGGTGATATAGGCATTGCGAAATTAGTCATTATTCGACTCTATTTATTGTGTTTTGATGAATTATCAACATTTTGAGATGGAAGACAACCATTCATGCTGAAAAGACGGGATTTAAAATCATTTCTAAAAAGTCGATTTTTTCGACCCCGGAAAATCGAATAATCTCAAACTTTGAAAATTGCTGATTCTTATGACAAATTCAAATTCACTGACAAAATTAATTATTTCAAAGCCTATATCACCAATGGAATTGACCGGTTTGCTCATTTACAGGTTGTTGAAAATGGCAAGGGATGAGTTTTGCTGAACCATATTTATCTTACGAAAGTACCGCTTGTTTCGACGCAAAATGATCTATTTTATGATAAACTCGATCAGTTTTATTAAAATATTGTATCAAAGAAGAAAAAATAAAACTTCGAATATTTTCGATTTTCGTGGGTCTGAAAAATCGACTTTTCAGAAATGAAACACCTAAACTTGCATATTTTGGTAAAATTGTGCGCGAATTGAATTAATAAAAATTCAAATTTCCCACAAGTGGAGTGTTCTTTCTCTCACTTGTTTAATGATAAATTATACCTCCATGAGTGGTAATTGGAACGCACTTATGTTAGTCACTGTTGTTGCAATTCTGGATTCAGAAGAGTTGGTCAAGTTGGCTACGAATCAGCGGCTAACCTTACACTCAGTGAAGTATATCTTTGATTCCGCTCAACATAGCACCATATCTGGCGTATATTTTGAAAGAGCATTGACGGGGTATATCACCATGCTGTAGAAGTTTGGTTCATTATTCATCTCTGCGAATTCATCTCTGCGAACCTGATCAAACGAATTAAAAAAAATTTGCACCAAATTTAAATCAGTTCATATTAATATTTTTCGCATAGCCAGCGTGCGCAGTTCAGCCCTACCCTATGGTTTGAATGTGCATGAACACCCCAAACATATACTAGGAGGTCAGGCATTGATAATGTTTGAGAAGTATCCTTCATGGAAATATGGTGAACCTCCGAAATGCGACAAAACTTATGTTACAACCTAATAATTTGGCACCCAATTAAAGCGACTGGTATGAGCATATTTGTAATCGTTGCAGGAGTTTCAGTAGTTTAGTGAAGACCGAATATAAAATCAATACCACATGTTGCGAAAAAAATCTATCGACATTGATCTGTCGATTGAAAAGGGTTATCTTCCAAAGTAAGTTACGACTTTACATGTTCTGCAAGTTCAGCGCCTTCACCTATCGAAACTTCCTTTCCAGTATGCTACATGTCACAGCCGCTCTTTGTAAAATTATCCCTATTCGATCAAAAATGGGTGATCTGGGGTTTCGGGAAGAGGATTGGTAAGCGAAATCATCGTCGTGTAATGTCGATGAGCCCTCTACTTCTTGCGCCCTCAGGGTAAACGCGCGAAAGCATTTCTCGAGTGATCTTTGATGGAGTTGGTAAGATACTTCACTTCAGGTATTCGGCAAGCCCTTTTCATATAGCACTCAAGTCGCAGATCCCGATAGAGCTGAGAGTAGGGGATGCCAATGGGGACTTAAAAGATGCCGTAAGTTTCGACCAACGATGAAATAGGCTCCCTCTGGCAACGATAAAGAATTCTCTAGTCGGATTCCACCGACTAAGACTTCTGATCAGGGGCGGTAATCAGGATTGAATTTCATTGTCTCTAGTGTAGCTGTTCATTCTCTTTTTTGAATTTACCTCGCTCTCATAGTTTATTCTTGTAATTCACGTCCTTTACTGTGGAAATCGCTTGCGCTTCTTAATACTCTCATTCACGCCACAGTTTGTACATAATTGTTATTTAGAATAATAAAGTTCTACCGAACAACACATTTGGTCATGCGATCTCTGAAGTAAAACAGAGAAATAAAGCAATCAGAGACGTTTGTTTACGTGGGAAATGTTTAGATGTTAGTCACATGCCCGTTTTGCGCAGATTTCTAATCTTTTTTTTTCAAAATTTAACATTGTTGAATATAATTGAATGTAACATTTTTCTATCATCTCGTAATGGAAGATGAGGTCCGCTTCATTTATTAAAATACTACATACACATGTAAAACTCATGAATATAATGCCTATATTGGGCGCATACATAATGTTGTTCCTTCAATTAAATTCTAGTTAATTTGAGCCGAACGAGGTATTCGTGTATCTGGTTTCCAGCGAGCACTTCACAAGCAATCAATTCATTAGGGAAAGACGGTACAATTTCGTTGTCCTTGATTCCGTTCCATTTTGCTTGTGCTGTGGCAAGATCAATGTCCATATCGGTAATTTTGAGTTCTATTGATGCGACCATTTGAAGAGCTTTCGACATGAACTTCAGAATGCATGACATATAATGAGCTAACTTAATAATGATGTATAATTTCTAAATGCCTCAAGGTCCGCTTGAAACCTTTATTAGCCAATTCCCAGTCGAAGCCCGATAGTTGATGCCGACTTGATTTAAAATTTAGGACGAGTTGTCCAACAGAGTGCACGCGTATGAATTCCAAGAAAAGATTGCTAAAATATTATTTTCCATATGCCGCAATAAGTGAGCAATGACAATATTTTCCCACCTGTACTTCGTATAGATTTCTTCAAGATCTGAGACTATAAATGTATCGATTTTTATGTCAACCAATGCGTTTGCAATGATGTCGAGGTCGTCAATTAACTGGTGGAGTTCGAATGTTTCAATTAATGAGCATCGACTGATTAATTGATTATTGCGAGTCGAAATCCATTCTTGCCGAACATGATCGACATTTGTTGTGACTTCGATAATCTGGAAGATTTGCATGATCATGTCAAACAATTTGGCATGAAAGGTCTCTCGACTGAGCATAGCTATCCTCTACAGAATTATGTTTGCTTATTGCTTACCTCCGAGAATGGAATTGTAGTTTTTTCCAGCAATTAGCACATGCAACTCCGAAATAGTCCAGGAACGCCTCTGGTAGGCGGATGCAAAATCTCCAGTATTTAGGGCATACTTCACTCCGAAAATTGAAGTATTTGATGGAAGGAAGAAGTTTGCGGTCTTTCAGATGTCCAATCGCCAAGTCATTCCATCTGGGGGAAATCTGAAATTTTTGTCATTGAGTGATAACTAAATATAACACGAAAAATCACCAACCATTCTCATTGTCTCAATCGATTCCATTTCCACTCTAAGGATCTTCCTAATGACATCAGATGGTAAATTGGTGACAGTGAGTGCACTCCTCGAGGAATCGTTGGTCTGGCATTTGAGCTTCCGCTTACGAGGAGGCATTGAAGTGGTAATTTGAATACAGAAAAGATTGGGCATTGGATTTGTTTTGAAAACAAAAGTTGGCGCGCAATTTATGCAGCTGGTATGAAGCATAATCGTGGCGGGAGCATCAGCAGTTTTCTGGAAACCACTTTAAAACAACGCAATACAAGATTAATCGGTTGTCACTTTCTGGGCGCAGATCACGATGTGGGCGGGATGGAGGGGTATTAGGGGAAATCGCTCCACATCAAGGAATGGAATGTAACACATTTTCAAAAGAATTTTAAACAATCGGCTCGTTGAATCTGTCAGAAAGGTGCGAGAAAAGCACGCGAACTTTTAACGCGGCTCGATGAAAAACTTGTTAACTTTTCATCGAACTGCATGAAAAATTTGCGAACTTTTCTCGCACCTTTCTGACAGATTAAACAGTCCGAATATTTTGTGAAAATTTGTAGAGATGTATTTATTTAATGGCCGCGTTACGAGTGCGATTGTTCTGTGAGCATTTTCATGGTTCAGAACAGAATGCGATCGGTAAATTATTTCCCTGTGTGTCATAAACGCTTCTTTAAAAAAAACATTCCTCCTTGGAGAAGAGAGGATGCCAAAGAGTGTCGGACTCGAAAGGATGGAACAAATGTCGTAAATCACATGAAAGAAACTCGTCTACGCCAGGTCCCACTAATCGGGGGCTTCCGAGCAAGACTGGAAGGATCCGGTCGTGTAATATTAAATATGAATGCGGTCCTCTGTATCTCATCATTCATTGGCCATTGTGGGATTGTAGAATCTTTCATCCTCCCTCTAACGCTATATTCTCACAGCGCGCGCACTTTCCTGTTAAAGTCGATAATATTTCTTATTGTTCCCATTGCTAGGCGCCTATACCGCCTCGATTATTGCGACCTACACTCGCAAAGAGCATAGTGATGTGGTAGCATCTACTCGAAATAATCTCTACAATCAGACATACAACGTGAGTTTTTAAAAATGTATAAACTTTATTGAAAATTTAAATTTAGGGAAATACAATTTTGCCGAATTCCGTCACTGGTCTTCCTCACTGTGGATCAGTATTCGGATAATGCGGTGATCTACAGTATTCGCGTGAGTATGCATTTCCGATCACCATTAGCCAAATTATTTTTTTTCTAATTTTGTTTTATCACAAACGCAAGGATTTCATCACAATAAAAAACTGCAATTATGGAGCCAAAATTAAATCATGTGAAAAATGGATATTTCGTTATATTTCAGAATCGGAAGTCTGCTACTCAACTCGAGTACGACGAGTAGTTTCCCAAGATGACCGAACATTCTGCTAACCTTGCAATAGCTGCGGCACATCACAAACATAGCACCGATTAGAAAGCAGATCGATAACTCAGCGATCCATGTGAAGATGCACAGTAACAGGTGTACAGCCAGTGATCCACATTTTCCTGAATAATCCCCGATCTATTTGTACAATTTGCTATGTTTATCTTGATAAAATTGTCAAAAAAATACATAATACTACTCTTTTTTTTGTTTTTCAATGTATTACCTTGCAAATATTCGTTTCAAAAACATTATCAACATGAAAGTATACTACTGTTTTCAATAAGAGGTGGGAAGAAAGAGGATTGGTAATATCACAGCGAAATCATCGAAGGGTAGAGTCGACCATTCCTTTTTCTCTCTTGCGCCCACATCGTAAATTTGCGAGAGTGAGTACATCGAGTGATCGTTGATCTCATGTTTGTAAGAAGTCATCGACGATAGCACAATTTATTTTCCTGCCGCACTCAAGTCGTTAATTCGCACATTTCGTTAGAGCAGAGAGTAGGGAATGCCAATGGGTACAAGATTTGAAAATATCTCACACCTGTCGATGAAAGGAACTCCCTCTGGCTACGATAGGTTCCTTTAATCGGGTGTTTCCAGCTAAGAGAGCGGTAATCGCGATTGAGTTTCATTGTATATCATCATTCACTGGTTTAGCTGTATCTTTCTCATGTTGAATTATTCGACTACTCTCGCATATTTTATTCTCGTAATTTATTTCTTTTGCTGTAGAATTCCATGGCGTTTCTAATGCTCTCGTTACCAGGCGCCTACACCGCCTCGATTATTGCGATCTACACTCGCAATGGGCTTAATGATGTTGCAGCATAAAATCGTATGGATTTCTGCAATCAAGCATACAATGTGAGTTGGATTCGTGAATTTCATATGAGTAATGTTACAGCATGTTTGAACATTTTCAGAATCGTCTATCGCTGCGGTGTATTTCACTCTCCAACAGTACATGCAATCCATGGCTGCATACCATCACTTCGCCATTGACAAGAATGAAATCGTGGAAGGAGTTAATTTGTCATAGATCCTACCTGAATCATCGGCGGTTTGAGATAGGGTAGGGTGGAGACAGAGACCATAGATCTCCGATCTATGACAAATCCAACGATAGTTGCGTACGTGCCCGAGGTGAAACCGTGCAATCTCTCGCCATTTGCTGACCATCTGTTCGTTGCCAATCAACTGATGAAGAAGAACCACTGTGAATTGGTGCGGACGATTTTTCTTGAGATTACTTTAAACTATCATCCACTTTCAATACTTTACATTGCAGAACAGTAAGCGAATGTTCAAATTATGACAGCCGAGATATCCGAAGTGAAATATCGCTGAGAGGACAACGATCTTTATGTAGTGTGAAGAAGACAATCAGTTTCTGAATCCGGAATTGCCACTTTACTTTCATTGAATAAAGTTGTGTACTGCCTCAGTCCAGTCGTAACACCACAAATCACCTTAATAATGATTCCTCATCAAAAGAGAGAGTACACCAAGTGGTACTAAACTGTACAAGAATACATAACTGTAGCACAAGATAAAATATTGGGGTGTCCGGAAAGTTCGTATAATTTTTGTTTTTATTTTTTATTCAATGCTTTACAATTCTCAGTGACCAATGTATGCCCCCTTCTTTCTCACTACCTCCCTCCAGCGATTGGGCAGGGTCTCGATTCATCTCTTCCAGAATTCGGGTTTCTTCGAGACCGCCCAGTTCACGAAAGCCCTCACAACTTCATCTCGATTCTTGAACTTCTTTCCTTTGCAGAAGTCAGAGAGAGAGCGGAAGCAGTGGTAGTCGCATGGGGAGAGATCCGGGGAATACGGTGGATGGGGAATCCTCTCGATCTTCAGCTCGTCCATTTTCTTCTGGGTCATCTTCGCTCGATGAGGGCGAGCATTGTCCATCAGAAGAAGAATTTTGCCTTGGTTCAGGAGTCTGGGAGGGACTCTGAATGCTACATTTTCCAGTTGTTCAGAGAAGAGGTCGGCATTGATGCTGGTGCCAGGAGCGAGGATCTCCCAGTAGATGGGACCGAGCACTGAGAAGAAGATGCAGAGGAGTTCCTTCTTTCCGTGCTCTTCCTTCTTCGGGACGGGCGTGGGCTTCTCATCTGCATCCACCCATTGCAGTCTCCTCACAGGGTTATCGTACGTGATCCACTTCTCATCTGTAGCGATGATGGAATTGACCCATCGAAGATTGGATCTACGATGGAGTAATTCCCGACAGACTTGAACACGATTTTTCAGCTGTTCGGGGGAGAGGTCATGGGGAATCACTTGTGGGAGTTTCGGCTTCTTCCCAGATCGATGGAGGATATCGGACACCGTTGATCTGGGAGTACCAGTATCCTTCTTCAACTCACGCACACTGGCCATGGGCTTGCGCTTCAGTGTGCGGAGAACGAGAGGCTGATCGAGGGAGGGAGGACGTCCAGAGCGTGGTTGATCATCGAGACCAAACTCCCCTTTCTTGAAGCGGGAGAACCACTTATAGCAGAAGGGTATGGAGGGGGCGTCAGCTCCTTCCGACTGGGCCAGGGCAGAGTGGGCCTCCTTCACGGATCGGCCAAGACGGTAGTAACGAAGTAAAACTGCTCGGAGGTAGAGATGGGAGTCCATCACAAGAATCAATGTAGCAACTAGGAGACTGATTAAATCCTCTCACTACTCAACGTCAGAATGATGCAATACATTGTTGACAAACAGATTGCGCAATCACTGCATTTGATCGCGAACTGACTTTTTTCCGAAGCATTATACGAACTTTCCGGACACCCCAATAAATTCCCTTCGCAACGATAAGCCAGCCCCCTATAGTAGAGAGTAGCCAACAAATTGCTTTATGGCGATATTTCATCGAGCTTTACTTTGGCTTTCTTGTGAGTAGAGCAATACGGAATATTATTTATCGATGGAATACAATATAGAATAGTGGAGGTGGGAGGTCTCATCGGGCTTGGATATCAGTTGAGAAGTATACGTTCTTGTCCGTTTCGTCATCGAAGCAGTTGTATATCCTCCTCCTCTCCATTTTTCCTCCATTTATGGGCAGTGGATGTGCCATCGAGTTGTCTCAATGGAACATAGAGCGTGAATTTCGAAAAAAAGGGTATACGTGGTGTTTCTACCTGATGTTTCCTGGGTGATTTCATATTTCTTTCTCCTCTTCCTTCTTTCTTCATTAGTGAATATTGGCTCTTCTTTGAATAGATCGATTTCTTCTTCAGATACGTAAACATATCTTGGGTAGCAGTAGATCTTATGAAAACTATTTTTCTCCCCGAATTTGTCTCGAGTAAATCCGGAATTAGCGGTCTTGAGCTCTCAGTTCTGGCGAGCGAGGCTTCCAGTGTAGATGGAAGAATCTGAAACAAAGTTCGATTTATTTCAAAAAAAAGCAATTGGAAAGAGAGAAAATGTTCTCGATGTTACACTAGTTTCCTTCATTCCAGAGTAAATATGGAATATGTAACTACAGATTATGGTAGGAAAATCAGGGAGGATACGAAAGACAACAAGGTGAACTACGAAGGGACTCAAATAATGAGACAGGAAAGGGCAGACGTGCTTGCAAGTGACAAAAGGGGCGTGGCCTATGTGGGAAGACGCGAGACTAAAATAGAGTGTAATGGAGATGAAGTGAGAAGAAGATATGCCAGATACAGCAACGAGAAATAGTAAGTAGATTAGAGAGAGTCAATTGAGGTGGTGAGTGAAAAAGAGGAATATTGGCGGGAATTGAGGCGAAAAATGCAACTCACAAGACTGTAAAACGGGTTTCAATTAGAATTGATAGAGAGTGGTAAACGCCCTCTCTATCAGTAGCATACGCTCCCAAGAGGGGGCGTATACTACTGATAGAGATGGCGTTTACCAGTATCTGTTATCTCCTCTCGATTTGATAACGATAACGAGAATGATAAATAATATGTTGAATATAAATTTGATTTATCAAAAGTACATGTCAATACCATTTGAAAAGTGATCAAGGAATGCGAGACGTTGCTATAATTTTTTCAATATTGTACTGATAGCGTGTTAGCAGTTTTTTTTCGAAGATTGCAGCCATGGTCTTATTGCTATCTTCAAATACCTCCTTCGCTGCCTTCTCCTGGTTCTGAAAAATGCAATCATTAATCCTAAACAGTGAATATAGATCCAAAATATTCACATTAGCTTACATAATGCTGGACAAATCCGGGCCGATTCTTGAATACGAAGTCATCATTGATTACTCGTTGACGACTCATCAACGATCTTGAGAAAGGCAGATCCATTCGTCCATGATTCGAATTCTGCCAAAGTAACGTGTTTATCACCAAAATACCCTGGTCCACCGTAGAACACGTTCCTGCAGCGCATCTCTCTTTCAACGAGGAGTCTAGAGATGTCGGCTTAGAGATTCTTCTGATTAGCAGTTTCGACGGATCTCTCATCAATGGAGAATTGCATAGTTTTCTGAATTTCAAAAAAATCATGTGCTAGTCTTGAAAACGGTTTACTTACTATTGCTTTGTGATTGGAGTGGATTGCATCTATCGCAAATTGAAGCTTCCAGTGTAGGTGGAAGAATCTCGAACAAGTGAGATTTAAAATTGAAATCGGGAAAATTGTGACACAATATTTTTTTTTTAAACGAGGACGACTGATATGCAAATTCATGTGCTATTCTTTGTGGAACAAGGCGATGCTATTGAGAGAGTGAGACTGGAGACAAGTAGTAGATAAGGGATGTGGTAGGAAGGAGAGAAGAGATAAAAATCAGGGTTATTGGTTAGAGACGAAGGAGATACAATCACTGTGAGTCCCTGACCGTATGAATGAAGACTCCGTTTTCTTGAGATCATATATAGTGTGCAAATGGGCGGTCCTTGCCTGGTAGATCAAAGAGGCGCTGCGATCCCGCCTAATATGACGATAAGTAGGCTCGGGTCAATGCGCTAGTCGTGTAAAGAGATACGTTCCCGCTGGAAGGTGTCAACTTCTTTTGTGAGCCGCTAAGAATCGTGTGAAAAAGTGCTAGAGGGACCGTGTCCTGGGATCACTTGACCAGGTCTTTGCGTGACCTAATGAGATATGCACAGTACGACTCTTTCCTGCTCCCGTTCTCAGCCCCATTGCTGGGTGGCAATGTTATCGGATTGATAGTGAGAGAATGACCATAAAAATATGAGAGAAGAAACAACACAGTGAGTCGTGGGAAGGAGAGGACGGAGCTGATCAGCCAATCACATAGTCGATAGAATGAAGAATTACAAAGTGAACGGAGTCGGTTCTTCGTCTCAGAAATGAAGGAGGAGATGATTTAATATTAGTCGGCTCGGTTCAATCTCATTGTTAGATTAACTAGGGGAGGTCGAATCAGACAATCATTCGATACAATGAAAATTATTCATCTCACAAGGAAAGGCCGCGAGGGTAGGTTGGAGCTTTTGAACGAGACTTAGCGGGATCGAAAGAGGATCAAATTCTAAGAACTTCTGCGTTTTTCATATCTGCTGAGGACATATGCGGATGTCTGCGCTCATAGTGGGGAGAGGTGTAAAACCGTCAATTTCTCAGGCTATGTTCCGAAATTCCTCTACCACCCAGCCGTCCACAGAGGCCTTCAGCAGATATGGAAAACGTAGAAGTTCTTAGAATTTGATCCTCTTTCGATCCCGCTAGGTCTCGTTCCAAAACTCCAACTACCCTCGCGGCCATTCCTTGTCAGTGATTTATGTCGGTTAAAACGCTGTATCCGTAAGAACGTCAGATTCCGGAGTGGAAGTGGCACAATCGTTGAAAGTCATCCCCTGAAGCTCAAACTTTATGGTTGGAGTGCGTATGGGTGGGATACACTTCAGCCAAAAAACTAGACCCAAAAGTTGATCTTTGAACTTTGGTATCCGAAATTTTCAAAGTCATTTTAGCCCGGCGTGTTATACATCATTCGAAAGAGCATAAAACGTTATGTCAGAATCCAAGTTTACGAAGTCGTGGAGCTCATGGTGTTCAGGAAACATGAGAAAAACTGAAAAATCTGCATGTTTTCAATTTTCAAAAAAATAAAGCACTATTTTCCAACGATTTCCACATCGTGGAAATGAGATATGTGGTGTAAAATTAGATGGCGAATGTAGAAAAAAATATGTTATTGTCGAAATCGGTACCACAAATAGACTTTTCAGCAAAAAATTAGCACGCAATCGTCGCCTCAGGTTCGATTCCGCCTGACGGCATGAACTTTTGCCAACTTTTTTTCTTGCTTATTTGGTCGTTGTTTCAATGTGTTTGAACTGTTGTTGATGTTTAATGTTGTATTTGAGTGCTTCTGCTATTTAAATGTGGCAATTTGATTTATCTGCAGAAATATATTCAGAATCGGTGTCATATTTCAAAGGGGCAAGGCGAACTTCCATTGATTGATGAAGTTTGCAAGACGTTCTACGTCAATTGGAAACCAAACAAGCTTTATAATATGTTGGTTAACTACAGTACCTGTTCCCTAACGTGCGCCTCAGTTCTTGTTCTTGTCCGCGGCGCCACTGCCGAGTTCACGAAGGATGGAATTCGAGCAAGCACAAGGACATTGGATCGGGGACTATCATTCGTGCATCGTCGTTCAAGGACAAGGGTAACAGAGGAGCACTGAAGGTTGAGAAGAAGGGATGATTTTATCCTACTTGCGATGGAACTACTCCTGTTGGATTCTGAAGGATCACTCAGGATGACGACTTTCCCACGTGTTCGGATGATGATGAGGAGTACAACATCTTCCACTGTCCCGTTACCACATGCACCACTTCGTGCAATTCCAAGGATACCCTGGAGGATCACATTCTGCGAGGAGATCACTGCACTTCCGCCCTACAGTACACCATGCACGATATATCACTTCGACTGTACTCGGGTAGGGTTTTGGAATTTCAACGGAGAAGCCGAAGCTGCATAGAAGTTACGGAATTCTCGCTGCTAATCAGCACCATGTGATAACGGGACAGTGGGAGATGTTGTACTCCTCATCAGCTTCAGTGCTCCTCTGTTACCCTTGTCCTTGAACGACGATGCACGAATGATAGTCCCCGATCCAATGTCCTTGTGCTTGCTCGAATTCCATCCTTCGTGAACTCGGCAGTGGCGCCGCGGACAAGAACAAGAACTGAGGCGCACGTTAGGGAACAGGTACTGTAGTTAACCAACATATTATAAAGCTTGTTTGGTTTCCAATTGACGTAGAACGTCTTGCAAACTTCATCAATCAATGGAAGTTCGCCTTGCCCCTTTGAAATATGACACCGATTCTGAATATATTTCTGCAGATAAATCAAATTGCCACATTTAAATAGCAGAAGCACTCAAATACAACATTAAACATCAACAACAGTTCAAACACATTGAAACAACGACCAAATAAGCAAGAAAAAAAGTTGGCAAAAGTTCATGCCGTCAGGCGGAATCGAACCTGAGGCGACGATTGCGTGCTAATTTTTTGCTGAAAAGTCTATTTGTGGTACCGATTTCGACAATAACATATTTTTTTCTACATTCGCCATCTAATTTTACACCACATATCTCATTTCCACGATGTGGAAATCGTTGGAAAATAGTGCTTTATTTTTTTGAAAATTGAAAACATGCAGATTTTTCAGTTTTTCTCATGTTTCCTGAACACCATGAGCTCCACGACTTCGTAAACTTGGATTCTGACATAACGTTTTATGCTCTTTCGAATGATGTATAACACGCCGGGCTAAAATGACTTTGAAAATTTCGGATACCAAAGTTCAAAGATCAACTTTTGGGTCTAGTTTTTTGGCTGAAGTGTATCCCACCCATACGCACTCCAACCATAAAGTTTGAGCTTCAGGGGATGACTTTCAACGATTGTGCCACTTCCACTCCGGAATCTGACGTTCTTACGGATACAGCGTTTTAACCGACATAAATCACTGACAAGGAATGGCCGCGAGGGTAGTTGGAGTTTTGGAACGAGACCTAGCGGGATCGAAAGAGGATCAAATTCTAAGAACTTCTACGTTTTCCATATCTGCTGAAGGCCTCTGTGGACGGCTGGGTGGTAGAGGAATTTCGGAACATAGCCTGAGAAATTGACGGTTTTACACCTCTCCCCACTATGAGCGCAGACATCCGCATATGTCCTCAGCAGATATGAAAAACGCAGAAGTTCTTAGAATTTGATCCTCTTTCGATCCCGCTAAGTCTCGTTCAAAAGCTCCAACCTACCCTCGCGGCCTTTCCTTGTGAGATGAATAATTTTCATTGTATCGAATGATTGTCTGATTCGACCTCCCCTAGTTAATCTAACAATGAGATTGAACCGAGCCGACTAATATTAAATCATCTCCTCCTTCATTTCTGAGACGAAGAACCGACTCCGTTCACTTTGTAATTCTTCATTCTATCGACTATGTGATTGGCTGATCAGCTCCGTCCTCTCCTTCCCACGACTCACTGTGTTGTTTCTTCTCTCATATTTTTATGGTCATTCTCTCACTATCAATCCGATAACATTGCCACCCAGCAATGGGGCTGAGAACGGGAGCAGGAAAGAGTCGTACTGTGCATATCTCATTAGGTCACGCAAAGACCTGGTCAAGTGATCCCAGGACACGGTCCCTCTAGCACTTTTTCACACGATTCTTAGCGGCTCACAAAAGAAGTTGACACCTTCCAGCGGGAACGTATCTCTTTACACGACTAGCGCATTGACCCGAGCCTACTTATCGTCATATTAGGCGGGATCGCAGCGCCTCTTTGATCTACCAGGCAAGGACCGCCCATTTGCACACTATATATGATCTCAAGAAAACGGAGTCTTCATTCATACGGTCAGGGACTCACAGTGATTGTATCTCCTTCGTCTCTAACCAATAACCCTGATTTTTATCTCTTCTCTCCTTCCTACCACATCCCTTATCTACTACTTGTCTCCAGTCTCACTCTCTCAATAGCATCGCCTTGTTCCACAAAGAATAGCACATGAATTTGCATATCAGTCGTCCTCGTTTAAAAAAAAAATATTGTGTCACAATTTTCCCGATTTCAATTTTAAATCTCACTTGTTCGAGATTCTTCCACCTACACTGGAAGCTTCAATTTGCGATAGATGCAATCCACTCCAATCACAAAGCAATAGTAAGTAAACCGTTTTCAAGACTAGCACATGATTTTTTTGAAATTCAGAAAACTATGCAATTCTCCATTGATGAGAGATCCGTCGAAACTGCTAATCAGAAGAATCTCTAAGCCGACATCTCTAGACTCCTCGTTGAAAGAGAGATGCGCTGCAGGAACGTGTTCTACGGTGGACCAGGGTATTTTGGTGATAAACACGTTACTTTGGCAGAATTCGAATCATGGACGAATGGATCTGCCTTTCTCAAGATCGTTGATGAGTCGTCAACGAGTAATCAATGATGACTTCGTATTCAAGAATCGGCCCGGATTTGTCCAGCATTATGTAAGCTAATGTGAATATTTTGGATCTATATTCACTGTTTAGGATTAATGATTGCATTTTTCAGAACCAGGAGAAGGCAGCGAAGGAGGTATTTGAAGATAGCAATAAGACCATGGCTGCAATCTTCGAAAAAAAACTGCTAACACGCTATCAGTACAATTTTGAAAAAATTATAGCAACGTCTCGCATTCCTTGATCACTTTTCAAATGGTATTGACATGTACTTTTGATAAATCAAATTTATATTCAACATATTATTTATCATTCTCGTTATCGTTATCAAATCGAGAGGAGATAACAGATACTGGTAAACGCCATCTCTATCAGTAGTATACGCCCCCTCTTGGGAGCGTATGCTACTGATAGAGAGGGCGTTTACCACTCTCTATCAATTCTAATTGAAACCCGTTTTACAGTCTTGTGAGTTGCATTTTTCGCCTCAATTCCCGCCAATATTCCTCTTTTTCACTCACCACCTCAATTGACTCTCTCTAATCTACTTACTATTTCTCGTTGTTTATTACTGTATTGACTTCAAGCCCCTAGCCTTCTGTAAGAGAGGAATCGGGACCCTGCCCTGTATGTGGGAGAAGGTTGAGGGAATACATGGGGCCTAAATTGCTGATGGAATGTTGCTATCTGTTGGTAAAATATTAAGAACAAAAATGCCAAAAAAATTCTAAAAAATTATGGGACACCCTAATAGTTTAGACATACAATTGGTATTCGATGAGGAGTCATGACAACCAGGCAAATCCAATATTTCGGTGCCTGGTAATAACATATCACTATCAGAGCGGTATCATTATGTGAAAGATACCATATTCTTTAAACTAGCCCGAAACTGTTCTAGAGAACACGGAACATATTTTAGTGGTTTTTTCTCAATCTTTCCTTCCTTTTGATGCAGCCCTTGACCTACCCTTCCCTCTTAGTGGCGTCGTCGAAAACACATGTACAGAACCATCAACATCCTATTCCTGTCACATAAAGGCACTCGCATCGATGGTCTAGTGGCAGGATCCCTGCCAAGCAGGAGGCCCGGGTTCGGTTCCCGGTCGATGCACCGATGTGTGAACAGGAATAGGATGTAGGTGATCTCATATTGGCTAACGTAACCCGGAGATAACTTGGACCCGCAAGGGATAGTGCGATTTTTGACAGTGAAAACCAGTAATACAAGTTCCCGAAAATTGTTTTGATTAAATTGGAGTTGCCTGGTTGTTATACCCCTCATCCAGTACTGCCTTCTCATCATTATATTTCCACTTCACTCGTTAAATATCTATTGACATGTATTTATACATACTTCGATTGTTATATTTTTTGAGTATAATAAAGATTTCAAAATGTATTGTGTACCTTCCCTTCACCGTCAATTGGCTGCTCGTTCAGCGACTGTTGATCATCATCCCCCACATCATAAACGTCTTCGCCCTAATATAGTGATCACAATAATATGTGGATACTATTTTTGAGCACAATGTTAAACTTCCTCTATGATAAATGCTAATAATGTGTCATTTGTTCTCACGTGTCTCATTCCCTTCGAGTGTCCCTCCGCCCTCGTCACTCTCCACGCGAACTACAGCAGATGAAGAAGAAGGTAGGTCAGTCCGGCTCCGTTTCTATGAGAGAGATAGCGGTCGTAGTTTTCCCTAAGGCAGCTACTACCTCAGTTACCCCAGTATCTAGCTCGTCGCTTGACGGAACGGGAGCCTCAAGAACATTATTGAATTTAGAAAATAGGCTCGGTTCAACTATATTCTACCTCTATCGGAAGGCCGTCTGCTCCAAAATGTGCTTCGCACCACCGAATGTCCTCCTTATTTGCCACTCTCTCACGAAACGCCTCTAGTTCGCGCAAGGCCTCCTCTTTACTGAGACCAAGAGACTTCACCCAAACAAACTGATGATATTTCTTCAAATTGGCAGGGAAACAGCGCGTTTTTGCCGATTGTGCGCCACATCTGGCGCACCGTCTCTTCCGTTGTGTGAGCATACAACTGATAGCAGGTTTGATGAAGATTAGCAACGCGACGTTGTTAACCGAAACCACTTAAAAATCACAAAATTGGCATAATGAGCGACAAACTGAGGTTAATCAATCATCATCGGCGCAAAACGTTGCACTAGCGTAATACACAGCGCTGGTAACCAATTTATGAAAAAAACAACGGGGACATTGCAAGAAAACCGATGTTTGTCGATGGAAATGATGATTCGCAACGATCGTAAATCCACATAGCTACGCCTATTTCGGTGCCAAACGAGCTGCGACACTCAGCTACAGCGCTGGGAACCAAAATAATCCAGAAAAAACAGTGTAAACCTGTGAAAATTGAATGAAAACCTAGCAAAACGGGGGCCTCGTCACGTCGTGCAGGTTGTTACGGGCAATCGATCAAGAGCGTGCATTCAAAAACGACGAGGTTCGTGAAACCTCGCCGACCGCCTCGAGCACCATCAACCGATAAGTGTTTTTATTATTTGTGAATTTTTAAAATTGATTTTCGATATTTAAATATTTTATTAAATTAACAATATTTTCTAAAATGATCTTTACTACCAAATACATTGAAATCGTCAATCTATGTAATGTCCCTTTAAATAATGCCAGAACAGTTTTTGACACTAGCAAAGCGTTTATAACACACTATCCGAGAGAACCGAAATAGACTTGGCACTGGCCGAAAACTCGGATTCATTCTAACTTCGCCAATATGTAGTACTCGACGAGGGAAACATACGAGCGTCGATAGAATTTCGATCCGCGTCCGCGCGCGCGGCAGCGCGGATCTTGTAACAATCTACCGTAATCGTCAAACATTTTTCTATCGATTCCAATCACTGCGGCGGTAGGGGGAATGGGTCGGCGGGTAAATTCTAAGACTTTTTTACTCCGGGGAATTTTTCGATCAGATTCCATCTAACGCCAGAAATCGATAATTCCACTTCTAACGCCAGAAATCGATAATTCCGACATTTTTGTACGTCCCAGAAAATTTTTCAAGAAACATGCATTTTTTTATTTGTGTTTCCGCATCTATTTATATCGATGCACATTTGATTACAACGGCGCAATTGAAATCCGCCCCGAAGTTAGGTAACCAGGTCAAAAGATGCCTCGAAACGGGATTATGGTGTAAAGAATACTGTAACCAAATATGCTTAATTTCATCAAAATTAATTTAAAATGCCTTCTTAACGATGTATGGACTTCGCTGACGAAACACGTGAAAGAAAATAATCATCACGTATTAAAATAACGAAATTATGAAAAAGCGGTTACAGTATTCTTTGCACCACAATCCACTTTCGAGGCATCTTTTGACCTGGTTACCTAACTTCGGGGCGGATTTCAATTGCACCGTTGTAATCAAGTGTGCATCGATACAAATAGATGCGGAAACACAAATAAAAAATTGTATGTTTCTTGAAAAATTTTCGGGGACGTACAAAAATGTCGGAAGGAAAAGTGGAGTTATCGATTTCTGGCGTTAGATGGAATCTGATCGAAAAATTCCCCGGAGTAAAAAAAGTCTTAGAATTTGCCCGCCGACCCATTCCCCCTACCGCCGCTGTGATTGGAATCGATAGAAAAATGTTTGATGATTACGGTAGTTTGTTACAAGATCCGCGCTGCCGCGCGCGCGGACGCGGATCGAAATTCTATCGACGCTCTTACGTTTCCGTCGTCGTGTACTACATATTGGCGAAGTTAGAATGAATCCGAGTTTTCGGCCAGTGCCAAGTCGCTTAAGAAATATGTTGATTTTCTCAGATAGTGTGTTTTATGAGAAAACTTGAAAAATGTCTTGTAAAGAAACTTTTGCACCAACCTAATATATTGATTCTCTCGATCATAGTCTGATTGAATACAATGCATTACCAAGAATAAAATTATGCATTGATGGAAAATGACAAGTATTACCAGATTTTGAATTGTCGCCTTTCGGTTTTTTTACCTGATATAAAGTTGTAAGGTGTAGAGCCTTTCCTGGGACTCCTATGATCTCTTTCTGCACATACAAGCCCTTGGTGAAAGCAGAAATTGGTAGTCATGTCTTTCTGCAGTCGACCTCACTCACATGGAGGCGCCCAAGTTGGAATTAGCCCTGTTTTAACCTTGAGTGACTCCCCCCACGCTAAAGTCAATTACAAGTTGCATCCAGCCCTGCGTCCAACTTGTGCTGTGTTGGATCCAACTTGTAAAGTTACTTTAGCGTAGGGGGAGGCACCCAAGGTTAAAACAGGGCTTATTCCAACTTGGGCGCCTCCTTCTGAGCACCGGACTGTCCCACCTACAGTTGTCGTCTCTTGACGACAACTGTATCGATTGGTACAACAAATATGCAGAAAATAATAGAAAATCATATCGGACCTTGTTGATGTGTAGCTTGAATTGAAACGTACTAGGTGCAAGCAAGATCGAAAACTCGGGAAGCCATTGATACGTGATATCGCATTGTGTATCCACAATACGTCGAATCTCCTAGCGAGAATTAGTCACGGCTTGCTTGCCCCAAGCACTGCCTCGGCTGTGTTTTCCGTACATTCACACTCGACTTTCATCGTCAGTTATATGAATTACTCCTTAAATTATTCGATGGGACCATTCGAAAAGACTCTGCATGCCTACCCAGTAATTCAGCTAGTTCACGTAAGTCATTTGCCAATTGGTTGGCAATCTGTGAATTTCAGATAATTTGCATTGTTTGCGCTCTGACGCCTGTCGTTATACTGATGTTTCTCCTTCCCAAGATCGCGCTGCATAATAATTGCAGGTAAGCGATTGTCGACGTCACCACGTTGTAAAGGGCACTAGGTCGGGTGAGAACTATGACGTCATTCTGCCTTTGATACATAAAAGGCGGTTTGACGTCATAGTTCTCATCCGACCTAGTGCCTTGTAAAGACGGGGGGAATCTAGAGAGAGGCGGAGATTGAATTTGGGAGAAGATACAACTGTTAACCGCTCGTCAGATTCATAGTTTACATGTGGCTTTCTTCTTTTGTTGCACTCATAACATGTCATGTTGCGTTCGTTGTTTGCGATTTCGTAGCAGGAAAGTATCTGATAACAGTCAGGATTGAACCAGGTTAGTTATAGCGCGAGTTTTTTTTTATTTTATTTATGGTACACCACATGGGCATTGCATCAAGTGAAGAGTGTTCGAGAATAAAGTAAAGGATTAGGTTGGAAGGAGAGAAGAGGGGGGGAGAATCGATCATCAGAATCATTGAACGGTGTGGTTTTGCAGAATTTCGAGTGCTCGTTCTTAGCGCACATGGATTCGCGCATGCATTTTCATCGATTCAAGCAAGAACAATTTCGAAATTTTTCAAAATTGTCGTGTTAATTGCGTTAATTGTCCCTTTAGGAGCTGATGTTCTCCATGGAACGGGCGTTTGCTTGTGCTCGTCCATCCAGTTATCACGACCGAACCATTTCGCTTATACCTCTGTTTCTCGGGCAGGTTGGAGCTGTGAGTCGGTAATATGCAATAAATAATACGATGTTGGATCGCAGGTCGGCCTGGCGTTCTACTATTGCGTTCTTCTCGCTGAAAGTAATGTTTGAAATTTCGGATTTATTTAATTTTTATGTTTTCGATGAGGTGATAGTTGGATGCGTCATCACTAACGTTATTGACTCTATTGCTTTACTGGTAAGGATAATTTACTGGAGTGCGTGGTAATGTTGGTCGTATACATCTCCATTTCGTATGCATTTGAGTTGCTTTTGGAAAGAATTGATGTCATCAATGAGTTGTTATTCAATACAAAACCCTTGAATGGAGTACTCTCGGCTATAGATAGCAACATCCGTCATCATTCTAGTTAAGAATCACCTAAAATTAGGAAACGATTCAGTGTCTCATAATTACCAAATTGTGGACAGATAAAAAGAAGAAGCAGCTCTTGCTCTCTGGCTTGAAGGCGAAATACCAGGTCGTTAGATAATTGGTACCTATCGCTTTCACATATACCTCAGGTCCGAGAAGCATTCGAAATTACACAAGTTATGTTGCCCTGCTGTGTGATAAGCCTCATTCTAAAGGTTTTGAATAATTCGAGATTAATGGTAATTGCTAAATGGCCTAGACGTGTGCGATGGCAATGGTTTGGATGTACGGACTACATATTTTCAACGAAATCTACGCATATGCTCTAGCAGCCGGACTGTACCTCGTTGTCAGTAACTCCATTGAATTCTTAGCCTCAATGATGTTACAGATTGAAACTGTCAATTGCATGATATGCACTGTTCTTTTCTTAATGAATCACTCAAAACTTCGGCAAGTCGTTTTCCAAACAATTTGGTGAGGTTGTCTAGAACAGAATTTATATCATATTTTGCTTGATATTTTTGCAGTGGAAGGCCGAATCAAATCCACAAGCTCGCCATTCCTTCTGGAGCTGTTTCGGATCATTATTTTAACTCGCTGAAAAATGAGTGGAAATAGCGTAATCAATGGTAATCATAGCGCAACACGCATGAACATTCTTGATTTCTACCGAATCCATATGAGGCGAATCGCGAGAGAATGGACCATTTGAGGCTGGTCAGCGGCGGTAGGATTCAAGTTTGTCCGATCCCGATATAATTTTGGTTATAAGTACTTTGAATGATGCTCTTTAAAACTGCGTTGTCAGAATTTTGATATCTGTCGTCATCGTCGTGATTCAGAAGGCCAAACTTATACTATCAATATACTATCATTTTGACAGTCAAATCGCGCTCACTTAAATGATCATATCTCCGTTTAAAATGATGATAGAAGGTCGTTCTTTTTTTACAAAGAAAGCTACCATCACGCACTACAACTCACTGTTGATGTCATCATTCCTGGCCTATGCCTTGCAGCGGGGCGGTCAAGTGTACCAAAAGTGGCATAACTTTGATAATCAGAAAAAAGATCATGGGTTATCATGCTTAAGTTGTAGTATATGTATATGCCTACTTTGTCGCCAAAAATTAGCCAAATCGGAGTAGGAACAAAATAATGGGCGCACTTTTGTACAGCGACCCCAAAATGTGTTACAGACAAGAGTACTTCCGTATCTTCAATTGCCCTCATTTCAATAGTCCAGGCCTCTATCTCGATTTCTTCCTGATATACAGTTTTACATCTTTCCTTGGATCCCTCACTCAAAATATCACATTTTCAGGCTCCCATCTTCCCTGAACGGTTTTGAGGGATATGTTTGCATCATTTTAAACCCATTTAGTGCGTTTGGACCCCTGCCACAAGTTGATCGGGGTCCGCCCCGCTCCAAGGAATAGGCCAGGAATGATCACATCGACATTGAGTTGTAGTGCGTGATGGTAGCTTTCTTTGTAAAAAAAAGAACGACCTTCTATCATATTTTAAACGGAGATATGATCATTTAAGTGAGCACGATTTGACTATCAAAAAGTGATAGTATCAAGTTTGGCCTTCTGAATCACGACGATGACGACAGATATCAAAATTCTGACAACGCAGTTTTAAAGAACATCATTCAAAGTACTTATAACCAAAATTATAGCGGGATCGGACAAACTTGAATCCTACCGCCGCCGCGTGGTCGATTCTCTCGCGATTCGCCTCATATGAGAGCATTGATAAAGTTAATGATTGTACTCTTGCAGAGCATTTCACAGTTTTGCATATCTGCACAATGAGACATAAGAGAATACAAAAAATGTGATTCAAATGAATCCGAAATTATATGAAAAGTAGACAAAACCGCTTTAGTGAGAGAACTAGAAGATAGAAATACTTCCTAGAAAAGAGCGGGTGGGTGTTTCGGTATGTTAGCCTGTTCAATTATTTATTTTGCTTCTTATTTACTCGCACGTCATCGTCCCAGAGAATCACCGCCGGGTGTTTTTGCGGTTCTTATACCTCTGAAAAACGATTGTCACGCGACGGAAAATACAGTTGTGAATCAATTGTTCAATACATTTTGGACCTACATACATACGCAAACGCAATAGCAAATGATTTTTACAAATCGTTGTGGGCACAAAACGCATCTCGTCACTATTGAAAGTGCGTGAAGATACCACAACTGACCTTAGTGCGCTTTCATCGCGATAAATATCATTAAATATATAATGCCATTCTGAGTAGTGTGGCATTCATCTATTCCCCTTAGCCTGTCATCCTTTCGAAGTTTTGTGTTAGTACTGCACGATAAGAACACTCACGATTCGATTTTCGCCCGAAATCGCATTGACATTCCATCACGGTATCTGTCTGTATATTCCTTTTCACTACAATGCTGTTGCGAGCGTTCGAGGCGCTCATCTATTGCATTGGGTGCATTGGCATTTGTGCCAATGCAATTCTGATTTGCGTAATTCGATTGAGGTTTGCCTAATTGCTCGATAAAAGGGTATTCGTCCCTTCATTGCCCATATTTTTTCACCGCTCGATCGGCCTAGAGAATTTGTGGCATGACGAGGCGAAGACCCGATTACCGCACTCTATTTGCACTTCCAAAAAGAAAATCCCCACTTATTAGCACTCCGATCACATGGCGAAACTACGCGGTCATCTTTCTAACTGCGGCTCTTTGTGATCTCATCAGTCTTGGATCTACGATGCTTACCGTAACCAGGTGCAAGTGCACTCGAAAATTTTGTTGATTCGAGGATGGTTTGAGGAATGTCGTCTTCCGAGGCTGCTCCTTCTTAGAGTTCCATGGCGTGTGCTCGGAGATAGATTTCCTTCGGTGAACACTCTGATATATTCCCACTAAATGTCGAGATAAATCGAGATTCATTTACTTACATGCTCTTGAAATTTACAACAATTTAGGCGTTGCTGGGTACGCATTCACCGCTTCAAATTCACTGATCTGCATCTCCTTTGCATATCGATTGCGAACCATTGGCACACATAAATTAGCCCCGCTCAAAGTTGGAAATGCTGAAAATCGCAAAGCGTGAAAGCTTTAATTTCAAGCACATCATCTGGATGATTTTGGTCGTTCTTCTAATGCATGTCCATACTATTCCTGGTTACTACAGTACATGCTAATCGCCTTGCCCATATGCGGCCGCGGCGGGCCGCGGCGGACCGCGGATGCCCGCGGATCGATTTTGCGGGAAAATGAGTAAAGTTCATGCAATGAATTGTTCATTTTTGAATTCCTCATGCGATTTCGCATCGGAATCACTATTTCATAACTGAACATTTTTTGAGGGAGGTCAATTCAAAGTGATCAGGGCTACCGTACTCCCGAACATATTTCCACCGTTTTTGTGTCTAAAATTTTTCGGGTCAGTTTTCGAACGCGATCCAAGTTTGCAAACTCTTCAATACGCTAAAGAAAGTCATAAAAACCCCAAAATGGAGGGATCATTTTCGGGAGTACTGTAGTGGTCACTCCGAATCGAACCCCCTCAAAAACTTGCCTTTGATAAAATTAATATATTATAATGATTTCGATGCGAAATCGCATGAGGAATTCAAAAATGAACAATTCATTGCACGAACTTTACTCATTTTCCCGCAAAATCGATCCGCGGGCATCCGCGGTCCGCGGCGGGCCGCCGAGGCCGCATATGGGCAAGGCGATTAGCATGTACTGTACTACCTCTTCCTGTCCATTGGTAGCAAGGAGCTCTCATTGTTCATGGAATTTCGCGGAAATCTCACAGTGGCACCTTCAGCTATAGGTAACCGATAGAAATATATTTGATCGAGAAATCCTTTTGTTCAGGTTTAATTTCCACTCGGGACCCTTTTTTATTGTGCGTTTCCGGCTACAGTATTCTTGTAGTATCCTTCTGCATAACAATTATAGCGCATCTCAGAAAACGGATTAGCGCAGCAAAAGATGCTGAGTCAAGTACGTGTTCCAATATTCGATGAGGATAGCTAGATGAAATTGCCGATAAACAAGACATATATCAGAAGTCTTCTGAGAGATCGCATGTGGCGATTTACAAAAACTTCAAACTGCCTGAATCGGGTACCTGTCGAAGGGGTTGATGCATCTAAGGTCAGGGATCTTTATTTTTAAGAGGCCGGATCTGAGGAGAGTTACCATTTTGGACCCCCTCCCGGACATTCCGCCAAGAATTCCGATTCAGGCCTTAGTACTAATAGGACCTAGAGTGCTTAGGGTGGTAAATTGAAATTTTACAGGGATATCGCCTGGGTCGGGCAAAGCTGCCCGCCAGGTGCGGGTACAGTGAAAAATGATAAAAATTCATATTTTCTCAGCCGATCAAGCTAGACCCAAAATTCCTTTTGCGTTATACTAGGCTACCCCAAACCGAGCTGGGGAACCATTGACATAGAATTTGGGTCGAATCTAAAAATGACATTTTGATCGAATTTTTCATTTTTTCCGAATTTTTATCAGGTTATAGGAATTTCCGCCTATAATTTCCAGTACCAGGTTGCAGCACACTTACTGCCCCTTCACATCAGATTGTCACATTAACGATTCGGTCTTTACCATGCCTCGAAATATCGAGTTGAAGTTCAGATGGTCGCTGTAAATTCGGTTGGTTTCCAGTTCCAAAATTGTGTTATTGTCTGGATGAACGCATAATGGCTGAAAACTATATGGTAGGGTAGTATTTACTCCTAAGACTTCGGTGACCTAGTTTTATAACATGGTTACCTAGTCCGCTTTTCATGACTCTTCGCCTATTGAGCAACTTTTCCCGGCCAGCTTTGCCCTGAAATTTTCTTTTGCAGGAATTTCCGCCTATAATTTCCTGTACTACATTGTAGCACACTCCCATCCCGATCATGACATACTGTCGTAGTTACAATTCGTGCTTTACCATATCGAGAAAAATCGACGACGAATAATCACATGACGACTTATCACATAAATGAAAGCCGTTCGCTTGGTAGTCGGCCTTGCAACCTGGGTTTTGTTTTACTTTAACCAGTATACACCCGGTACTGGGTTACGGTAGTTATTTGGGGTACTGTAATATTGAACGTGTACTGTACATATACCTAACAATACGTCACTATTCGGAAATTTTGGAATAATATTTGACCCAAGGAACTGAATCTGACCGATGGAACTGCATTACGGTTACTACTAAGGTTCCGAAGGATCGATTGGGTAAGGTAATTAGTGATTATCTTATCATGACCTACCGTTCAATTTCTCAAATTTGGACCATGACCCTGTCGATGGTGGGGGATGAAAACTTAAGATCGCCTGGTACTAGGATTACTATATTGTATAAGAGTGGAGGATATACTGATAACAATGAAACAAATACCAGGTTGCTAAGACGACTCCCAAGCAAACGGCGTTCATTTATGTGATAAGACGTCATGTGATTATTCGTCGTCGAATTTTCTCGATATGGTAAAGCACGAATTGTAACTACGACAGTATGTCATGACCGGGATGGAAGTGTGCTACAACATGGTACAGGAAATTATAGGCGGAAATTCCAGCAAAAGAAAATTTCAGGGCAAAGCTGGCCGGGAAAAGTTGCTCCATAGGCGAAGAGTCATGAAAAGCGGACTAGGTATGCATGTTATAAAAGTAGGTCACCGAAGTCTTAGGAGTAAATACTACTCTACCATATAGTTTTTCAGTAATTATGCGTTCATCCAGACAATAACACAATTTTGGAACTGGAAACCAACCGAATTTACAGCGACCATCTGAACTTCAACTCGATTTTTCGAGGCATGGTAAAGACCGAATCGTTAATGTGACAATCTGATGTGAAGGTGCAGTAAGTGTGCTGCAACCTGGTACTGGAAATCAATCAATTTTTCTTATCAGGCGGAAACGCTCAGAAGATGATAGGTCGGTAGTCTTCATAAGTTGCACTCCACCAATGGCTGCCAATAGCTCGGGATAGGTCGTCTCTCCATCGCGCGCGAGGCTTTCCGGGGGGACGAGTCCTATTGAATGGAGTCCAGACAGTTGTCGCACGGCTCCACTGTTCCACTCCCATTCTTCTGATCTTGAGGGCCCAGCGCGCTTTCCGTTTCAATTCTTCTTCATTCCAGTCTCTCAGCTTGGTAATCCCTCTCACGTGGTCATTCTTCCATCTATCCCTCAGCGTGACTCCAAGCATCTTTCTTTCCATCTTCCTCTGGGTGACTCTCAGCCTCTCCTTCTCGCTTGATCTCAGAACCCATACTTCACACCCATAGAGAACTGGAGCCGTGATGCAGCTCTCGAAGACTCTCCTCCTGAGGTGCGAGAGCTTACTCCAGGCCAGCCAATCCGGTGTTCTATTTCGTCGGAATGATCCAAGGGAAAAGCTATTCTCCCTCCGAGATAAGTGGCGCTATCGACGAATTCGAATCGCAGATTGTCGATGATTATTGGATTGCGGGTAGAGGTGCAGGAGGTGAGGAGGTTGGTCTTGCTTGCATTCACTTCGAGACCAACTCGGCTGCACGCGTCCATCAGCTTCTTCAGCATTCGTTCCAGCTCGGGTCGAGATTTGGCAACGAGAGCCACGTCATCGGCATACTCCAAGTGGCAAAGGTTCCTTCCGTCGATTCTAATTCCATCCGACTCCCAGTCGATGTTGTCCATGGCTGATCGTAGCACTGCGTTGAAGAGACGAGGGGAGAGGGTATCCCCTTGGGGGACTCCTCGACGCACAGTCACGGGAACGAGCTCCTCATTAACTCGAATGAGTGTAGAGGAGGACTCGTAGAGACGGCGCAACACGAGGACGAGGGAGGGATGGGCTCCGAACGAGAAGAGGGCTTGCCAGCAGGCATTCCACTCCACACAGTCGAACGCCTTCTTGAAGTCGACGAACGCCAAGTAGATTGGGATACCGTACTCGGAGGTTCGTTCAGCGACCTGCTTGATGGCATGCAGGTTGTCGAGAGTACTGTAGCCGCGCCGGAAGCCGGTTTGGGTCGAGGACTCTGTTTCTTCAAGCACAGTTTCGAGTCTCTGGAGAATGACTTTGATCATTGTCTTCAGGGAAACGGTGAGGAGGGAGATGGGACGGAAGTTCCCAATGTTGGTAGGGTCTCCTTTCTTGTGCAGAAGAGCGACAATGACTTCGGTCAGGTCGCTTGGAACAGCCTCTCCATCTACCAGATAGTTAAGTAGATCAGCGATAACGGGAGCAAGGTGGTTTCGAGAGTGGTATAGCATATCAGGGAGAATGCCATCCGAACCGAGTGAGTGACCACACTTGAGTTGGGACATCGCTTTGCTGACCTCATCGGGTAGGAAGGGAGTTAGGGGATCCAGAGACTGAGGAGGGACTGGGAGTGGACACGGAACTGCAGGGGTGTAGAGACCATCAAAGAAGCTCTGGACCACTGTCTTGGTAGCTGCTTGAGAGAGAGCTCCAGTTACAGGGTCGGGAACTAGAAGGCGCTTCTTTGAGGTTTGCAGACTCAGCATGCTCTTCACGATGCTCCTTCCCATGGTTGCTGCTTGCCGTGCTTGCGCTTCCTTTCGCTTCCTGATGTCATCGACGAAACTCGTCCGGGCAGCTTTGCAGGCAGCTGAGTAGGCGACAGCTTGTTGGGAGTTGGATTGCAATTCATGGCGCATCGCTAGGAGCTTCCGCGTTCCACTCGAGATCCAAGAAGGGGATTGGCGCTTCCTCCAGCAGTTCGTTGCCGCGGTCTCCGTGAAAGCCTTTACCGTAGTATAGGCATCGGCGGCAGAACTGGGGCGGGCAAGGGGCAGTGACGCGAGAAGGTTTGCGTTGACAGTAAAAGCGGTTCGATCGAAATCTAGCCGCTCCCTGCATCTTTTCTGCCTCGCCTTGCCAGGGAGGGAGAGTCACATCCGAACAAGGCGATGGTCGGAGTCAAACTCAAACCGACCAACGACTCCACAGTTGACTACTCTCGCTGTGGCGGGCGCTGCTACGTAGTCAATTTGGTGAAATGCGGAGCCGTTTGGGGATCGCCAGGTCCAGATTCGACCGTGCCGTCTCTTGGGGAACGTGTTCAGGATGCGCAGTCTGTTCCTCACGCAGAGCTCAGTGAAGCAGCGTCCGCGTGAGTTCGGTGTGGGAGAGGCAAAGTTACCGACAAATCTTTCATTGCCAGGTTCCCTCGCCACTCGGCAGTTGAAGTCACCGACCAGAACTGGCATATGGCCTTTTGGGGCACTCCGCAGGGCGGTCTCAACCTGGTCTAGGAAGTCTTCATACGCGTCGTCATCGTAGGAAGACGTAGGGGCGTAAGCGCAGACCAGGAAGAGCCGTAGGTCGGGAAGGAGCAGAGTGGCAAAACGAGGGGAGAGGCCATTGAACACAGCTCCGCGCGCGAGTTGCGGTCGAAGCAAAAAAGCCACGCCATGGGAAGCAGTGGGCCCGCCCGAGTGGTAGACTACGGTGCCTGAGGATGTAAGATTGAACGAGGCACAACCCACAATCCTGGCTTCCTGCACTGCAACCACGTCCCACTTGATCTTGTCGAGGGCGAGTTCCATCTCCGACTGCTTCTCCCTTGGGCCGAGCGTCCTGGCGTTGATGGTGCCGATGTAGAAGCGGCGACCCATCGTGGCGGCGCACAACTCCCGCGTGCCAACGCGTCTGGGAGAGGGAATCCGGGCGGGTGGAACCGGAGACGGAGAGACGAAATCGCACTCAACCGCTCGCCACACACTTGAGAACACAGAATGAACACACTTAAGAACCCAGAATGTACTGGAAATTATAGGCGACTGTAACCTGATAAGAATTCGGAAAAAATGAAAAATTCGATCAAAATGTCATTTTGAGAATCGACCCAAATTCGATGTCAATGGTGCCCCAGCTCGGTTTGGGGTAGCCTAGTATAACGCAAAAAGAATTTTAGGTCTAGTTTGATCGGCTGAGAAAATATGAATTTTCATCATTTTTCACTGTACCCGCACCTGGCGGGCCGCTTTGCCCGACCCAGGCGGTATCCCTGTAAAATTTCAATTTACCACCCTAAGCACTCTATGCCCTATGGGTACCATAGCCTGAATCGAAATTCTTGGCGGAATGTCCGGGCAGAGGTCACTCTTCTCAGATCCGGCCTCTTAAATTTTGGAGCCGTAAATTGTAAACAACCTAAAAGCCGGCTCTTGAAAATTCTTCCTTCACAGTTGAGTAATTCGATCGCGCAAAAAAAACAGAAATGACCGCCTTGATGAGCTGAACAACTTTGATGTTGAGTACTTTTCGATCAAATGTAAAGCAATAAAAGAGAATGCTGAAAATTCTATTTTTCGATCGAAAAATTCGAAAAAATGGATGTCTCCGAAAAAAATTCCATATGGAGCCCCGAGATCTCTATGGATTCGAATTCTACGTACGTTTGTACTCCAGGAAAAAAATGTTCACAAAGATAACTAATTGACAATATATATTTTCGGTCAAAATGGTCGAAAAAACGAAATTTTAAAATTTTTCCATTTTGGCAATTTTGACAAACAAACACGTTTATATGCCCAACAATGACTCCCATGCAAAATGTTAAGGCCATTGCAGGTCGGAAACGGTATCTACATTCATTTCGGGCTCGATAATTTGTCCGTTTAAAAAATTTTTTGTCCGGAAACTCATGTTTTGACGCATAAAACTATATATTGTCAATTAGTTATCTTTGTAAAAAAATTTTTCCTGGGGTATAAACGTACGTAGAATTCGAATCCATAGAGATCTCGGGGCTCCATATGGAATTTTTTTCGGAGACATCCATTTTTTCGACTTTTTTCGATCGAAAAATAGAATTTTCATCATTCTCTTTTATGGCTTTACATTTAATCGAAAAGTACTCAACATCAAAGTTGTTCCGCTCATTGAGGCGGTCATTTCTGTTTTTTGTGCGGTCGTTTTACTCAACTTTGAAGGAAGTTATGAATTTTCAAACTTTTGAATTTTCAAGAGCCGGCTTTTAGGTTGTTTACAATTTACGGTTACAAAATTTAAAAACAAAGATCCCTGACCTTACATGCATCAACCCCTTCGACAGGTACCCGATTCAGGCAGTTTGAAGTTTTTGTAAATCGGGAGTTCGAATTTCATGCAATCTCTCAGAATACCTCTGATATAGTGTTCTTCTTGCTCACCAAGCAATAATAATTACCAGACACTAAACTTCCAAGTGGCATCCTCTTCGTTCATATTTTTCGGAGTCCTGTTGCACACCCTCAATCTGCTTATCAATGACACATCATTGGCCTCGTACAGTGTTCCTGTATACAACTTGATGTGTTTTTTTTTCACAAATCAGCCCTTTAACAGGTCGCAAATCTGCAAAATATATTTTCCCCGCTCACTAATCTCTATTTCATCACGCCGTACAGAAGGTTCCGATTAGAGCATGATATTTTGGCGCAAGCTCCACGTCAGATTCATCGAAAAACATATATCTGGACGATTCGCTAAAGTGGAGGCGATCATAACATCAATACCATAAAGTGCTGTTTCTTTGTTGAATAATTCATAACTCGGTTTATGATGATTTATGAAAGTCATATGTGAATAATCTAAATATTCTTATAAATAATTTTATATGTTTATTTTCCATTAAATGAGAATTTTAAAGTTCATTTGGATGAAGTATTCGAAAAAAAATCATAAAATGCCGATGTTTTCGGAGCCCGGTATTAGGAAAACGGAAGCTCTAAATTCGCTACCTTTTGAAATGTTCGATGTAGAATTCACTGGGCAACAATTTAGACATAGCGGGCTAGTTCCCCCTCGCCTGTTCGAAATTTAATAGCCAAAATCTGAAAAATTCGGATATGAAATCGAGTTTCCAATCGAGGTAGAATATATCCGAATCATTATCTTTGGCTATTGGTCAATCCCTAATATTGTACAACGCTAAAGAGGTCTTGAGTCTACCTCTTCGCGTTAAAATATGAAATTTCGATTCTAAACTTTGGCGCCGTATAATTTCTTACTGAAAATCGGAATCGAGTTGAGTTCTCTTTTGGAAGTGAGTTCTCTCCCCAGCACCTGCAATCATTAATTATAATTATTTCCCATGGTTTTGTCGCGTCTCGAAGATAAATTATCAATATTATCTCTCCATCCAGCGTGAGATGGCATGCTGCCTAAGAGTACAGGCGCCAAATGATTACAGAAAATTGTCTCTTCAGATAATTCAATGAGAGTCTTTGTAATTACAATGCAACGATTACATTTTGTTATGTCTGAGAACGCTTATTCTATTCATAGTAATGATACTGTTATTATTGTCGAGAAATGGGTATTTCTAATCTTTTCATTCTATCTCGACGTCTTGCAGGGTAGCCTTCTCTCCTTGACACTTCACTTCTCCCCCGGTCTTCTCGTTGATCCAATCGCAATACACGAAAGTGAAGTTCTCACGTCAGTGAAGACTCCTAATAAGAATGCATTGTATTGAGAGAAAAAAGGTAAATAGGAACCTGGATAGAAGTCTCTCTGGATGTTTCGGTCCTATCTGAAGGATGCGATTCCGATCTAAAAAAATGCATGCGTTTTCCTTTAATTCAATCATGACTTGTCAAATTGTGAGAGAGTTTATGAAAAATGAAATGCAGTGGTTGTCCCAACATCTACCTGGAACCATCTATCGTCGCTTGCTTTCATCATGAGCGGCCCGCCGCTGTCTCCCTAAAAGATAGTTTTAGTTGTGTTTATATTTTTCATCGATCTTCACGTACATGGTCAACGCCATGGCCCATCGAACCAGCACAAACTACTTTAAGATGCGTCCAGTTTCCTTCTGGCACGATAGCTTTGGCTACGCGAGAGTTGTTATAGCGCTCTCTGAAAATGGGAAGAAATTGATAAAAAGGCGAAAACGTGATTGTTGAGGTATAGTGAAAAATAGCACATTTTTTTAAGTTTTTAATATTTCGAACATTTACAGTAACAGTAAATGACAGTAAATGACAGTAAATGACATTTACAGTAAATTATTTACTCACTCGCAAATATCCTCTCTCACTATGGGAAGAATGGTCTCTCTCAGGTTGCTGTTGCGAATTGTCTCATCCGATCCTCTAACTGCATAACAACAGGTTTTAGCATGTTCGTCTTAAATAAAAATATACTATTCGATTTTCCGAATCCGGTCGCGACAGCATGGCCATCCGAAGAAACATCCTGATCGATATTCGGCAGGCAGATAGGAGAGACAAACTGGTCCAGAAGAAGGGGAGTATCCAGCTAGAATAAATATAAGGTGTAAGCATAAATTGACAACATGTGACAACCTGCAGTAGTGCGATATCGTTTACAGCTGGGTATGTATATTCATCATGTGGGATCGTTTTGAGAACTCGGTACGTGTGCTTCTAAACAAATACTTGTTAAGAGAAAATTCTCGAGTCGAATAAAAGTTAAAGTTGTTTCCGTATCAGGCACACAAGTCCTGCGGGGAGTACGCTGCTAGGCAAGTGTCTACGATATGCTAGTTCAGTCCGGAGGGCCAAATCTCTTCTGGGTCGAATAAACCCAACATTTTTAATGCACTAATGCACTCACATTTGAAAAGCTGCCCAGATCCGCACTTGCATTTGCACTTGTAACTCCTGCCAGTACAAAAAATACATTCGAAGGGATTTCCTCGCCACGTTTATCACGCAAACAGTGGCCAGCAGTGAGAATCCATCTATCGTCAACGATCGTTCCTAAAATATGAGAGACATCGCTAGAGAATCGCCATTTGAAGGTGGACCGCGGCGGTAAAATCAAACGTCATCATATCCTGCTCTAAATGTGATTTGAGGTATTGCAAATGATGATCTCTGTCCAACTGCGTTGTCAAAACTTTCATCGGAGACGAAAATCAGGCACTCTCACCGCCACATTTGGCTCCGAGCAAATTGTTCCAGCCTCTGATTTGCAGTGATACTTGCCAGGGCCATCTTCCAGGGCTAGTAACCACATTGCCTCCGATAATCTAAAAATATTATACAATTTACCCTTGCCCTTCAGAAAAACTAAAGAAGCTCACTCGTCTTTGTAGAATTAGTGTCTGATTGGATATCTTTCGAATTCCGCAATCGGAGGTGGCGATAACCACAGTAACGAGGAAGAGAAGAAGGATCGGGGAAGGAAACTCCTTCATTTTCGAATGATCGAAAAATTCAGTAAAGGGACAATTTAAGGCTATTTAGAGATGGTAACGTCATTGTTATTTCCAAATAAATGCTTCAATTGAAACTCTCCCTTAAATGATTCATCAGTTTCATTGCATTATTATCTATTGGGGTGTTCCAAAAGTCCTTGCACTACTATTTGAAAAATGTTTTTTTCATATGCCATCAAAATTGTGAGGTACTACTATGCGACGCTGGATGTGTCATCCACCGCTCTTACGTTTCCACACTTCAGGTCTTGCAATCCTTGCACAATAGCCAAAATAACGAAAACAATATTGACCTCATCAATATCACCCTATCGCAATTTCTCTGCTATAAAGATATATAAGCCAGTTTATGGTCTCTTGTGAATTGGGAGTGCGTTGTACGCTAATGCACGTCATCCCGATCTTTCTAATTGCATTGCTTAATCATGATGAAAATCGTAATTTTCCACGCATTTTTTTAAAAAGTTTCGAACTTCCAGTCAATGATGGGTATAATAAATTGGTAATATAATGAAACTAATACTAATAATTTTTTGAATGAAATATGCATACAACGAAGCATACAAAATCGAAAATTTCGAAAATCGACTTCCAGAAAAATCATGAGAGGTGAAAGTTTTGTTCTACTTTAGCTATCTTAAGACGTAGATCATGTTCGACATTTTGTATTTTAAGAGCAAGTCGTTGCCCTTCTTGGATTTCCATCTCGGTCTCTCGAAGCAATCTCAAATTGAATTAGAAATTATTTTAGAAAATGACCGAAAATCAACATTTTACCATTTTGCAACTTAATGGGGTAGTGTTTCCACGATCTGATAGCGGAATAACATATAATACGTGTACATGCAATACAAACAAAACAATATTTGTTACTGCGCATTGTAGTTCAAAAGAGAAAAATATTACAAAATTTGTGCAAAGACTTTTGGAACACCCTAATATAACGAATGTAATAAGAGTGAAATAGGATTACTCGATGTGTCATTTGAACAAATTGCAAGAATGTCTCACTCTTTTTATCAAAGGGTGGTTCCGGGGAACGAAAATATTGCGCTCCAGGGCCAAATTTACAATTGCGGATTTATTTATCCTCTTTCGATCTTGACATGATAGAAGCAGGAAAGTTTCAGCGATTTCATGAAGACAAATATGGCTGACTTATCTAATATCATGATCATACTGTCCCCTTGTTTATTTTGAAAGGGAGATTTTATTGTGAATATACTATAACAGAGACACTGGTACGCACACCTGTCTAATTGATTTGACGCATTCGAGTAAGACTGAAAACAGCCATCCTGTCTGGTCCCAATGAGCGGAGTAAATCTTCAACATCAGAGTGTGCAATCAGTCTTTTCTTTGTCTTCACTGACCTGAGTATAAGATATTCAATATTCAACCGGTGATTTTTACATATTGCTCTTGTTCCTTTCCATATCACGGTGCACTTTCCAATATTGAGCGAGGGTTGATTATGAGATTGCAAAATATTTTTTTCCGGATGTTTCAATGGTAGGATGATTCATAGTTGCCGACCACATCTAATCGCTCTCGCCTTATCTAAAATTTGATCCCTCACATCAGTCATTGGGATAAATGTGTCCAATTGGGCTTCTGCCGAAGACGGAGAATTAACCCACAGGCGGAGATACTCTCTCCCTCTCTCATAGCATGTCTATGGCAGCTATGAATGCCGATAAGAACCATTGGAGAATGGGATAATGACTATATTATGAGAGGTGAGAAGATTATGGCAACCAGCTAAGAGAGGAGAGGCACTCAATCTAGTTCAGTTCTATCAGCAACTCAACTCTTCCATCCTACTCAATATATAGCTCTATCAAGCAAAAAGTGACATTTTTTTCGAAGTTGTGCTGATCGATTTTCATCACCGATTAGTTGTGATGACCAATTTTTGGCCGTTTTTTTCAAGATTTTCGTTGTTATATATTTCATAAACTACGCAAGCTGCGTTTTACAATGATCAAACTCCAATATACAATGTTTATTTCATATCAATTGATTGAGAAGAATGACCATGCGTCATCGACTATAGTTCGAACATAATCAACGTTCTCTGCCCCCCCCCCCCCCAATAACAGAACTGATCGGTTAAATCAATTATTTCATAGCAAAATAATTGATGATAAACAATGCATTCGGAGACAACTCAGATTGGATAGCTTAGTACCACAGTGACTTGCTTGTAGTAATTACGTAGTTGAGTTGCGGCAGCCTGAATGAAGGATTCGATCATAAAGAAAAGTTTTGCAGAACCAGGGCGGATGACCTTCTACAGAACTTCGAGACTACCTCTTGAGAGTCTGCGAGCATATGGGAACAGAAGGGAATTTTTTGTTATAATCCAGAAGAATATTTTGCTAGTCTACTTCCTCTTTACAAACCTTGGCAGGTAGCATGCGGTTACTGTAGATAAAAAAAAGTATAAAAAAGATGCGCTCGAAGTCGGGACCGCCCAGGGCGATCCTCGACAAGCTTCGGGCATCTAGTGGGAGGTCGTCCTGCAAAATATGCTCTCATCTCGGTTGAGCAATGGAACAATGCGGCACTAGGTCGTATGAAATCTATGACGTCATGTATCTTTGATATATCAAAAGCGGAATGACGACATAGTTCTGATCAGGCATGGTGCTAACGACGCCTACAGTGAGGGACGGATCTGCTCGAAGTCGAGATGGGTGAAATACTCCTTGGGCAGCAGCTGAGACCATGGCTGCATCTGCAACGGGATCATTTCGTATTTTCAGTCTCTAACTTCTTCCTCTTTGAAAGATGTTTTCGATTAAATTTTCTATGACGAACCTCCAGCAAAGCGTCGGTTCCTAGAACGATGAGAGCTTCTTTCTGTCTAGAAAAGGCAACGTTGGCCCTGCAAGTAGTGATGGAGATGAGCCTCGCGAGGACACTGTTGAAATTTAGCTAGGGAGAGAGGCCACAGGACAGAGCCGTCATTTCCCTATGACAAAATGGATATATTCTCACCTAAGATTGCAGACAAAAAATGGAGACAGGTCAGTTGGTTTGACTCTTGTTGTCATAACGATGGTGACGTCGGCTTCTCTTCCCTGAAAGTGGAGAGAGTTTCATTTATTGAGATGTTGAACTCGATGTCCTGCCATATAGTTGAGTGTGTTATTCTAGCGAATAAGCTAGGTTACCTGCGCCGAGTCCACAGTGTGAACTTCATAGTTCTTCTCGATCCTCGTCTTGACGAGACGGCACTGCGCTTCGTAGTAGCAGATGATCATGATGTGACGGTGGTCGAGCAGAGAATGACGGAGAGAAGAGAGGATGGCTGCAAAGAAGGCACTCCTTGTTATTGAGCTCTTAAACTATCCTTATTTGCAAGATATCACCACATTAATATTATGTACAGAAAGCTACATATACCCTTGAGTACATAGAGAAAAATAGCATTTTTTGAGAAAGCGCCAACCTTCCAGAGCACCGATTTCTCCATCATTGATCTTGGACTTTCCAGAGTGCTTCATCTTTCCTTTTACCTGAAAAAAAATATTGTTAGCTCTGACCATTTCCATATTGATTGTGTTTGTTGGATCACTTTGATTTCTTCGTTCACCTGTACAAACAGGCACCGATTCTGGTCGGTTGTGAGACCTCCAAGATCGAACTTCTTTGTCTCAGGCTTGCACGAGACGAGGCCACCATCGTAGAAGATGTCGCTGCAATAGTTTTTCGATTAGTCGAAACATTTCACGGGTGATTTTATTCTCATCGGCTTCATTCCTCATCCATAATATGCCTGTAATGCCGAATGAGAGAGGGGGCGGCACGGTAGACGTGCGTTAGCTTGATGACGGGGACATTGCGCTTGTTCTTCAGCACATCAAGCGCCGATCGAGCAGCCAACTCGCTCGTAAGCTTAAATCAAGATTACAAGTAGAACCATATTCTAGAATCTAGCTAATGTGCTTTAGTGAGTTCTCAGTGAAGATATTCTGGCGTTGGATATTTTAATAGTTCGAAGAATGCATATTCGAAATTTTAAAAGTGATTCGGAAAGTGTGATCACCTCTCCTGCCTCGTACATGAAGGGCGGCAGCTGCTTGCTGTCCCCTATGAATCAATCAATCAATGTCAGGTAGTAGTTGCTCAGATGAGTATGGGTCGGAAACCGTCATAAGTTGCACCCCGATTCAAAATAAACATCAATTTTGTCAATTTTATTTCATCAGAACACAAAAATGACAAAAATGGTGTTGCATAGTGTTCGAGAAGGTTGCGACATGAGAGGGTATCATCAAATTTTCTGGACATAGAGTGTAATGGCATACCAATGAGGACGATCATCGCATAGGGGAAGCTCAGAATGAGGGCGTTGAGAGCAGCCTCGGTCATCTGGGAAGCCTCGTCCACGACTATACGGCGGACACGGGTCTGTAATTCGGTATATTTGAGCCTGCTTGAAGTCTCTACAATACATTTTCAATATACAGTCTCATTGCAGGAAAAATTTAGAGAAAGTATGACTGATATGGAGAATCCCTACCTGCAGCTGACGTTGAATCGGACAGGCTTTCGCGTTCAGCAGCTGGGAGAGAATCATGTCGACGGTTCCGAAAATGGCGTCATATCTGGAAAAGGGGAGACACCGTAAATACTTTCTAGCATCAATATGAAATTTCGAGGAGAATAATGCTCACTGGATGGGCTCCTTGAGAATCTTAGCTCTTGTGCGCACCATCTTATTCTTGATCTTACGCTTGGCCTTGCGATCTGAAATTTCGTTATTGATGGTGAAAATTCCAAAAGAATTTCACCAGTCTCTGCCTCCAGTCCGCCCTGCAGCTGCTGCAGTGCGAAGTGGTGACGGTCGATGAAGTCGCCCTCCGGAGTGATCATGCACGAGAAGGGAGAGCGCTTGTCCTTGTCCAGAGACACCTGAATTATCGGAATTTCGATGATAATAAGGGAGAAGCATTCCATGTTTAGCCATTGACTAAAAGTGCCTAGACGTGAGAGGAATTGAAAATTAAAGAATGACGTCGTACATCGCGCGAGGCGGCGACGAGATGAACGATGCGCATCTGCTTGCTGCGGTCGAGAGAAGCGAGAGCTGCCACCTGAGTTGACTATGCATTGTATGTGCTGAGTTTGCATTGAGCGGAGTATCGTGTGAAAGGGGTTTGACATCATCATTCCTTTTGAGATTTGATATCGTCATTCCATTCTTAAAACAGTAAGCAACGCACCATGTTGTCAACAGGCACATTGGCCGTTGACAGGAACAGCTGAAGGCTTGCTCCTGAGAAGATTATCAATGCTTATCGGTGCTCATGTTTTGCTCTCGATTAGGGACGAAAAATGTGCAGGATGGAGAAAGTGAGGAAGAACCTTGGTAGCTTGCAGCCATGGCGGCAGCAGTCGTGGTCTTACCCGAACCAGGCGGCGACTCGACCACGAATGCGGGGCAGCAGCGCTCTGCAATGTTTACTTTACAGTTGTTTTCTTATTTCTACTCTCTGATCTAATACATCAGTGAAAGGGATCACGCGGAATTGAAATGGTTCTTTTTGGCTCTTTTTATAATGTTTGCCGTTTCTAATATGTTTCATACGTTTATTTTCTTTACGACGCTTCTACTATTTCATCCCACAGTAAGCGAACAAATAATATGTTAGTGCCCTCTCACAGCCAAGCTCATTAGCCTCTGTGTGAACCACCGGGACATTTCTCGGCTTCCTTGTGGATGAAAATTCTACGCTCATGAAGTGAATGTACTGTCTTGTAAGCGATAATTCATTTGAAAAGTATTCGATCTTCCGATGATACCTGATGATACGTAGCGAGCGACAGCCTCGGACTTTTGTGGGTTCATCTCTACCTCCACTCCGCCCTTCCTGCAAGAACGTCTGCATATTTCGACGCGAAAAGATCGGTTGTCATGAGTTGTTCGGAACATAACATACAGTTCCCATTATTCATTCTCATCACACAATCTCATTACTTCCTTCGTCAATCTATGACGTCATGTATCTTTGATATATCAAAAGCGGAATGACGACATAGTTCTGATCAGGCATGGTGCTAACGACGCCTACAGTGAGGGACGGATCTGCTCGAAGTCGAGATGGGTGAAATACTCCTTGGGCAGCAGCTGAGACCATGGCTGCATCTGCAACGGGATCATTTCGTATTTTCAGTCTCTAACTTCTTCCTCTTTGAAAGATGTTTTCGATTAAATTTTCTATGACGAACCTCCAGCAAAGCGTCGGTTCCTAGAACGATGAGAGCTTCTTTCTGTCTAGAAAAGGCAACGTTGGCCCTGCAAGTAGTGATGGAGATGAGCCTCGCGAGGACACTGTTGAAATTTAGCTAGGGAGAGAGGCCACAGGACAGAGCCGTCATTTCCCTATGACAAAATGGATAAATTCTCACCTAAGATTGCAGACAAAAAATGGAGACAGGTCAGTTGGTTTGACTCTTGTTGTCATAACGATGGTGACGTCGGCTTCTCTTCCCTGAAAGTGGAGAGAGTTTCATTTATTGAGATGTTGAACTCGATGTCCTGCCATATAGTTGAGTGTGTTATTCTAGCGAATAAGCTAGGTTACCTGCGCCGAGTCCACAGTGTGAACTTCATAGTTCTTCTCGATCCTCGTCTTGACGAGACGGCACTGCGCTTCGTAGTAGCAGATGATCATGATGTGACGGTGGTCGAGCAGAGAATGACGGAGAGAAGAGAGGATGGCTGCAAAGAAGGCACTCCTTGTTATTGAGCTCTTAAACTATCCTTATTTGCAAGATATCACCACATTAATATTATGTACAGAAAGCTACATATACCCTTGAGTACATAGAGAAAAATAGCATTTTTTGAGAAAGCGCCAACCTTCCAGAGCACCGATTTCTCCATCATTGATCTTGGACTTTCCAGAGTGCTTCATCTTTCCTTTTACCTGAAAAAAAATATTGTTAGCTCTGACCATTTCCATATTGATTGTGTTTGTTGGATCACTTTGATTTCTTCGTTCACCTGTACAAACAGGCACCGATTCTGGTCGGTTGTGAGACCTCCAAGATCGAACTTCTTTGTCTCAGGCTTGCACGAGACGAGGCCACCATCGTAGAAGATGTCGCTGCAATAGTTTTTCGATTAGTCGAAACATTTCACGGGTGATTTTATTCTCATCGGCTTCATTCCTCATCCATAATATGCCTGTAATGCCGAATGAGAGAGGGGGCGGCACGGTAGACGTGCGTTAGCTTGATGACGGGGACATTGCGCTTGTTCTTCAGCACATCAAGCGCCGATCGAGCAGCCAACTCGCTCGTAAGCTTAAATCAAGATTACAAGTAGAACCATATTCTAGAATCTAGCTAATGTGCTTTAGTGAGTTCTCAGTGAAGATATTCTGGCGTTGGATATTTTAATAGTTCGAAGAATGCATATTCGAAATTTTAAAAGTGATTCGGAAAGTGTGATCACCTCTCCTGCCTCGTACATGAAGGGCGGCAGCTGCTTGCTGTCCCCTATGAATCAATCAATCAATGTCAGGTAGTAGTTGCTCAGATGAGTATGGGTCGGAAACCGTCATAAGTTGCACCCCGATTCAAAATAAACATCAATTTTGTCAATTTTATTTCATCAGAACACAAAAATGACAAAAATGGTGTTGCATAGTGTTCGAGAAGGTTGCGACATGAGAGGGTATCATCAAATTTTCTGGACATAGAGTGTAATGGCATACCAATGAGGACGATCATCGCATAGGGGAAGCTCAGAATGAGGGCGTTGAGAGCAGCCTCGGTCATCTGGGAAGCCTCGTCCACGACTATACGGCGGACACGGGTCTGTAATTCGGTATATTTGAGCCTGCTTGAAGTCTCTACAATACATTTTCAATATACAGTCTCATTGCAGGAAAAATTTAGAGAAAGTATGACTGATATGGAGAATCCCTACCTGCAGCTGACGTTGAATCGGACAGGCTTTCGCGTTCAGCAGCTGGGAGAGAATCATGTCGACGGTTCCGAAAATGGCGTCATATCTGGAAAAGGGGAGACACCGTAAATACTTTCTAGCATCAATATGAAATTTCGAGGAGAATAATGCTCACTGGATGGGCTCCTTGAGAATCTTAGCTCTTGTGCGCACCATCTTATTCTTGATCTTACGCTTGGCCTTGCGATCTGAAATTTCGTTATTGATGGTGAAAATTCCAAAAGAATTTCACCAGTCTCTGCCTCCAGTCCGCCCTGCAGCTGCTGCAGTGCGAAGTGGTGACGGTCGATGAAGTCGCCCTCCGGAGTGATCATGCACGAGAAGGGAGAGCGCTTGTCCTTGTCCAGAGACACCTGAATTATCGGAATTTCGATGATAATAAGGGAGAAGCATTCCATGTTTAGCCATTGACTAAAAGTGCCTAGACGTGAGAGGAATTGAAAATTAAAGAATGACGTCGTACATCGCGCGAGGCGGCGACGAGATGAACGATGCGCATCTGCTTGCTGCGGTCGAGAGAAGCGAGAGCTGCCACCTGAGTTGACTATGCATTGTATGTGCTGAGTTTGCATTGAGCGGAGTATCGTGTGAAAGGGGTTTGACATCATCATTCCTTTTGAGATTTGATATCGTCATTCCATTCTTAAAACAGTAAGCAACGCACCATGTTGTCAACAGGCACATTGGCCGTTGACAGGAACAGCTGAAGGCTTGCTCCTGAGAAGATTATCAATGCTTATCGGTGCTCATGTTTTGCTCTCGATTAGGGACGAAAAATGTGCAGGATGGAGAAAGTGAGGAAGAACCTTGGTAGCTTGCAGCCATGGCGGCAGCAGTCGTGGTCTTACCCGAACCAGGCGGCGACTCGACCACGAATGCGGGGCAGCAGCGCTCTGCAATGTTTACTTTACAGTTGTTTTCTTATTTCTACTCTCTGATCTAATACATCAGTGAAAGGGATCACGCGGAATTGAAATGGTTCTTTTTGGCTCTTTTTATAATGTTTGCCGTTTCTAATATGTTTCATACGTTTATTTTCTTTACGACGCTTCTACTATTTCATCCCACAGTAAGCGAACAAATAATATGTTAGTGCCCTCTCACAGCCAAGCTCATTAGCCTCTGTGTGAACCACCGGGACATTTCTCGGCTTCCTTGTGGATGAAAATTCTACGCTCATGAAGTGAATGTACTGTCTTGTAAGCGATAATTCATTTGAAAAGTATTCGATCTTCCGATGATACCTGATGATACGTAGCGAGCGACAGCCTCGGACTTTTGTGGGTTCATCTCTACCTCCACTCCGCCCTTCCTGCAAGAACGTCTGCATATTTCGACGCGAAAAGATCGGTTGTCATGAGTTGTTCGGAACATAACATACAGTTCCCATTATTCATTCTCATCACACAATCTCATTACTTCCTTATCCTCCCTCATTCGCTCTTTCCAGATATATACCGTGACAAAATACATAGATGTTGCGTGATTCCTTACTTGACAATGCAGGGTTCCTGGCTGACGGGTGAGTAGGAATGGGCAGATGGCTCGCCGTAGATGCGATCGATGAGATTGCGGTTGGCGATTGGACGAACACCGTTGAAGAATGGCTCGAGAGCTGCGGTAACTTAGGAAATGGGAATTTGAAGGAAACTTGTCGTTATGCTTCCGAACTATAAAAAAACACGTCTTCTGAGAGATCGCAGGTGGGGTTTGACAAAATGTTCTCATCTCTGCCAAATTTTCATGGATGATACATCTGACGCCCACTAACGATTATGTAATATTTTGGAGCCGGGATTTGAAAAGTGCCTACAAGCCGGCTCTGGAAATTTTGAAAATTCAAAAATTCATAAAATGCTTCAGAGTTGAGTAAAAAGGTCGCTGAAAAAACAGAAAGAATCCGCTCGACGAGTAGAATAACTTTTCTGTTGACACTTTTTGTGTGGGTAAAACATGAAAGTATGAAAAGTTGAAAAAATCAATTTTTCATCATCAAAAATTGCATAAAAATGGCCGTCGTGAAAAATAAAGCTATTTGTGACCAGCTGATTTCGCCAGATTCGGAATGTACGACATTTTCTACCCCAGGCTTCATTTTTTGAGGAAAATCGAAGATATAATATGTTTCCATTTTTGGCCTCAAACATGGCGAGCCTCGTGTTTTCAAGCAAAATCGAAAATTTCATGATGTCATGTTTTAGTAATTATCGCTCGTGGATATCTTTTCTTTCCGTTTCAATGTTTACTGGCCTATTTATACATATTTCCATTGAAAAACCCGAAGATTTCAATACTTCACAAAATCACATTTTTCACGAAATTACACAGATTTCATGATTTTATGAAGTATTGAAATCTTCATTTTTTTCAATAGAAAACGGAATGAATATGTCAGAAAACATTGAAAAAAAAACGGAAAGAAAAGATATCCACGAGCGATAATTACTAAAATATGACATCATGAAATTTTCGATTTTGCTTGAAAACATTTTTGGCCTCAAACGAGGTTCGCCATGTTTGAGGCCAAAAATGGAAACATATTATATCTTCGATTTTCCTGAAAAAAATTAAGCCTGGGTAGAAAAGGTCGTACGTTCCGAATCTGGCGAAGTCAGCTGGTCACTAATAGCTTTATTTTTCACGACGGCCATTTTTATGCAATTTTTGATGATGAAAAATTGATTTTTTCAACTTTTCATGCTTTCGTGTTTTACCCACACAAAAAGTGTCAACAGAAAAGTTATTCTACTCGTCGAGCGGATTCTTTCTGTTTTTTTCAGCGACCTTTTTACTCAACTCTGATGCATTTTATGAATTTTTGAATTTTCAAAATTTCCAGAGCCAGCTTTTAGGCACTTTTCAATTCCCGGCTCCAAAATGTTATATAATCGTTAGTGGACCTCATATGTATCATCCACGAAAATTTGGCAGAGATTGGACCACTTTGAACATTTTGTCAAACAGGGGGCTAGGATTCATGCAATCTCTCAGAAAACGTGTGACAATATTGAAAGTGAAGACGCCTAAACACTCTGTATTTTAGTAGGTTGACTTCGAAACCCCCGGCATCGAACAGTGCCAATCACTTACTAGATTGGAACCCTTCCAATTTCGAAAATCAGACTTACTACGGGCGGTTTCTCCTCAATCGAGATAAGTTGCAGTCGGCTGCCTACGGTAAGACCGGTAGGAACGGCAGTATCTTCTGGGAAGGTGACGATCCAGTCGCGACCCGCAGTGTACGCATTCAGCTTGGCCACTGGGGCTTGGAAGAGCTGATAGTGTATTTGAAAGTGATTATTCACCGTAGCATATTTAGAAGCTGATATGCCGGATTTCCCTATCAAAGAAATTCAAAAACGTGCGTTAGATTGCTTTATCAGATAATTGATACGAAGCAGTAGTTTCGGCATATTTTCATAATAAGGTACCTCTCCGGTTTCCTCCGATCTCATGGCCATCCGTGTCATGTGGTAAGAGCGACCGGCAGTGGCGATCTAGAGATCAATCATCTAATCTTCTTTTTAACACTCTCTCGCTTCGTATAACATGTGAAAGTATGAGCGTGACGAGAATGATGTAGATAGGCATGCCTTCAGAGCAGGCGACAGCTGGCGTACCGTAGCCACAGTCTGGTCGTAGTCGCGGGCACGGCAGCCCAGCAGGATTCCCTGAGAGAATTAGTTTCTTTTTTTAACTTTTGACCAAGCGAAAGGAGTTCTTATCGAATTAAGATTCGGGACAAGTGTTTAGGATGCATGCGTCACTGATAATTCGCAGTCATCACAGCGTGAGAAATGAGAATCAAAAAGATGCAAATCAGAAATGATTCAGATGGTAAAATGTCCACATTTTTTCTGCTTGACTGAACATTGAGATGCCAACCAATGGGAATGTGAGCTCGTTCACTCTGCCAATGATTTTCATATCAGCGCACCTGCAGCACAACGGTGCAGTAGTCCGAGAATGCGAAGGTGGCTCCGCTCCTTCTTGTCAGCTTCACCTCGCTATCCTGAGAGAGCACATCGCATCGCTTTCTGTAATATGCTCACAGAATCTTTGTTCATAAAATAACTTCAATTTCGGTCCTAAATAGCATTTTCGCAACGATTTAACGTTGAATAACTTCGATATCGAACTTCGGTTCATAGTAGTTGGTCTTGATGTCGTACAGCTTCTTGGGGGCTACGGGCTCCTGGAATTGGCAAATTTGCTTCACCGAAATTCTTCTCAATTTTTAATGTGGTCTTGTTGAAACTAAGAATCAAAGAGGAATGAGAGACCAAGGAATGAACAGCGATACCTTGACATCAGCGAGCTTGAGCTGCCGTGCATCCGCCTGTAGCCAAGCGACGGTCGACTCACTCTGAGAGATGGTCAGGATGGGTCCTCGTTGGATGGCGACGCCTCCAATTCCCCAGGCACGGTCCTCGATCTGCAGGAGGGAGATCTTTTTTTTACTGTTTCGTTTTGTCTACGCAGCGAAAAAATCCCCCTCTATTTGGCAGCATTCGAGTGACGTATAGATTATTTATAACCTTTTTCTATCGGGTAATGTCGGCATCACAGTAACGTTGTGGATAAGATCAGTTGTTAATGTGGATATGTGTAGGATCTTTTTTCGTAGCCACAACAATAAACGTCATCTCGCCTCAAAGCCCGATTGCTGAACAGCTTCCATTCTTCTCGAACGTTGCGTAGTTTCGTTTGAGATGCTCTGCAATTGCAATGAACCCATCCCAATGGCCAGAATCGATCAGAAAGCAATGAGGAAAGTGTACGGATATGGTCATATCTCGAAGTGAAATGTCTCCCATCCGCTGAAAATGTCTGGAGAAGCTCGGTGGGCGGAGCATGGAATATTCGGGAATGTGGGAGAGAAAGCTCTCTCAATTATGCACGCTCTCTAGCTATCTCTGAGCGGCGAGGGAACATCCCGTCGAGAGCAGGGAGCCTTCTCGAAAAGCGAAAAAAGAGGCAGAGAGGAACGAAAACGTTCCGCAGACTGCGAGAGAGGGCAAAAAAGGGGGATAAGGGCGAGAAAGGGAGAGTATGAGTCAATCTCCAAATCCTCCACACTCCCTAGCAGGTGATGGCGAGAAAGAATAGTAGAAATGGAGTGAGAAGAATAAATTATAGGCGAGAATGAAGAACAATATGAGGGAAATTGGAGTATCATCGGTGCACTAGCATCAATCGGACAGAGGGAGTAAGCACTGCGAAAAAAAGGCTGGCCCGGACCTTGGAAAGCGTGGATGCTGTTCCACTGCAATCGATTAAGGGATCGACTTGAACGCTAAAGGGACGGGAAAGAACTAGGGTGAGAGGACGAACGAAGAGAGGGAAAGGAGTTGTGAAATTTTTGTTGGTTTCCCATAGAGTTCAGTGCAATCTGCACCGATTATGCGTTTTTCTCTCCCCTGTGCCAATTAGATTTCACTAATCTTCAATGCAGGTTCTCTTATCTTTTCCGTAAAATATTGATAACAGACTATATACCGTATTTTTGATATGTACAAAAGTCTAATCATATCATATATCCAATTTTTACATTGATTATATTCGCATTTGCCTTTTAGAAATGCGATTATAATTACATATTTTCCATTTAAATTTAAAATATTTTTGACCCAATTTCAATAAATAAAGTCAAATTACGAGTAGTAAAGTGTGTGCGTATTACGGTAGTCCGAGAGATGGAAATATCTTCAGAATCTGCTGCACTCCATGCACCAAGGTCGCACCACTTATTTTCGTTTTTTGGCGCTTTTCGAAATGGCCCGTTAAATCGTTCATAAGCAACCTTATTTCGCTATTTTTGTGTTGATTTTAACTCTAATTCTCACTCTTCTCAGACATGTACAACGGGATCGGTCTGCAGACTGCCCGAGGTACGGGCACAAACGGCTATGTCCAGTCCAATCTCTCGCACCTCCTCCTCTCAAGGGTTTGTTTTTTTTAGTTGTAATATTTATTTAAATGAATGTGTAATTTATTGCTCAAATTATTGCTTCTAATATGGACTATGTTTAGCGTCGTGTCGAGTACAACGCCGAGGAGGATATCGCGCGTGCCGAGGCCGCTCTCAACCGCAGACCCAATGAGGAGCTGCTCGATCATCAGAGGAAGCGACAGATCGAGCTGAAGTGCACCGAGTTCGAGATGCTCATGGAGAACAAAGCACGCTTTTATTTATAATGATGTGGTTAAACCACTATTTCATATTTGCGTTTGTGAAACCGGGCGTCACGAGGCTTTGCGTGGCGGCTGGGTAAACAACTCTGTGGTTTCGCGGTTTCAAGCTTTCGTATTTGGTCATTAACGGCACTACTATACGGATTTACTCTCTATGTCCACTTAAACCATTAATGCCCGGAACATTGAGAACCATCTCATTTCTGAACAATGTTAGCTTAGAAATGGGGCCTAGTCTTCGTTAATATTTTTGAAAAAGATTAATTATTCATGTTGTACATTGCAGGGTTTCGAGCAGGAGGACATCGATAAGAAGGTCTCCGACTACCGTCGTCTGCTCCTCTCCCAGCTCGAGTCGGGCGAGCTCAACGTCGATGATGAGATCTGCCTGAAAGACTCGCACGCGCGCCAGAAGTACGCTGCGCAGGTACGGCATATTTTTAAAAGTATTTTTATACAGATAACGCATAATAGGTTTGTTAATCGTGTTCACGTTGCAACGCGTCCCTCTGCCTGAATTTCGCAATCAGACACTGGGAATCTTGATACACGACATCTATATTTTTTTACATTTTATCTTAAAAGTGGGAGTAGAGACTTATAAATTTATCTTACAGAAGCGTGAACAGTGGAAGGAGGCACTCAGAATCGACAAGGACTTCAAGCCCGGCAGCTCCATGCAGAAGTGAGTCCCGAATCACAACATTATAACAATGAAGCTTAGAATCACAGGGTGAATAGACCAGTTGTTGTTGTGTCTTTATTTATTTAAATATTTTCAGCATGAACAAGGATGGCGAAGGAGAGGAGGACGCGGCTGCGCTCGCAGAGAAGGCAAAGGCTGAGGAGGTACAGGGAATTTAAATAATTTAAATTTTACAATTTAAAGTGAAGGGATCTAGGCAGTTTTTTGTTACTGTTTGTACTTCTTTATCGGAATATGATCACAACATTTCATGTCGATAAATACGTATGCACATCTCATCGCTGATAGGGGGCTCCTTGGGAAACAGAAGTATTCTTCCCCGTTCTCTCTTTTTTTGAGAATTCCGCAGTGGCATAGAAACACCGGATCGAGTTCCTGAAAATGTCCACCAGCCCGCGTCTGTAGTCGCGCATCAGCAGCAGGACTACGAGGGCGTCCCACACGGGGAAGCACGAGGCCAGCGGGCACCAGTAGTCGAACTGGCCAACGGCTGATGGGTTGTTGGGTCGGAAGCGAAGCACGATGGCTAAGCAGTAGGGCACGAGAACGAATAGAACCGGGACAAGGCTCTGGAATTACCTTTCTTATAAGATGAAACTTCAAATTGTTAGTGCCCTAAACGGGAAGGAGGGATGATAAGGATTTAGAGAAGGCGTGTGGTGGGTGATGAAGGGGCGGGCCTGGCACCCCAAATCGATGACAAACCTGCGCGAATAGTGCTCGCAGGACCTTGATCTGCATCGAGCGGTAGTGAGAAAGTTTTCACTCGTCGTAGCTCGTATATGGTCAGCGAGCAAAGAGTTGAGGCGATGAGGACGTTTGTTATGTGAATGGTGGACTCGATTAGTGTAAGCACGAGCGTCTCTGTATTCCATTGATCGTCGTTGCCCTGTTAAGAGGAGTATTGGCGAAGGTTACCACGAGCACTTAAAATCAGAATGCGCGTACCGTATGTGCGTGACTACCTTGAACTTTACAATTACGCACCCTTATACAGATGAGCAGCCAACCCCGTCCCATGCTCTTTTGGCCACTGACTTGAAGATAGGCAGGCTCTATGACAGCCCTCCCGATAGGATCGTCTGCCACAGATAGGCAGAAGACCATCCTGATAAGAAAAAATGCGAAAATATTAATATTATTTTGTATACCATGCTGTGATCACTGAGAGCGGATAGAGCGATAGGAAAGCACAGAACCGCCAACATGAGAATCTTGCTATTTTAACAGGGCTGAATTTTGCGATTACGAAATTCGAGTCTTCATCTTTTTGCACCTCTTTACGGTCCAGTATCGATGCAGAAAGTTTATGTTCATCAGCGTAAATGGAATGGTGAAGCAGGAACAACAGAGGTAGATGGGGAACTGTACGCTATACGATGAGTACGCTTTGAGTCCTATATTCACCTTGTTGTCAGGGAATACTGTAGAGAAGAGTCCGATTGCCGAGCCGGTAGAGAAGGAGACCTTTCAGTCTTGTATTGCCATCTAGTATGGTAACGGTTACGTACGGGTAGAACGATGCCGTGAAGGGTAATTAGGAACATGTCACTGCACGCGAATAGTTTGAGTAGATTGCGATAATTGCCCAGAGTAGGCATGCTACGGGAGAAGATGAGATAGAGCAGAAGAGCATTGAGAAAGAAGCCGAGCACTGGAATATCGTTTTTAGAAATGTTAATTTGGTGTTTACTCGATCTAAATCAAAAAATATGTGGACTCACCGATATTGCACGATTCGATGGTATTTGTGAAGTTGCTCATCCCGAACCGGCTTTAAGATGCCCGACTATAAAGCGGCTTCTTCTCACAGAATGACTCAGTAACAGTCATGGGAGTGTGAAAACGGGGAGGCGATGATATTTCTTGCGCTGACAACGCCTTTTTGTGGTTCTTGAGCTTTCGAGAAATAGCTGCCCCCATAATAATACAAAAACAAGGCCCTTTTATAGCGCATTTGGACGTTGATCGTATGAATGTAAAGATCAGTGGTCTAAGGGGAAAATTTCTGAGAAAATGTACGCTATCCCTTGAAAAATATGCCCAGTGACAGCTGCTAATCTTATCTCATCTCATTAAAATGCTGGAACGTAGTGAAAAAAAGTTCGAACTGTAATGAATGGGAGTGATCAAGAACTGGTATTTTAAAGTTAAATGATGAGCTATTTTGGAAATATATTTGGAAAATATTTCACGCAAATTGAAGCAAATATTTGTAGGAAGCAGCACGACTGAAGAAGCTGGTGAAGGTCGCCCGCAAAGAACAGAAGAAGAAGGAGAAGGAGGCGAAGAGGAAGAGGAAGGAGGTAGGACGACTTTATCGATTAGGCGATGCTTATAATCAACGGGAGAAAATCGAGTTACTCTATCTAATGCCAAGCCCATCTTGATATACAAGCAGAAAGGAGTAAATGTCTAGTAATCTATCTATCTAGTAATAGATGTCTAGGAAGTCGGTTGAGTTGTTATGATAAACGCCCATCATTAGTAACCTTTCATACATACGAAGTTAATGTCATTGCTATGTTATTGATGATCGCATGCCCGATAAGTACGCTAGAATGCGTTTTTGTGAATATAATAATCAGGCTTTAGAACGGCCTACGAATGGGCAAAATTTTACTAATTGAGCTGTTTTTTCCACTTTTTTGAGAGGCTAATTCGAATGTATGGGATACACATAGATCGAAGGGGACCAATGGGTACTTTTGGTTACCATGCGGATTCATGCTGTTCGAAACACCGATAGATTGGCCTTGCTGACAAATCTCGAGCAACAGTAGTTTCAGTACCCACGCCGTTAATGACAACCCGCTCCCCCCTCTCCCTCATCTAGCCCACTCATTTTTAGGTATTCCTCCCTGATTTTCGGCCGTTCAACCCCTCAATGATGGGAAATGATAGGGAGGTGGCTATTAACCAAAGAAGTGCCAGTTTCTCTATGTGACTTAAAATGAATTAGTGTGTATTGCAGAAGAAGAAGAAGCAGGCGGCGAAGCGTCGCAAGCGCGCGGCTTCCTCCTCCTCCTCGTCTTCCTCCTCTTCCGACTCAGACTCCGACTCGGACGACAGCTCCGACAGCTCCTCGGACAGCAGTGAGAGCGACTCGAGTGCATGTAAGCTATGCAGAATATTGTTAATTAAGTTAATTACGAACTGGCAATGGAAGTTTCACTAAAGTATGATGAACTTTCACGCTTATTCTGCCATTAAGGTTTGCGCTTTAGATTGAGCCAATTGCTGAGGAGTAATGGAACAGTGCTGTTATGAGACAAAAATCATCAATCATCGAATACCAATCTTATTGTGGTGTTTTGCAGCCTCATCGGACTCTGACAGAGAGGAGCGCAAGAGGAGGAAGGCCAAGGCGAAGAGGATGATCAAGAAGACGTAAGTGGAAATCGAGTATAGGAAGCTACACCAGTGAACCATCTATTTCGATTGTGGGTTTACCTACTAGGTCATACATAAATGCGACAGATTCCTTTTTCTTAGCATCCCCCAAAATATCATGTGCGTTTGTAAGGTTAATTTAATATCATTGTAATCTGATCTCGATGTTGCAGTAGCGAGAAGGAGCGAGCGCGTGAGGTGAAGAAGGAGGCGGAGTCGGATGAGGAGGAGAAGAGAGGAGGAAGAGCTGGAAGGGATAGAAGAGACGAGAGAGGAGAGGGAAGGGACGAGAGGAGGTGAGGAAGGAGTTGTAGGTCACACTGACTGATTATGAGCGATCCAAGAAAGAACAAATGTATCATGTTTAGTGGTTCCTGTGAGGTGGCATCGATTTTTTTATCGTTAATAAGCTGAAAGATAAGAGTGACATCGGGGTTTCAACCGGTCTTTGATTACAGAGACGACAGAAGACGCGAGGACGACAGACGCCGCCCAGCCAGAGAGGACAGCCGAGAGAGAAGGAGGGTGGGTGATCGAGTTGTGGGTTATGAGTAGATGATGAAACATCACTCACCCTGGCGTATTTGCAAAATAAACCATGTAAGACACATTAATGAGTCACGCTCTGAAGATTACCTTCGACCCTCACTATATGTTTCAACAAACATGTGAAACACGAGAGCTATTTTTTGGGCACTAATATTTACCCTTGGCTCTGAATAGACGATGAAACCTAAATCACACTGGGTAATTGCAGAACCGAAACTCGTCTTCGGAGCGCGACCAGAGAAGGAGGGGCAGACGGGACTCGAGTGAGGAGGAGAGAGGAAAGAGGAAGGAGGGAGGAAAGGACAGAGAGATCAAGCAGGTGAGCAGACGCTTCAGTGTATCAATTTCATCTTTTTTTCGAAAATGTTGTTTGGTGTGAGTGTAAATCAACTGGCTACTCTTACACGATTACTAGCTCAGTAGAGGGCACGGGTAGAATGAACACGTGCTTTACTTCGTTCTCTAGATTATTTTCACTACTGGTGTCCGTTATTCAGATGGCAACGAGTTATTGCAATCTTCTCCATTCTCATTCTAAAATGTAATGCTTGCATCTCTCAGGAGCCCGTTTCGTCCGATTCCGAGGGCGCCGCTCGCAAGAACAGCGAGAATAAGTCGAGAAGGTAGGACATTTAATTTTTGCGTTGTTCATTTATTAAATTATCACATAGAGGCTTTGGAAATAATAATTGACCATGCCGTATCGGCTGTTCTGTTATCCTGGTGATTCGATGTTTCATAAATAGGCCTTATTGCAGATCTGGCTCTCGCTCCACCTCTCCCTACGTTGACTCGGACATTTCGGACGACACTCGAAGACGCATGAAGAGCATGGTATCGGTGGTAAAGAAGTGAAGAGGAGTACGGTACCACCACCGATCGATAACTGACTTGTTGTGAGACTACAGTATCCCCCTGAATTACCGTAGTTGTACTTTTACCCCATTGTTTGTTTGTTTCTGTCTGATCAACATGTAGTCCTTGATTCCTTGATGTTACCCCATAACTAAGTTGTGCACAATCTTTGATTTTATTTCCCACCCTTTAAATCTATTATTTGGTCAAGAAGATGATTCCCTCCATTCGTTGCGTATTTGATTATTGTACAGCGAGACTCAAATGTCCAGCTCGATTTCTATGAATCGGTAAAGAAGAAAACACCCGAGGAAGTTATGCAGCACAGTTGGTAACTAATCCATGGAGGAGTATTGATGATTGTCTAACCCGAAGTTGTGTGTAGAGCTGTGCGGCAAGACCTTTTTTTCCGGCAAATGACAAATTTGAGTTTCAGCCAATTGCAAAAATGCGTTGAGGATTTTCCATGTTCCTAATTTAGGAACATGGAAAATTCTGGATTCTGGATTCTGGGTTCTCAAGTGTGTGGCGAGCGGTTGAGTGCGATTTCGTCTCTCCGTCTCCGGTTCCGCCCGCCCGGATTCCCTCTCCCAGACGCGTTGGCACGCGGGAGTTGTGCGCCGCCACGATGGGTCGCCGCTTCTACATCGGCACCATCAACGCCAGGACGCTCGGCCCAAGGGAGAAGCAGTCGGAGATGGAACTCGCCCTCGACAAGATCAAGTGGGACGTGGTTGCAGTGCAGGAAGCCAGGATTGTGGGTTGTGCCTCGTTCAATCTTACATCTTCAGGCACCGTAGTCTACCACTCGGGCGGGCCCACTGCTTCCCATGGCGTGGCTTTTTTGCTTCGACCGCAACTCGCGCGCGGAGCTGTGTTCAATGGCCTCTCCCCTCGTTTTGCCACTCTGCTCCTTCCCGACCTACGGCTCTTCCTGGTCTGCGCTTACGCCCCTACGTCTTCCTACGATGACGACGCGTATGAAGACTTCCTAGACCAGGTTGAGACCGCCCTGCGGAGTGCCCCAAAAGGCCATATGCCAGTTCTGGTTGGTGACTTCAACTGTCGAGTGGCGAGGGAACCTGGCAATGAAAGATTTGTCGGTAACTTTGCCTCTCCCACGCCGAACTCACGCGGACGCTGCTTCACTGAGCTCTGCGTGAGGAACAGACTGCGCATCCTGAACACGTTCCCCAAGAGACGGCACGGTCGAATCTGGACCTGGCGATCCCCAAACGGCTCCGCATTCCACCAAATTGACTACGTTGCAGCTCCCGCCACAGCGAGAGTAGTCAACTGTGGAGTCGTTGGTCGGTTTGAGTTTGACTCCGACCATCGCCTTGTTCGGATGTGCCTCTCCCTCCCTGGCAAGGCGAGGCAGAAAAGATGCAGGGAGCGGCTAGATTTCGATCGAACCGCTTTTACTGTCAACGCAAACCTTCTCGCGTCACTGCCCCTTGCCCGCCCCAGTTCTGCCGCCGACGCCTATACTACGGTAAAGGCTTTCACGGAGACCGCGGCAACGAACTGCTGGAGGAAGCGCCAATCCCCTTCTTGGATCTCGAGTGGAACGCGGAAGCTCCTAGCGATGCGCCATGAATTGCAATCCAACTCCCAACAAGCTGTCGCCTACTCAGCTGCCTGCAAAGCTGCCCGGACGAGTTTCGTCGATGACATCAGGAAGCGAAAGGAGGCGCAAGCACGGCAAGCAGCAACCATGGGAAGGAGCATCGTGAAGAGCATGCTGAGTCTGCAAACCTCAAAGAAGCGCCTTCTAGTTCCCGACCCTGTAACTGGTGCTTTCTCTCAAGCAGCTACCAAGACAGTGGTCCAGAGCTTCTTTGACGGTCTCTACACCCCTGCAGTTCCGTGTCCACTCCCAGTCCCTCCTCAGCCTCTGGATCCCCTTCCTCCCTTCCTACCCCATGAGGTCAGCAAAGCGATGTCCCAACTCAAGTGTGGTCACTCACCCGGTTCGGATGGCATTCTCCCTGATATGCTATACCACTCTCGAAACCACCTTGCTCCCGTTATCGCTGATCTACTCAACTATCTGGTAGATGGAGAGGCTGTTCCAAGCGACCTGACCGAAGCAATTGTCACTCTTCTGCTCAAGAAAGGAGACCCTACCAACATTGGGAACTTCCGTCCCATCTCCCTCCTCACCGTTTCCCTGAAGACAATGACCAAAGTCATTCTTCAGAGACTCGAAACTGTGCTTGAAGAAACAGAGTCCTCGACCCAAACCGGCTTCCGGCGCGGCTACAGTACTCTCGACAACCTGCATGCCATCAAGCAGGTCGCTGAAAGAACCTCCGAGTACGGTATCCCAATCTACTTGGCGTTCGTCGACTTCAAGAAGGCGTTCGACTGTGTGGAGTGGAATGCCTGCTGGCAAGCCCTCTTCTCGTTCGGAGCCCATCCCTCCCTCGTCCACATGTTGCGCCGTCTCTACGAGTCCTCCTCTACACTCATTCGAGTTAATGAGGAGCTCGTTCCTGTGACTGTGCGTCGAGGAGTCCGCCAAGGGGATACCCTCTCCCCTCGTCTCTTCAACGCAGTGCTACGATCAGCCATGGACAACATTGACTGGGAGTCAGATGGAATTAGAATCGACGGAAGGAACCTTTGCCACTTGGAGTATGCCGATGACGTGGCTCTCGTTGCCAAATCTCGACCCGAGCTGGAACGAATGCTGAAGAAGCTGATGGACGCGTGCAGCCGAGTTGGTCTCGAAGTGAATGCAAGCAAGACCAACCTCCTCACCTCCTGCACCTCTACCCGCAATCCAATAATCATCGGCAATCTGCGATTCGAATTCGTCGATAGCGCCACCTATCTCGGAGGAAGAATAGCTCTTCCCTTGGATCATTCCGACGAAATAGAACACCGGATTCGATTAGGGTGGCTGGCCTGGAGTAAGCTCTCGCACCTCCTATCTTCTCGAATTCTGTCCATCAAGATCAGGAGGAGAGTCTTCGAGAGCTGCATCACGGCTACAGTTCTCTATGGGTGTGAAGTATGGGCTCTGAGATCTAGCGAGAAGGAGAGGCTGAGAGTCACCCAGAGGAAGATGGAAAGAAAGATGCTTGGAGTCACGCTGAGGGACAGATGGAGGAATGACCGCGTGAGAGGGATTACCAAGCTGAGAGACTGGAATGAGGAAGGATTGAAACGAAAAGCGCGCTGGGCCCTCAAGATCAGAAGAATGGGAGTGGAACAGTGGAGCCGTGCGACAACTGTCTGGACTCCATTCAATAGGACTCGTCCCCCCGGAAAGCCTCGCGCGCGATGGAGAGACGACCTATCCCGAGCTATTGGCAGCCATTGGTGGAGTGCAACTTATGAAGACTACCGACCTATCATCTTCTGAGCGTTGCCGCCTGATAAGATAAATTTTATTGATTGATTGATTAATTTAGGCAAACAGCAGATTCTTGCCGCACAGCTCTGGTTATGCCATTCTTAGCGAGATTAGAGCGAGAGCAATGATCGACTGTTGTGATTGGTCACTCGGCACATCTAAAATAATCACCCCAGATTACGCGTGTAAGGGGCGATAAGGGCCAGTGACGAAGTCGCTCCGTTTCGTCGTTTCGCCCTGCTCCGCTAGGAGTATTGATTGCCAGAATCAGCAGGTAAGCCGATTATCATCATTTTTTCCGATTTTCAACCGGAAGAGAGCTCTGATTGAATGATAAGCATGGCCTTATCACTAAAGTTAGTCAGTGAGTGCGCGCATCGATAGGTAGTACGCGACGAAATATGGCTAGGAAGCTGGGAGCGAAAACGGTGGAGATGGTGAGGTGGGTGGTGCGCGCAGTGCACGATGCCAAGCCGACGTTTGCCAATCGTCGCGCATTCTAGCTCGCTAACGTGGATGGCGTACCTGGACGACGATGAGATCATCGCCACGATTCGGCATGAGGTGAGTGTGGGGTGTTCGGGTGTGGTGCGATTTGGCATTCGTCGCATTCGTGTTGTGCAGATGCGGCTGGAAGACGAGGACGGCCGGTGCAACGACGTGCTGCCTCCCGTGTTTCGGTGATAATTTTTTTTTCGAAATTGGAATTAACCATGTACTGAACTGCCAGCACTTGCTTCTTATTACAGCATTACTCTACTGCTAAATTTCAACCTTGTTTGTTTGTGAGAAGTTGTAAAAAGTTATTTTAGAATTAATAAGTTTGCTAAAACACAAAATTGAAAGGGAAAATTGCAATTTCTAATCGCCCAAATGTAGTTTTGATTTTGGCATTTTGCAGTCGCGCGAAGAACGGCGGACTGCCGCTCGACTTCCGATCGCTGAAACGAACCGACGAGGATGATGAGGACGGAAGACAGAGTCCCGGATACACGGTCAGTTAGTGATTGGGATACTGTCTGGGGTAGATTACTGTAGAGATGTTGAGGGCTTGAGTAAGAGCGACACTGGATGCACGGTCAGTGGAGGGAGGGGGGGGGGGGTTATTGTGAGGATAATGTGAATTTCTCTTGATATGTCGAATTCTTGGGTAGGGAAAATGTGAGGGGGTGTCATAGTGCATTTTATTTGGAGACAATTGAATAGACAACAACAGTTGATATGACATGCGTGAAACACAAAATCAACACGTTCCGTAAATTAGAGTCTAACTGTGCCAATCTTACAGATTCCAATAGAGGAAGAGGTCAGCTCGACGAAGGAACTCATCACAACGCGATTGCGATCGAGGACCACTGATTCCGGGAAGGTGGGCGTTGATCTTTGATCTTTGATCGCTTTGGAGTGCAGCTAATCCTTTGCAATCTTTTCGATCATCGGTTGCGTAACGTGCTTCCAACTGATATTCGTCCACATTCTAGTTTTTCAACTCAAGATGCGCGCCACTTTTGCGAAGCGGCGCGGCCGCGCACTCCTCGTTTTACATGCTCTCTCGTCGTGGATACTCAGAGAGAAAGCATGTAAAACGAGGAGTGCGTGGCCGCGCCGCTTCGCAAACGTGGCGCGCATCCTGCGTTGAAAACCGGAGTTGTTTAACCGATGAGAAAGAAACTGAGAGAGAAAGTAATGAATCATTGAGAGACACGGACATCCTCGTAAAGTATCTGATCTCTGATCTTTGATCTTTGATCGCTTGCAGCTCGCCGAGGAGCTCGAGGCGCTCCAGAAGAATGCAATGTGCTCCCTGGAGGCTGACAGGGTACCGTAGATTGAGTGGTTAATGTAGATGTTAAATTATGTTGCGGTAAAAATTCATGAAAGTCATTGTCGATGAAAACTGATTTTTGGGCCTGTGATTTTTGTGTTTCACATGTGTAGTAAATGCCTATTCCATCTGAATTCTCGATCACTCCTTGCTCGTGAAGACGAAAACTACTAATTCTTTCTACCAGCGCGAAACACTAAAAGTGATTGGTCTTCAATCGATATTGGTTGCATGCCGATCAATACTCGACATACTGTAGGTGCTGTACGTGGAGCGGCCGGCGACCGAGATCGAGCAGAGACTGAGGGCGCGACAACAAGCGGGTCCCTCCGCGCTATCGAGGTATACGGTAGTTTATGCATTCTGGGAGTACGGTTGCTATCGATCCATTAGAGCTATGGAATTGAGTACGGTAGTTATCGATTGGTTAGCACATAAATACTGGAAGAATCTATGCCAACAGATTAATGGAGACAACCGTTTAGGGTACTGGAGAAGGATTGAGAACATGGAAAGGTTCAAATTCTTTGATGCCGTATTTAAAGTTACCCAACAAGGACGAAATTGGCCCCTTATTTTTTGTCCTCCATCTAATAGCCGATGGCTGAATTAGTTGAGAAAGAATCTACAATAATGCGAAAAATCAATAATAGCAACAAGGTAAGGCTGGAAAGGATCAGGTTGAAGTTGCCTGATCCAGCGCTCTCTCACTTTTACATGCTCTCTCATACACGCGACGCGCGAACAATGCGTCGCGTCTCTGGATCAGGTTTCGTCCTTGTTGGGTTACTTTAATATTCAAATGCTTACTGTATCCGCACCTTGAAGGGCGTTGGACGACACGGATGTCGCTGCAACTGCAGCCGGACCCGAGGCGGCTTTCCGCGCCTTCGCGGTACATGACGCGGGAGAGCACGGTGAGAAAAGGGCCTAATAAATTTTTTTTAAAGTTAACTGTTAGAGAAGAAGTTTACACTTTCCTTATTTAGAAGAAGCCCCGCCCCTCCTCATCCTCTTATTTAAATCTTAATGACTGTGATCTCTGCAGGCGCTCCCTCGTCCAGCAAGCGAATCATGATCGTCTACGCGATCCCCGAGGCGGAGGGAGAGGGAGGAGAAGTGACGACGATCACGGTGAGGAGTACTGTAGAGGTTACTGTACTAGAGATTACTGTAGGATTACTGAACTAACGAAGTTCACGGGATTGCTGTGCTTTTTTGGAACTGGCTAAGCTTGGCTATTCGAGACAAGATAGCGAGCCCCTCTTGCTCCCTCTTCCTTGATTGGGAGATGCGTTTCAACGTTGTAAGGAGACGTCGAATAGCCAATCCTAGTAAGGATTGTTGAATGAATGACTTGTGAATCTGAATGGGCGTGCCGTCCCTCCATTGCGATTGACAATGTGGCCATCCATTTTTGACACTTATTTGTTACTGCTACTGACGTTTGATAGCCATCTTAACGAGTGCAATTCTAATAGGTATGCAATTTTTTATTTAAATACTTCGGTGTTTACAGATCTCCGTCAAATCGAACGCTACCGTAGCCGACCTTGTTGGACTGGCTTGCTACAAATTCGCAGAGAAGACAGGGATTGCGCCAAGGTAATATATGAACGTTATCTCTCTAGTGAGCGAGTTTGATTTTCCTAATTACTAACTCATCGACTTTCCTTCCCGGAGGATGCTTCAACTGGTCACCAAGATTATTTCAGCGCACCCCTCGAGACCCTCCAACTGTACATTGCGGAGGAGAGTGGAGAAGTTCGTCTTTTTTTAGATTTGTTTTTGAAATTACCTGTTGATTTTCGTGTCAACGATTGGCTATGTTTTGAGTGGGAGAGATGACAATCGGAAACTGTCTCTTTTTTTAAAAATATTTTGAACATTTTTTTTAGTTCTGATCTACGTAATTAGTTGACAATAACTAAATTCAGATCGACGACGAGTTCCCACCGATGGAGTCACACAAGATGATCGCCGAGTTCGGCTTCCCCGTACTGGCTCTGAGGGCGGGAGACAATGGTGAGTAGATATGAGAGGAATAAAGTGGATAGAGAGTTCAGAGGCATTCGGAGAAACCTCTTCACACTTTTGCCAATCCATCATGCATTAGTTCTAAAGAAAGCTAGAATTGTAAGCTGACATGCAACTTATGCAACTGGGATATTTCTGAAAATTAGTTTGTACGGACGAAAACGCCCTACTCTGCGTACATTAGCGATTAGCGAACGTCGACGTTGTTGCAGGTGCATCACAGCGAGGGGGCTCATCATCTACTCGAGGAGGCTCCTCGCTCTGCGCGTTGATCTACCTCCCGGGCAAGGAGGGAGTACGGTATACAATCGATCTGCAGAGTACTCAGCAGACACTCAGGTGAGGGAAAGGGGCTTAGCTCTCGCTCGAATTATTGATTCGTTAGTGAATCAAACTAAGTTCATATATTGAAAATAAAACACGCGCGCAACTGGTAGTCTAGTTTAACTAATGAAGTATCGAGAAATGCAAGTTGGTCTCGGGTTTAGTTTGCAATTTTTCGTTGCAATTCAAAAAAGCAGATTATAAAAAGGTATAAAGGCAGATTTATGATGCAGTGATTGGGGTCTACTACATGTTTGTTGTTATAGACTGTTATAGTTATAGTTATAGTTGACTCATGACTGCAGAGTTGTAAACCCAAATGATTAAATGACTAAAAAAAACTAGAACTAGAACAAGGTTGAAACAAGAAGCTAGCATATCAAATTCTTTCAGATGGTTGCGAGATGAAGCTGTCAAGATGAAGATCGAAGAGACAGCCAATCAGCAGAGCCGGACCTTCACCCAGAGTGAGCATCTATTCCACAGTAATCCCTCCTCCCACAGTAAGCCCTCCCTAGTCCTCTTCACCCCGAAACAATAGTACTGTATTGCAGACAATCGGGTGCATTTGCAGATAATCAATTTTGTCTTTATCAGTACAAAATTCGAGCTGGGACGGGTCAATTGCTTGAGATATGGGTCAGTGACTACGGTAATTGGGGTAGAGCGAAGATGGTGGTAGGACGCGCTGGAATAGGGGTGTTACGGTAGCTTGCGAAGGGTTACGGTACCTTCAGATGGACGGCGCGCCGTTGCCGTGCTTCTTCTCGCCGCTGTTCGATTTCTTGCTCGCGCCTTTCTTGGACTGCAATAAGAGCGTTGAGTGAGTGAGTGAGTGAGTGAGCGTGTAGTGATTTAGGAAACGTCGCGTAGTCGAAAATTCGACAGGCGACGTTTTCCATCCGTGGTGTGCTTGTACCTTGTCCGCGCTTCGCCTGCTCGAGGACGCCGACGAGGCGGTGGAGGCCGTGGCGGTGGTCTGCAGAGAGAGTAGTGTAGTGTAGTGTAGGCGGCAATTAGTATACGTCGTACGACGTTTCCTAGTTCACACTACGGTACCTTGGGAACTCCACGTGGTGCCACGCGCACCGCAGACTGCATCGCCGGGGGTGGAAGCGTCAGCGTGGAGGAACGCGAGCTGCCTGCAAGGGGGACTGTAGCCAGAGATTGTGTGGTGGATTGGGAAACGGCGCAGCGTCGAAAATGCGACAGGCGCCGTTTCCCAATGGTGGTGTACCCACTCACCAGCGGGCCGCGGCAGCGAGCCGAGCGCCACGGGCTGCAGCTGGTCGTACGAGTTGGAGCCGCGAGCGGCGGTGCGAGGCTGAAATACGGCAGTGTTACGGTAGTCGATAGGTACTGTAATGAAGTTGGTACCGTACCCCAGTGATGGGCGTGAGGCTCGTCTGGCTCCAGTTCTCCGTCTCCTCCCACAGCGTCTGCTCGTCGATGCGGACGCGCTTGGGCGCGAAGCGGATCAGGTCGGCGCGATCAGCCTGAAATGGATCCAGGTTACGGTATGGTTACGGTAGGACTGATACCGTACCTTGAGCGCGAAGGTGACGGCCAGGTTCCACATGTGTCCGTTGATCTTGGCCTCGAGCGTCAGAGTCTTCTTGAGAATCTCGCCTGGAAAGGGTACGGCACTCGGCTACCGTAACCCAGATACCGTACCTTCATTGTAGTCCTCCGGGTTGTGCACCAGCGTGACGTTCTTCTGCGTGTTGGTGGATCCCTTGGGTGCAGGCTTGCCCACGATCGTGTGAGGCGTGGCGAACTTGCGGAGGTGCGGGGAGGGCGAGGGACCGGCTGCTGCATCAGCTGCAGGGACGCGCGTCGCGGACGCCGAAGCAGCCACGGCAACCGCCTCGCTCAGCCCGATCGGAGGGTCAGACGAGGGCTCACGCGTCACGGGCGGCGCAGGACGCGTGGTGCGCGGACGCGGCACGGGCGCGGCGGCCGGAGCCTCAGCAGCCGGGCGGACGTAGCCTTGACCGCGGTAGTGATTGGCCAAGGGGGTGGCAGAGCTGACGGGCGACAGCTGCTTCTTGAAGGGCGAGGGCGCCGGCAGCACCGAGTGCTCCGACATGGCGCGACGCACGGGGAAGCAGTCGGTGCGGCAGGTGGAGGGGCGGGGCTGCTGCTGCACGGGCTGCAGATGGCTGCAGCTGCGAGTGGGGCCGAGGGGACGAGCAGAGGGACCGGCGCGCAGCTTGTCGGAGAAGAAGAGGTCCTTCTTCGAACGGGGAATCGGAGGCGACGCCAGATCGGCTGCAGTAGGGAAGTGCTCCAGCCCGGCACCGCGACCAGCAGCCATCGGAGAGGCCTGCAAGGTTACGGTAAGAGGTTACGGTAGCTGGCTGGGTGGGCCAGAGGGTCAGATGTGCAACTGACCGCCTGCGTGACATCCAGCATGTGCTCCCACTCGTCCATGTTTCTGCGAGGCGTGGAGATGCGGCGGTGCGAGGGATGCGCAGCGGGAGACCTGCAGAGGGTACCGTAGGTTGGCAGGATACGGTAGCTATAGTACTCACTGGTAGCCTTTGGTGGTGAGGCGGGTGCGGCGCGGCGACACCGTGGTAGGCGTGCGGTTCTCCGTGGGCGACTGCGACTGAAGGGATACGGTGGTGTAGTGTATTGGGAAATGTCGCCATTCGACGAGAGACTACGGTAGCTTACCGATCCGGCCGACGTGTCCTCGTCGACCACAGCAACGGAGCGATCGGGCCGGGCAGGCGAGTACTGTAGAGGGGTACGTTTAGATAGTTGAGATCCGCCGGCATGATTTCCATTTTCCTGATATACCTGTCTGGCGGTGCGGAGGGGCGTGAGCTGCTGCTCCTCGAGAGAAGGCGGGCGCATCTAAGATACGGTAGTCACATCGATACGGTCATTGGGAAACGTCGCTAGGTAAATTCGATAGGCGACGATTCCCTGGGCACACGATGCGTACCGATGGTTCGCGTCGGTACTCCTGGACGGGTGAACGGGGCGACTGCCACTGCAGCTGCTCCTGCTGCCTCTGCTGCGACTTTAAAGGGTACTATAGGGCGAGTGTTACGGTAGGACACCGCACCATGGGACTGAGGGACAGTCGCTTGGCAGGCGAGCGAGACGCAGCGCGGCTGGTGTTGTACTGTAAATGTGGTGTTACAAAAGTACTGTTTTAGGAAAGGCCGCCTTGTTGAAAATGTGGCAGGCGAGCTTTCCCAAATGACACCATGCTACTCACCGGCCCAATGGTGGCGGGCAGAGTGCGTGGCGACATCTGCAGCGCCGTCTTGGACGAAGGCGTCCCGAGGTCGGAGGCAGGGATCTGATAGTGTAGTGTGAGTACTGTAGATCAGGATTCGAGCTTTCCTAAATGGCACCACCGCTACTCACCGGTCCGGTGGCGGAAGAGCGGGGCGACATCTGCAGCGCTGTCCTGGGAGAAGGCGACGCGAGGACGAAGTCGATCGGGGTGTTGTGCGGTGCCTGAAGGTTACGGTATTCCCTGACCCACGGTGTGGATACGGTAGGTAGGGAGTACGGTACCTTGGGAGCGGGCGAGGTGCGAGTGGGCAGCGACGACGAGTCGTTCATGGTGTTGTCCACGTCGAAAACGACGGGGCTGCGACGGCGAGGAAGCTGAAGAGGGGGTACGGTAGTTCGGTGGGTCACGGGAAGTGGTTCGGTAGGTCAGATCCATGATCTACCTGCTCGCGACGCGCTGGCTCGTCCTGGATGGATAACATGGTCGTGTCGAGATCGGCGGGGTGTCGACGCTCGTTGGAAAGAGTCGAGTACCTCAGCGGTCTCAGCACCGAGCTGTTCTGAAGTGCAAAGGTTACGGTAGTCTGGGATTACGGTAGGTGGTGGTGCAGCTACCGTACCCTCGTGCTGCGACTTGTGCTTCGGCCGGAACGACCGTGCTCCACGCGACTGCTCGGCGAAACAGCGCGGCGGCGCGAAGCGGACGCGGAGCGGTCGCGCACGGGTTCACGCGTCATCGAATGCTGCAAATGGTGTGGTCATTTGGGAAACGTCGTCTACCGTATGCCAGACATTAGGAATCGTCCTCACCGATCTCTTGATGCTCACGGGCTGACACGCAGCGTCATCGGCGAGCTGCTGGCGGTAGACTCGCGTCTCCTTCAGCTCCGTCAGAGGCTCATTCCACAGATGTTTGCTCGAATTGACGTGCGCCTGTGGTGCGAGAGTTTAGGAAACGTCGCCTGTCAATTTTCGAGAGGCAGAACCGCTTTAGTAGTCGTCGCCCATCCTCACCCTGCGCTCAATGTAGATGTGCGAGTGGTCCGAGACGCGGACCTCCTCGTTGAACGAGACGGGCGAGTTTGTGAGCACCGAGGGCGTCTTCGAGAGGCTGTTCACGTCGTGAGGCAGCGAAGTACTGAAGTGTACGGTATTAGGAAATGTCGCCTTGTTGAATTTTGACTGAAACGAGATTAGGAATCGTCGCACTCACTCGTTGATTGGAAAGTCCGGGAGCACACTCGAAGGTTGCTCAGCGGCGTCGAAAATGAGGCAGACGTACTCCGATTTTGTGATATCCTGAAATGGCGGGAGGGAGTGATGAAATTCTTGGCTTGTTGCCAACCGCGAAGTTCTTGATGGTGGAACTCTCCGCGAAGATCGTCAGATGGCGCGGCTTGGCCTGTCTGCAATAGGAACGGATCTATACTGTAGGCCAGTCAGTTATCGATCGATCGTCCTGCTGTAGTGAGCTGGTACCGTACTTGTCGCGGCGGTCCTCCGGCAGCAGATCTCCCTGGCAGATGAATCGATAAACGCGCCTATCTTCCGACTCGAACGTGTTTTCCTCGAGTCCGCGCTACAATCGATAATTTATTAGAAGTACTGTAACGAACGAAGCATGTGACGAAGCAGATCGATTTAGCTATGCCTGGATACCGTACATGGATGGTAGAGATGCGCTTGATGAGGATCGCGTCCGAGCCGACGAAGACCTGGAAAGATCGAAAATCAGGCACGATGGTGAGTTCGGAAATGTCGCCGCGTCAAAATTTGAACAGGCGATGTTTCCCAATCGAGCACACCAGATACCTCGTGCTTGCTGTGCTCGTTGTCATGGTCGATGTCCACTTGCGTCATCTCGTTCGAGATGAGCGGCTCCTTCTGGAATGGAAAGGGGTGTGGGTGGGTAACGGTGGTGCGATTGGGAAACGTCGCCTTCATGTCGCTTCCTGATCGTACCTCGGCGAGGTGGTTGATGAGCTTGCGCACATCGGACGAGGCATGGGCGGAGCGAACTAGCGTCAGCGAGGTGACGAGAATCTGGAAAAGTCGCTGTCGTGGTGACATTTCCTAATACACCACACTACCGTATCCTAACAACACTATCCCCTCACCTGGCCGGTCATCGAGACGGCGTTCACTTCTTGCGACGTGTGCACGGCGAGGGGAGTGATCAGCTGGCACCTGGTGGAGGAGGGAGAGGAACGAGACTGTCCGCAAGTACGGTAGTGAGGAGCGATCGACAACTGATTACAGTATCCCTGGACCACACAGGCATGTTCTTTCTCAGGCAAACCAGGCAATCACGTAATACAATTTCTACCGGTTTACATGGTGAAGTGTGGGCAAAATGAGACAGTTCAGACAAGACCAGAAATTTTACACGCTCATTTTGCCCTAACTTCACCGCATGGAACAGTTGATTTGAGAGTGGTTTGTGGGGTTTGGTGTGAACGTGTACCGTATCCTAGTATACCTGGTGCGGGAGGCGGAGCGTGAGGCGGCCCGGCGTGTCAGGGGCGCAGCTCCCTGCTGCGAGAAGAGCGAGCGGTGCGCCGGGTTCGGGCCGCTGTAGCCGGCCTGGGCCTCGTTGTTGCGAAGCGGCGACAGGGTCGAGTTATTGGAGGCGAACGACTCCTGAAATATGGTGTGCTGTGTTCTGGATTAGGAAACGTCGCCATGTCGATTCTTCAACAGGAAGGAGGATTAGTATTCGGTGACCCTCACCCCAGCAGTGTGGTAGGCGTCCATCTCAGATTCATCGGCAGGAGGGCGGGCGTTGCGATTCGCCGACTGAAAGAGTGACGGGGTTACGGTAGTCAGAGGGGATGGCTACGGTACCTTGAGGAGCACCTTCTTGAGCAGCGACTCGGGCGCACGGCGAGACTTGCGAACGGACTTCCTGGAATGGGCATTGGAGCATGGGTTAAGGTATCGTGTGGTGCTCTGGGATACGTGTAACTCTGTAGCATGTGGTGCCACGTACTTAGACGTCGATGTGCGTGGCACGGCTTGGCTCACGGCAGAGTCGTTCAGCAGCGAACCAGAGCCTGCGGGGATGGACAGCGAGGAGGGAGGCGTGCCTCCGCGAACGTCATTCTGCAATGGGAGGAGTATGGTAGGGGCACGGTACCTGATGGTACGGTAGATCCTGGTGCCATGGGAGGGTACGGTACCAACCTCAAGCTCCTCGAGGTCCACCTGCACGACTTTGTCCGTCGGCCGATGCACCTCCTCCATGCGGAATTCGGTCATCTTCTCCGTCGAGTAGCGACGAGGGCGCTGCAAAGGGGCTTATGGTGACGATAGGATGGTATCAGAGGTACGATAGGTAGGGCACGGTACCAGTGATAGGGTAGGTGTGGGGGTGGGGAGGGTACGGTACCTTGGGCACCTCGGCGGAACCGGGGAGCGGCAGCGGGGTCTTGGGCGAGGGGAGGCGAGCGGCGGTCGGAGCCTCGGCGGATCTGAAGTTAGTCAGTTCGCGATGATACGGTAGGTGCAGGGTATGGTGGTGGTCGATACTCACCTCTTTCTCGGGATGGAAGAGTCGCGCTGGCGCGGCGAACGATCGGAGAGAGGAGACTCGGGGCGAGGGTCCTGCAAGGAGAGGGGTTACGGTACCTGATATCGATCGATGGAGGCGTACCTGGGACTGCGAGTTACGACGAGAAGACATCTTCGGGCTACGGTAGTCGGGGGTGGAGGTGGTTAGTAGTCCGAGTCAGTGAGGGGGGAGGGGGGCTGGGTCAGTGGGGGGAGGGAAGGGAGAGCGAGCCGGCTCTGACGAGAGCGCGAGAAGCGAATGAACGAACGATCGAATTGGAGGAGAGGAGAGGGAGAGAGGGAGAATCTCATTAGAGGGGCGAATAGGGAAATCGAAACGAGAGAGAGGAGAGCAGGAGAGAGTGCGGTGGGCATTGTTCGAAATGGAGGAGGATTAGTGGATCTGAGGGTAAGTAAATGAGAGGGGTTCGTGAAGAGATACGGTAAGCGACTTGATCAATAACTGAAGTGTTACGAACCCACTTACCGTACCTGATTACAGTGGCGACGTACAATCTGGAGTTGCTGGAGAAGCCGGAAGCTCTCGATCTGGACAAGACGATCGCGTCGACTGGAACAAACGAGTTCGTGCTGATCAGGAAGAATAGTGAGTTGGGGTCCAAGCTGTATATGGTAGCTATTGGATGCGGTAACTGGATACGGTAGGAGTACTGTAAGTTGAAGAGCGTTGTGGTTGGAGAATCTGATAATGCTATCGCTCGCACATTAGCAATCGAAAGCAAGCCTGAATAAGAGTGGTACCGGGGACATAACTTCCCAGTTTAGCATAAATTTAAAATTCAGGATGAATCCACGATGTTCCTGGTTTCAAAATTAACAAATGTTGTAGTTGCCGGCAGAGGTTTTAGTTTAACATTGCAGAAACACGCCGTGGTGAGAGAGTGTGGGTTACGGTAATCCACTTACCGTACGCAAAAGAACAGAGAGTGTATCGCGCTGGGTCTCGAGGGGATTGGCGTATTGATCTACCATATCCCATGGCATTCGCAGGTTCTCGAGGGGACTGGCATCCGCGAGGCAGTAGCAATGCGAGTGCAGCTACAGTCGGAGACTACGCGCTGCAGCCGCCGCCCACTCCCTCGGGACCAATGGGAGGAATGGGATTCGGTGAGTAGTGGTGATGATGACAAAACGGCTTGTCAAATGGACTTGGAGACGGCTTCAACCCGGCATTTCCAACGATGAAATCGGCTTGAAGACTCGTCCACGCCGACTCTTTTTTCCAGCCTGTAGGGTTGTCTAGTCGAGGTCACGTTGCAACGTCTTTCCCAAGCCTGATTGCGAAATAGGGGAGAGGGAGAGGTGCAACGTGACCTCGAATAGGTTACCCTAGTGAGTAGTGCGATATTCTAATTTCGTTAAACATTCTTAAGAAACATGTTCGTAACTTTTCAATCTCTCAGATTTCAACGTGAACGTCAACGTCTCGGCTTCCCTTCGTACGCCTAACATGGGAACAGAGGAGAGCGCGATCGCAGTCTTCACTGTGGACAGACTGCACAAGTACAAGAACAAGTGGCCCGCCCATCTGGGTACGGTAGAGGGGTGGTTGGTTGGGAAACAACGGTGACGCTGTGGCAGTAATGTGTCTACAGCTGATGCCCAGCACTGTTTTGTGGGACTACTCTTGTTTGCTGATTCAATGCTTGCCACAGACTGATAGGCGACTAGGAGAGGGGGGAAATGCATCGAAATAAAAAAAATCAGTTCGAGATTGCAAATGCTGGCATGGCACTGAAAACCTACTCCATTTCTTCACTGGAGGTGTATGAGTAAGGCAGACGAGTATTAACTATGGTAATTATGGGCGTTTTACGAATACCGGAAGTTACAGTAATCATTGTGTGATTTTAGTTCTGCGATGGAATTGGATCGAGGTGACTCCCGTGCCGACGGAGCGACGGCTGTCGAACAGATTCCAGGGTAGGTCAAGGACCTTGACTCAGGTAGCTAGGGAAATTACGGTTGCTCATTGGGTAAAAGTTTTGGCGTGACTAGGGCTATGGGTGAATATGTCATTCCAGTTTAAATGGAGCTTTAGTCTTGATGTGACGGAGAAGCACCGGCGCTAGGTCGGATGAGAACTATTTGGTGATGCCGCCTGTGATCAACGGCGGCATGACGCAATGGTTCTTATCCGACCTAGTGCCGAAGTACCCGATTTTTCTGAAAAGATCAAGATGAAAACCGAACACATGATTGATGTAGCCAACTATCTTTACACAAAAAATATGATGTAAACAACTTGCAGGTGGAGGCCAGAAGTCGAACATGATCGCGTGGGAGGATCTGGCGGATGCGAGGATGAGGGAGAAGAGGAATCCCGGCGGAGGATGTGGGTTTCATTTTACTTTCTTAATCTGACATCGAAATCTCATCTGGAAACCGTAACTCATTTGTCTAGTGGGCAACTCAAATGCTGAATCTCTCGGTTCAAGTTTGAATCCAGCAAAAGTCGACCATATTGCTTGTATTTCATTGAAATCGAGTGGTGGGGCAATGTGTTATCTAAAAGGCTTTGTGAAACATATAATCAACATTTGGCATATGGGAACGCATAGCGCTAATCGATAACAATGAATTTTTACCGTATGCCTTTCTTACAGTACCCATCGTGCAGCTGTCGATCACGTGGCTGCCAGCGCCCGGCGTCGCCCAGACTCCCACCACGCCCCTGAGGTATACGGTCATAGGTGTCCAGAAATGGCGGCGAGGGGGGGTGCTGCGCATAGACGCACCGTGCGTCTGTGCGCAAGGCATGAATAGGGGGTCATGGTCAAAATCGATGGTAGGTCATTGGTGGGTCAAGACTAAGTACCGTACCCAATCAATAGTACAGTAACAGTAGATACCGTATATCACTACCGTAACCCGCTAGTATCGTGAACTAACTTTATTTTCAAAAAATTAAAGTACCGTACCCAATCGACTCTACAGTACCCCCTGATACCGTATACCGATACCGTAACCCTCGAGTATCGCGAACTGACTTTATTTTTTAAAAGTCCTGGTACCATGCCCAATCGATTCCACAGTACCCAAACAACTACAGTAACCCAGTTCCGTGGGTCAGATCCAGTTCCTTGGGTCAAACATTTTTCTAAAAATTTTAATCATTTTTCTAAAAATCCCAAACCGATCATAAAATTATTCTGCGGTAATGAGGTATATGGTAGGATAAATATATATTTAATAATGATCGATTTTGAAAAATGATTAAAATTTTTAGAAAAATGTTTGACCCAAGGAACTGGATCTGACCCAAGGAACTGGGTTACGGTAGTTACTTGGGTACTGTAGAATCGATAGGACACGGTACCAGGACTTTTTAAAAATAAAGTCAGTTCGCGATAATCGAGGGTTACGGTATCGGTATACGGTATCAGGGGGTACTGTAGAGTCGATTGGGTACGGTACTTTAATTTTTTGAAAATAAAGTTAGTTCACGATACTAGCGGGTTACGGTAGTGATATACGGTATCTACTGTTACTGTACTATTGATTGGGTACGGTACTTAGTCTTGACCCACCAATGACCTACCATCGATTTTGACCATGACCACGCACGGTGCGTCTATGCGCAGCACCCCCCTGTCGCCGGCGGCGTGGACACCTATGTATACGGTAGATCGGGGGGGGGGGGAGCTTGCGCAAATATCCAAGAAGTGTTCGTTACAATATGTGAATGCTTGCAGGAAGACATCGATGATGCTCTTCGAGACTTCTCCGCCCTCCTCCGCCCCGCTGACGATGGGAGGAGCGACACAGACGCTGCAGGACATCTCCAGCCGGTACAAGGACGCGGACAAGTGGAAGGTCAGAGGATGAATACCTTGACAAGAAATGACCCACTTAATATGCGTTATCCCTCGCCGGTCAGATTGATTGTGAATGAAGCGAGTTCTTTCTTACGAATCCATTCCGAGTGATCTCTCATCCAGATGTTGCAAGATTATCAGGGCGTCATTTACTCTGTTGCAGGTGCTCAACCTCGAGATGAATTCGTACGCGGAGGGAGACAGGGCGGTGCGGCTGCTCAACGATGGAATCAAGCAGAGGAATTCGGCAGTTAGCCAGGTAAGAGAGATTGGTCTGCAAAGAATTTTTTTCTTGAAACTAGAGTTGTCGATTCGGATTTCGACTCTCTCTCGACCGATCGAGTGAGCGCTGGAAATGAAGCGGGACGTACTGGAACCGCGAACTCTACTCGAGAGATGAACTTGAAATTTGACTCCGATCAATCAGAGGAATTGAAAGAATGAATCAATGGCCCTTGCAGGCCTTCCTTCACTCCTCCAACGGCGAGATTCGACCGGGCGCGGCTGCAGACTCCGCCCTCTCCTTCCAGAGAACACTTAGAGAGGCAAGACCAGCGCCCGTGAAGGCAGAGAGGTGAGGAGAAAGTGAACTGGTGTTATCGCTTAGCCTTGAATGGTTGGGGAGGAATGTATTCCGGTCGGGTAGAAGTTTAGTCTGTGAAGGCAGATAGGTGAAGAATAAGGGAGATTGGGGTTGCAGTGGAGAATTGAAATTACTCTGTTCATATTTCACCGGTGAATTGGTGTTCTACTATTTGGAAGGTTATAGATGCAGTTGTTCCGGTCAGATCGGGGTTTAGTTGGCAGCCACGACGACTTCTAGTTTCATGTAAATTAGATAACTGTTGGGCAATTAGGCAAGCTTGGAGATACATTTTTTAAAGTTTCATTTTAATCCTTTTTTTCAGGAAACGATCCTCAATTGCACAGTTTACATCGGGAATTGGTCGGATGTTCACGAATCGGGATTGATCTTTGATCTTTTCATTTTATGCCATTCTTGTTGTTACCGGTAGAATTCTCAGTGTAAATAGCTTGCTTTTAGTTGATTGTGATACGCCCCGATATAATCGATTTTACAGAGATTGTATATGTGTTTTTTAGTTTGTTATTCACATGATTAAATAGCTGTTTCAATTTTTGTAATTGAGTGATTCAAAGTGTTCCGTTGATAAGCTCGGAAAAGCTATGATACTTGGAATCGGCATTGTGTCGGTATTGAACTGTGATTTCTCGTTACCTGACTTAAGCCATATTATTTTTGCCGCTCTATTTTTATACCCCCCCCCCCCGGCCTCTGCAGAAACTTTTGCCAAGAGTGTAAAATTTTTGCCTTGGTATGGTAGTTTACCCAGCTGTTGTGCGAGAGTGTGAGTTGGAGTGGGATGGCAAAAATTGCTCTTCATTCTGAATTGTCTCTCGTCGTTCAGTGACGTTAAAGAGCGCTCAGAATGAAGGAATGGCTCTAAGTCGGATGAGAACTATGACTCCATGCCGTCTTTGATGTATCAAAGGCGGCATGACGTCATAGTTCTAGTCCGATCTAGTGCCGAAGAGATTCGTTTCCTTCGAATCAGCCGTTGCAATGAGGGATATCTCGCCGCGATTTCCCCTGATACAGGTACGGTAGAATTGAAGGGGCGTGGCGGCTTCTGGAATGTTCGTTCCAAGTGGATAATCTCTTCTTTCTCCAACCGTGAATATGTTAGAGAAAGGTATTATCTGTATCCCAACCCAAACTTATCAAAACCATTAGACGTTCTCACCCCCGCCATTTCGCATGCTGCGACACTAGGTCGGATGAGAACTTTGACGTCATGACGTCATGCCGCATTTTATATATCTAAGGCGTCATAGCGTCATAGTTCTCATCCGACGGCACTTCTTCGGTTTCTGGCCACCCCCCCCCCCTCTCCCTCATCTAGCCCACTCATTTCTAGCTACCCCTCCATGATTTTCGGCTGCACAACCCCTCAATGATGAACGGGGATGGGAAATGAGAGGGGGTGGTCAGAAACCGAAGAAGTGCCCATCCGACCTAGTGCCCAGGCTACGTGCTCGATGCGATCATACCTATTGTCTCACAGTGATTGTAACTCGATTAATAGTTCTGTGCATTAAATATATTACCATATATTTTGTTCATTAACGTGTTGTTGGTTATTGATAAAGATTATTTGTTTATTTGCTTGATTTGTAATTATGATTATCATGTTAAGTTTCAATCTTGCTTTTATGTCACCCAGCGATCCCTACACCAATTTTTTTTTCGAACTGGTTGTCGCCTAAGACCGTTTTTTTAAACATCGTTGTGTTTCACCAGTTTCTTCTGTCAGTTTCAGAATATCATGCCTCCACTAGAGGACTCCCTGGAGACTTGTGCCATTTGCATGCTGGACCACAACGCCAAGGTACGACTTCAGAGAGAGATGTCGGGGCGCTAAAGACCCTCTCGCCTCTCTCTTTCTGCATGCTCTCTTGCTTTCTCTGACGGATGGAGAAAACCGGGAGGAGAGGCGAGGGGAAGTTTTTGAGCCCCGACATAGAGTTGTATATTAGCTTTCGAAATAAACCATTCCGCGAGGTTCTTTTCTATTACCGATCACTGTTGAGGGAGGGGGGTTTTCCTACTTTCGTACTAGGCCCCGCTCCTTGATCACGAACACATCGATTTCCCAACCTTAATCAGACAAATGCTAGGCATACGTAATCTAGCTGATCACTAAAAAAGATCAAAGCCTGAATGTGAGTCTAATTGGGCGAAGCCAGACCGTAAGCAATCTCTCGATGAGGAGGGGCGGCGGGGGCGGAGCCTAATACGGTAGTGGGAAGTGCCGGGAGAAGTCACCTCTTCGCGTGCCCATTGTCTATGACGCAACAATCGCGCTAACTCCAGATTCTTTAGCCCTGATTTTCCAGTGCGCACTCGTCATTCAGGGATAGTTCTGCTTCATGTAGGAAGGGGAGGGGGCGCTGTCGGAAAATAACGAAAAGAATAACATTCGGCTATCACGACAAGGCGCGCTCTACCGCCCCGCGCCAGTTCAGGATTCAGTCTGTCTTGAGGTTATCACCGACCTATGCGTTTGGTTAACCGCCCATGTTGTGTGCACGTGGTGGGGGATTTTTACTTTCGCGATTTTGAATCACTACCAACATTTATTAACCCTCTTGGTGTGGGTGGATCTGTGGACGCGGTTATCAACGCGCAGGGAGTAGAGCGGATCCACGCTCAGCGCAATTCTAGTTCCTTTGACTAGCGGGTGTGCTCTGGAAAATCCGGATGTGCGCTGGCACCGTTCCCGGAAATTTCCCGTTAAGAAGATGTGGCCTTTGGGCGACGGTTTCCAGATAATTTATTTCACTGTTTTCAGCTCTCTGTTGTCCTTCTGCCCTGCGGTCACGACTTCCACAACAGCTGCGCTCGTGAATGGATGGAAACGCGAGCGGTGAGAGAATTTGATATTTTTGCATCCAGTGTATTTAATTCTTGCTCACTGATGGATGTGTGTAATCTTTGTATCGGAGCACACTCTATCGGATGAGGAGAACATTTGCGACATTGAGATTATGAGTAATGGGTCCATTGCAGACTCGGGATGATCAATCGTGTCCGCTGTGTCGGACGGTCACAAAAGAGATTGTGGACGAATCGGGAAACTCGGATTCACCTGGTTACCCCTTCGGAGAGATCGGAGAGGTAAAAAAAAGGAAAGGCACGTTGAGATCAAAGTAGGGAACGATAAAGGATACTCATCTCGAAGTTAAGCTATGCTTCAATCACGCCCTCTTTGCGCGCTCTCTAGAGAGCTCTCGCGTGCATGACCAACGAGAGGGCACGAAAAAATAGGAAAGCCACTCCCTTTTGTTTCAAATTTTCAGCCTACTCGCAGCGCGCTCATCTACGAGGAGCAGCCGAGAATGCTGCAGCAGCTGCTGCGAGAGACGGAGTGATTGAGAAACCAGGCCACTAGTAGGATGAGAACTATGACGTCATGCCGCCGTTGATATACCAAAGGACGCACGATGTCATAGTTATCACCCGACCTAGTGCCGTGAGGGTTGCTTTAGCGGTGACGAATATTTGTAATTGTGTTTACTTGTATGCTAGAAATGATCTACGATAGTGGACTACGATATTAGGTCGGATGAGAACTATAACATCATGCCGCCTTTGATGCGTCAAAGGTGGCATGACGTCCTAGTTCTCACCCGGCATAGCACCGTCGGCTATAATATTAATCGCTAAGGACGCGACTGTCAAGATGCGAAGAGTTGGAAGAGGATGAGGCTAAGGGAGAGGAGTACAGGCAGGATATGCAGGTACTACATCTTGCCATTTCTATCGACACTAGGTCGGATGAGAACTATGATGTCACCTTTGATATATCTAAGGCGGCATGACGTCATAGTTGTCATCCGACCTACATAATGACTTTCTATCCTATCTTAGTTTCTTCCACTCGTATCCTAAGAAGGCCTGTTTCTACACCTTTGAGAAGGGTAATTTATTGATAAGGTGTCGCCTTTTTTAGTCTGAGAAGCGGAAGATGGAGAGCCGACGCGAACAACTGCATCGGATGTTGCGCGAGTTCGCGGAAGGAGAATGGACGGTCAGTCGGATAGGAAAAGAGTTTATAAAAAGAGATAAAAACGTGTTTTCATCATTTTCGTTTTCTGAGGGTTCAACATGACTAAAAAGTAGTACTGATGGCGATTCGAGACACGGTAGCGAGACTGTGCTTCCCCTCTCCTCGGATTGCGAAATTAGGCGAGGGAAGGCGTAGGGGGTCTCGGAACCTTGCCTCGAATTGCCAACACTAATTGGTAGTACAACACTATAGCTTGCAGCAGGAACTGCAAGCTCAACTAGAAGAGCACGAGATGATTCTTATGGTACAAGAGAGATTCGATGCGATGCTGAGGGAGCACGAAGAGAGGATGAGAAGGCATCATGAGTTGATGCAGAGGATATGCGATCAAGAGGAGCAGATGAGAGAGATGCAGCGACGATGGGAGAGTTTTTGGATGGAGGATCGACAGGAGCATGAGGATCAAGGGGAAGTGGGAAGGGAGGAGAGGGAGCAGCAGCCACAGCAATTTTGAATGGTTTCCCGTTGAGATGTCGCGTTTCTCGCATAATCGTGTTTCCCGCCTGTCCCGTAGAATTTCCATCACCACTTTTTGATACTTTACAATAGGAACTGATATTTGTTCTCTCGGTGTTTCTCTGTACTATTCATTCTATATTTCCATTGGATTAAATAGCATAGGTGGGCACCATCGAAGCCAGCTGTGAAATACCCCCGGTTTTCGGATTGGACACATCCGGTTTTTTTGGAAAATTTTGTCACAAAAACGATCATTTACTATCACCCCCCCCCCCTTTTGACCCTAAACACCCCCGACTTTCGATTTGCAGCATCAATCCCCGCCCACCTATGTTAAATAGGGAAGTTGTTTCTTTAGAGAATTCGTTCTTTGTTTCATTGATGCATCTGCGGGTTGTTTTCGGACTATGTTGTGAAATTTCGTGTTTTCAAATTGCTTTATACGCATTATTGCTTTGTTCTTAGCCTCTTACTTTCCTTTCAGTTCGAAATAACTGTTGACATGTTATGGTAAAATATTTTTCCTCAATGAAATTTGCAAAGAGAATGGGTTTTGATTACCCTATCAATATCTGGATATTATTATATTTTTTGCACTGGCTTACATATGTGATTTCGCCCCATTGATTATATTTTTTCGTCTATTTCGCTAATTGACATTCTTCTAGGGTGAAAAAAGTGATGGATGATTATAAGCCAGCAGTGACAGCGAAATCTGAGCGTGAATCAAAAGGAAATGAGGTTGGTTAAAATATTAAGATCATGCAGCATATTTTATGCAAAAACTGTTGTGGTGGTTCTCTATGAAACGAATTTCCTTCCAGCCTGTCGACTGTTCGGATTTTTTCAAATCGGCACTGAAGCTAAAGGCAATGCAAGATGATCTACTCAAGTCGCGACAGATGCTAGATGAGGAACGACAGAAGAATGCCAAGTTGGAGCAGAAGTATCAGGTGCTTATTTATACGTATTCTTCACTCATTTATTTCTCATTTAAAATGGATGGAATCTTCTCTTGAAGCGCACAAATTTAATTCGTTACTTCTAGGAAGATCCCAATTTAAGAAACATTGACACTACTAACCCTTGCGCAAAAGGAATTATTAAAGGACCTAGGATTCATGATCCAGAAATCGCTTAATTTCTCAAACCACTGTAAATTCAATTCAATTCAATTATTTATCACGTCAGGCAAAAGTGCTCAGGTGAGGATGGGTCGGTACTAGTGATGCCAAAACGATATCGGCAAGCCGGCTTGAATTCGCATTCAACCCGGATATTCAACGATGAAGCCGGATTGAAGGACGATCCGGGTTGAAGGACCATCCAGGACCATCCAGGTCCTTCAAGCCGGCTTCACCGTTGAATTTCCGGGTTGAATCCCGGCTTCAAGCCGGCTTGAATAGCAGGGCTGAAGCCGGCTTCAATCCGATTTGGCATCACTAGTCGGTACTCTTCATAAGCTGCACTCCACCAAAGGAGTCCAATCGCTCTCTTGAGATCATCGCGCCATCGGACCTTGGGGTGACCTTGAGGGCGCGTACGGTTGTAAGGCGTCCACATTGTTGTCGCTCGCGCCCAGTGATCAACTTTCATCTCCCTTATCCTCAAAGCCCATTTTGCCTTGCATCTCAGGGCCTCTTTATTCCAGTCGCACACTCCTGTGATCTCGCGAAGCCTCTAATTTCTCATTCGGTCCTTGAGAGTCACTCCGACCATTCTCCGTTCCATCTTCCTTAGTGTGACGTTAAAACGCTCCTTGTCGCTTGATCGTAGAGCCCACATCTCACTCTCACTCCCGTAGATCACGGTAGATTTGACGCAGCTATCGAAGAGACGTCTCTTTGTCTTCATGGGGAGAATACGGCTGGCGAGCAGATGAGACAGTTTGCTCCAAGCACTCCATCCCAATCTAATTCGGCAGAGGGATCAAGGGGGAGAGATCTTCCCGCCAAGATAGGTGGCTGAATCAGCGAAACAGAACACTTGATTGTTGATGATGATGGGTGATCGAGTGGTGGTGCATGAGGTGAGGAGGACCGTCTTCGAAGCGTTTTCCAGTGTACCTGAGAGCAGGCCTCTACCAGCTTCCTTAGCATCTTCTCCATTTCCGGACGGTTCTTGGCAATGAGAGCGACATCATCGGCGTACTCCAGAAGACAGAGATGTCTTCCGTCAATCCGAAGTCCGCAGTCCTCCCAGTCGATGTCGTCCATTGCGAGGCGGAGTACAGCGTTGAAGAGGCGTGGGGAGAAAGTGTCACCCTGCTGGACTCCTCTCTTCACCTGCACGGGCACCACCTCTTCGTTCACTCTGATGAGGGTCGAAGAACGACTCATAGAGGCGTCGAAGGAGATGCACGAGGGTTTGGTGTGCTCCTGCCTTACACAGAGCCTGCCATACCGCATTCCACTCCACACAATCGAAAGCCTTGGTGAAGTCCACGAATCCTAGGTACAATTGTACTCGTAACTCCTTTCAGCGATTTGTTTGACTGCGTGCAGGTTGTTGATTGTAGAGTGCCCTTTGCGGAAACCAGCTTGGGTGAGGGACTCAGTTTCATCTAGACACACTTCGATTCGCTTCAGGATAACTCGGGTGATGCTCTTTAGAGTGACTGTCAGAAGGGTTATTGGCCTATAGTTAGAAATCTTGGTTGTGTCTCCTTTCTTGTGCAGTAGGGAGACCACAGCTTCGACGAGGCCTTCAGGGACAGTGTCACCAGCCACAAGGTGGTTTAGCAGATCGGCCAATGGTTGAGCAAGGAACTCACGAGACAGATCGAGCAGGTCTGGGAGAACTCTATCAGAGCCAGGAGAGTGACCACGCTTGAGGTGTGACAGAGCATCACAGCACTCATGAGCCAAGAAGGGGGGAAAGGCTCAGTAGAGGGAGGAATGGCGATAGGGAGAGAAACAACAGGCGTGTAGAGAGCCTCGTAGAAGCGTTGGACTTCGTTCTTGGTCGCTTGCTGAGAGAGCGCTCCATAGACGGGGTCGGGGACGAGCAGGCGCTTCTTGGTTGTATGCAGATCTCTCTGTGCACGAACGATGCTTCTCCCCATCATGGCTGCTTCCTTGGCTTGCTTTTCTTTCCTTCGACGGATTCCATCACAGAGTGCGACTACTGTGCACTGTAAAATGGTAGCTCAAAAAAAGTAAAACTGCATGTAATATAGTAGGGATGGCCAAATGGATGCAGATTATCCATTTAGACGCGTTGCGTCGCGCGGTCAAACGGATATTCCAAACTGTCCGTTCTCTTTTTCGGATAATCCATTCGGTGTGGATAGTGGATAATCCAAATCGCCGCGACGCGCGTGCATTTGATAATTGATAATCCGTTAACCGAACCGAATTGCCATTCCTATCATGCAGTCCTCAGGGCTATGCGCACTAAAAATATTGAGGTTCTCCTGAAAATTTATGCGATCTATATTAGAGCAATTTTAGGAAGCACGTCTACTGTTTTTAGCCCTTTTTTAGCGAAGCAATACATTAAAATCGTAGAGATAGTTCAAAATTAGTTCACTAGGTGACTTTTCGCCCGCCCTTCATGTCACTTGGGAAAGCATGCCCAACTCTATCTTGAGATATATCGATTTGGATTAGATTCCCTTGAAAAGCGTAGGGAAACAATATATTTGAAAACATCCAGCAACCTTCTTAGAGGCAAATACCATATCTCAAACCACAAAGATCATTACTTCAACGTGTACGCTACACAACATTTGCTTAACTTCAATAACATATCATCAAGATTTAACTACAAACACGCTTCTTCCCCAGAGTGGCTATAATGTATGTCAGAAACTACCATATCAGTTCCCCTGTCTGAGTTTACTCAGTTAGTTGATGTATAATAACATTAATAATAGTCTATCGCTTTCTTGCCAGTATCTTTCTCTTTGTTATCTCGTCTCTACCTGCACCGTGTGAATTCTATTATTTCGTTATTCATTTATAGATAGTGTTGTAGAATGCTGTTCGTGCTGCAGGATCAGAGAAGAGTCGAGTGGAGGAGCTGGAGAGAATAATTGGTATTGATTTAAATAAATACATTTATCATGTTATTGGCACAAAATAGGCTAGGATCACGTAAGCAACGGAAAACGAGATACGATGTCGCAACTAAACAACAAAGGAGTGGGAGAAAGGAGAAAGGAGATTTCAGTTGTTGAGCATCAGGAAATCAGGGCATAAGGTCGAATGAGAACTATTGCGTCATTCTGCCCTCGATATATCGTGGATGATATTAACTTGTGAAAGTTATATCAAAGGCGGTATGACGTAATAATTCTCATCCGACCTAGTGCCGAAATCAGTAGATTACTGGGAACTTTCCTAGAAGCGTACCAAGCCACGCCCTCTTGACCCCTAACTTTATAATGAGAAGAAGATATAGGGGGCGGGGCTTGGTACGCTCCTAGGAAAGTACCGATTACTGTATTTATCTTTTGTACCTTCCAGATAAGAAGCCTGCCCAGAAGGAGAGGGAGTTCAAGCAGAAGTAAGCACAATTATTGATGAATTTAGTTTATAACGTATGCATGTTTTTTTCCGGTTTAAAGATTTAAAAAATTACTCCGGAATCATTTTTTAAAAAATTTATATAACTACTCCTTTCTCATACTTTAAAAAAATTGGTAGAAGAGAAAAGATAATTAAAAAAATTAGTTCGAAGCTCTTGCTATCAGAATCGTCGACCTGTCTGAACAGTTGGAATTGGAGCAACAGACGAGTGCCAGATGGCTTGCCATGTACCAGGTAGCATTTTGATTTGTTTGTGATTCATTGGATATTTTTTTCCATTTTAGGGCGCTGTTCGCGAGCTTCGAGTTGAGGAGGCACGTGTGCAGTCTCTGGAGAGCATGATCGGTAAGCATTTTTGCCCTTCTGAATATAGCAAACAGATGAAATACTATCTTACCGGGACTACAGGGTGCGCCATAATTACCCGGACAGATTTCAACATTATATGGACCCGTGGCCCAATCGATATGCGCGATCCCTATTGCATCATCATAACGAGTAACCATCCCTCTCTCGCTATGTAAGGTTTCATATAAGTTAGCCAAGTATTCTAGCAATGGCGATATATATACGCTTCAAAACCGCATTCCCTACCTGTACAGGGACTATGCAACATCGTTCCTCGACTCGGCTTTCACAAGTCGGTTGCTGCTGATAACGTTATTATGTACCAAAGGCTTGATACTGATCATGGTCGTCCAGGCAGAGGGAGATCGGTCTCTGTTTCCACCACCAGGAACCTAGAGCGCATCCGAAAGAGGGGTACTTCGAAGCCACAGTCAGATGGATATGAATCTCGATAGCTCGAACGCATTCGTCCGTGGTCTTCTCATGTCACCGTTGATTCTTTGCCCTTACATGTGCACTAAGTTGCACGGTTGGTCTGCAATTTGCCCAACAGGCAATTTCCCATTCGTTTTTATTACTCCGGGCGTCAAGATCAATAAGGAGTGTTACATGAAGAACATCTTATAAGACGAGCTTCTGCCCTGGTCAAATTCCTACTTCGATCTTGGCCACTAGACCTTTCAGGCAGATTTTGTAATCATTCACAACAAAAAGTAGTGTCTGGACACGCATGAACCGATTAATCACTCTGACTGATTGGCCCCTGAACTCCCCCGATCACAATCCCTCGACTTCAGCGTTTGGAGGTGTAGTAGACCAAGGTGCGCTCTACCAAGAACTGGACACTACTCTCCCTCAAGGGCGCCCATTTCATATCAAGAAACGAAATCTATGAAAATTTCTTGCGGGAATTGGTAGATCGATATGAAAAGAGACTCAAGTCCTGTGTCACAGCGAAATCAGGTTCCATCCAAATTAGCTAGTGTGTTAGTATTGTCCATATTGCTGGTAATCTTTGTTCTGAACCAGATCGCTCAAGCCCCATTGTAAAGCTGGAATTATAATACAAACTATTGTCCGGGTAATTATGGCGCACCATATACTGAGTGCACTAGATCGGTTCAGAACCCACTTTATGAGAACCAAAAAAGCACCCTTCTCCATCTTGCTAGGTTACCAAAGTGCCAAAAATATTTGTGTGAAAGTCCTACAGGAGGGTCCATATTTCGGTTATCTTCTGGCGGGTTCTCATCCGGCGTAGTGCCACTTCTGAGGTTGAGGAACAGGGCTCCATTCTTTCCATAAAAACTCCACTCCATGCATCCCAGGCTCGTAGTGCGTCACTGCGCCTGACCCCAAACAACCTATGCATGCTCCTAAGCAAAATAAATAGGACCTTAAGTACGCTTAGCATGTCTTAAACCAGATTTGCTCTGATCAATAGGAAGGTGGTCGAAGCATGTCTCTCCATCTTTGCTATTTACAGAGAAAAAGCCATTGATAAGGAAGAACTCCGATAATTCGAAGGATTTGGAAAAGATGTAAGCTCATATTTTATTAGTTATTTATATTCTAATTATATTATTTATGTCAGCACCTTGAAACGCTTTTAAAATTGTTTCTATTTTTTTCCGAAATAATTTCTACCCTTTCAAATTTCAATGAGACTATCAATTTGAGTTTCTTTATATATAATACGAGCTGATTATTATTCAGAATGATGGGTCTGATGAAAGAGGTGGAGAAGGGGAAAAAGTTATACTTCGAATCGAAAAAGAGGTAAGGATATACAGTATTTGTCTTCGAGTAGATTGTTGAAGCCAGTTTCAAATCACTCTATACATGACGGTCATCGTTTTCGAATTCTATGGAGCATACGTTTTCGAACCTTTAAGGGAGAATAAAATATGAGTATTATGATTGTTGTTTATAGAATCGATGAAGTGACGAGTAAGCTGGCCAAGTACGAGAATAAGAAGACGAGATCGATCGATACCCTGACAGAGATGACGACCAACAACTCAGTGACAGATAAGACTGCAGGGTACGGTACTACAAGTTAATATTTCGGCACTGGAAGATACGCCTAGAAATGAGTGGGATAGGAGAGGAGGGGGGGGTGGGCCATATATCGAAGAAGTGCCAATATATTTCCTTTCTAATATAGTTAATAGCAGCTACGAACGTTCATGAATGGATCGTGTAGACAATTTATGATTACTAATGGCCAAATTTGTTCGGAATGAGCGATGTAACACCACTATAATGATGATTGAAACAAAATTACGCCTGTTTTTTGACTTATAGAAATCGGAAGAGTTCATATGATGCGGTTCATATGATAAATATGTTAAATATAATTTAACTTGTATCAATATGCAGAATCGACTCGTCCATCGGGCAGTTGGAGCAGGAATCGGAGCAGGTTGGCAAATTACACTTACGTTTGGAAAATAGTTTATGCAAATGGATTTTGAAACATTTGTTCCCTTATGTTCGATTTAACTTTAATGTAATCGTTACAGCCAGTTGTATTATAGTTTACTGAGTACTGTAAGTAGCAATCCAATCAATCTTTTCAGAATGTTGTAATTGCTGGTGATCTCGGAAGAGGAAAAAGACAGAAGAGGAAGAACAGAAGATATGAAGAGAATGAAGAAGATGAGAAAAAGGAGAAGGGAGAAGTGGAGAAACAGAAGAAGGTAATTTGACAATTCCAGTACAATTATATTAAATACACTGTGATTTTTCTAAGTAGAGTATATTCGTTGGGTAATAATAGAACATGACATGTCAAATGAAATATTTCGATATCTAGGAGCATATTAATCATATCATAGACAGTTCCCCGGTTTCCCAATTCCGCATGTTTTCTATGCCCTAGTTGTTCTATTACTCTGTATCGAGGGTTAGGGGCTAGAGCATAAAAATGTCCGATTTGCCATCGATCTTTGCAGACTGTCTATATGAAGAGGAAGACAGAGGAAGTCTCCACTGTGCCCGCTTCCACTCTCGTCATTCCTCGCAAACGAAGAAGTGGTACTGCTCCTCGGAGTGACGATGAGATGGAAACGGATTCTGAGACCGCTGCTGATCTCCCCTCTGCCGTCTCGTTTCCACTCGCTCCATCGGTCGCTCTCTCAGGCAGTGGTCGAAAGGGTAGGTCACAAAAATAGTACAAAAGTGGGTATGTTTCTAAAATTTAATATGAAATCGTTGGAAATGGGTACATTTTAAAGAAAAATTACTAAAACATGGGTGCGTTTTCTGCTTTTGCCCTGGTCCGAACTCCAAAAACCGGGCACTTTATGTCATTTTGGACCTACTTTTCGACCACTGCTCTCAGGAGAAGTGCCTATTCCTCGCAAGCGAAGCGGCCCCACAACTCTCCGGGAGATCCTCAACAGCCACGGATTGGGAGGCGATGTGTTGGATGGAATGGAGAGAGGAACGAGTGTGCCTGGTGAGGAATAGCCATGCTTAGAGCTTGCAGATCAATACTGAAGTTATATGCTATTTGCTCTTCATACTAGATTCCGGCTTTTCCACCTTACATAATAGGGTTGGCAATACGAGGGGAGGTTACGAGCTCGTTATCCCCCTCCTGTTATTTCGAAATCCGAGGAGGAGGAGGTGTAACGAGCTCGTAACCTCCCCTCGTATTGCCAACTCTATACCATATTGGCTCATCTCTTCTCTCTAGGATCCTACTCGGGCAGTATCTTCGCCGCTTCATCCTTCGTCTCCAGGAAGTAAGGAAGTCTTGGGATATGTGTCTCATTCGTTCGATTCACTTCTTGTTTTGAGAACTTCTATTATGCTTAGTGACGCCATGTTTAGCATCGAAACAACTAATTTCGTAGCAATCCAAAATCATCATTTCCTTATGATCAGTCGGGAGCACCCTTTTTGCATGATTTTAACGACTAAGTTTCTCCATCTGCACTTGGGGAGATCTCAAACGCAAATTGATGAGTGGAGTGAATTAGTTCCTTGTGCAGTGTTCAATTACACATAGAAAGTATGCAGAGTACAGTGTTCTAATAATAACTTCCATGAAAAATGGTTCATTGTTTTTTAAACTGAGGTACGAGTTCGGATGAAAACCAAAATGTACACGTCTTTAGTATTTTTACCTTATGTCCATGCTATCAAAGTATTTACTGCGAAAATACTTCCTTCGGAAGGGAACTATTTCTAGTTAGCTAGAAGATCTTCGTGCAGCCAAAGGGAACATATCGATGAGAATCACCGAGTTTCCGCTATTTCTGGTTCTCATCCGACCTAGTACCAAACATTGGAATTGCAGGGAGAAAGAAGAGGAGGAGGTGGCATGGACGGCCTTGAGCAGAGCGTACATCCAGACGCTGCCGAAGGACGAAGGCAGCCTTGCCATCAAGAAGAAGAGCTTCATCGACTATTGGAGGACGATGTCACGGGCAGGGAAGGATGCCTTCTAGTTAGTACTCTAATTATTGATTTTATGGTCTAATTGCACTAGGTGGAATTATCACCATCGGATGATAACCTTCCGAATGATAACCAAAAATAGTATCATTTCAGTGCTCACAGCAGAGTCAAAAATGTGTTTGCGAAAGTTCTACAAGTTTCCATTTTTGGTTATCACCTGACGGTGATCGTCCGACCTAATGCATGTGTAGTCAATGCAAGAAAAGGAAGGATGTAGAGTTCGAGGAGCGATACCACGCTTTCTTCATTTTCACACTCTAAGCCGGTTGATCGGTAAGAGAGAGAGAGTGTATAGAATGAAGGGAGCGTCGTATCGTTTCTCGAACTCTAGAATGCTGCGAATGGAGACTATTGCAGTAGGAAGTACGGAGTGAAGCAGATAACGAGTGAGAAGAGAGAAGAAGATGGCGAAGGAAAGGAAGAATCGGGGGAGGAAACTGATGATTAGGTTTCAGTTGAGCGACCGTTTTTATCGTTGATCGATCTGTCCCCAATGAGAAGTTTGGTTAACACCCTCAATTTTTCCTCCTAGTGACTAGGGAATATCATCTTTATAATACTTATTTCTCGATGTGCTGTGAATCGTAAATTGATTTTCACTTTTGTTTATTCTGGATGATTTTTTTGAAGTTGTTAAGTTTCAAATTGTCAGTTTGGTTGTCGTTTCATTTTCATGTGTTTTGTTATCTTCGTTCTCTAATTGCTCATTGTTGTAATTTAATGTTGCTTTTGCGGGTTTTTTCGGCTTCGGACGGTCCAGGGAAATTTAGTGTTTCTTATATTACAAGTATTACCTCTCCGTCCTTAGCTTTTTCCCGCTTTTTTCATTTTGTTCTAAATAAACGAATTGTTAAAGTAATATTTTCTTCCGTACCATTTGTCTACGATAATGGGTTTTGATACCCTATTAATTTCTGGCCGCCCAAGATGTTTTAGACAAAGTTGTTTATCGTCAGTCTCATCTTTCTCTTCAGAATATCATGGCGGCTTCTAACGACTCCGTTGAGAACTGTACCATCTGTATGAGTGACGTCAATGCCAAGGTATGATTAGGGAGAGATAGACAGTAATCGGACTCACCGCACTACACCAGTTTTCGCATTCGTCTCTTGACGGCTGTAAAATCGCGTGACGTGGCTGCACCTTTTACCTTTTTTTACTTTTTATACTGTTATACAAAGTAAAAAAGATCCACCCAGACCAAGGGGGTTAAGAAATGTTGGTAGTGATTCAAAAAATCACTATAAGGAAATCCCCAACCACGTGCACACGGGCGGTTTGAAGTCTCGCAACAGGCCACTGGTTTCCAGGATAGGATCTAGTTGCTACACAGACGATGGGGTGGCAGAGCCCGCCCTTGCGTGGAAAAATGCCTAACACCTTTACCTTTACCTTTACTATCAGCTATAGGAGGCAGCAAGAAACTGAGAAATACGTTCCAGCTAATTGTTTTCACTGCTTACAGCTCTCTGTGGCCCTTCGACCCTGCGGTCACAAGTTGTTCCACTACAGTTGTGCGCGTGAATGGATGGAAAAGCAATCGGCGAGGACATTTCTGCTACCTACAGCGTCTAAATTTTGTAATACATCTCAAAATTTATTTCACAATTACTTTGAAATTGTTAGGATTCGTGTCTGGCATTCATGATTGTTTTGCAACTTGTAAGTTGTAATAATAAGATATATTTTTCGTGCAATCTAGTTGAAGATCATTCTTGTGACAGTAAGCTGATGACAAATGGGATCATTTTAGAAAGGACGCGAACATCCTCGAGAAAACCAGACGTGCCCAGTGTGTCGGACGGTCACAGCAGAGATGGTAGACGAGTCAGGAAACACGTATCCCCTTGGCTACCCCTTCGGAGTGACTGGAGAAGTAAGTGAATACTGTGGAAGATGTACGCAGTGAAATGCGTGAGAAGGATACGGTATCGAGGTTACAGTAGGTACCAATTCTCTCTTTGCAGCCGACTCGTGGACTGCTCATTCATGAGGAGCAGCCGGCAAATCTGAAGCAGCTGCTGCTGGAGACTGAGTGAGTCAGGAATAATGTAGAATGGAGACATATTATTGATTGGGATGAAAAGAGCAATGATCGATCGATCACCGTACAGTTCTAGCCGTAATATATATCGCTAAAGGATGCCACTGTCGAGATGCGAAGAGTTTGAACAGAATGAGACTAAGGGAGAGGAGTACAAGGAGGATGCAGGTACCGGACTCCTTTCTTATAATCTCGATCCTAACAATTTCGCCTCTTCTTCAGTATCTCGTCTACACTTATTTCTGACTAGTATGTTCACCTTCTATCCCTCTCTCTTTCTATCCACTAACAACATTCTAATTAATGCCTGATTCTAAACTTTCAGAATGGTAATGAGAGGAGTCAAAAAAAAAATCGTATTGGGAGGTCTAGAATTAAGCGGATTGTGGTGTTCCAGAAACGAAAAAGGTGTGATTGTTTTCAGTCTGAGAAGCAGAAACTTGAGAACCGACTTGGAATACTGCAGCAGATGTTGCGCGAGTTTGAGGCAGGGGAATGGACGGTCAGTCGAATAAGAGTAGAGGAGATATAGACAATCGAATGTTCATCGCTTTGTTGTAACGGTTCCTGAAAATATTTTTTTAAAATTTGTGTTGCATTCATCATACAAAAATCGAGAATAACTATGTTGCTCCACGGATTGAAGAAATGTCGCTGTTTTACAACACCGTAAATTACAGGTGGAAGTAAGACGGCGAGCAACGGAGCACGAGGCGAGAATGCGCTCCTTTAGAGAAGTTCAGGCGGTGATCAGTATCGAAGAGATATTGAGAGAGATGGAGGAGACGGAGAGGCAGGATGAGTTGGTGGAGGAGCGACAGGAGAATGAGTATGGAGATGAACTGGAGAGACAACAGAGGGAACGAGAGCAGCAGCCACAGTAATTTCGATAGAGTTGTATTTTAAGTGCATATTATTCTAAAATGTATTTGCTGCTCCATAAATTTTCCAATGGCACTTTGGTATTTTAGGCAACATCATCATTTTGTTATATTTTGAAAACCTGTATATTTATATATTTTATCCACGCCCGAACGCTTCTGGTCTTCAACGCTAGTCGCGAGCGGTGGGGTGCGAATTTCGTCCCCCCGTCTCTGCTTCCCTCCCCCAGTTTCCCTCTCCCAGCAGCTTTGGCAAGCGGGAGTTGTAAGCCGCCTCGATGGGTCGTCCGTTCTACATCGGCACACTGAACGCCCGGACACTCGCGCCTAAGGAGAAGCTTCTCGAAATCGAGCTGGCCCTCTCTAAGATCAAGTGGGACGTCGTTGCTGTCCAGGAGGCCAGGATTGTGGGTTTAGCTTCCTTCAATCTTGCGGCCTCAGGCATCGTCGTTTTTCACTCGGGAGGTGCCACCGCAAGAAATGGAGTCGCTTTCTTGCTTCAACCGACGCTCGCAAAAGGAGCAGTGTTTCAAGGACTATCGGACCGTATTGCAACCTTGCAACTGCCTCAACACAAGCTCTTCCTGGTCAATGCCTACGCCCCAACATCAACATATGATGACGCCGTATACGACGACTTCCTTGACCAAGTAGAAGCCGCGCTGCAGAGCACTCCGATGGGATTCATGCCAATCTTGGTCGGGGATTTCAACTGTAGAGTTGCAAAGGAGCCTGGCAATGAAAGATTTGTCGGCGAATTTGCTTCTCCGACCCCGAACTCACGTGGGCGCTCTTTCACAGAGACCTGCGTACGGAACAAGTTGCGCATTCAAAACACCTTCCCCAAACGGCGTCGGGGCAGGATCTGGACTTGGCGATCGCCCAACGGCACCACATTCAACCAAATTGATTTCGTTGCTTCGCCCATCACAGCACGAGTTGTCAACTGTGGTGTCGTCGGAAACTTCCATTTCAACTCGGATCATCGCCTCGTCCGACTCGCCCTCTCTCTTCCCAACAAGGTGCGGCATAAAAGATGCAGGGAGCGACTGGTCTTCGATAAAGTCGCTTTTACTGCCAATGCGAGTCTTCTCGCATCGATGCCCCTTGCTCGCCCGACCTCAGCCACAGACGCCTTTTACAAGATACAAGCGTTTGCAAAGACGGCTGCAACAAACTGTTGGAAGAAGAAGCAGTCCCCACCCTGGATCTCCCCTGCAACCCAAAACCTCCTGGCCCAGCGACATCTCCTTCGATCAATTCCACAATCCAATGTCGCCTTCTCCATCTCTTGCAAAATGGCCAGAACCAGCATCATCACGGATATCAAGAGAAGGAAAGAAAGCCAAGCGATAGAAGCAGTACGCAAAGGAAGAAGCATAGTCAAAGCAATGTTGAATCTTCACTCCTACCGCAAGAGACTTCAAGTTCCGGACCCGGTCACCGGTGCTCTTTCACAAGTTGCAACTAAGACTGCGGTCCAAAGTTTCTTCGGGTCCATCTACCAGCCAGCAGTGCAGCTTCCTCTTGCCATCCCTTCCCAATCTATCGATTCTCTCCCTCCTTTCCTTCCTGATGAGACCTATGATGCCCTCTCTCATCTCAAGTGTGGTCACTCTGCTGGTTCAGATGGTGTTCTCCCCGATATGCTCTACCATTCGAGAGCTCACCTTGCTCCATTCCTTTCTGATCTACTCAATCACCTAGTGTCTGGAGATCAAGTTCCTGAAGATATGGTCCAAGCTGTCGTCTCACTTCTACACAAGAAAGGGGACCCTTCCCTCATCAATAACTTTCGACCTATCTCGCTACTCACCGTCACTCTCAAGACATGTACGCGCGTGATTTTGAAAAGAATCGAAAGGACGCTAGGAGAAACAGAGTCTCTCACCCAGACTGGTTTCCGCAGAGGACATAGCACTCTCGATAACCTTCACACCGTCAAACAGATTGTTGAACGAACACATGAGTTCGGTATTCCCTTGTACCATGTGTTCGTTCAACAATCTGTTTGACGGTGTGAAGGTTATCGAGAGTGCTATGTCCTCTGCGGAAACCAGTCTGGGTGAGAGACTCTGTTTCTCCTAGCGTCCTTTCGATTCTTTTCAAAATCACGCGCGTACATGTCTTGAGAGTGACGGTGAGTAGCGAGATAGGTCGAAAGTTATTGATGAGGGAAGGGTCCCCTTTCTTGTGTAGAAGTGAGACGACAGCTTGGACCATATCTTCAGGAACTTGATCTCCAGACACTAGGTGATTGAGTAGATCAGAAAGGAATGGAGCAAGGTGAGCTCTCGAATGGTAGAGCATATCGGGGAGAACACCATCTGAACCAGCAGAGTGACCACACTTGAGATGAGAGAGGGCATCATAGGTCTCATCAGGAAGGAAAGGAGGGAGAGAATCGATAGATTGGGAAGGGATGGCAAGAGGAAGCTGCACTGCTGGCTGGTAGATGGACCCGAAGAAACTTTGGACCGCAGTCTTAGTTGCAACTTGTGAAAGAGCACCGGTGACCGGGTCCGGAACTTGAAGTCTCTTGCGGTAGGAGTGAAGATTCAACATTGCTTTGACTATGCTTCTTCCTTTGCGTACTGCTTCTATCGCTTGGCTTTCTTTCCTTCTCTTGATATCCGTGATGATGCTGGTTCTGGCCATTTTGCAAGAGATGGAGAAGGCGACATTGGATTGTGGAATTGATCGAAGGAGATGTCGCTGGGCCAGGAGGTTTTGGGTTGCAGGGGAGATCCAGGGTGGGGACTGCTTCTTCTTCCAACAGTTTGTTGCAGCCGTCTTTGCAAACGCTTGTATCTTGTAAAAGGCGTCTGTGGCTGAGGTCGGGCGAGCAAGGGGCATCGATGCGAGAAGACTCGCATTGGCAGTAAAAGCGACTTTATCGAAGACCAGTCGCTCCCTGCATCTTTTATGCCGCACCTTGTTGGGAAGAGAGAGGGCGAGTCGGACGAGGCGATGATCCGAGTTGAAATGGAAGTTTCCGACGACACCACAGTTGACAACTCGTGCTGTGATGGGCGAAGCAACGAAATCAATTTGGTTGAATGTGGTGCCGTTGGGCGATCGCCAAGTCCAGATCCTGCCCCGACGCCGTTTGGGGAAGGTGTTTTGAATGCGCAACTTGTTCCGTACGCAGGTCTCTGTGAAAGAGCGCCCACGTGAGTTCGGGGTCGGAGAAGCAAATTCGCCGACAAATCTTTCATTGCCAGGCTCCTTTGCAACTCTACAGTTGAAATCCCCGACCAAGATTGGCATGAATCCCATCGGAGTGCTCTGCAGCGCGGCTTCTACTTGGTCAAGGAAGTCGTCGTATACGGCGTCATCATATGTTGATGTTGGGGCGTAGGCATTGACCAGGAAGAGCTTGTGTTGAGGCAGTTGCAAGGTTGCAATACGGTCCGATAGTCCTTGAAACACTGCTCCTTTTGCGAGCGTCGGTTGAAGCAAGAAAGCGACTCCATTTCTTGCGGTGGCACCTCCCGAGTGAAAAACGACGATGCCTGAGGCCGCAAGATTGAAGGAAGCTAAACCCACAATCCTGGCCTCCTGGACAGCAACGACGTCCCACTTGATCTTAGAGAGGGCCAGCTCGATTTCGAGAAGCTTCTCCTTAGGCGCGAGTGTCCGGGCGTTCAGTGTGCCGATGTAGAACGGACGACCCATCGAGGCGGCTTACAACTCCCGCTTGCCAAAGCTGCTGGGAGAGGGAAACTGGGGGAGGGAAGCAGAGACGGGGGGACGAAATTCGCACCCCACCGCTCGCGACTAGCGTTGAAGACCAGAAGCGTTCGGGCGTGGATAAAATATATAAATATACAGGTTTTCAAAATATAACAAAATGATGATGTTGCCTAAAATACCAAAGTGCCATTGGAAAATTTATGGAGCAGCAAATACATTTTAGAATAATATGCACTTAAAATACAACTCTATCGAAATTACTGTGGCTGCTGCTCTCGTTCCCTCTGTTGTCTCTCCAGTTCATCTCCATACTCATTCTCCTGTCGCTCCTCCACCAACTCATCCTGCCTCTCCGTCTCCTCCATCTCTCTCAATATCTCTTCGATACTGATCACCGCCTGAACTTCTCTAAAGGAGCGCATTCTCGCCTAGTGCTCCGTTGCTCGCCGTCTTACTTCCACCTGTAATTTACGGTGTTGTAAAACAGCGACATTTCTTCAATCCGTGGAGCAACATAGTTATTCTCGATTTTTGTATGATGAATGCAACACAAATTTTAAAAAAATATTTTCAGGAACCGTTACAACAAAGCGATGAACATTCGATTGTCTATATCTCCTCTACTCTTATTCGACTGACCGTCCATTCCCCTGCCTCAAACTCGCGCAACATCTGCTGCAGTATTCCAAGTCGGTTCTCAAGTTTCTGCTTCTCAGACTGAAAACAATCACACCTTTTTCGTTTCTGGAACACCACAATCCGCTTAATTCTAGACCTCCCAATACGATTTTTTTTTTGACTCCTCTCATTACCATTCTGAAAGTTTAGAATCAGGCATTAATTAGAATGTTGTTAGTGGATAGAAAGAGAGAGGGATAGAAGGTGAACATACTAGTCAGAAATAAGTGTAGACGAGATACTGAAGAAGAGGCGAAATTGTTAGGATCGAGATTATAAGAAAGGAGTCCGGTACCTGCATCCTCCTTGTACTCCTCTCCCTTAGTCTCATTCTGTTCAAACTCTTCGCATCTCGACAGTGGCATCCTTTAGCGATATATATTACGGCTAGAACTGTACGGTGATCGATCGATCATTGCTCTTTTCATCCCAATCAATAATATGTCTCCATTCTACATTATTCCTGACTCACTCAGTCTCCAGCAGCAGCTGCTTCAGATTTGCCGGCTGCTCCTCATGAATGAGCAGTCCACGAGTCGGCTGCAAAGAGAGAATTGGTACCTACTGTAACCTCGATACCGTATCCTTCTCACGCATTTCACTGCGTACATCTTCCACAGTATTCACTTACTTCTCCAGTCACTCCGAAGGGGTAGCCAAGGGGATACGTGTTTCCTGACTCGTCTACCATCTCTGCTGTGACCGTCCGACACACTGGGCACGTCTGGTTTTCTCGAGGATGTTCGCGTCCTTTCTAAAATGATCCCATTTGTCATCAGCTTACTGTCACAAGAATGATCTTCAACTAGATTGCACGAAAAATATATCTTATTATTACAACTTACAAGTTGCAAAACAATCATGAATGCCAGACACGAATCCTAACAATTTCAAAGTAATTGTGAAATAAATTTTGAGATGTATTACAAAATTTAGACGCTGTAGGTAGCAGAAATGTCCTCGCCGATTGCTTTTCCATCCATTCACGCGCACAACTGTAGTGGAACAACTTGTGGGCCACAGAGAGCTGTAAGCAGTGAAAACAATTAGCTGGAACGTATTTCTCAGTTTCTTGCTGCCTCCTATAGCTGATAGTAAAGGTAAAGGTAAAGGTGTTAGGCATTTTTCCACGCAAGGGCGGGCTCTGCCACCCCATCGTCTGTGTAGCAACTAGATCCTATCCTGGAAACCAGTGGCCTGTTGCGAGACTTCAAACCGCCCGTGTTGTGTGCACGTGGTTGGGGATTTCCTTATAGTGATTTTTTGAATCACTACCAACATTTCTTAACCCCCTTGGTCTGGGTGGATCTTTTTTACTTTGTATAACAGGTCTATTCTTCGGCAGTTGCATGCCACCAGTTCGCGCCAAGGGATCTTCTTAGGTCATCTTTCCATCGCGCTCTAGGTTGTCCTTGGGGGCGGGTCTTGTTGTAAGGGACCCAGTCTGTAGATGCGCGGCTCCACTGGTCAAATCCCATGCGTCCCAGCTTCCGAGCCCACTTAGTCTTCCTTCTGAGCGCTTCTTCATTCCAGTCGCGCAGGTTGGTCGCTTTGCGGATGTTCTCGTTCCTCCATCGATCTCGTAAGCTGATTCCAAGCATTTTCCGCTCCATCTTACGCTGCGTCACACTAAGTCTCTCCTTCTCACTTGCTCGCAGTGCCCAAAGCTCGCTCCCATAGAGTACTGTAGAAGAGACGCAGCTCTCAAATAGTCGTCGTCTAGTCTTCATAGGAAGCAACCTTGTGGAAAGGAGGTGGGACAATTTACTCCAGGCGAACCATCCCAAGCGAATCCTATGTTCAACTTCAGCCAGGTGATCGAGGGGGAGGGTAATTCTTCCTCCAAGATAGGTTGCAGAATCGGCGAAATTGAACACTTGATTATTGATGATGATTGGGGCTCGGGTTGTTGTACATGATGAAAGGAGCACTGTCTTTCCTGAGTTAACTTCCAATCCGACACGAGCACATGAATCCATCAGTTTCCGCAACATTCGATTGTGTTGAGTGGAGTGCAGTCTGGCAAGCTCTCTGGACCTTCGGAGTACACCCCACACTGATCCATCTTCTGAGACGTTTGTACGAGTCATCCACCACAAGAATTCGAGTCAACGAGGAGTTCGTCGAAGTGAATGTGAGAAGAGGCGTCCGCCAAGGAGATACTCTCTCCCCCAGCCTATTCAATGCCGTTTTGAGACAAGCAATGAACGACATAGACTGGGAGCAAGATGGACTGAGGATCGATGGAAGAAATTTAATCCACCTCGAATACGCTGACGACGTGGTTCTCGTTGCCAAGACACGCCCCGAACTTGAAAGAATGTTGCGGAAACTGATGGATTCATGTGCTCGTGTCGGATTGGAAGTTAACTCAGGAAAGACAGTGCTCCTTTCATCATGTACAACAACCCGAGCCCCAATCATCATCAATAATCAAGTGTTCAATTTCGCCGATTCTGCAACCTATCTTGGAGGAAGAATCACCCTCCCCCTCGATCACCTGGCTGAAGTTGAACATAGGATTCGCTTGGGATGGTTCGCCTGGAGTAAATTGTCCCACCTCCTTTCCACAAGGTTGCTTCCTATGAAGACTAGACGACGACTATTTGAGAGCTGCGTCTCTTCTACAGTACTCTATGGGAGCGAGCTTTGGGCACTGCGAGCAAGTGAGAAGGAGAGACTTAGTGTGACGCAGCGTAAGATGGAGCGGAAAATGCTTGGAATCAGCTTACGAGATCGATGGAGGAACGAGAACATCCGCAAAGCGACCAACCTGCGCGACTGGAATGAAGAAGCGCTCAGAAGGAAGACTAAGTGGGCTCGGAAGCTGGGACGCATGGGATTTGACCAGTGGAGCCGCGCATCTACAGACTGGGTCCCTTACAACAAGACCCGCCCCCAAGGACAACCTAGAGCGCGATGGAAAGATGACCTAAGAAGATCCCTTGGCGCGAACTGGTGGCATGCAACTGCCGAAGAATAGACCTATTCCTCATCTGGTGTTAATCGCCTGACGTGATAAACTTGATTGATTGATTGATTGAAAATGCAACGAGATACGGATGATTAATAGCGAGTTGTTGTGTACAGAAAGATTGATATACTATTCCCGTTCGTTAGGTTTACTCATGCTATACTCTATTCGGTTAATCGTGGAATTGGTTTATTCTTCGTTTAATTGCCGACTTTTAACCTTTTTTTTACTTCGGACATTGTTTGTCAAATTTCATGTATTGTGTAATGCAAATTTTACCAATTCGTCCTTAGCTTGTTCCCGCGTATTGTTTATTCTTTCCGATATATGCAAATGGTTAAAGTTATTATATTTCCTTCGGCCTCATTTATCTAAGAGATTGGGTTTTGCTGGCCCTATTAATACTTTACCTATATCTGATAGGTCTTCGCCCCTAGAGCAGGTAGGTTGTCTGTCTTGCGTTGTTTTTATCAAATATTGATTATGATTTTACAGAATATGTTGGAAGGCGAGAGTTTTTTGATAAGAACAAATGAAAAACATGCCACCACATTTACATTTGCTTGTCATTCAATTTGTCTGTTTTCCCGAACAACTAACCAGTCACCCCCCCCCCCTCCTAAGTTAACCTGTTTTTTGTTCGAAAGCATTATCGGTTGATAAGTTTGCTTTAAAAAATGTGTATCCCTAGTCTCATCGGTCCGTTCAGAGTATCATGCAGTCACCTGACGACTCTGTGGAGGACTGTTCCATCTGCATGAGTGACCTCAACGCCAAGGTACAATAAAAGAGGTGTACGGTATTAGTAAGGCAGGAAAATACAGTGAGAAATACTCTTCACGTAAATAATTTCAATGTTTTCAGCTATCTGTTCTTCTCCGGCCTTGCGGTCACAAGTTCCACTACAGCTGTGCGCGTAAGTGGATGGAGACTCGATCGGTGAGGACATTTCAGGTTTCTGCTGACTGTTACCTCGAAAATTTGTAATGCATATGAGTGACTATCTGAGAAAACTGAGCAGAGGCCGTACAGCGAAAAAAAAGTGTTTCTTTTAAAATCTCCCTAGGGGTAACTGTTCACGTAGAGTTCGAAAATCGGCCTTAGGAAGCCGTATCTCTGACCCCTCATTTCGTGTATTTTGCCCTACCTGGGTGGTCGGTTTTTGAATCTTTTGAACGGCTCATCCAAACCCCATACATATATAGTAATTCTGAAAGATCTCGACGAGATAAGCATTTTTACTGTTGAAAGTGAAAGGATAGCTCATCTTTGAAAAAAATTGTGACCGTTTGAAATAAAAAAATTGTCTAAAAATTGCCGCACTGAAAGATTTTTTGGGGGCTGTAGTTTTTTTAATTAGGCGCATTAAAATCGTCATGAAAAAGTACCCCTAAGGCCACTTTTTTACGGAAAAATTCGATCCCCAATGATGTTTCCTGGGTCTCGCAAAATGCCGAAGTGCAGATTTCCCGATCGTTCAAACCAACAACTTTCAATAGCAAAACAACTAACTCACTCTCATACAGTGTTATTAGTGTTTTTATCTTATTTTCAATATATTTTGTACATTTTGAGCAGGTGTAATCGTATCTAAGTGAACATCAGGTTGATTAACAGTATTTCAATTTGATTTGACCCTGTGGTACACTTTCGCATTTGTTTTGACAACGAAATCTCTGCAACCAAAGGTCCTACAGTTAACAGATCTGAAATATAAAATCTATGTCATAGTATAATTAAAATTAATTTGCTTCGGAACCATTCCTATGCATTACAAGTTTCTAGTGGTGCGTAATTTACGAATTCCTTGTTTCTGCCACATCAATTCCTACTCGAAGCGGGCTCAAACTTAATTTTTAAGCGCTCTAATGTGAAAATTCGGATTCTACGAGTGAAAATGTGCCAGAAAAAATGTTCAAAAGTAAAATTTAATAAAAAATATTTTTTTCACATTTAGCCCTTAGGGGTAGGGGGTGAAAATGTCGAAATTATGGATACATATGAAATCATAATATCTTGGCGTATTTTCGCACGTAGAATCCGAATTTTCACATTAGAGCGTTTAAAAATTAAGTTTAAGTCCGCTTCGAGTTGGAATTGATGTGGCAGAAACTCGGAATTCTTAAATTGCACGCCACTAGATACTTGTAATGTATAGGAATGGTTCCGAAGCAAATCAATTTTAATTATACTATGACATAGATTTTATATTTCAGATCTGTTAACTGTAGGACCTTTGGTTGTAGAGATTTCGTTGTCAAAACAAAGGCGAAAGTGTACCGCAGGGTCAAATCAAATTGAAACACTGTTAATCAACCTGATGTTCACTTAGATACGATTACACCTGCTCAAAATGTACAAAATATATTGAAAATAAGATAAAAACACTAATAACACTGTATGAGAGTGAGTTAGTTGTTTTGCTATTGAAAGTTGTTGGTTTGAACGATCGGGAAATCTGCACTTCGGCATTTTGCGAGACCCAGGAAACATCATTGGGGATCGAATTTTTCCGTAAAAAAGTGGCCTTAAGGGTACTTTTTCATGACGATTTTAATGCGCCTAATTAAAAAACTACAGCCCCCAAAAAATCTTTCAGTGCGGCAATTTTTAGACAATTTTTTTATTTCAAACGGTCACAATTTTTTTCAAAGATGAGCTATCCTTTCACTTTCAACAGTAAAAATGCTTATCTCGTCGAGATCTTTCAGAATTACTATATATGTATGGGGTTTGGATGAGCCGTTCAAAAGATTCAAAAACCGACCACCCAGGTAGGGCAAAATACACGAAATGAGGGGTCAGAGATACGGCTTCCTAGGGTCGATTTTCGAACTCTACGAGAAAAGTTACCCCTAGGCAGATCTTAAAATCAGAACTTTATTTTTCACTGTACGGCTTATAGGTTGAATTGCTCAATTCTCTCAGATAGTCACTCATATTGCCTTCGTGCTGCGGTTTTCAGTTTCTTCTAATATTTCGTCGATGAAACCTAGATGAAAACTACTCTCCACTGACCTCTCCTCCGTTTATCAACACAACATTGATAATAGAAATGGGCGACAATATGTTTTAGCAATGAGCATTTAAATAATCGAAATCCGGTATTCTTACTAATCAAGCAAATATTATTTGTACACTCAATGAGACATCTTTTCACATCAAGATTGTACTCGGAAGGGGTTTCCTCGCTAGAATAAACCCCAATAATTCCCAATTACTCCCAATATCCGTCATAATATTTAATTCGTACAATAATTCGTAAATGTGACCAGTTTGACTCGCCGTTTCAACTAACCTACCGTAATACTTTTCCATTCGTTTGCTCGCGTGTCATAGCATCTTACCACGATTGTTAGCATACGGTACTCTAGAGCCACGTTTCCTGTGCAATTCGTGTTTCACTCACTTCTGGTCTCGGTCGTCGTCAAAGGATGTTGTTTTATTGTGCTCTCTTTTTATAAATATTAGGTTGGTAAGAAAGTTCTGTCGCGTACTATTTTTCCATTTTTTCTTGACTAAATAAATTATCTGGAAATTCAATTTAACATAAGTTGAAGTGATGTAAGTAGTATACATCAACATGTTTATGTTGATTCTATTTCGCATATAAAGCGAGTAAATAAATAAAATCTCAAAAATTCTGAAAATGACGATTTTATGGTGTTATTTTTTTAACTCAGCCGTTTGATTAAGAGCTACCAATTGCTTCTACTGCTTTGAAGGGTGATAACACTAGAGTTGGGTGATAACACTAGAGTTGTACATCCATATTATCACATAAAATCCGGCATTCGATATGTGTGGGAAGCTGCAGATTTAAAAAAAGGCTGATTTCAAAAAACAATTTTCGGTTTCATCCTTTGAAAAAACTGTAGCTTACGAACAGTTAGGTGCACCACTGTCCAATTTACGGTAAACTCTTATCATACCGAGTACTCCACTAATCACTACAATTGAGCTTACTGGATCAATCGTTAAATCTTCAGGGATGAGAAATGCTTATCAACATAATTCAATTCAGTGAATTTTTCAGAATTAGCGCTGATCCCAAGATGGCATAATGGGCGTTCTTATTGTTGTGCAATAAAAAACATGCCCACTTGTTGCACTCTACAATAGTATGTTAGTTATGCCCATATCACATTTCTTCTTTCAACCATGAGCAAATAAACAAATATGGTTGGTCATCAATTTTATTGAATTTGGCAGTCGACTATACCAGAATTAGTAATTGGAGAATACTGTGATAACGTTTTCTCGAAAGAGTAACCAAGCACTATTAGAGAACTGAAGATCGTATGAAGATTGATCAACTTTGAAGGGCAGAATAAACTAAAATGTAAAATGCGAGAGACGCGACAGAACTTTCTTACCAACCTAATACTAATTATTATCTTTTCTCTCGTTCAAGGGTTTTGCAAGGGATTTCAACTAGGATTATTCACGTAGTCGTATAGTGCGTTTCTGAGTTAACCTTCTTGTTCTCCGTTCGGCATTTCTCCTTGTTTACTTTCCATTTTACCTGGTCTTCCTTTTCTTCCTTTTGGTCGAAGCGTATCGTAACTGTGTGTCTCAAGTGAGCACATCAGTTGTAGGTTCCGTGTGGAACTGAGCGTTGTAGCCGTGTGCGCCTCCTTGTTTTCCTGGCTACTTGCGAGTCGGGTGCGTAGGGGAGTGTTAGCTATTCGGTGCAAGATGATGAGTAATGGGCTCATTTCAGACTCGGAGAGACCAGTCTCGGGATGATCAGTCGTGTCCACTGTGTCGGACGGTCACAACAGAGATGGTAGACGAATCGGGAAACACGTATCCACCTGGCTACCCCTTCGGAGTGACCGGAGAAGTAAGTAAATACTCTGGGAGTTGCGCGATAGAAGGATACGATATCGAGATTACGGTAGCAGCCAATTGCGCCCTTTGCAGCCGACTCGCGAAGTGCTCAGACGTGAGGAGCAACCGGCAATGCTGCATCAGCTGATTCAGGAGACCGTGTGAGTGAGGGATACTGTAGAGCAGAGACAAATTATTGATTGGCTTGAAACTAGAAATGATCGATTGCTTTTCAATCACGATACAGTTTCAACCATAATATGTATAACTTAAGGATGCGCTTGTCGAAATGCGAAGTGTTGTTGAAGGCCGAGACTAAAGGCAATGAGTACGTGGAGGATATGCAGGTACCGTACACCTGTCTTATAATTTCTACCCTATCAGTTTCGCCTCTTCTCCATTTTCTCTCTCTATTCACTAACAATATCATAATAAGAGATTAGCTAATACAAAAATCGTATTGGAAGGTCTAGAATTAAGCGGATTGTGGTGTTCCAGAAACCGAAAAGGTGGGACTTTTCAGTCTCAGAAGCGGGAGCTTGAGATCCGACTCGGATCATTGCAGCAGATGTTGCGCGAGTTCGAGGCAGGAGAACGGACGGTCAGTCGGATTGGAATAGAGAATATATTTAACTAGACTATCATTTTATCATCATTTTGTGTACGATTCCTGAGTGGTAGGGATGGCCAAATGGCGCGCAATAAAATGGATAATCAGAAATATCCGCTTTATTATCCGGATAATCCGTTATGTTCGGATAATCCAAACTTTTTTTAATCTATCGCCCGCTCGTCGAGGTGGTTTGGATTGTGAATGGATACTGGATAATCCAAATCGCCTCGAAGCGCGTACATTTGCTAATGGATAATCCAGTATCCGATTCGTATTGCCATCATAGTTGCCCACGCCGGCGGCGGCACCCATGACTCCCTATTCATGCTGGGGCGCTTCCCCCCTCGGTATGAGAGGGGAAGCGCTCCAGAAAAATACCTCTCCGCCAGTTTTGGGCAGCTATGATTGCCATCCCTACTGAGTGGGAGTTAATTTTTGTTTTATATAGCGAATAATAGAGTAAACATAAGAAAAACGCCTATGTTGTCTACGGAAGTAAGAAATATCATTGGTTGCAACAACACGATAAATGTCAGGTGGAAGTAAGACGGGGGCAAGCGAGGGACCACGAGGAGAGAATTCGTCTTCAAGATCAAAATCAAGCTGATCAGATGGAGGATTTCCTCGATCTGATGAGGCGGTTAAGAAGAAATACGAGGTTCGGACAGGGATTTGTGATAAGACGGATAGAGAACGAGCGTCGGAATGAGTTGGTGTGGGTGGAGGATCGAGAGGAGTTTGAGTATCGAGGGGAGCTGGGGAGACAACAGAGGGAACGACAGCAGTAGTCACAGTGATTTCCATTGAGTTGTATGTGAAGTTCATATTATTCTAAATGTGTTTGCTGTTCAATATGACTTCCAATAGCACTTTTTGAAATATTTGGCAACATCATAATTTTGATATATTTCGAAAACCATTCATACCATTATATATTTGTGCTCAATGAATTACGGATAGTTTTATAGCGAGTTGTCGTGTACAGAAATATTGAATTCCCGTTCATTACTCATATACCCCATTCGATTAATCGTGGAATTAGTTATTTATTCTTGGTTTAATTGTTGACTTTTTTGTGTGGTTTTTGTCGACTTCGGACGTTGTATGTGTGATTTCGTGTACGATGTAATTCAAATATTACCATTTGGACTAGTCTTTTTTCCGATTTTTTTGTTCTTTCGAAATATACAAACAGTTAAAGTGATGATACTTCATTTGTCAAAGAGAATGGGTTTTGCTGGCCCTATTATTACTTCACCTATATCTGTAAGGTTCTCGCCCATAGAGCAGGTTGGAAGTTGCGTTTTTGGAACCGAATTATTCAAATCACTTTTAAATAATATGATCTACCCATGTGTTTAATGTCGAGTAGAGTGACCTAGTTTATGTGCCTTTCCGCGAATGGGTCAAAGAGCTCATGGAATTTTTGTAGGTTGTCTGTCATGTGTTCACTGTTGTGCCACTCCAAGTGGCGCCCAAGCTTTGTCGCCACTTGGGATTCGGTCAGAGATAAGAGAGAGCGTGTAATAAGGAGAGAGAGGGCACCCAAGTGGCGACCAAGCTTGGGCGCCACTTGGAGTGGCACACCAGAGTTGTTTTTATCAACGTTTGATTATGATTTTATAGAATATTTCGGAAAAGGAGAGTTTTTTTTGAAAAAAACATACCACCACATTTACATTTGCTTATCATTCAATTGGTCTGTTTTCCCGGCAAACTAACGCGTCAACCCACATAATTTAAACTGATTATTTTTGCGACCGGGTGCCCTCTTCGCAAGTTTGTTTTAAAAAGATGTGTATTCCTAGTCTCATCTGTCCGTTCAGAGTATCATGCAGCCACCTTACAACTCTGTGGAGGAATGTTCTATCTGCGTGAGTGACATCAACGCCAAGGTACGATAAGAGAGACATACGAGAGTTAGTAAGGCATGAAAAATTGTGAAAAATACTCCACGTAAATAATTTCACTGCTTTTAGCTATCTGTTCTCCTCCGGCCCTGCGGTCACAAGTTCCACTACAGCTGCGCTCGTAAGTGGATGGAAACTCGCTCGGTGAGAATCTTTCTGTTTTTTGCTGGCTCTTCAAATATTTTCTCACAATCATTTTTTGCATAGTTAAGATTTCTACACAATTTTTAAATATATTATTTGAAGCTCTATGAAAGAATGGACAATTGTCATTGTCACATTGAACTTAGAAATGGGCGATAATGTGTTTTAGCAATGGCAGTTTAGTGTACGAAATCTGGAATTCTTTAATGTCTTTCAATTCGCAATTTAGCACTCAATGAGATATATTTTCTCGTACGGTCTATTTCAATTGCCTTATTGCGAGATTAAGATTATGAGTAACGGAATCATTTTAGATTCGGAGAGACGGGTCTCGGGATGATCAGTCGTGTCCACTGTGTCGGACGGTCACAACAGAGATGGTAGACGAGTCGGGAAACACGTATCCACCTGGTTACCACTACGGAGCGACTGGGGAAGTAAGTAAATACTGTGGAAGATACGCACAGTTCAATGTGAGAGAAGGATACGGTATCGTACTCTCCTCTCTACTCTCTTCACTCTCCTCTCTACTCTCTTCACTCTCCTCTCTACTCCCTTCACTCTCCTCTCTACTCTCTTCACTCTCCTCTCTACTCTCTTTGCGAGTAGGTTTGTCTCCTTTGCTCTTTCTTTTAGCGCGTTTTTACTCTTATTTTCTTTGAATTTAGTACATTTTGGACCTTCTCCATGTTTGATTAGCCCTTATTAGACAACTCTCCATCATTCTCCATTAAATTATCTTATTTTAGCCTTTAAACGCTAATTTCATCACTCTTTACCCCGTTAGCCTCTCCCCTCCCCTCCCTCCTCTCCCTACTCTCTCGTTTTTACACACTCTCTCGCCTACCCTTCCTATTCGTTTCCCTTGTGACCTTTCCTGATTCGTCCATCGATCGATAACCATGTCTGCCACTGCCATCATCACTGCCTCCACCCCTCTTCCCGCCTCGGTCAATAACAAGCGTAAGGCGGCCGACTCCCCCTCTGCATTCCGCAGGGAATTGCATGAGGAGGTAGGATCGATCACTTCCAATCTGACCGAGTACCTCAAGACTGTCGAGGACAAAGAGAGGACCAATCCCCTCTTCCTCGCTCTCTCTTCCTGCCTCAAGATCCTCTCCACGATCGACTCTTTCGTTCCCAAGGAGGATCCGGTCGAAAAGGAGAGGAGGGAACGATCAGTTGTGATCGAATTCCTTGAGGAATCCACCAAGGAGAGAGCGAGTGAAAGGGTGGATGAAGACTTCTCTCGAGTCCGTGACATCCTCGATGCAGCCAAGATCGAGGTACGACCTGAGACAGTCTTCCGCATGGGTGCAGTGAGAGATTCCCCTTCTATGGGTAGAGCCCCCACTCCCCGTCTGCTCAAAGTCGTTCTTCCTCGCCAGTCCGCCCAGGAGAGTCTGCTGAAAGCCACAAGCACCATTTTGACCCTCCCTCAGTTCAAGCTGATCCGCATCCGCCCCTCTCTCACAGCCTCTGAGCGCGACGCGCAGTTCAAGCTGAGAGAAGAGAGGCGGAGGCGGAACAAAGAGGGAGGTCAATGGGTGATCTACGCGGGTATACTCATGGAGAAGAGCAAGGTAGCCGATTTCAAGGCCTCCTCTGCTCGATCCAGAGTGAGCACTCCCTTGGCCGGTCTCGGATCTTCCTTCAACTTCCCTTCGGGAAAATAGATAACCCCTGCCGACCCACACTGACCCCCATTTCTGAATGCACATCCTCCTCTGTTCCTATGTCTACTTATCCATCCATTACATGCCTCTATTACAATGTTAGATCTATTAGCAACAAATTACCCGCTCTTCATCAAATTCTTCGAGTCGAACAACCTGACATCCTGTGTATCACTGAATCATGGTTGAATAGTCGCACCCCCTCCTCTCTCCTTATTGGTGACCTCCCGTATGTTGCAATTCGACGTGATCGCTCCACTGGTCGTGGTGGTGGCACTGCTATATTCATTAGAGACCATTTTCATTACACTCTTATTGATTCAATTGATACGAATATGGAATGCCTTGCCATAGATCTCCTTACTATTTCATCCCTTTCTGTCCGTATCTGCATCGTCTATAGGCCACCAAACAACAGTATTTCTCAAACTGAATCACTTATCGATTGCCTTACGGATCTAGTCTCCTCCTCATCCCATCCTATCTTATTTCTTGGTGACTTCAACACTATCAATCCCCTCCTCAAATATTGATCGATCACTCATTTCCTTTGTGTCTACCTCTAATCTCCATAATCTCATCACTTCGCCCACAAGACATGATAGATGCTTAGATTGGTTACTCACTAATGAACCATCTATTATCTGTGATCCTACCGTAATACCTTCGTTTCCATCATCCGATCATTTAGGCATTTCTTTCTCATTAAATTATCACACACTCCCTCCAGTGCAATCTTTTGTTAGAGATTATGCTCGTGCTAATTATGATGACTTCAACTCTTACCTCTATAGTATCGATTGGTATAGCTTGTTTTCTGCTTCCCCCGATCCAGAGTCGATGTATACCACGTTTGTTTCAATTATTATTCAAGGTATTCATACATTTGTTCCTTTCCACAAACCTAGGCCTATTACGGCTTCTTACCCACCACATATTCAACGCCTCATCCAGCACGGGAATATTTTATTTTCTAAAATTCATTCCTCCTCTGTTCGTATTCAGTATGAAAAATGCAGTAGAGACCTTTTGACTCAAATTAAAAAATGGAATCAATTTTGCGAAAAGAAAAAAATAAAACAGTCGAAAGACCTCTACCGTCATATCCGTTCCCTTACCAAACCCAAGTCAATTATTCCCAAGAAGCTGCAATCCTCTGATGGCTCACTATTATCGACTCTCCCTGATATTTCCAACCTTCTTGCTTCTAATTTTGCAACACACTTCACGCTTGACAATGGTGTGATCCCCTCCATTCCCTCTCACCCTCGCCTTCCATTCCTTTCTAACGTTTCATTCCTTCCTCATGAAGTTTTTAAAGCCCTGAAAAAGCTCTCACCTTCGTGCTCTACTGGATTTGATCAGATTCCTCAGATTATTTTTCGTAAATGTGCTTCAGCCCTTTCTCTTCCTCTTTGTGACATTTTCAATATTAGTATGATGTCTGGTATTGTTCCTTCTCATTGGAAACATTCCCTTATTACGCCCCTTCCTAAGCCTGATAAGGACCTCAATTTTCCTGACTCTTATCGCCCCATTTCTATAATTTCACCTGCATCTAAGACTATGGAACGGCTAGTTAAAGAGAAACTATCACCATACTTATTTCGATTTGATATAATCCCTAAATACCAGCATGGATATCGCCCCCGGTGCTTCCGTTGTCACTAATGTTATTGACTCTGAGAATGACTGGACTCGTGCTCACTCTCGTAAAGAAGTTACTGATGTTATCTACCTTGATTTTTCCCGTGCGTTTGATACAGTACCATTTACCAAATTGATTTCTAAATGCTCTCATTACGGTATTCATGGTAATCTCCTTAACTGGATATCTTCCTTTATAACTGACAGACATTTCTCAGTCCGTTTGGGTGATTGTATTTCTGACTCGTTCCCCGTACTGTCCGGTGTACCTCAGGGCTCCGTACTAGGACCAATTCTGTTCACACTATACATTTCGGATATCACTCACATTCTCTCCCAATTTCCCGATGTACGTATTCAAGCATATGCCGATGATATCAAACTGTATATTTCATACCCACTTGAATCCTCTCAATCTAAAACTGCCCAACTTCAACGTGCTCTTGATGCTATTTACTCTTGGACTATTATTAACCAGCTCTCTCTCTCTGAATCTAAGTGTACCCATCTTCACATAGGATCGACCCCTCCTTGTTATACCATAAACAATGTAATTCTCAAAAGTAATTCCCCACAACGTGATCTTGGTATTCAAGTTGTCCCTTCCCTTCTCAAAAATGCCTCCATTGTTGACCGTGCTAACAGGGCTAAGACTGCTCTCCATATTATGCTCCGAGCTGTCTCAGTTAACTCCCCTGAAATTCTTATTAAATGTTATCGCACTTATGTCCTTCCTCATCTTGATTTTGCTTGCCCTTTCTGGAATCCTTATACTAAGAAGGATAGTCAGACAATAGAGAAGGTCCAAGAACAATTTACTCGAATTCTATTCTATCGATGCTTTCCTTCTCCATCATATCCTCTTTCTCTTCCTTCCTATCCAAAACGTCTGTCTACTCTTGGTCTTCAAGCGCTTTCAGAGAGGAGAGTCATTTTTGACCTAGTTTTCGCCCGTAGGATTATGAATGGCGACACAGTTCTAGATCGCAATAGATTCTTTACTTTTAAACCCCTTAGAGATAGATCGAACACATTTGGAATTCATATTGAGGCAACTAAATCCACACCTCGTTTTCATTGTTTTTCCTGAAGAGTAGCTAGGATACTTAGTGAACTGCCTTCAGATGTTCATAGTTCTTCAAGTATTGCTGTCTTTAAAAATAGATTACTCAAATTAGACTTACCTAAATTAGTAGTTTATCGTTAGCTATTCACTTTCCCCTTCTCTTCCCTCTCCCTACCCACATATTCTCTTTTCACCCACCCCCCCCCTCCCCTCCACGCACACATCTCTACTCCCTCCCCACTTCTCCCCCGTTAGAGATCTACGGATGCTGGTTCTCGGAGCAGAGTCTACCTGGTCTACCCGAGTGCCTCCTCCTCGGTTCCCCCCTCATATACTGACCAGACGAAGACAGATGAGACCGGTTGCCTAGATCTTCGCTTATTTTCTCTCTCGCTTCTTTTTGTACTTCCTTCTTTCTCCCTATTCTATCACTATGAATCCTCAGTGTGAGGAGTCAAATTATTCTGTACGACACACATAATATAATATTCGTATCTCGTTGCGCCTTGTGCGTAGATAAAATATATATATATATCGTGAGTACGGTAGCTACCAATTCCCCTTTGCAGCCGACTCGCGAAGTGATCAGACGTGAGGAGCAGCCGGAAATGCAGCATCAGCATATTCAGGAGACCGAGTGAGTGAGAGATACTGCACAGATGAGACAAATTATTGATTGGGTTGAAACTATAAATGATCGATAGCTTTTCGATAGCTTTTCAATCACGATACAATTCTAACCATAATATGAGAGGAATCGCGAGAGAATCGAGCATTTTAGGTGGGTTAGAGGCGGTAAAATTCAAATTTGTCGTATCTGGCTAATATTTTGGTACCAAGTATTTCAAATGATGCTCTTTCAAACTGCGTTGTCAGAATTTCGATAACTGTCCTCATCGTCGAGATTTAGAAGGCCAAACATGGTACTATCACTTTTCGGCAGTCAAATCGCGCTCACTTAAATGAGCATAAATCCGTTTAAAATTGAGATAGAGCGTCGTTCTTTTTTTCCAAAGACAGCTACCATAATGCGCTACAACTTTCATGTTGACGATGTCATTCCTTGTGCAGGCCCTGGTTCGGGGTGGTTGGGTTCACTAAAAATGACTTTTCTCTAAAAATCGGAAAAAATTCTGGGATTTTGTGCTCATTTGGTAGTGCCTATGGGTGGCTATCTAGTGCCCAAAAATTGGCCAAATCGAGAGGGGGATAAAAAAAGTGGGCTCACTTTTGTATGGTCACCCCAAAAACGGTCCTTGACATCAACATTTCCAAAGCTCCAATTGATGCTTATTGGGTGCGAATACATTCAAAAACATCGAAAACAACATTTTAAATTGTTTCTTGGGCGATTATACCACTTCCACTGGTCAAAGATTACGGTACGACCTCAAATTCAAAAATCGATATTTTGACCCTCAACGACCGATGGGATGAGTACTATTGCAATAAACCGGTTCAAAGCAATGTAGAAACATCCTTTGAAACGTCTCAAAGAAAGTGTGCACATATAAATACGAAATTTCATCTGAGGAATTCGTGGAAAAGCGCAAAAGTGCACCACCGTTAAAATGGACAGTCGGACCTGACCCTGGGCTAGAAATGTAGAGCAGAACGAGCTAAACATTTCATCTGTTGAAAGTGAGTTTCTATCTTTTCGTTCACGCGAGCTACAGAGCCTAGAAGTTAGCAGAAATGTCTGGGGGAGGCGCGCGGAAAAGCTCTAAATGGAGGGGGGAGAGAGAGAGGTCAGGCGGCGAGAGCGCCAGAAGGTTAGAGCACGCGCTCTCGGGGGATTCTAGCCGATTTCTGCTCAACTTCTAGACTCTGTAGCTCGAGTAAACGAAAAAATAGAAACTCACTTTCAACAGATGAAATGTTTAGCTCGTTCTGCTCTACATTTCTAGCTCAGGGACAGGTCCGACCGTCCATTTTTAACGGTGGTGCACTTTTGCGCCTTTCCACGAATTCCTCAGATGAAATGTCGTATTTATATGTGCCCACTTTCTTTGAGACGTTTCAAGGGATGTTTCTACATTACTTTAAACCGGTTTATTGCAATAGCACTCATCCCATCGGTCGTTGAGGGTCAAAATATCGATTTTTGAATTTGAGGACGTACCGTAATATTTGGCCAGTGGAAGTGGTATAATCGCCCAAGAAACAATTTAAAATGTTGTTTTCGATGTTTTTGAATGTATTCGCACCCAATAAGCATCAATTGGAGCTTTGGAAGTGTTGATGTCAGGGACCGTTTTTGGGGTGACCATACAAAAGTGAGCCCACTTTTTTTATCCCCCTCTCGATTTAGTCAATTTTTAGATAGCCACCCATAGGTACTACCAAATGAGCACAAAATCCCAGAAGTTTTTTTCCGATTTTTAGAGAAAAGTCATTTTTAGTGAACCCAACCACCCCGAACCAGGGCCTGCACAAGGAATGACATCGTCAACATGAAAGTTGTAGCGCATGATGGTAGCTGTCTTTGGAAAAAAAGAACATCGCTCTATCTCAATTTTAAACGAATTTATGATCATTTAAGTGAGCACGATTTGACTGCCGAAAAGTAATAGTACCATGTTTGGCCTTCTGAATCTCGACGATGACAATAGTTATCGAAATTCTGACGACGCAGTTTGAAAGTTCATCATTTGAAATACTTGGTACCAAAATATTAGCCAGATAGGACAAATTTGAATTTACCGCCGCTGAGTGCTCGATTCTCTCGCGATTCCTCTCATATGTATAACTTAAAGGAGGACTGTAGGCAAAGTTCAACTTTGGACCCTTTCATAACCATGGCCAAGCTCCTCTTAACGACTAAAGGCTCCAAAAAGTTACATTAATATTTCTACGCTCAACAAAGTTATGATTAGTTGGCTGGGAGCCATGGACGTTTGATGGGCCAGGGAAGTGCGCGAACTCAAATATCTTGAAGTTTTGTCAAAAACTGGTGGGGATCGAACCTGCAACCTCCCGATTACGTGACGGTTGCTCTACCACTGAGCTATCCTACCGATGTCTGAACAATTCCTAGCTCGCGCTATGATCTTTGGAGGGGGGAACCACCCTTCTATCGATGTGGCTACTTTGCCGAGAGTCCTCCTTTAAGGATGCGCCTGTCGAAATGCGAAGTGTTGTTGAAGGCCGAGACTAAAGGCAATGAGTACATGGAGGATATTCAGGTACCGTACACCTGTCTTATAATTTCTACCCTATCAGTTTTGCCTCTTCTTTATTTTCTCTCTCTCTCTCTCTCTATTCACTAACAATGTCATAATAATAGAGTAGCTAACTTAAAAATCGTATTGGGAGTTCTAGAATTAAGCGGATTGTGGTGTTCCAGAAACCGAAAATGTGTGACTTTTCAGTCTCAGAAGCTGAAGCTTGAGAGCCGACGCGGAACACTGCAGCAAATGTTGCGCGAGTTCGAGGCAGGGGAATGGACGGTCAGTCGGATTGGAATAGAGGATATATTTAAATAGAATATAGCATTTTATCATCATTTTGTGCACGATTCCTGAGTGAGAGTTTAAATTTTTCGTTGTCTAGAGCGATAAATATAATAAACAGATAAAAGGCCTGTGTTGAGCTTCGGAAGGAATAAATATCATTCGTTGTACAACACGGGAAATTTTAGGTGGAAGTAAGACGGGGGCAAGCAAGGGACCACGAGGAGAGAATTCAAGATCAAGATCAAGACGAAGCTGATCAGATTGGGGATTTCCCCGATTTTCGAGTTATGGTGAGGCGGTTCGACAGAGACCCGAGGATCGGACAGGGATTTGTGATAAGACAGATCGTTAGTGAAAGGAGAGAGAACGAGCGTCGGAATGAGTTGGTGTGGGTGGAGGATCGAGAGGAGTTTGAGTATCGAGGGGAGCTGGAGAGACAACAGAGGGAACGACAGCAGTAGTCACAGTGATTTCCATTGTGTTGTATGTTAAGTTCACATTATTCTTGAATGAGTTTGCTGTTTCATATAATCTCCGATAGCACTGTTTGATATTTTAGGCAGCATCATCATTTTGTTATATTTTGAAAACCATACCATTATATATTTTGTACTCAATGAGATACGGATAGTTTTATAGCGAGTTGTCGTACACAGAAAGACTGATATACAATTAACGTTTGTTAGGTTTATTCATTGTATGCATCATTCGGTTAATCGTTGAATTGGTTATTTATTCTTCGTTTAATTGTCGACTTTTAACCGTTTTTTTTACTTCGGACGTTTGTTAAATTTCATGTATCGTGTAATGCAAATATTACCTATTCGTCCTTAGCATTTTCCTGCTTATTTTATTTTTTTATTCTTTTCTAAATAAGGAAATGGTTAAAGTGGTGATATTTTCTTCGGCTTCAAAAGACAATGGGTTTTGCTGGCCCTATTATTCCTTTACCTATATCTGGCAGGTTCTCGCCCATAGAGCAGGTAGGAAGTTGCAATTTTGGAACTAAATTATTGTTATCTCTTTTAAACACTGTGATCTACCCATGTGCTTAATGTTGGGTAGCGTTACCAAGTTTATCACGTGCATCTCGAGTCAGTGGAGATGTGCGGGAACAATTTCAAAAAGTTTGTCCAGTCTACTCCATATAATTATGGGAGAACGTCATAGGCACGATAAACTGAAATTTCATGGCATTTGGTCTCAGAGCCGTCATTTAGGAAAATTCCGGTTTTGAGTCCGGCAATTATGTATTTCAGCTCTAAGATGAGCTACAGAGGTGGCAATGGCTTCATTTTGTGGGGAAAAATATTTCCAGAAACTTATATTTTATACTAAGCGTTTGGATAACTCTTTCAAAAGTTGTGTTCGAAAAACCAATTTTTGGACTATAATAAAATCTATAATAATTTTCGGAGATACCGTTTCAACCAATTTTATTGCAGAATATGAAAGTTAGAGTACATATCTATAAAATAAAAATAAAAAATGAGAAATTTAAGAATGTGTATTTTTGAAATTTTGTCCCGAATGTCGGAAGGTGTGATAGCATCGATATAAATTGGAAAAGTACTGAAATGCAAAATATGAAATCGGTATATCTAATACATAATACATTGTATGAAAGATAGATATGCAATATGGCACTGCGAAACTGAAAGTTTCACTGATTCTGAAAAATCGATTTTTTCCAACTCGATTTTTGCCAACTTTGGATGATATAAACTAAACACATTTGAATCTAAGCCGGCTAACTCGAAGTAAAAGTTAAACTAGACACCCATACACATAAGAAAATTTACAAATAAAGGTTCTCAGATAGCGAAAGCTGAAGTTGTATTCACTCAAATACGCATGATCGATGGTATCGAAATTGAGTTAAATTCGGTTTTGATGATATTATTGCAAATATTGCTTAGCATTGAGGTTCGAAAATCTTAATTTACATATTTCTGCCACAATATGCCTAAATGTTTTTTTAAATTTTAATGGTTACTGAAAATTTTGAAATTTTAAAATATCATGTTTTTAGATTTTTAAAATAGTGTGTTATATTTCGTTTTAACAATAGTTTCTGATCTTTCTAAACGAGTCGCAATTTTCGAACCTCAATACTAAGCAATATTCACAATAATATCATCAAAACCGAATTTAAATCAATTTCGACACCATCGATTATGCGTTTTCGAGTGAATACAACTTCAGCCTTCGTAATCCGAGAACCTTTATTTATAAATTTTCTCATGTATATGGGTGTCTAGTTTAACTTTTACTTCGAGTTCTCCCTCTTAGATTCAAATGTGTTTAGTTTATATCATCCAAAGTTGGCAAAAATCGAGTTGGAAATAATCGATTTTTCAGAAAAAAAAAACTTTCAGTTTCGCAGTGCCATATTGCGTATCTATCTTTCATACAATGTATTATGTATTAGATATACCGATTTCATATTTTGTAGTTCAGTACTTTTCCAATTTATATCGACGCTATCACACCTTTCGAAATTCGGGACAAAATTTAAAAAATACACATTTTTAAATTTCTCAATTTTTATTTTTATTTTATAGATATGTACTCTAACTTTCATATTCTGCAATAAAATTGGTTGAAACGGTATCTCCGAAAATTATTATAGATTTTATTATAGTCCAAAAATTGGTTTTTCGAACACAATTTTTGAAAGAGTTATCCAAACGCTGGAAATATTTTTCCTCACAAAATGAGACCAATCTCACCTGTGTAGCTCATCTTAGAGCTCAAATACATAATTGCCGGACTCAACCCGGAATTTTCCTAAATGACGGCTCTGAGACCAAAGGCCATGAAATTTCAGTTTATCGTGCCTATGATGTTCTCCTATAATTATATGGAGTAGACTGGACAAACTTTTTGAAATTGTTCCCGGGGAGTCTATTTTTCATCCACTGACTCGTGATACACGTGTTATATGCCTTTCCACGAATATGAGGAAAAGCTCATGGAATATTTATAGGTTGTCTATCATGCGTTATTTTTATCAAATATAGGTTATGATTTCATTGAATATTTGACGAGAAGAAGACGAGAATTTTTTTGAAAAGCAGAAATGAAAACATACCACCACATTTACATTTGCTTATCACTCAATTGATCTGTTTTCCCGGTTAACTAACGAGTCAATCCCCATAATTTAAACTGATTCTTTTTGCGAACGGGTGTAGGGACCACCAAACCGGAAAATCAAAATTCACTTCCGGAAAAGGCCAAATTTCCGTTGTAAATCTCGCTCCTGACGCGAATTTACATCTGTTAAGAGATTTGGTTTTTTCTTGTTTTCTTGCTTATTTTGGGGTGCATCTCTCCATTTTTTCATAAGTAAACTGAATTCTCAAATACAAAATTAATCTCAAAACGAGAAAAAAATCGTTGGTTGAGAAAATTTGAAGTCGTTGCCTGAACTTTGACAATGCTATATAAAATACTATAGTTGCAAACTCTGTGGTTTATCTTGTGAGCCATCCCTTGTATTTGGGTCTTGCACAGTATTCACTCATAACCATTTATAGAGATAATGGGTAGAGCGGGGTCAGGGGGACACGCGTCTTGGTTGCCCTCGCAGAGGTCAGTCTTCTTGGAAGCCTCGTAGACGCCTGCCTTCTCGGGTGTCCTCGTAGACGCGGGTTACGGTAGGTCTAGTCGCACAAAGGGTTTCGACTAGAGTACCGTATCCAACCTGGATGTAAGAACAGGCCTAACGGGCTTCAGGTACGGTCTCCCTGGAGCTCCACCCTTTTGCGGGGGTCTCAGCTCCGGAGGGGGCCGACCTGCCCAGGGATCCTATCAGTCTCCTAGGAGCTCCACCTTTCGAGGGTGTGGGAGCTCCGGAGACCGACCTATCCGTAGGCCGGACTGGGCCGACTGAATCGGCGAGAGTGAGGGGGCGATCCTTTTATAGGCGAGAGTGAGATGCAAATGAGGTAATCAACTCGCGCGTCCATTGTAATGTCCACGCAAGCTAATCTCATTATTCTGACTACAGCTCCTCCCCACTACGTGTTTCACGTAGTTCTCGAGATTAGCTATGGTCATGTCTCATTTTTCGACAAACTCGATTTCCGTCTGATCTGGTTTCCGGCTTTGGTTTTGTTACCATCGCCATCGACAAAATTCCTAATCTCTCCTCCCCTTCGTCGGGTTTAAGGAGCTAGGAAGCAGATCAGATCGATTCGATTTGAATGTCGATTCTCTTTAGCGATCTTTTGCCCTACTTCTCTCAATCACTATTACCAGATTCCAGTTTCTATGGAATTACCACGACTGATGATGGTTACCTCCATTTCAAGGAGTTGGTTCCCATGATCATCGTGTTTGATCCGTGACCATGTTTCCTCAGGCATGACCTCTATGGTTCGAGAAGTTCGGCATCAGCCTACATATTCTCAGGATGATCGGGTCAGAATCAGACTGCACCTTTCCAGGATGCTATTTCTACTGATACTGGAGCATCCGATCAATCCTTCTTAGGAAGTTCGGCAATTTTCTGCCTACGTCTCCCTTTGAACATCAAATTTGGTTGGAGCATCTTTGAGATTCTACTCCTCCCCAGGTTCCGATTTCGGACCCGTCTGATGTCACATTTCGGGACGTTTCTCTACTCTGTTCGTTTCGTAATCTCTCTCTAACAAGTTCTGATTCAGCTCCACGTCTTTGTAGTTTAGCCGAACCCGGTTTGCATTTATTCGACCGATGTTGACTTACAGTTGCAATAACCAGACTTGTTATAAACTAGTGGAATTTTAGCAGTCATATTGGGGGCAATTTTCTGGAAGCTGTCGCTACCACGCCCTTTCCAGTATGAAGTTTCACCACTTTTTTTTTCGCTATATAAAATACTATATCTTATGGTTTTCGATGTGCCGCTTTGCATATACAGCTTTGCATAGTTTTTCTAGACCGTAGGAATGTTTCTAACAAAAAACAGAAAATCGATGGTTGAGAAAAATTTTAATCGAGGGTAAAGTTTTACCTTCAGAGGAATGATAGGGTAGCATGATCCTCGCAAAATAGCAGTTTTCATATTGATCTCATTTTTATAGTCTTTAATTTTTCATAAATGCATCCAATTGATGAAAATACTGCTCTTTGATGCTCTATGCGGCACACAGTAAAAAAAATGACAACCCGAATATTAGTTGACCCGGCGTACTGGACCGCACGCGTGAAATTCAGGTGTTGCGGCAGCAAGCACACCACGAGAGACGGGGCAACAAGGGGTGCCTCATACGCTGCGAATTTGATTTTTTAGAAAAAATTAATGATATTTCCGATATTCCACACCCTCGATTGCTCCAAGGGCAACAGCAAAACATGATTTAGCAGAATTCTAAATTTCTCGTGGTGCATCCTAGAACGGGTGCCCAAGTTTGCTGTAAAAATGTTTTCCAGTCTCATCTGTCCGTTCAGAGTATCATGCACTCAGCTGACGACTCTGTGGAGGAATGCTCTATCTGCGTGAGTGACGTCAACGCCAAGGTACGATAAGAGAGATATACGAGAGTTAGTAAGGCATGAAAAATTGTGAAAAATACTCCACGTAAATAATTTCACTGCTTTTAGCTATCTGTTCTCCTCCGGCCCTGCGGTCACAAGTTCCACTACAGCTGCGCTCGTAAGTGGATGGAAACTCGCTCGGTGAGAATCTTTCTGTTTTTTGCTGGCTCTAATCTTTAAAATATTTCATATATCTACTGATTGTTCTCACAATCATTTTCGTATAGTTAAGATTTCTACACAACGTTTAAATATATTATTTGAAGCTCTATCGAAGAATGGACAATTGTTATTCTCACATTGAACATAGAAATGGGCGATAATGTGTTTTTAGCTTTGAACAGTTAATTATACGAAATCTGGCATTCTTTAATGTCTTTCAACTCGCAAATCAGCATTCAGTGGGAGATATTTTATCCTATGGTGTATTTGAATTGCGTTATTGCGAGAAATTAATCGCAGGATCGGAAGTGCATGGAGAGGGTTTAACCGGTTTCACGAGTTCCTCACGAACAGAAAGATTGAAATGGGACTGAAGAGACGAGTGTACATGATGTGCGTTGTGCCAGCTCTGTTATATGGATCTGAACTATGGAGTCCGACGAAAAAGATACATACTCGGCTCATTGTAGCACAGCGTAGTATGATGCGGAAAATGTGCGGAGTAACAAGATTGGAACGCCGAACGAATGATTGGCTGTCTCTAAAAGTCCCTCTCCCAGATATCCGAGCACAGGCAATGGAAAGGAAATGGTTTTGGGCCGCAAGACTGGCATATATAAATGACGACAGATGGACAAAACGTGTGATGGACTGGACTCCGTACGATCGAGCCAGGCCAATTGGCAGACCAAAAACAAGATGGAAGGACGAATTTGTGAAGCAACTTGGAGCTAATTGGGGGAGCGTTTGCACAAGAGACCCCGATAAATGGAAGAACTGTATCATCCACCAGGCCCAGACTTTGATCAATGGATAAATAATGATAATGATAATGATTGCGAGATTAAGATTATGAGTAACGGAATCATTTTAGATTCGGAGGGACGGATCTCGGGATGACCAGTCGTGTCCACTGTGTCGGACGGTCACAAAAGAGATGGTAGACGAATCGGGAAACACGTATCCACCTGGTTACCCCTACGGATCAACCGGAGAAGTAAGTAAATTCTGAGGAAGTTGCGCTCAGTGCCATGCGAGAGAAGGATACGGTATCGTAAGTACGGTAGCTACTAATTCCCCTTTGCAGCCGATTCGCGAAGTGATCAGACGTGAGGAGCAGCCGGCAATGCTGCATCAGCTTATTCAGGAGACCGAGTGAGTGAGGGATACTGCACAGATGAGACAAATTATTGATTGGGTTGAAACTATAAATGATCGATAGCTTTTCGATAGCTTTTCAATCACGATACAGTTCTAACCATAATATGTACAACGTAAGGGAGGACTGTAGGCAAAGTTCAACTTTGGACTCTTTCATAACCATGGTCAAGCTCCTCTTAACGACTAAAGGCTCCAAAAAAGTTACATTAATATCTCTACTCTCAACAGAGTTTTAGTTGGCTGGGAGCCATGGACGCTTGATGGGCCAGGGAAGTGCGCGAATTCAAATATCTTGAAGTTTTGTCAAAAACTGGTGGGGATCGAACCTGCAACCTCCCGATTACGTTGCTCTACCACTGAGCTATCCTACCAATGTCTGAACAATTCCTAGCTCGCGCTATGATCTTTTGAGGGGGGAACCACCCTTCTATCGATGTGGCTACTTTACCGAGAGTCCTCCTTTAAGGATGCGCCTGTCGAAATGCGAAGTGTTGTTGAAGGCCGAGACTAAAGGCAATGAGTACATTGATGATATGCAGGTACTCCTATCCTATCCTACCCTTTAGTCTCTTCTTACACAATATCCAAAATAATACCTGATTCAGAATGGTAATGAGAGGAGTTAACATAAAAATCGTATTGGGAGGTCTAGAATTAAGAAGATTGTGGTGTTACAGAAACCGAAAATGTGTGACTTTTCAGTCTCAGAAGCTGAAGCTCGAGAGCCGACGCGGAACACTGCGGCAAATGTTGCGCGAGTTCGAGGCAGGGGAATGGACGGTCAGTCGGATTGGAATAGAGGATATATTTAAATAGATTATAGCATTTTATCACATTTTGTGTACGATTCCTGAGTGAGAGTTTAAATTTTTCGTTGTCTAAAGCGATAAATATAATAGACAGATAAAACGCCTATGCTGATCTTCGGAAGTAAGAAATATCATTCGTTGTACAACACAGTACATTGCAGGTGGAAGTAAGACGGGGGCAAGCAAGGGACCACGAGGAGAGAATTCGTCTTCAAGATCAAGAGGAGATGGAGGATTTACTCGATATGATGATGCGGTTCAGAAATAACACGAGGATAGCGCAGGGACATGTCGTCAGAGGGCGCATTCGTGAAAGGAGGGAAAACGAGCGTCGGTATGAGTTGGTGTGGGTGGAGGAACGACAGGAGTTTGAGTATCGAGGAGAACTGGAGAGACAGCAGAGGGAACGACAGCAGTAGTCACAGTGATTTCCATTGTGTTGTATGTTAAGTTCACATTATTCTAGAATGTGTTTGCTGTTCAATATATCTCCCAAATTTTTGATATATTTGGCAACATCATTATTTTGATATATTTCGAAAACCATTCATACCATTATATATTTTGTGCTCGACGAGATACGGATAGTTTTATAGCGAATTGTCGTACACAGAAAGATTGATATACAATTAACGTTTGTTAGGTTTACTCATTGTATGCATCATTCGGTTAATCGTGGAATTGGTTATTTGTTCTTCGTTTAATTGTCGATTGTTTTGCAGTTTTTTTCGACTTCGGGCGTTTTATGTGAAATTTCGTGTATATTGTAATGCAAATATTACCAATTCGTCATTAACATTTTCCCGCTTATAATTTATTCTTTTCAAAATGACGAATGGTTAAAGCGATGATATTTTCTTCGGGCTCATTTGTCTAAGAGAATGGGTTTTGATGGCCCTATCATTACTTTACTTAAATCCTGGTTCTCGCCCCAGAGCAGGTAGGAAATTGCAAGTTTGGAAGTGAAATTTGTCATCACTTAAATACTACAGGTGCGTAAAAAATATTGCATCTTTTTTTCGCTGTTCCACCTCTTCCTCTCAAATATATTTTTCATGATCATAAACGTACCACGTAATAGAAAGACATCTATAACTCCTATATCAGGCCTCTCACGAGAGAATCGGGACAACGATTTAACATTGAAAATTTAAATATTCGAGTTTTCACCTTTTTTAGTGCGGGGTATGCCCGTAGAAGGTATTTCAATGTTGACCAAATTGTTTGCAGCAGCTGTAGCAGGCTGCTGCAAAGTTGAGACGTAGGGCATTACATATTGAGGGTTTCACCAATAAAATGTATTAATTTTTCTTCTGAAAAGTGTTTCTATGATCAAATGAACTATTTTGGCACGAATTATTCATTATTCACTTTTACGACCCTTGCAGCAGGCCATCTCCTGATAGGTTTTTGAGGCGCTCTTCGAATAGGGATTTTTTCCCAAGAGAAATTAAATTTTACTCAGGTTTGTAGAGCTTGAAAATCTGGTCATACTATGATTTTTGGTGATTTTATCTCTGTGGTCCTTTCCCAGACTGTCGAAACCTTCATAACGGGCTGCACGGCTCACAGTCAGTAAACCTAGACTCCCGGAGGCGTAGGTTCGAACCCCAGCAGCGGAAAAGACTTGTTTTGCAATATTTTTTATTAGCTGTGTGCCATCGGTTACATCTATGCCCTTGCTTTTTCGATGTAATAACATGACAAAACAAGTCTTTTCCGCTGCTGGGGTTCGAACCTACGCCTCCGGGAGTCTAGGTTTACTGACGGTGAGCCGTGCAGCCCGTTATGAAGGTTTCGACAGTCTGGGAAAGTACCAGGACCACAGAGTTAAAACCACCAAAAATCATAGTATGACCAGAATTTCAAGCTCTACAAACCTGTGTAAAATTAACTATTGGGAAAAAAATCCCTATTCGAAAGGAGCCTCAAAAACATATCAGACGATGACCTGCTGCAAGGGTCGTAAAAGTGAATAATTAATAATTCGTGCCAAAATAGTTCATTTGATCATAGAAACACTTTTGAGAAGAAAAAATTAATACATTTATTGGTGAAACCCTCAATATGTAATGCCCTACGTCTCAACTTTGCAGCAGCCTGCAGCATCTGTAGCGCATGATAAAAATCTGATACTTCGGTTTTAGTCTAGTCTAGGCAAGTAAAGAATGGAACCAAAAGAAACAAGATTTTCGAAAATTTGAATGTCAACTGAAAATTCCGTTTTGTCCCGTTTCTCTCGTGAGAGGCCTGATATGTTTATTATCCTATGGTCAGGTATTAGGATATCATTTCCCCTGCGAATCTATTATTTAAGTTCCCTGTAATTATTGATTAATTAAATAATCCTTTATAGTTATGGCGTCCTTCTCCTCCGTGGACCAGCAATTCTCCTGTATGGAATCCCTTGCAGCTGCGATTGCCGATTCTGCCAAAGTATGCGAGTTCCGCTCCGCCGGTTAGTTTAACGTACTTATCGTACTTGCTTAGTTGTTTAAGCCTTTGTTAATTCGGAGATTTAATATTAAATGTGTTCTTCAGTTTTCCTCTGTAAAACGTAATAAAATTCAGCGTTTTACCTCAAGGCAATAGACAAACTGATTGCGCGATAACCTGAAAACAATCAAACTCATCGTTTTTCTCAGTTCGCTGGCCGAATTCGTTATTTTCATCGCTCGATTGGAAGATGAGATGGGGGGAGCGATACAGGAGCAGCTGAAATACATACTCGTGAGTTATCTTTTAAATATATTTTCGAAATTAAATAGTTATATTTTCTATTAAAGTTCAAGATAATTTTGAGCACAAAACAATTTCTTTCACAAATACCCTTGCAGACGTCGATCAATAATTTTCGCCAGGCTCTCGGCGTGACTCAAGCCTCTCTCGAAAGAATCGTCCACGCGGCTAGTGATACAGACCACGGAGTGAGATTTGTTTTCCAATTTTTTTATCAGGTTGGTGAGAAAGTAATGTTAGATTTTCAAATTTGTGATTATCTGATTCCCTCGTATTTTGCGTACGCCTGATTATCATATTGTTATTCATGCTCGTTGAGTGCTTGGATACTCTTTCTATCTCACATTGGTCCAAGCCTATCCAATTGGTATTGAGGTCACAGAATGATGACAAAGGTACATCAACAGAGATTGGACCTGATTACACGTTTGCCCAGCAATCCATGGATCGCCATGATAGGGCAAATATTATGCCACAGCCACAAAGTGTGACCAAAGTATATCACAATGCAACATTTGAATCAGGTCTGCTGCGAAATGTCTGTTAGAAAATACACTCGTTTATGAACTTAACAATAACTGAACATTAATAAAAATGTGTGTTTTAACCGTGTATCCGTAACTATTTATGTATTGATTTCAAATATAGTAAACTGAAAAGCACCTTCCACTGTTAACTTAAAAAATATATTAATGAGGGCATTCATTGATTCTACCAAAAACATGTACAATTGATCGTCCTGTCAATGAAATTTGATCATCGAAATTCGAATATTTCAAAACTCTATGTTTCCAGCTTTGGTAGAAAGTCCTAACTTTTGTAGTTAACTGCTAAAGCTACTCTTTATATATCAGTATTCGTCAGGGCTAGGTCAGGGGTTAACTCCATTGTGAGAAAATGCATTCATTCAAAGTACACCAAAAGTCAACTTTTTGACTATGTTGACCTTAATTCAACGATAATGAAAATTTAATTGTTCTAGAAGTAGAAAAGGCATGAGTTAAAATATTTTCACGCATTATGTAGCAACATGGTGTACAATACAAGCGCACGTATTTAGAAGCCAGTCTAAATAATCCTCGAAGCAGGAATTATTATCATTAGTGAAGTGTTACATTGGCCATGGTTGGATTCAATGGTGTGTAAATCGTGCTATATTGAGGCTTGAACGGCCATAGACCTGTTTTTCGAAAGAACTGCCTATGGGCTTCATAGTTCACTATGTAAGAATGAACGGCTATTTTTCCCTCAAAATACGAGAGCCAACAATTTTTTTAGAGAAGTGCGAAAATTTCACATTTGACAAAACTTTATTTTCCAGGATACCGAAAAAGCATTATGCGATTCGAACATATGCGTACATTGGCCAAGTCAACACCTAATATATGTAATCGAACTAGCTTAAGATCTTTAACGAAAAGGATTTTATCGGGGTTCAAAAACTATGATCCAAATCTAACATTACTTTCTCACCAACCTAATACTTTAAAATATTTTATCGAATTTGCATTTAATGGAGTCGTCACTATTTTCCTTTCAGAGCAACGAAATTAATCGAAGTGATTCAATGGAAAGTGATCAGATCGAGAATGAAAGAGAGAAGGAAAAAATCAATCTATATTACTTTGGTTGAGCTGAAAGAAGAGCCGATCCCTATCTTCAATCAAAGCAATGAACAGGTTTTAAGAATATTTTGTACCATGTGAATTCTAACATTTCTTTAAGCCATTCGGTCCGTATTTCAATGGAGGTGAGATTAAGGAGGAAGATTTACTCAATGATAGCATGGTCAGTTATTCTACTTTTATAAATATATTTAATAAATATAAATATAACTAAACATTTCATTTAAACGCCCCCTGTTTTTAGATGGAACCTAAGGAACAACCATTCGATCTTTCTGTATGGGACAGGGATCAGGTTAATATTAGGTTGTCTCAAAAGTTTCTGACTATTTTCATTTTCGAACATACTGACCTTCCCCGTGCTTCGGAATCTATCAATCAACTAATGGTTTTCAACAGTTGATGTGGCCTTGGGAACCCTTTAAAACGAGTGTTATTGTGGACCAATTTAACCACTAAGGATAGCACTGTTCACAGCTAAATTCGACATTGGTGGAAATTAATCTCAGTTTTGAATAGATTTTAATTCTTGTGAGAGCTCTGACATCTGCTAAACAAAAGCACTGTTTTAAAGGCTAATGAGTGGGCTTATTAAATTTCCTAATGCCAAAGGATTGGCCTTAACCGCATACTTGATAATGGCTCTCAATCCCAGTCCTGCACCAATTACAATTTTCCAAATATACATTTGCTGGTATTTTGCAAGTGCGGATCGATTAGCAACCATCATTTGTTGATCACTCAGAAGTGCCCTTCCGTACTAATGCACGGTTGCATTATGGAGGATGTTCATAGATCTGTTAAGAAATATGATGTTTCGAAATATTTCTGAAGAGATTTGATTGCTGAAAACTGCACTTTTGACCGTTTACCGTTTCTCAACAACGCTACAGACCAGTTTTTTCACCATTATCTGAACAAGCAAGTTTTATTATACCAATGAAAATGTGGGCAAATTGGGTAGGCCGCAGATATTCGAGGATCAGAGTTCCTTCGAAAACACTAAAAAGTCACGATTTTTGCATGTTTTTACCTGGAAGTGCTTTTCTTGGGCGAACCACGAGCAATGTCTGATTCAAAAATATTATTGTAGTCTACTATCATGTCCTTAACTATAACCATGACGGAATGGCAATGAGTCTAAATGCACCAAGAGAAACTTCGAAAAATAAATAGTCAGAAACTTTTGAGACAACCTAATATTTTGAATAAAACAGCAATTTTGTCATATACAAATTTTTGATATAATTTAACTTGGATTTAAATGAATTGGAATTTATGGAATGAATTGGAAATGATGGAGTGAGATTTTATGCTAGATATTTCAGTACTTCTATAACAACTTCTTCAGATTATCACTCAGAAGAGAAAACCATCATTCAATGAAGAATATCGTGCGAAAACAATGAAAATGAACAATGAAGACTCGAAAGACAATAAGGACAATAAAAGAGAAAAGAATGAACTGGGGTGCCTGGAGTGCGATGTAAGTTATTCTCTTTTTGTATATATTCACCAATTAAAATTATCCCGATTAATCGCCTTGACTGAATATACAGGGTGCGCCAAAATCACCCGGACAGATTTCATCATTCTGTGGTCCCGCAGTCCAATCGATATGCGCGACCCCTTTTGCACTTTCATGACGAGTGACCATTGGTCTCTCTCTTCAAGGTTTCATATCAGTTTGCCAAGTCTTCTATTAATGGTGAAGTCTTGTCGCTTCCATCCAACGATATCAGGCTGTGCAAGGACGGTTTGACATCGCTCATCGACTCGGCGTTCACAAGTCGACTGTATCCGATACCGTTATCAGATACCAAAAGCTTGATGCTGACAAGGACCAACCGTGCAGAGGGAAACCGGTCTCTGTTTCCACCCTCCAGGAGCCAATATCGCTTCCAAAACAGGATGGTACGAGACCGCACGCATATGGCCAAGAGTCTCGATGTCTCGAACACGTGCGTTCGTAGTCTTCTCAAATCCCAACTGTCTCTTCGCCCTTACACCTACATTAAGCTGGACTGATTAGATGAGCATCAGGTCAAGCTTCGCAGAGAACGGAACTGTAATCTGTTGTTGCAAAGTGCTAGGTCCGCGCAATTCAGTATGTTATTCATCAATATAAGTATCTTTTCCATCGATAGCAAGCTGAATATCCAAAATACCATAATCATTGCCTCTGATCCTGAAGAATCCTAAAATAGATGAGGAATCACTGCGTCTCTAACCATTCCCTTTGCAACAGTTTTTGGGCTACAATTTGCTCAACTTGCAATTTCCCACTCGTTTTTGTCACTCCAGGCGTCAATTTCATTAATGACTATTACAAGAAGCACATCATCGGAAACGCCACCCTGGGCCCTACCCTGGGCCCTACCCTGGGCCCTACCCTGGGCCCATTCCCCTTCTACCCTGGGCGCATTCCCACTTACATCTGGGCCACTAAACCTTTCAGCAATATTCTGCTATCAATCGTAAGAATAATTAGTGTCTGGATACCTATGCATCCGATTATTCACTCTGACCGATTGGCCCCCAAACTCCCCCGATCTCAATCCCTTGACTTCAGTGTTCGGAGGTGTTGTAGGCCAACATGTCCTCTACCAAGAACTCTACACGAATTTCCCTCAAGGATACCCTTCTAAAAGCATGATACAAAATAGGTGAAAATTTCCAGCGGGAATGGACCGTTGGATAAGTGAAGAAACACAAGGAATGTGTCAGAGCGAATGAGGTCCTATCAATGAGGTCCTATCAAAATTTGCCAACATGGTACAATTTCCCAAATGGCTGATAACCTTTCCCATGAACCAGATCGCTCTAGTCCAATTTCAAAGTTGGGATTCATTTGAAAACATTTGTCCGGGTAATTTTGGCGCACCCTGTAGGGACGCCGATCGGCTCCTCTTTCAGCATGTTACAGTACCGCTCATGTTACAGTACCGCACCAGATCTGCTCATGGGTGGTGTAGTCATCTCAAGAAGAAGCACTCAACCACACCTACTTTGGTGGGCATTTTCATGGAACCGAGTGTAAAACTAGCACGATATTCTGCAGGCCGGATATCTTCTTCGTTGCGACTGTGGGAATGAATCATACTCGTATACGCACAGCCAAACGGTAAAATATTTTGTGTGATGCTCGCACGGCTTAAGTGAATAAATATTTTAATCTAAAATCGCCTATTCTCGATTTCGAACTTCACGATTATTCGTAAAGGAGATGGACAAATTCGGAGAATTCAGATGACTCCTCAGTGTATTCTGTGCAAGGTCAGCACCGAATAGGGGTGGATGCCGAATGATATTTTTAATGTTCCCTTTCCCGATGTGCATAGTGATTCAGGAGGCATCATAGATTTTCTTAATATTACTTATTTTCTTTTGGTTAAAAGTGCACTTGATTTTTCATAAAAGATGTATCCCAAAACACCTCGTGGATATACGGAACATCTCGAGAGGCATCACAAAACGACGCTGTTGGAGGTTGGTTTGATAAAAATTATTATCAGTATCTAGTTTATTATCAGAGTGGAATCTACCTGGCTTGTTCGTGTGGAGTGAAATACATGTCTGAAAGTCATACGAAGAGGCACTACAAGAAGGTACTTTTTATTCTCCGAGAAGTTCAATTTTATTTTTTTCTTATTAGAAAATAAAAGCAAGTACAATATAATTCAGTGCTATGGACACGAATTCACTCTCCACAAACTGGATGAGGATGATATGGATTAATTCAAGTCACTGGTGGAAGCAGTTATTTTGAATTCCTATTGTTAATCTTTGATTCTTATCCGTTGATCATGTTATCTTCTTGATTTATTGTTTGTGTATAAAGAAAGTTAAGTTTGCACTAGATTAATGGATTGTTTCTTAATCTGGTTTAATTCCTGACCAATTATTTTTTAGTAAATGCTCTGTTCGAGCTTCTATCCGCTAGGCAGTATTGTATTGGGGTGTTCCAAAAGTTCGATGAATTTTGTTTCGTAGGAACGTAAACTCCGCTGCATTGATTATACATTCCAAATGCAAACACTATTGAATAGAGCGTCCATTACCCTATCACATTAACCAAGGAATTTACATCAGCTGCTCTCCCTTGTTTTTTCACAAAAGTTTATGTAATGGGTACTGGAGTGACTCAAAATAACGTTTTCGCCAAAATTGTTTTATTTATGGACGGATTCTTCTTAGTGAAAACATCTTAGTTTCTTCGCAGTTTTATCGCGCATGCATAGCTTAATATGTGTACTAAATCTGAGAGAAGTTAGCTTATTGCTGTGCCCGCGACAATAAAAAATGAAAAATTTCACCGTTCATACTTTAGACGTTTTCGATGAAATTTCATACTCAAACTAATAATTCTCATTGTATTTCCGTACAAGCTCGCCAAATGTTCTGTCTACAAAGTAATATGGGGTACCATTAAATACCTCGAATTTGCGCATATTCAAATTCGGGTTCGATTTGATGGCGCAAAGAAAGCACCGCAGATGTCCCGTTTGAGTATGGTCAGTAATGAATCCAAACGCTCATAAAACGCAATTCAATGACGCAAGTGCACCACACTGAAAGAATTGTGGGACCATGTACTATCTAACTAGTTAGTTAGAGGCGTCAACCATTTGCGTTCCTGTTCAGGAAAAAAATTTAAGACGAAAACGTGATTATGGGAAACAAAAGTACCCTTTGCACAAAAGTTTCTTAAAAATGAGGGAGAGCAGCTGATGCAAATTCCATGGATCTTGTGATTGTGTAATGGTTACTCTATTAAATAGTGTTATCATTTGGGATCTAAAATCAATACGGCGGAGTTTACGTTTCTTCGACAAAAAATTCATCGAACTTTTGGAACACCCCAATAGATATGTCGGACGGTGACTCTTTTCCTCTACGTAAAGAGCCGAAAGAAGAGCCATTGGATGACTTCCCTCCATTTTGAGTCGCGCGCGCTCACTTTTTCTCTAACCCTCTCTTCCTCCCGCGCGAGAGACGCTCTCTCACTCGAGCACCTTCCCTCGCACCTCTCATTCAGTTGTTCCTTTAGCTCTTGCGCCGAATAGTTGGCCTCTCTCTCCTCTCGCTTATGTATTTATTGGTGGTAAACCATTGCGTTTTCTCGCATCCGCGCCCTTTATAATATCACTCCCCGCTCTAGATAGTCCTTAATTATTTCTTAATCGCCTAGCTCTTTTGTAATTGATATTAAAATTATATTTTATATTACGTATGCATACATATAAATCTTACAATTTGCAATTTTTGTAATTTTATATTCCCTCCCTCTTTAATCTTACTGCCCGATCACATCTGACGTATAGGAGTTACACTAATAGCCAATTTCCCTAAATTGATTATTTCTATGCTTAAATACTCACATGTTTACTCATATTCCCCTTCCCTCAACTTGTTTACGTACCCTATACATGCTGGCTCGCGCGCGCTCTCTCTTTCCGTCTCTTCCTTTCTAACGCTCTCTTCCTCCCGCGCGTTCTCTCGTTCTCTAACGCTCTCTTCCTCCCGCGCGCTCTCTCGCTCTATCACTCGAGCCCCTTCCCTCGCACCTCTCTTTCAGTTGTTCCTTTAGCGCTGGCACCGAATAGTTGACCTCTCTCTCATCTCGATATATTTTGCCATCCGAATCAACGGGCCACGCCTCTAATTTCCATTGAATTTTGTTTTTGCCACATTTACGGGGCGGAAACTCTATTTTGAGAAAAGGTGTATTTTTGAGGACAGTTTTTATTTGTGAAGACAGGTGTATATTTATCGATTCTCACCTTATATTTCAGAATATCATGCCTCTACCTGACCAGCAACGTCAAATTGAGCAGAATGTTCGGGAGCGCACTCGGCAGCAGTATGAGCAAGAGGAGAGGGCGAAACGTCAACGCCAGATTGATCAGAATATTCGGGAGCGTACTCGGCAGCAGTATGAGCAAGAGGAGAGGGCGAAACGTCAACGCCAGATTGATCAGAATATTCGGGAGCGTACTCGGCAGCAGTACGAGCAAGAGGAGAGGGCGAAACGTCAACGCCAGATTGAACAGAATATTCGGGAGCGTACTCGGCAGCAGTATGAGCAAGAGGAGAGGGCGAAACGTCAACGCCAGATTGATTAGAATATTCGGGAGCGTACTCGGCAGCAGTATGAGCAAGAGGAGAGGGCGAAACGTCAACGCCAGATTGATCAGAATATTCGGGAGCGCGCGCGTCAAGAGCGTCGATAAATGTGTACGTTCATAAGTATATATTAACTTGATGTACCACAGCTTAAAAATAAATATCATTGTACAGGAATATGCTTTCCTCTCAATCTATTGCTTGGTAGTGTTACTATTTACGAATAGAGCGTGATTCTTAGCACAATGAGGTAAAAATATTTCTGCAGGGACGAATCGCTTCACATCTACTGTACTCCTCTCGACTCGGTAATTGACTCCGCTTATTTTTTTATTATGTCTTGTTTCTTGTACTCGTTGATCTCTGAATCTATCCCCTCACTCCCTTCCTATGTACTAGTTTACCCATTCTTGAAAATTTCACAGAAATCCCAATTCGTCCATTCAACGTTTTTGTGTACGTATATCTTATTCTTTTCGAAATTCTTTGTGTAAATAATGCCCCACTCATTCAATTTACCACTTGTATTTCATGGTTAGGTAATAACCGAAGAAAAATTCTCACTGAAAGAAGATGAGTTAATTTGCTGATACGTATTTACTCCTCACTTAGTTGTTGTTTTTGCGGGTTTTTTCGGCTTCGGACGTTGCTAGTGAAATTTAGATTTTTTTGTATTTCAAGTTTACCTCTTCGTCCTTTGCTTTTTCCCGCTTATTTATGTATTATGTTCGAAATAAATGAATTGCTAAAGTGATCTTCTTCAGTCTCTTCAAGAATGGGGTTTGATGACCCTAGATATTTATGGAAAAATGTTTTGGTATGCCATACATCAGTTAGTCGGTCGATCCTACTTTTTGTTTCACTACAATGTGTACAAACTATTTTATTACTATCAGAGCTAGAATTAATGCCGCTGTTCTCTCATTACGTTGGTTTACACCTCAATTTCACTCTTCCTTTCGTTTATATTAGGTTGTAACAAAAGTTTTGCACGATTTCTACTATGAAGTTTGAGCTCGCCTAAAATTCTTCACTTGAATCGCCACGACCTGATTGGATAGCATATTTTTGGGGAATACTTGTTCATTATATTCACATCTTCGAATGAAATCCCGCGTTCAGGATATGCGAGAAAACACGGCTTCGCTAAAAGTGAAATATTCACGATGCATAAATATTTGTTTGCCACGCTCTTATTCTAACAGATCGGATCTTTGTATAATCTCATATAGTGGAGTGACAAGCCCGTTGGTTGTACTTTCTGAAACTATATGGGATCTAGTGGTTGGTTCAACGTAATACGATTTACATATCATTGAATTCGATCATTAGCGGGTAATCATTGACCGAAGGATCGTTGATCTTGATTCGAGAATCGAACATATTGGCTTTATCAATAGCGCATTTTCATCTACCACTATGAGGTTTCATATTATATAAAGCAATTTTAGAGCACACACTTTTCCGCTTCCAGAAAATCGAATTTTTTTGAAATTATGAATCATGCTCATCACAGACAAAATCTTGAATGTCGGTGTACTTTCTTCGAGTCAATCTCCTCAAAAGGAAGTTATCCCCTGACCCGGCCAAGCCAGTATGTGGTAGAGTAAGAGTAGCTTGTGCAGTTAACCGCAAAAAATCTGACCTTCTATTTATGCTAGAAACATGGCTATGACGGAAATGTCAATTTCAATGTCCTAATCTCGGTATCTGGGTGTACTGAATTGTGTTATTAAAAAGAAGCATTGCATTTTCACACAAAATCAGTTGTGAACTAATCATGGAAGGTACTTAACGTATAAATATGGCTGAGATCAATAGGCATACGGCTGTACGGTGCAGGCAACTCATTCTGCACAAGCCCCTTTTGACGCGAGATCAAAATTGACCCTAGTCTCTGGAACACAATTACTGGTGATGCGAATTTATATATTTTACTATGATGCCTGTTCATCACACTTTCGAAATATACCTTAATATGTGCTCTATCACGCTGTCCATAGAATGCAGACCCCAAAATTAGGAAGTTCAGTTCTCAAACGTTGTAACTTTGACTTTGAAATGTGACCACAATATCGAATGGTTTGATTACTACTAATGTGTGATAGAAAGAGTGTGGAAGCACTCAACAAATATAGGTAACAATATTAATTGATTTTGAAAATAAAGGACATGGTATGACAGAGAAGAAAATTTGAAAATCGTGCAAAACTTTTGTTACAACCTGATACAAGTGGTTAATGCCGAGTAGAGCGATGAAAAGAGTTAAAAAGAAGATTCTTATCCTTATCCGCATAATCGATAAGAAACATTTATTTGTTATTCATACTTTGTTTTGATTAAATATGCCAGTGCGATTTTAATCTGTTGTAAAAGGAGAAGTATTCTTTGAAGAAAATATAGTAATTTATATTTCACTAGTCCGGCTGCCCCCCGCCTTCGGCGGTGGGCCCCGTCCTAGCGGAGTAGGTCTCGCAATCACTCGTTTTGCAACTTGTTGACGCGCGATCTATCTCCCTTCACATTTCATAATCGTTTCGCAACTATTTCGCAATCCGAACAGACGGAATCACACGCGCTTTATATATAGGTATCAGTGCTGCCCACGCCGCCGGCGACTTTGCAACCATGAACCCCGGGTCATGGATTTTTTAGCAGGTGGCGCGGAAACTTCAGTCTTTGAAGGTAGACCGAAGGTGCCATAACCATCGTTATATGCATCGACTAAAATGGTATTTGTCGGCTACCGTATCCCGAACTACCGTAATCTGAGTGTAATAGGCACACCACGGTGTATCAAAACATACCTAAGACTGATCAGGAAGGCTTGGCCGTCATACCGTAATCTAGTTACAGTAACCCAAGTACATTACCATATCTACCAATCGTGAACTGACTTAATTTTTTTATGAATTTTCCATGAACCCCTATTCATGGTCCTGCAAGGGGTAAGCACCCATGAACCCGGGTTCATGGATTTTTTAGCAGGTGGCGCGGAAACTTCAGTCGTGGAAGATAAACATAAGATTCCATAACCTTCACAATCTACAGTAGCCCAAATTATATTTGTCGGCTACCGTATCCCGAACTACCGTAATCTGAGTGTTGTAGGCACACCACAATGTGCAAAATTGTTCGAAATTTTGCAAACACGGATTGTTGAACCTCAACAGACATACCGTACCCTAGCTACAGTAATCCAAGTACAGTATCCCACACCAGCTACAGTAGTCCCTCTCTCATTCGTCGGCTACAGTAACCTCACTTAGATACAGTAGGCACACCACATGTGGCAAAACAGCCCATACGTGTATAGTAGTGGACGGACAGGCACACATGACCTGCCACATGTATACCGTAATCCATCTACAGTATCCACACAAGAGTAATCCTGGCAGACTATCGCGACCTGACTTTATTTTAAAAATTACTATTAAAATTCGGTGCATTGTTGCTTTATGGTTAACTTTCGAAACAAAATTTATGTATATGATTTTTAACTATAAATCGTGGCCGAGTGGTTAACGTGCTTGCCTTGGAAGCCGAAGGTTGCTGGTTCGAATCCGACCAGTGACAAAACACTTTGCCAAGCTTCGGAGAATTCGGAAAAGTTAGAGGGAAGTACCGTAACTCCACCTACCGTACTCACATAGTACGGTGGGTCAACTTTAGCTCGTTGTGTCACATTCATGATTCGAAAATGGAAAAAGACAGTGACAATATCAACGGTACCGTGAGTCTTTCCCTAGGTCGAATTTGCTATTTCACTGAAATATCTTTGCGATAAACGAAAGTTTCAATATTTTATCTTATTTTTATTTATAATGCGCAAATTTGATTTGTATTTTAATGAATAAATATGTGTGCATTTTTGCCTGAACATTCACACTACCCGGGTTCCATCCCACCCGGGTTCGATTCCCGGCCGTGACACCGTCTCCGCCCCACCAAGGCGCCCACCCATTGGGGACGGGGAATTGGTAGTCGTGACTAGATCACGCAGGTAAATAGGTCTGGCGAAAAGGTGGGCACTCCAGACTGAATCAGCCCATATTAACACTGGCCTAGCAGTGTTCTCCCGCGAGCCCAGTCTCGAAGACGGGATGTACCTTTACCTTTACCTTTATTCACACTACTTCCACATACTTATAAATATCACGCCTCTCACGAAAGAATCGAGCTAGAATCGCCATTCCAGGGATTGGGAGAAAAATCGCGAAATTTGTCGAGTGATATACTGGCGCCAAAAATACTGTTTCTTAGACGTGACTCATGCTCATATGAGACCGTCCGTGATAGATTCAACAACTTGCAGTGAGGCCTTGGGACATCCTAAAAGTAAGTAGTGGTGAAAACATATTCCTAGGGGTAGTTTTTGATGCTGAGCATGGTGGTCCACTTCATTTTGCATGATTTGTTCATTGAAAGTCGGTGTAGTACCTCTCCTGTCAAATCTTGTTTTTCGCATGTTGCACTCTTCAAATACACGCAAGAAGCACGCAATCTCACGACCCGAGCAGAATTTCATGGAGAATCGACCTATGTATTTAATTAGTCATGCATTTTTCTCATTATCGAGAAAAATCAACTTTTTGACTTTTTTAAATGACCGAATGGAGACAAGAACCGATCGATCCGACTTTTCATGCTGATTCGAATGGCATATACATTTATGGAGTTCTGGCATATCCGAAGGGTACTTATCTACGATTTTATCATTTTGAGCGCAATTCACTGTGCAAATGACGAATGAGCGAGAGGAGAATGGGAGGGAGAATCATTTTCCTTCCACTCATTCCCCAATTGCACTGCACCGACTTTCAATGAACGAATCATGCAAAATGAAGTGGACCACCATGTTCAGCAACAAAAAGAGCCCCTAGGAATATGTTTTCTCCACTGCTCACTTTTGGGCTGTACCGAGGTTCCATCCCACCCGGGTTCGATTCCCGGCCGTGACACCGTCTCCGCCCCACCAAGGCGCCCACCCATTGGGGACGGGGAATTGGTAGTCGTGACTAGATCACGCAGGTAAATAGGTCTGGCGAAAAGGTGGGCACTCCTGACTGAATCAGCCCATATTAACACTGGCCTAGCAGTGTTCTCCCGCGAGCCCAGTCTCGAAGACGGGATGTACCTTTACCTTTACCTTTATTCACACTACTTCCACATACTTATAAATATCACGCCTCTCACGAAAGAATCGAGCTATAATCGCCATTCCAGGGATTGGGAGAAAAATCGCGAAATTTGTCGAGTGATATACTGGCGCCAAAAATACTGTTTCTTAGACGTGACTCATGCTCATATGAGACCGTCCGTGATAGATTCAACAACTTGCAGTGAGGCCTTGGGACATCCTAAAAGTAAGTAGTGGTGAAAACATATTCCTAGGGGTAGTTTTTGATGCTGAGCATGGTGGTCCACTTCATTTTGCATGATTTGTTCATTGAAAGTCGGTGTAGTACCTCTCCTGTCAAATCTTGTTTTTCGCATGTTGCACTCTTCAAATACACGCAAGAAGCACGCAATCTCACGACCCGAGCAGAATTTCATGGAGAATCGACCTATGTATTTAATTAGTCATGCATTTTTCTCATTATCGAGAAAAATCAACTTTTTGACTTGTTTAAATGACCGAATGGAGACAAGAACCGATCGATCCGACTTTTCATGCTGATTCGAATGGCATATACATTTATGGAGTTCTGGCATATCCGAAGGGTACTTATCTACGATTTTATCATTTTGAGCGCAATTCACTGTGCAAATGACGAATGAGCGAGAGGAGAATGGGAGGGAGAATCATTTTCCTTCCACTCATTCCCCAATTGCACTGCACCGACTTTCAATGAACGAATCATGCAAAATGAAGTGGACCACCATGTTCAGCAACAAAAAGAGCCCCTAGGAATATGTTTTCTCCACTGCTCACTTTTGGGCTGTACCGAGGTTCCATCCCACCCGGGTTCGATTCCCGGAAGTGACACCATCTCCGCCCCACCAAGGCGCCCACCCATTGGGGACGGGGAATTGGTAGTCGTGACTAGATCACGCAGGTAAATAGGTCTGGCGAAAAGGTGGGCACTCCAGACTGAATCAGCCCATATTAACACTGGCCTAGCAGTGTTCTCCCGCGAGCCCAGTCTCGAAGACGGGATGTACCTTTACCTTTACCTTTATTCACACTACTTCCACATACTTATATATATCACGCCTCTCACGAAAGAATCGAGCTAGAATCGCCATTCCAGGGATTGGGAGAAAAATCGCGAAATTTGCTCTTGCATGTTTTGACCATCCCTGGGCATGTCTGACTGGCCCCCAAAGTATCCATTTGTACACTTCATTTTGGAGCTGCCTACATGGGTTGGCTATCTGCTGCCCCAACTCTGACAGCGATTTTCACGATTCAAGTGATAGATAGGGGTTGTTCACTGAGTGACCCCAACTCATTTTTCGAGCTCTTTCGAACTCTATATTTGGTTTAGTCTTTAATCGGATTTTTAAAAAAATGTTACACTGCAAGTAAAATTTCTCAAAAATGTTGGTAACGGAGCAAATTTATTTTTTACAGTGCATGCACTTCATAACCAGCTTTCGAATGATGAAAGTGCAGGAACAAAGTAATGGAAATGAAAAATGGACTCATTCCTTTCCTCGCGCTCGAAAATGAGAGGTGTGTGGCTGAATGAAGATACTTCAAACGATCGAAGACCGTAATTACCGTTCGCAATAGATTCATCTAAGCCTCGGTACAGCCCAAAAGTGAGCAGTGGAGAAAACATATTCCTAGGGGCTCTTTTTGTTGCTGAACATGGTGGTCCACTTCATTTTGCATGATTCGTTCATTGAAAGTCGGTGCAGTGCAATTGGGGAATGAGTGGAAGGAAAATGATTCTCCCTCCCATTCTCCTCTCGCTCATTCGTCATTTGCACAGAGCCCTCAAAATGATAAAATCGTAGATAAGTACCCTTCGGATATGCCAGAACTCCATAAATGTATATGCCATTCGAAACAGCATGAAAAGTCGGATCGATCGGTTCTTGTCTCCATTCGGTCATTTAAACAAGTCAAAAAGTTGATTTTTCTCGATAATGAGAAAAATGCATGACTAATTAAATACATAGGTCGATTCTCCATGAAATTCTGCTCGGGTCGTGAGATCGCGTGCTTCTTGCGTGTATTTGAAGAGTGCAACATGCGAAAAACAAGATTTGACAGGAGAGGTACTACACCGACTTTCAATGAACAAATCATGCAAAATGAAGTGGACCACCATGCTCAGCATCAAAAACTACCCCTAGGAATATGTTTTCACCACTACTTACTTTTAGGATGTCCCAAGGCCTCACTGCAAGTTGTTGAATCTATCACGGACGGTCTCATATGAGCATGAGTCACGTCTAAGAAACAGTATTTTTGGCGCCAGTATATCACTCGACAAATTTCGCGATTTTTCTCCCAATCCCTGGAATGGCGATTCTAGCTCGATTCTTTCGTGAGAGGCGTGATATTTATAAGTATGTGGAAGTAGTGTGAATAAAGGTAAAGGTAAAGGTACATCCCGTCTTCGAGACTGGGCTCGCGGGAGAACACTGCTAGGCCAGTGTTAATATGGGCTGATTCAGTCTGGAGTGCCCACCTTTTCGCCAGACCTATTTACCTGCGTGATCTAGTCACGACTACCAATTCCCCGTCCCCAATGGGTGGGCGCCTTGGTGGGGCGGAGACGGTGTCACGGCCGGGAATCGAACCCGGGTGGGATGGAACCTCGGTACAGCCCAAAAGTGAGCAGTGGAGAAAACATATTCCTAGGGGCTCTTTTTGTTGCTGAACATGGTGGTCCACTTCATTTTGCATGATTCGTTCATTGAAAGTAGGTGCAGTGCAATTGGGGAATGAGTGGAAGGAAAATGATTCTCCCTCCCATTCTCCTCTCGCTCATTCGTCATTTGCACAGTGAATTGCGCTCAAAATGATAAAATCGTAGATAAGTACCCTTCGGATATGCCAGAACTCCATAAATGTATATGCCATTCGAATCAGCATGAAAAGTCGGATCGATCGGTTCTTGTCTCCATTCGGTCATTTAAACAAGTCAAAAAGTTGATTTTTCTCGATAATGAGAAAAATGCATGACTAATTAAATACATAGGTCGATTCTCCATGAAATTCTGCTCGGGTCGTGAGATTGCGTGCTTCTTGCGTGTATTTGAAGAGTGCAACATGCGAAAAACAAGATTTGACAGGAGAGGTACTACACCGACTTTCAATGAATAAATCATGCAAAATGAAGTGGACCACCATGCTCAGCATCAAAAACTACCCCTAGGAATATGTTTTCACCACTACTTACTTTTAGGATGTCCCAAGGCCTCACTGCAAGTTGTTGAATCTATCACGGACGGTCTCATATGAGCATGAGTCACGTCTAAGAAACAGTATTTTTGGCGCCAGTATATCACTCGACAAATTTCGCGATTTTTCTCCCAATCCCTGGAATGGCGATTCTAGCTCGATTCTTTCGTGAGAGGCGTGATATTTATAAGTATGTGGAAGTAGTGTGAATAAAGGTAAAGGTAAAGGTACATCCCGTCTTCGAGACTGGGCTCGCGGGAGAACACTGCTAGGCCAGTGTTAATATGGGCTGATTCAGTCTGGAGTGCCCACCTTTTCGCCAGACCTATTTACCTGCGTGATCTAGTCACGACTACCAATTCCCCGTCCCCAATGGGTGGGCGCCTTGGTGGGGCGGAGACGGTGTCACGGCCGGGAATCGAACCCGGGTGGGATGGAACCCGGGTAGTGTGAATGTTCAGGCAAAAATGCACACATATTTATTCATTAAAATACAAATCAAATTTGCGCATTATAAATAAAAATAAGATAAAATATTGAAACTTTCGTTTATCGCAAAGATATTTCAGTGAAATAGCAAATACGACCTAGGGAAAGACTCACGGTACCGTTGATATTGTCACTGTCTTTTTCCATTTTCGAATCATGAATGTGACACAACGAGCTAAAGTTGACCCACCGTACTATGTGAGTACGGTAGGTGGAGTTACGGTACTTCCCTCTAACTTTTCCGAATTCTCCGAAGCTTGGCAAAGTGTTTTGTCACTGGTCGGATTCGAACCAGCAACCTTCGGCTTCCAAGGCAAGCACGTTAACCACTCGGCCACGATTTATAGTTAAAAATCATATACATAAATTTTGTTTCGAAAGTTAACCATAAAGCAACAATGCACCGAATTTTAATAGTAATTTTTAAAATAAAGTCAGGTCGCGATAGTCTGCCAGGATTACTCTTGTGTGGATACTGTAGATGGATTACGGTATACATGTGGCAGGTCATGTGTGCCTGTCCGTCCACTACTATACACGTATGGGCTGTTTTGCCACATGTGGTGTGCCTACTGTATCTAAGTGAGGTTACTGTAGCCGACGAATGAGAGAGGGACTACTGTAGCTGGTGTGGGATACTGTACTTGGATTACTGTAGCTAGGGTACGGTATGACTGTTGAGGTTCAACAATCCGTGTTTGCAAAATTTCGAACAATTTTTGCACATTGTGCCTACAACACTCAGATTACGGTAGTTTCGGTAGCCGACAAATACCATTTTAGTCGATGCATATAACGATGGTTATGGCACCTTCGGTCTACGTTCAAAGACTGAAGTTTCCGCGCCACCTGCTAAAAAATCCATGACCCGGGGTTCATGGTTGCAAGGTCGCCGCCACTGATGGACAGCTATGATATGTATAGATTATGTTCCTCCTCTTTCAGGTACTGTATCCTTTTGCCCGTATCACTGTCTACAGTAACCTTCGATCATTGAAATATGTATTTTGCGCGCATCCGAATGCAGGTATTTACCAGATGATCGTACGTATTAGCTCGCAATTTACTGCCTTTGGCGAGTGTTCAATCGCCAATTTTGCAAAGACTTGTTTATTCTAATCTTCTCCTCCTTCTCTCCTTCTCTCTCCCCGTTTCGCAATGCTTTTGCAATCTGGACAGACGGAGATACACTGACAGATCTTTCTTTTTTCCACGCGCGTGACCACATGATAAATTTACTTTATATGCGTATCGCCAGTTTAATCTATATGTTTCAGAGTATCATGCAGCCACATGACGACTCCGTGGAGGAGTGTTCCATCTGTATGATTGACATAAAGGCCAAGGTACTATGAGAGAATTATTCCGTGTACATGTTATGGCAGTAAGCAAATCAAGTGAGAAATATTTTCCCGGCATCTGATTTCACTGTTTTCAGCTCCATTTTGCCCTTCAGCCCTGCGGTCACAAGTTCCACTATAGTTGTGCGCGTAAGTGGATGAAACTCGCTCGGTGAGGATATTTTAGATTTCTCCTGACTCTAACTTAAAAAATTGCATCTCGAATACATCTCGAAATTTCTCCTACAATTATTTTGACATAACACAGTTAAGAATCATGTACAAAATTTGTGAATGTAATATTTGAATCTCATGTGATGATCTTCTATGAGACAATGTACAATTTTTTGTCACATTAACCATATAAATGAGCTACAATATATTTTGCGATTAACAGTTAATTATTTGAAATATGAAATTCTTTAATTTCGTTCAACTCGTAGGTCAGCACTCAATGATTTGTATTTTCTCTTACGATCTAATTGAAGATCGTTCTTGCGACATTAAGATGATTAGTAATGGGCTCATTTCAGATTCGGTGGGACCGGTCTCGGGATGATCAATCGTGCCCACTGTGTCGAACGGTCACCAAAGAGATGGTAGACGAATGGGGAAGCTCGTATCCACCAGGTTACCCCTTCGGAGAGACTGGAGAAGTAAGTAAATACTGTGGTAGATGCGAACAGTGCCATATTAGAGAAGAACACGGTATCGAGAGTACGGTAGCTACCAATTCCCCATTTGCAGCCGACTCACGAAGTGCTCAGCCGTGAGGAGCAACCGGCAAATCTGCAGCAGCTGCTTCAGGATACTGAGTGAGTGAGGGATACTGTAGAGCGTAGATAAATTATTGATTGGGTGGAAACTAGCAATTATCTAGTCCATCTTCGAAACAATTCATGTCCTACCGCTATATCACTTAAAGGATGCGACTGTCGATATGCGAAGAGTTTGAAAAGGATGAGACTAAGGGAGAGGAGTACAGAGAGGATATGCAGGTACCGTACTCATATCTTACAGTTTTTTTTACATATCTGCCCCGTCTCTTCTTCAGTTCAGATCTATACAAATTTCGTTTGATCATGTTCTATCCCTATATCCAGAGTTAATATAAACATAGTATGGAATGGACAAGAATTAAGGGGATTTTGGTGTGCCTGAAGCCGAAAATATGTGTCTTTTCAGCACGAGTATCAGAAAATGGAGAGCCGACGTGGAATATTTCAGCAGATGTTGCGCGAGTTCGAGGCAGAAGAATGGACGGTCAGTCGGATTGGAATAAAGGATTTATTTAACTAGATAATCACAATAATAATCACTTTGCGTGCGGTTCGGAATTTGAATGTTGGTTTTGTAAAGTGCTAAATAGAGCGAACGGTTAAAATAACTATGTTTCTCTACGAAGTTAAGAAATATAATTGGTTGTGCAACATCATAAATGGCAGGTGGAAGACAGACGAGAGAACGAGGATCTAGATTCAGCTGATCAGATGATCCGGGATCCCAATGAAAGGTGGAGTCTGTTGAACGAGATGATCAGACAGATTCAAGAGAGGATGAGGGGAGATATGAGACAGATGAGAAATATGATGAGGGCGTCCGATGCGAGGAGAAGGGAGAACGAGCGACAGAATGAGTTGGTGTGGGTGGAGGATCTACAGGAGTATGAGTATGGAGATGAACTGGATAGACAGCAGAGGGAACGAGAGCAGCAGCCATAGTAATTTCGACATGTATGTTATGTTTACACTATTCTAGAATGTGTTGATTAAACTCGTTTGCACTTTCTTACTAAGAAATGCACTTTCGTCTTTCGAATTAGTTTGGAAATATAGCATTTAGTAGAATAATCAATCGTGATTGCAGGTTCTGTCACTTACCAGCTCGACTCTGAGATATTTTGTTTCTTAGAATCAAATTTCTCTGAATTGATCGTATCCCCCACTCCCACCTAGAAGTTGTACATTTTCAATTAATTTCCGTTCCATAGAATTACTAATTCCTCTGTTGATACTTGACAATAGTAGTAGATATGTCCCCCTAATTTAGGTAACCTTATTGTTATAGCATTTAGTAGAATAATCAATCTTGATTGCAGGTTCTGTCACTTACCAGCTCGACTCTGAGATATTTTGTTTCTTAGAATCAAATTTCTCTGAATTGATCGTATCCCCCACTCCCACCTAGAAGTTGTACATTTTCAATTAATTTCCGTTCCATAGAATTACTAATTCCTCTGTTGATACTTGACAATAGTAGTAGATATGTCCCCCTAATTTAGGTAACCTTATTGTTATACTTTGAAGAAAACCATTAAGTTCAATTCTTTTTCGCAAGGTTTTCATATTCGATAGTCCCATTCGATTATTCACTTAATTCGTTATGTGCTCCTGTTTCATTGTTGTTTTTGCGGGGTTTTTCGGCTTCGGACGTTATCAGCGAAATTTAGTATTTTATTTATTTTAAAAAATATTACATCTTCGTCCATAGCTTTTTCCCGCTTATTTGTCATTCGTTTCGAAATAAAAACTTACTAAAGTGAAGATATTGTCTTTGGCCTTTGTGTCTTTAAAAGAATGGGTTTAGATGACCCTATTTATTTCTGAGTAATATTATGTTTTCATCATATTCAGTTAATATGTGGGTCCTACTTTTAGTTTCAATTCCGTTTCCACTTTTTGCCGGCACTTTTTTATTAGCAGCTCCACTAGAGTAATCGTCGCCTTTCTTTAATTACGTTGATTTACACCTTACCTTTTTCGCCTCATCTCATTTCATGTATGCTTTCCTTTTCTTCTCATCCTCTCTATTCTTGCCTGAATAGTTAGAGTGAAAATGAGTGAGTTGAATATGAAATAAATAGAGTGACGTGCATTTTGTTGCTACAGTGTGTATATAACGCCACTTTAATCTATATCTCTCAGAGTATCATGCAACCACCTGACGCCTCCGTGGTGAATTGTTCCATCTGTATGAGTGACCTCAACACCAAGGTACGATAAGAGAGCTATTCGGTGTTAGTAATACAGGAAAACAGAGAAGAAATACTCTTCAGATATTTAATTTCACTGTTATCAGCTCACTGTTGTCCTTCGGCCCTGCGCTCACAAGTTCCACCACAGTTGTGCGTGTGAATGGATGGAAACTCGCTCGGTGAGAAGATTTGAGATTTGTTGCTGACTCTAACCTCTGAACTGTGTCATATATCTCCAGATTTCTCTCACAATTATATTTTGATTATGTTGAAGATATAACTTTTCAAATACACAACTTTTAAATATAATATTTGAAGCTCATTTGACGATTTTCTATGAAACAAAGGACATTTTTTTGTAAAGTAAATCATAGAAATGGGCCGCAATGAGCATTTAATTATTCGCAATCTGGTATTTTTTCTTGTCAGAAACCCGCTATTCAGCACTCAATAAGGCATATTATCTTGTACGATTCATTAAGATGATGAGTCTTAATGAACGATATTCAAATGAATAGGGACATTTTTAGATTCGTTGGGACCGGTCTCGGGATGACCAGTCGTGTCCACTGTGTCGGACGGTCACTACAAAGATGGAAGAAGAATCGGGATACACGTATCTACCTGGTTACCCCTTCGGAGAGACTGGAGAAGTAAGTAAATACTGTGGAAGGTGCGCAAAGTGAAATACAAGAGCAGGAAACGGTATCGAGAGTACTGTAGCTTTCCTCCTTTGCAGCCAACTCGCGAAGTGCTCAGACTTGAGGAGCAGCCGGCAATTCTGCTGCAGCTGTTGCAGGAGACCGAGTGAGTGAGGGATATTGTAGATCAGTGACATAATATTGATTGGGTTGAAACTATCGCTATATTATTTCATCGCTATATTATTTCACTAAAGGATGCGTTGTTCGAGATGGGAAGAGTTTGAGAAGGATGAGACTAAGGGTAACGAGTACAGGGAGGATATACAGGTATCGTACTCATATCTTACATTTTTTTCGATATGTTTCGTCTCTTCTTCAGTTCTCGCCTATACAAATTTAGCTTGATATCCTTCTATCCCTGAAAACATGTTATGAGGGTGTGCCTGGAAACCGAAAATATGTCTATTTTTCAGTCTGAGAAGCAGAAGATGGAAAGTCGACGTGGAATATTGCAGCAGATGTTGCGCGAGTTCGAGGCAGGAGAATGGACGGTCAGTTGGATTTAAATTAAGGAGAAAATATACCGGAAATTTCGCTGTTATTATTGTTTTGAATCTTTTCGAGTAGGAAAGAGTGGAATTTTTTTAAAGCGGATGATAGAGCAGACAGTGGCAAGAAGAAAGGTGGTACAACTCAATAAGTTACAGGAGCAAGTTCCAAATGATCCCGTGCGGGAACACGAAGCGGGGACAATTTGGACAATTTTTTCGAATTTGGACAATTTTTTCGGACAATTTGGACCGGATTTGTTTTCGGATTTCGAAGAGTGGATGTAGGAAAACGTTGTCGATGGAGAGGAACTATTTTTGGAATTCGAAGACTTGATAGGAACATAAAGAGATGAACAAGAGGAACTGGATAGACAGGAGAGGGAACGATGTTATGTGTATACTATTGTATGTAAGTGTATGCTCTTGTAGTTGTGAAAATTATTTGATATTTTCTTGTTTGTTGTTATTTTGTAAGTATAGCGTTTAGTATATTAATAAGCTGTAAGGGTCACTTTCCATACGACTCTGTTGTTTATTTGTTTCTCACAATCAATAACCTCTAAATTAATCCCTTCCTTCACTTCATATCTAGTTGTACATTTCGAATTCATTTCCGTTCTTTAGAATTCCCTTTCCCGTAGAATTTCGCTCTTTGATATTTTCCTATAGAAGTTCACAAATTCCCTGAAGTTACATAACAACATTTTTTTCGTTATATTTAGGAGACCATTATATACAATTCCTCCCATTCCATCCCACCCGGGTTCGATTCCCGGCCGTGACACCGTCTCCGCCCCACCAAGGCGCCCACCCATTGGGGACGGGGAATTGGTAGTCGTGACTAGATCACGCAGGTAAATAGGTCTGGCGAAAAGGTGGGCACTCCAGACTGAATCAGCCCATATTAACACTGGCCTAGCAGTGTTCTCCCGCGAGCCCAGTCTCGAAGACGGGATGTACCTTTACCTTTACCTTTACCTTTACCTTTATGTTTACTCGTTCTAAAATCCCCTCCTATTAATCATGGACTTGGCTATTTTCGTTTCATTGTTGTTTTTGCGGGTTTTTTTCGGCTTCGGACGCTGCAGGGAAATTTATTATTTCTTATATTGCAAGTATACCCTCTTCTTCCTTTGCTTTTTTCCCGCTTATTTTTCATTTTGTTCTGAATACATATAAATTTTCTAATCAAGACGAAGAAATATTTTTCATTGTGTATTGTCTCCTACAATGGGTTTGATTCCCCCAATGAATTTCTATCTCATGATGATTCGTTCTCCGAAATTTTGTTTTTTCTTACTATTTGTCCTGATTTTTGTTTTAGCTTTTCCCCGTAGGGCTGATCGTTACATGGCACTGTTTTGGCAATAGCGACATTTCTGTGCTTTATTGGTTATCATTCTGAATTCATTATTCGATGGCGATCATCAGACCTAGTGCCTATTTAACTAATCAATATAAGCAGGATGCTCACTCAACGGAAGCGCAGATGCGCAAGATGCGGTGCCTCGTCGATCAGCTCGCGCCGCTTCCCCTCAAATTGGAAGCGATATCATCAATATCTTTGGGTGCAGTCACTTGGCCTCAGTGAGACGGAGGCTAAGCGCGAACTAGAATCGATTCGTGAAAGAGTGGCCAGCAAAGAGGATATTCGATGGTGCGAGAAGCATTTTGACGCTGACGGCCTTCCAAAAAAGGTATAATTTGATTTATCATCGTTCCAAAGTTCGAAAATATAATGAATATATTTCCATATTTATGATTGCGTATTTTTTCAGTAGTTTTTTTTCGTGTGAATGTGCATAACGATTTCGGTTGATAGGTGAATGCTCGCGTGATGGAGAGTGCACCACTGTTCGAGACAATTGCGTTTAATGAAATCAAAGAAGAAGTAGTGGAAATCAAGGATGAACCGCTCGAAGATTTCGCTTATATCAGCCAGGAAGAGCTCAATGCAAATGTGAGTTTTCGGATTTTTATTTCTCAATTAGCTGACGAATTCGGAAATTGGTATACACATATTAGTTATGAATTTGTATCTCACATTCAGTGCACTTGTTCTTAATTTTTGCTATTCGTTTTTCTCCATATTGTAAAACAACCAATTCATTGCGTTCTAATTGAGCTATTCTCAGTTGATGTACCAGGATGATGCTCCACATGAAGTAAAGGAAGAGTCAATGGAATTCAAGGATGAGCCAATCGATGATTTTGCTGAATACGAACAGGAAATGCCAATTGCTGATGTGAGAATGTCATTTTATTGTCTTTTCTTCGAATTTTTAAAGTTACCGGACGAGGACGAAACCCTGATCTGACCCTGATCTGGTCGCGTGTACGAGAGAGTATGCAAAAGTGAGAGAGCGCGGGATTACGCTGATCATTTCCGGCCTTTCCTTTAGCCTATTATTGATTTTTAGCATTTTTGTATATTCATTCTCAACTAATTTAGCCATCGGATATTCGACGGAGAACAAAAAATAGGGAGTCAATTTTGTCCTCGTCCGGTAACTTTGAGTAACATTTTTTTAAAATTTTCGCAGATGTACTGTCCTTCTACTGGAATTTCCCGCCCTCTCGATGTGTCGACGGGGATTCCCTGTCTTCATGTAGAGAACAAGTTGAGCACGGATTGTGGCAAGAAGCGCATGGATCTCAAGTATCGCGCTAATATCGGTCAGTTCTTCTTTAGTACACAGACGCAATATTGCTCAGATTCTCCTCTTTGCAATTTTCTAATTTTTTTAAAACTTTACTGTTTATTTCACTATATTGGAGGAAATTCATGAACTTCTTTCTTGAATAATTTTAAAAAAATATTCAGATGAGGAGCCCTTCACGTGTCCTTACTGTGATAATGTCTTCTGGTCGCGTGGCGGTCGGTCCAACCACATCCGAAGTATTCACCACGCGCAGGTATCCCTATTTGAATAGTTCAATCACTCTGATGGGCTTCAGAAGCACAAGTGGATTGTTTCAAATTAATGGAGAAGTTGTTGTTTTTCTCTGAAATATATGACTGAATTTTTTTTTCAATAAACGCACAATTTCCGAATGGGGAAGAAGTTTTTTACAATTTCGAATTGTTTTTTGCAGCCCTATGTGTGTATCACATGTGATCAACGGTTCGAAAAGCATTTCCAATTAAATTATCATATATTCATCAATGAAGGACATCGGGCACTTAGCGAGAAAACGCAGGTTAGTGACCGAACTGATTGAGTCTTCCCCTGTATTGTTTTTATTGTTAATGCATTAATCAATTAATCATTTTTCCATAAGGTGGCATTCAAAGGATATTTTAATTGCTTCATTATATATTTTTCACTTTTTTAGAAGCGTTTTTCGTCTGTCACAAAAGTAGTTGATTCGGGCAGAAATAAGATCATGGAGTATCCAGTGGTAACCATGGCGGAGACTCACAACCTGGCCATTGCAAAGCAGGAAGAGCCAATCGCATATGTGAGTTATATACCAATTAGATAATAGCTATTTCACTTAATTTCCCACATAGTTTTTTCTTGAGCAATTATAGTTTGGAAACACTGTTATGTAATTATCAAATTGAGCATTCCAGGTTTATCCCTCATTCACTTATCGTCCCATCAAATTAGCGAGTGGTATCTTAGATTCTCAAAAGGTGAGATTGAGTTTCTTGGATTTCTGGCCACCCCTCTCCCCTCTCATGCAATTCCCGTCCCTTCCCGCAAATAAGGTGTTGTGTATCCGAAACGCAGTGAGAAATATCTAGAAATGAGTGAAGTAGAGAAGGGACTGAGAGGGAACGGGTCGGCCAGAAACTCAAGTCGTGAAGAGTTACATTCATTTCAATTCTTTTAAAATAAAAATATATGTCGAATGCAATTGCCTAACATATATGTGCGATATGTGTTAATACAGGTGCTTCAAAAATGCTCCCTTTATGGCAAGCTCGTTAGCGAATACTCATGTTCTCCTGGAGATGAACTCAATAGATCGCTTTTCCTCAGAAGCATTATCGCTAAGTCGGTGGACGAGAAAGCTCGTCTAGCTGTGAGTACTTTTTTCAGTCAATAACATGCTTGATCAGACTTTTTTCAAAAAAATCTAAACTAAGCCATAGGGACAAATTTAAAGGCCACTTTCTTCGTTTCCCACACTCTTTCGTCTATCCGACTGGTAGGAAAGAGTGAGAAATGAAGATTTTGATCCCCATATCATTTCGATTCCGCCATTAAATTTAACCAGGATTAGAAAACAAGTACATAATGTGACTTTATAGGCTTTGAAGAAGAACAAAGTACGAGCATTTTTCTGTCCCATTCATGACATGGGTTCGAGACAGTGCTATCTCTGTAAGAAGTACACTCTGAAGTACAAACAAGTTCCTCGTGATTTGAAGCCCAGAACTGAATTCATTGAATCAATATTGATCAATTCGGAAGAAGAAGCTCGAGTTGAGGTAGACTAATTTGATTAAATGTAGCGGAAATGTTGAATTTCCCAAGTTTTAATCGATTTTAGTCTACCGAAAATTTTATTTTCAGCTTCTGCAGAGTAATAACGATCGTCCATTCATCTGTGCCTCACACGTAGATGTCAATGTATCTCGCGACATGCACTCCAGAACGAATGTTAAAGTTGCCCAACAAAGAAGAATTCCTGATCCTAAGGTTCGATGCGCAGCGTGTATGCGAGAGTGTGCAAAAGTGTGAGAGCCAGGATCAGACAACTCCAACCGTCCACAAGTGCAATTATTGATTTGTCGCATTTTTTGTTGTGTATTTTTGCCAGATCGTTAAGTCAGCGTCCAAAAAAGATAAAAAAAATGGGGAAATGTTGTCCTTGTTGAGTAACTTTAAGCACCAAAAAGTCGGATTAGTTATTAACTACCTTTAAATCTATTGAATTTGAGGAAAAGCCGTACTATTTGAATCAGAAGATAAACAACGATCGATTCCTGGTAGGGAAGACTCCCATCGATAAAGGATCCAATATTAAATTGGAGACAAGCAAAGAAGAAGAAGAGTTGGATGAACCCGGACCTTCTGGAATCAGCGAGTAGATCAGTTTTGTGTAATTTCTAAAATTCTCTATTGTTCTGTTTCGTTACTTTTTTGAAATTATAACGATTAGTTTCATGATAAATTTGCTCACCTCATTTTTTCTTGTGCCAAAATAATAGGGACTCTTGTTACATTATTTAAGGAGTAGGTGACATGTTAGTTATGACCCTAAACTGTCTCGCTTTTTTTCTAAAAAAAATGTGTCGAAATGGAACAATAGTATTCTACTCTATCTCTTTACAGTAATTTGATTCAACAATATAACGAACCAGAACAATAACATAATTATGATTGCTATGAGATAACAAAGACTGGGAAAATATCAGATATCTAATTGAAATATCAATACCGATCTTTTACAGATTTAAATTATAACAACATGAAATATGATTTGAAATCAGATATAAATTCTAAAAACAGCTAAATCCAATCCTCTTCTAGACGAGACCTTCGACCAATAGTAGACTTCATTTCTCCAGGCCAATCGTTGCTCAACTTAGCGACAGAACGATTCGTGTACAAATGCTCCGACTGATCAAGCTAGAAATTAACGATTCAGAGAGTTTGATTATTTCTTTTTTTATGTGCACATAGTGTACAAAAAATATTAACTAGGAAAACATATTCGTTTTCAATTTTCGATTAAAAATGGACTGAGATAAACTACTCTCTCACCGCGGTTTCCGTCACTTTCGCGCGTTTGATAGAAGGGCTGTTGCTGGTGGGTGCCTTTGTCTAAATTAAATACATATTTATTTATCGTACACCTAAATATATGATAATAAGCAAAAACATAGATAAATATTACTGCCAGGGAGCTTACGTGTACTTTGTAGAAGTGCTGCAAACAGATTGTAGCTCGAATTTTCTTATCTATGAACACCTTTGTAATATCACGCTGCTCCCAAGTCAGCTGAAATATGTGAAGAAACTATTTTAATTTGCATTTGGAACACATACAACTAACCTTGAGATCGTCATAAAATTCGCGAGCCTTCGACTGATCCAAAGGCGAAAGGAAGTATGAGTACACATGCTCCCCACACAGATCGCACGAAAGATTGCGAACGAATTTATTACTTTGAGTTAACGCTTTCTCGAATGACTGATTCTGAATATCAATTATTCTGAATACTGAACATGTACATAAATTGTTTGATCCACAAAAAGCAAGCGTTAAAGGTACCCAACTTGAAATTATTTGAATTTCCGCGCGTGCCTGATCATGGCAAAAAGTTTGAGAGATTATGAAAAAAACAAGAGAGCGGGATCAGGCACGGACGCAAATTCAAATAATTTCACGGGTGTTGGGTAACTTTAACTCACGGTACTCTCAGATTGGTCACTAATTGCATGATGTGTTCTCGTCCCCCCATAGGTTGACATAGTAGACTGATAAAGAAGACGAGATGTACCGGTGGATGGACAGTACATCTAAACGTAGAATATATTTCATTAAAGAACTGAAATAAATTATATCGATTGCTCACATCGACGATAGGCTCTTCCATTCCAGTTTCAGAGAAATAATCGAGAGGCTCGTTCTTGATTTCCATTGATTCTTCCTTGATTTTAATTGGTGTCACTGCTTCGAATAGTGGTGCGGCCATAGCATCAGCCTGAAACACTCTCATATTGCATTTACAGTGTTTTGTTGATTAATAATGAATCGGAAATTTCATCTCGAGTAAAGACGATCACTGCATTATTTTGTGTCAAAGGCACTCACAATTAAGTTTAAACCTTTAAAAATGAAAATAGAATCATACTCACGAGTTTCTTCCCCTCTGCAATGGACTTCCCTTGCGCAGTTTTTCTGCAGAGGATAATATCGTTGAGGCACCCCATAGCCGTTTGGAGCTTGCGGCAAGCAACCTACAATCATTCGATATGTGGTCTTTTCATATTGCTGGTCTCTCATCTGCAGCAGACAGAGTATGACTGATTCTGAGTATCGGATGAGAACTATGACGTCATAATTTCCCCCGCTATTAGCTCTCAGCCTATTGCTTCTTTCCACTGATTATCTATTCAAGTATCAAAAACTATCTAAGATAGCACTTTCATAACCTTACCAATATCAACATTTTCTTAGAAATATCCTCTAACCTGTGCACAGATTTGCTGCTGAGCGACCGAATTCTTGACCGATTTATTATCCCACGAATCGTCCCAGTTACGGCAGAAAAGAGATCCAAGGTCGGACATAAGATTAGCCATTCTAAGCGGAGATTCATTTAATCCACAAAATATGTTTCACCAGATATGAGCGGGCATCATTACAATTAGGGGCAACATCCCATGTTCTGACTTGAAAAAAGGACTTACTGGGCGATTCTCTGGCCGACTAATCCGTCCGCAGCTTCTGCATTATGAAAGCATGTACTTACCGATTCCTCGAATATCGCCCATTTACGCGTACAGTAGTCGGACGACATTTCTGAAGGCACATTACACACATACATTAGAAATGGAAGATTTACAGATACATAAACCGAGTTAAACGGTTTAAAGAAAACATTTTCCAAAATGAAATCTTGAGGTAGAAACTCGGAAAAAATTGAAGACTACATACTGCCGGGAACTACAGAAAGAACTGCTAAGCTCAATCTGACTCTTTCTATTAACCTAGAATGTTTAATTTCGATAAAGAAAAACAATCACTGGAAAATTCGCGTTAGATATCGGAATAAATATATTTGAGAAACGTATTAGGAATAAAGATATTTGAGCAACGCGTTAGAACGTTTTAGGTTCCAAACGATTGAGATCGTACAAAAAAATTCTTTATCATGAAAACTTCATTGATCAGCGAAGAAAAAATACTGGATGCTATAAACTCAGAATGTTATGGATATATCTTGAATCAGGAATGTTATTTCAGATGCATAAACTAATTAAAATGTATATATCACTGAATAGTACATGAAATACAGCTTACAATGATTTGTATACAATTTCTACCAGGGAAAGACACTACGTGTGAATTTAAAAATATAAATCATCATAAAGAACTTTTTTTTTAAATTGAACAATATTTGTCGGCAACTGCTATCGGATTGGGAAAGAGTGCGGAAGATGAGGTATACACTAGACGGTACTACGGTAGCCTAGTTCTTCTGAACTTTCTGCCATTCCAGCCACTTGATGGAAGAGGAGGGCAGATTGATCGGTGCCTTCGTTACCCTTCTTCTCGTGTTTGCCGTCGCGATCCATTCAATCGATCCATTTGAGAGTTGCTGAAATGTAAAACCCTCAGAAGAACAATAAATTTGAAAACCTTATTTTTCTCGACTATGCTATACTGATTGCCATACAAGTGATATACTATTACATCCGACACTGTTTTTCCAAGAAAAGTCTCACCTCGTTGAGGAATTTCTCCCAGAATGCACGAGGGAGGCCGATGAAAGAGTCGGGATGGATCCTACTATTGGGGTTGTTCAGGAAGACGTGTCCGATCGAGAGCGAGAACAGCGTTGTGATGAAAGCAGCTGAAGAGTAAGTAATTATAAAATCCTCTCCACACCATTATTCAATCATCAGTAAAGACTGTAAGATTTCTACATTCTAAAAGATCTCGAATGCCTTCTAAAGACAAACATGCGCAGAAAAGAATGATTATTACTATACAAATGTGAATAAAAGTTTGGCAACAGATCAGTTTTCAGGTTTTTGTTGGAAGTTGGAAGTTTCAAAGTATGATATGAGAGGAATCCCGAGAGAATCGACTATTTTAGGGGGGGGGGGGGCAGCGGCAGTGCAAATTCAAACTTAGCCTAAATCGTCAAGATTTTGGCACAAAGTTTTCAAATGATGCTCTTAGGAAATAACCCATGATCTCCTCTTTCTTTCTAAAAAAGAACGAAAATTCTATCATTAATCTAAACGAATAATTTAAATTCGTCGGATTTCACAACCGAAAAGTGCTAGAACCAAGCATGGCCTTCTGAATCTTGAAGATGACGGCAGATATCAATATTCAGAAGACACAGTTTGAAAGAGCATCATTTTAAATACTTTGCGCCAAAATCCTGGTGAGATAAGTTAAGTATATTTTTCACTGTCGCTGGGTAGTCGATTCTCTCGCGATTCCTCTCATATAATTCACAATGCTTTGAATATTTTGTAATGTTTCTAATACATCTCAAGTAATTAGTAATGACAACCCACCTGAATGAATGGAAAGCGGTTGATCGAGCAAACGGATCCTCAGATAATTCCTAGCACGCGCGATGATGGAAATGGTGAAAGGACTGACACAATGTATTACGATAGCGGATAAAGTTCAATTTTTTTAAAGTTTATAAACCGAAATTTTTGCTTTTTTCCATATGCAATTTTTCTAAGAGCGATTAGATGAACAAAAACAGTAAAAAACAGTAACCTATTTTAACTGTGCAAAATGCTACTCACATCGAAATTCCATCGAGATCCAAACGTACGAATTCGAGATCATCGATTTTGGAAGAGCGCAGAAGCTTCGCGCATAACGAGAAATCAGGATCAGACGCTCGATTTTCACCGACGACGACATTTTTGATAGATGAAGAGAGGACATCGGTCAACTGGGAGAAATTGGTTTTAATAGAAGTAAGAAAATAAAAATAATATACAGTTATTATTGAAACCGTGCTTCCATTAAACATATTTAACAAGTAATGAAAAATATAAATATAATTATCAATGATACTTATCAAATGTGTGTTCCTATCTCTGTCACCTGATCTACGAGGGGGTCTTCTGGACCGGTCAACTCCACTCGAACAGTGGGGAAACCATCCGTCCAACTTCTTGAGAACATTCTGATGTCCAGACTTGCCAAATCGTAGAAGGGTATATTAGAAGGGAAGAGACGAATCTCAACCACGAGACCGTCCTGTGGATGGGAAGATCGTTATAATTACAATGGCAGAAGAAAATAAACAGGAAGATGGGCAGTGAACATGCCAAATAATGTACGTACACTAGTACGGTTTTACAAAATTCCTGACTGCGTAGTCAAAGGTTCGATGCTCACCAGAAACTTTCTCAGAAACAGAGCATCGAAACCCGCTCGATTCTTCTTTCTTGCCATGAACTCCTTTACTCCCTTGTAGAAGATCTTTGATACCTGCAATTTGCTGAATTCAGGAGACCTGCGAAGTACTCAGATTAAAATACCAAAAAACCCCGTGCTGGCAGGCATCGTATACTCAAATTAATTTACAACATTGTAAATGAAGGTTTTTGTTCAGGAAAATAAGATAATCATAACCATCAAAATTGCAAACCTTAGATAGACTGTTGAGATCGTCGCAGTCCTTGTCAGTTCGGAGATGAGCGAAAATTCGATCGAAAGCCGGCCGCGCTTTCCACTGAAGAGATTCAACCCTGGAAAGAAGAACGATCGGTCGAGGATCTCAATGATTATTATATAGTGGATTAAAAAGCAGATGCAATGCACAAAACTTCACAAAACCCTTCATAATATTTCGCGTTGATAAATTAATATTTCAAAAATTAAGTGGCAATAACATACATTGAGTACTCGACCAGATCGATATCGTCAATATTCTTGTTCTGCTCCTCCTGCGGCTTGAGAATCTTCCTCTTCTTGAGAACGGGAGACGCGCAAGGAGATGCGATCGACGACTAAAAATATTAGTGTTATGTAATCGACCAGTCGTTTCGGGTCGTTCCGAATTATATTTTTATTATGTTTAGAGGGCGGATCAATTTATTCAACTGAGCTACGACGAATATAGGGCTGATGGAATTGTAACTATCAATGAACAGAGATGTAAATAATTTATTTATATCTTAGACCATTTTCAATAAAATAACCTAGACGAATTGTAAATTATACGCAAAAACCAATTACCATCTTAGTCTTCATCATCATGACTCGTTTAAATCCCGCTCGCACCTCGTTGAGGTCTCTCGGATTGTCGATATTCTGAGCGTGCACGGTGCTGAGACGATGAAAGCCCTGATGATGCAATTATCAATGACTCTCGTAGGAACAGTATCAAAGTATTCAAAGAACGCATTATAACGTCTTTAATAACCAACAGAAATTAAGAATGCAAATATCTTTATTAGAAATAATGAGTGCACAAAGCGAAAAATAAACGCGAAAATAATCATAACTAGTAGGATGCAACTTCTGCGGAAGGAATAGTAGATGGACTACAGTATCCCACTTAGTTTCCCACGCAATGGAAGTGAGATATTTGCCAGGCAGGTTAATCGGTGCCTTCTTTTTCTTCTTAAAGGCCTGTTTCCCGTCTCAATCCAGTCGACCGATCCTTTCGATAGTTTCTAAAGAGTGTGCACCATTTCCACGTTCCAATTGTATCTCACCTCGTTGAGAAATTTCTCCCCGAAGGAATGAGGGAGTCCTAAGAAGAATCTGGCTTCGAAGTCAACGAGACGAACATAAGAGAAGCCGAGCGAGTCAAACTGATGGATGAAGGACTCTGTAGAGGGATTTGTAAATTTGCTTAATGTTCACAGTCAGTCACTTGATTTCATGAATCTTTTTAACATAGACTTTTCGGCATATTTTACAATTTCTTTGAACGTACAACAGTGAACACAAATGATTTCGCAAAAACTCAAAAAAGAACAAAACTAAAATAACTATTGCAATGAGATAAGCCACCCACCAGGATCGGAGAGCTGATAACGACGATTCAAGTGGAGGACGACTTTCTTGGCTCGAGAGATGATGGAAATTACGGAAGAACTGGCAAGATAAAATGGTAAGATCCCAAGTATTATGAACGATGAAGGTACTCACACAGAGGTGTCATCTAGCTGCGGTAACCTAAACTCCTGAAATTGAATTCTCGATACATTTAGCAGTCGAGAGAGAAGCAATTGATCAGTGGAGTAGAATAGACCTTCACGTCCACTTGAAATAATATATAGCTGCTCGATGGATGTAGAAAGCAGGTCGACCAGCTGCAATAAATTATAATTAATATGGAAAAATCATAGGTAAGTAGTATGACTAAACATATTGATAATATCATCAGTCAATGCTATTCTAACAAACCAATTCCATCTTACGCTATTTTTTCGATTGATTCGTATAGAAATCCAGGAATATTCATTAGAAGTAGAAAGAATAATTGCCTGGCCTGGTCAAAGATTTGGTCGTCGTTTCCGTTGAGTTTCGTTCGAAGACTGAAGGAATACTTCACGCGCTCGAATCGAGATTTGTCCAGATTCGTCAAATCGTAGAACGGAATATTAGTGGGGAAAAGGTGAATATCCACCTGTATACCATCCTGGAAGTGTTATGCTAATGAATGTAGAGATTTACGATTAGTTTAATATAGTTGTGCAGAGACTAGTTTCGATCATTGGTTGCTTGATGATTTCACATTAAGATACGCACTCACAATTAATGATGAGCCTGTACGATGTAAATAAATGATAAAATCAGTTTTCGATTAATCTGCTTCGAACCCCGCTCGATTGCTCTCCCTCTTCATGAACTCCTTCACTTTATCGTGGAAGTGAGTGGAGACCTGAAATTCTAATAACCAAGAATGGAATTTTTAAGTTTTGAAATTACTAATATAAAGAAAACAGAAAGACAGGAAATGTTTTCATATAAAAAGTAAAATACGAAATGTCAAAAAACTAAAACAATAACATGAAACTGCGATTTCGTACGTTCGAGAGATTTACGAGATCAGAGCACTCTTCGTCCGTACGGAGAAAAGAGAAAAGACGGTTGAGAGGAGGCCACGGAAGTGCATCCAAGCTGAAAATACCGTGTACAAGCCAAGAATGGTTAAGAAAATGGCGAGAAATAATTTTGTTCAATGAGCATATATGGAATTTAGCAATTAGTTGAGGACGGGCTACTGAGATCTGTGCAATCCGCACGCACAGTTATCTGCACGATGAATCTTTTAATTTAAATTTCTGAGTTTATAATGTCATCGTTATTTTTAATTATTAATTTAAATTAAATTATCGAGAGAAGCAGGGAAAAATTAAATTCTATCGTGACCATAATGATGATACCATGAATCATCCAGCGAGGTCGTTTTCTCTACAGAGCGAGAGAGCGGCGTGAAGAGAGAGCGTGCGTTTTGAGAAGTGCGCGCGTCCGTAGATCGTTCGCTATGGTCCTGAAATTAACGCCAGCTCTACTAAAACTTGGGAATTGATTCTTTGATGGTTTTTGCACCTTCCTAACCAGGAGACACATTTTTTGATAGTTCACAGTGTAAATGGTGAGCGCCCAAAGATGGGTCATCCGAAAAAGTGACTTTTTCATGCCCTGAGGGCAAACGATGACCAATCGATACCAAACTTTCAGGATCATTTGAGGACATTATAAGGATCATTTTTCTGTTTTGAACGAGTCTCTAGCTTCACTAGAAGCTGAGTTATGACATTTCAGCCTCAAATTTGCAGCAGCTGCAGCAGCAATGCGCGATATCGCAGCAACTTGAAATTTGGTTTCTGGGCAATACATGGATGGTTCTCAACGCTCCAGAGATATAATTTTTAAATTTTCCAGAGATATAATTTTTCGAAAAAGTGTGCTTCGCTTGCGTCATCACTACGCAAGTGTGATCAATTTCCATAAGTTTGCAATAACATCACCTTATTCCCCATTAAATTTGCTATCTTAAGTTGAAATTTTAGTTCGATATCTTGCTTGATTGAAAAACTATGGTAGAAATTCAAAGTGGGCGAATACTTTCCGGCGATACTGTATTAACGCTACCCTATTTTTTATTTGATCCTGAAAGATTATCTGAGAGTGATCAACCTGGGCGATGTACCTTTGCTACGAAAATAGCGCACTCACATTACAGAGTTCATCGGTCTCTCCTGATTCAGTCCCAGCAGACAGGGACAGAGAGGGGCATCTGATTGAGCGGACTATCGATGAGATCGGCGGCTACAGAGTATTTTGATGATGAAATAAAAAAATAGAATTTTCGAAATATCGACCTAAACGATGTGCATGTTTTTATGAAGTTGAGCATACGATAGCATGATCACGTTCATCTCTATACGATTAATTCATTTTATGTTAACTGTTTAGCCAAATATGAAACGTGTTATTTACATTTTCATGTTGGTTTACACTCACCTAGTAGTAGTGATCTCCCAGTTTCGAAGACGGTATGTACCTTTACCTTTTACATGGTCTCCAAAAAAAATGCTATTACCTGTCGAAGATCTAGGAAATCATCGATTGTTTCATCCTTGACCTCAACCGGTTCCTCTTTGATTTCATCCGCTGCGTAGTAGACACTCGACATGCCTGAAAGAAGTGATTACTGTTCAAGACAGAAGGAAATCTTCATTTCAAAGAGTCCACATTCATTGGCCAAATCTTAATCAGATACATTCATCGCAACAGACGATTGTAAATATATAACTACCCAAAATAACGCAGAAAGCTTTATCCGAAATCTTACGAACTAGTACAGTAGAAGCACTATACAAATCTTGAATGCTAAGGAAGCAAAAAAAGAGACAGAATTTCTATGATTCTTAACAGGTGAGAGGAAAACGAAACAAAACAGATGAACAAAACAATTGAAGACATTGTCACTGACTCAAGAAAAATAAATGTTCTTCCATCTTCTAGAAGGACTAGGCACATCGATTGGCTTTTCTTCCTCGATCGCCTTCTGATCTAGAGGAGATTCGCCATTCATGGGATCCATCTCATTCTCCCCCTTTTCAATCCTCTCCGCCGTTCCTGATGAGCTACTGGAGATATGATGATCGTGTGGAAGAGAAGGCCGAGTGGACGGAGCCTGATGATTGTTGATTTTGAGTTTTTCTAGCATGTAAATCACAAGGAATACGCTTATTTTTGTATTTCAGTTGTAAAAATGTACACATCAAAACATTTTACATTCACCGGAATTCCACTCGGTTCAGAAGGTGCAAGAGCACGGTTCAGAAAAGAAAAAGGCTTATCCTCCCATTCATCGCCCTCCGTTTCCATTCTTGCTGTCCTATTCGCGATATGATTCACCTGTGTGGGTGGAGGAAGTTGAGAGGTCGGACCAACGGCCTGCAAAAAATTTTAAAAAAAGCAAAAATATTAATAAATTAATAAGTGTTAAAGGGAGTTTGAAGTGAAATACAATTCTTTGTTTTTTCATTCCTTTCTGTTAATTATATTGAGTGAAGTAAAAAATATTTGAAAAATAATAAAAATAAATATTTAAAATAATTTAGCAAACCTACAGTAACCAATTAAATCATTCCGCCAGTTCACTTGTTGACTACTCCTGCTATCGAAAGTACGCGGGGGAAGCCACGCCCACTGGCCGGGGCCAGCCGGCGCTTGTCGGCGTTTTGCGCGTTTTCATCGAGTTTTATCGCGATTTTGCCATTTGAATTCACTTGCTCCAATTATATGTCGCTTCTATACCCCTCATTCGACGTTTTTGAACGTGGTTCAAGCAGCATGCGTTCACTTTACCGTTCCCGCGTTGTTTTTATGACTGATCGATCGTTTCCATAGTTATCTTGTCTTTGTGAGAGCGATCCTACCCCTTTTTTTGTTCAACTTTATTACAATAACAATCGTAGTACAACTGTGAAAACGTAAACGGTCAATTAATCGTTCTTTATCGGCTCAATCCGTGTCATTATCGGTTTCTCGCTCCCCGTAGTCACCCTCCTCTTCTTCCCCTCCATCACTTTCATTTCCATCCTCTTCTCCCTCCTCGTATTCATCGTACTCCATTCATCACCTTTCTCTCCCTCGATTTCCTCCTCTTGCTCGTTTCTTTTCTCGTACCACGAGCAGATCCCGTCAAAAACGAGGTCTGAGGGTACTCCGAGTCGGCGCTCCACTCTTGTATCTTCCAGTTGCTCGCGCACGCGTACACCCTCGACCAGAATCTTAATTTTACATTTTATTAGCGTACGGGAAATCACTCTTCAGTTTGTGTATTCTATCTCGTTCGCATGACTGGTGCAATATGATTGAAACGATTATTGTCTCGCGATGACTTCTCTCAAGTTTCGTTGCCTATGTGTTGCCATATCGCCATTATACATCTCGTCATTGTGATACTCATTCAGGTCAAGCGACTCGACACGAAGAGGGGAAGACGGACGAGCCGGCGAAAGAATTGGAGGAGGAGTGACAAGGCCGGCCTGTTATTTAATTTTGTTTCGTTATTTGTTTAGTTGAACTACCTTAGCGGCGAAAAGTAGATAATTTGTCAAGTTGACAATTTCTTTGGAAAGATTTAGAGAATCGAATTCTACAAATATTCATTACCGTGGTTGATATTTTGATGTTTTTTTCAGTATCGTTTCCTTCAAATTATATCATGATTGGCTCAACCCATCGAACAAAGCTGCATCAAGAACAACCAAAGTGATCTTCCAGCTGGAATCATGGACCAGGTTGTGATTTTCTATTTGACCAAACAATGAAATATAAATCTGCCAAGCGTGAAATTTTTTTAGAAAAAATCCTATGTGCCCTTTGTTAATTCTAACTCGTGGTTTATATATTAGTCATGTGCGATTTATCGATATGAAAACGCAATTAATCAATTGTGTGATTTTAGAATTCAGCTTTGATAGATCAAAACTTATTCTCAAAATTGGGGAAACTAATCTATTCCTTTCATGGCTGCACTGTTTGAATTCTTCGCCTAGTCGATTGGTAGGCAATAAGAGGGGGTGACATAAGCCCAACGGATTTCCAATTGCTGAATGTTCGACGTAGCTACTTGGAAATTGTTTCATTGCTACCAGTATGTGCTCCTCTTTATCACACTGATTAGATCTTGTCACCAGGTGGTGATGAGTTTCGCTTCCCACTAGATCGGTTGAATGGTGATAGAGTATGAGGAATCAAGAGATGGTTAACCGAATTTTATACTTTATTTCTCACACATGTAAGGGTACTGGGTAAAGATTCCATTCTGACAATTGATGGGAAAGACATTGTTTGATTAACGCTAACAACCATATCCAATCGATAGTACTTTGCGCAAGGATTTTTGTTCAAACATATGATCCAAAGAGCTGAACCTGACCCGAGAAACTGAGTTACAGTAGGTCCTTGTGTGAAGTAGTATTGATTGGATATGGTTGTTTGCGTTAATCAAACAATGACTTTCCCATCAATTGTCAGAATGGAACCTTTACCCAGTACACTTACATGCGTGGGAAGTAAAGTATGTAATTCGGTTAATCATTTCTTGATTCCTCATACTCTCTCACCCATAGGTGGGCACCATCGAAGCCAGCTGTGAAACACCCCCGGGTTTCGGATTGGACACCCCCGGTTTTGGAAAATTTTATCACAAAAACGATCATTTACGATCACCCCCCCCCTTTTTTTGACCCTAAACACCCCCGGTTTTCGATTTCCAGCTTCAACTCCCGCCTATGCTCGCACCATTCAACCGAGCGAGAGAGTGCAAAATGAAGAGACAATTACTCGAATTACGCACTATAGTGGGAAGCGAAACTCATCATCGCCTAGTGACAGGATCTAATCAGTGTAATATAGAGGAGCGCATACTGGTAACAATGAAACAACTTTCAAGTAGTTACGTCGAACATTCAGCAATTGGAAATCAGTTGGGCTTATGTAACCCCCTGCCATGACAGGGATCAATTAGTTTCCCCAATTTTGAGAATAAGATTTGATCAATCAAAGCCGAATTCTAAAATCACGAAATTTATGAATTGCGGTTTGTAATCGATAAACGCACATGACTAATATATAAACCACGAGTTAGAATTAACAAAGGGCACGTGTCCACGCCGCCAGCGACAGGGGGGTGCTGCGCATAGACGCACCGTGCGTCTGTGCGCAAGCATGAATAGGGGGTCATGGTAAAAATCGATGGTAGGTCATTGGTAGGTCAAGCGTACCCAATCGATAGTACAGTAACTGTAGATACCGTATATCACTACCGTGACCCGCTATTATCGCGAACTAACTTTATTTTTTTAAAGCCCTGGTACCGTGCGCAATCGATTCTACAGTACCCAAGTAACTGCAGTAACCCAGTTCCTTGGGTCAGACCCAGTTCGTTGGGTCAAACATTTTTCTAAAAATCCAAAATCGATTTTAAAATAATTTAAAAGTATCCTACCGTATATGTCATTATTGTATAATCATTTTATAACCAATTTTAGATTTTTAGAAAACTGTTTGAAATGTTTAGAAAAAATGTTTGACCCAAGGAACTGGGTTACGGTAGTTGCTTGGGTACTGTAGAATCGGTTGCGCTCGGTACCAGGACTTTTTAAAAATAAAGTTAGTTTGCGATAATCGAGGGTTACGGTAGTGATATACGGTATCTACTGTTACTGCACTATCGATTGGGTACGTTACTTATTCTTGACCTACAATGACCTACCATCGATTTTTACATGACCTCCTATTCATGCTTGCGCACAGACGCACGGTGCGTCTATGCGCAGCACCCCCCTCCCTCGCCACCATTCGTGGACACCTATGAAGGGCACATAGGATTTTTTATAAAAAATTTTCACGCTTGGCAGATTTATATTTCATTGTTTGGTCAAATAGAAAATCACAACCTGGTCCATGATTCCAGCTGGAAGATCACTTTGGTTGTTCTTGGTGCAGCTTTGTTCGATGGGATGAGCCAATCATGATATAATTTGAAGGAAACGATACTGAAAACAGCATCAAAATATCAACCACGGTAATGAATATTTGTAGAATTCGATTCTCTAAATCTTTCCAAAGAAATTGTCAACTTGGCAAATTATCTGCTTTTCGCACCTAAGGTATTTCGATTATATTACATTTCTGTCGTAACAAAAATGAACCAAAGATGATGACTATTCAGTACTTGTGTTTCACATGTTTCCCCAAAGTTGATTGTATCGTCATTGTGTGATGTGTGTATAAACTTTTTTTACATTCGCTAATATAGTTCGAATACTATGGACAAATACTGTTTACAGTATCATTATTTCCGGCTGATTGAATCGTATAAACTGTTTCATGCTAACCTCGTCCACATCCATCTCAGAGTCGGATACAGCGGGCGTAGAAGACACGGTAGGGTTACGGTATCGCTGCTGTAGTCGCTCAAACTGCCTTAGCGCGCATGTTCGGAGGGAGGGCGACGGATTAGGACGACGATGTTTAATTACGATGCTGGTGCTGGTTGTTTAATTAGTATAACTACTTCCAACGTCCATTAATCATTACAGTTCGTTGGTAAAGCTCGTTAGTGCAATGTAGTAGCGTAGGGAAGTGACGATAAAGTGTGGATAGACTCACATCCTTTGGCAGGCCAATTGGAGAATCAGAGTGCTCTGAGCACCATCGTATGCCTGCCCCCTGGTCTATCTTCTTCCGGTAGTCTGCTAGCTTTTCCTTGCTCTCCTCCTCACTCAACCCAAGACGCTCAATCCACCGTTTCTGTTATGCTTCTCGAGAGTTTGCAGGAAACTTTCGTAGTGTATCATCGACCAATGAACAGAGGTAACACGTTCGCTTTCGCTTCATTCCGGAATCCACCACTTAAGGTTATCGACGAATTTCTAAACGATAGCTAACGCTGTACGCCAGAAACTGTGTTATCAGGGGGAATATGATAATCATGTACATCTTTAGTTCAGATCGACATTATGAATGCAGAAAATACGCAGCAAATAATTAAAATTAAATAAAAATCAATATTCGTGAGCTACGGTAGAACAGTGGTGAACCGAGCGTGCAGCGAGTGTGCTCCGGGCGATCCCTCGCGTTCACCACTTTACGGCTCCGGATTTCTGACTTTGTTTGCTTCTAGTAGGTTCAAAATTAAACAATGAATTTTCTTTTTTTCTGTTTAATCATAACGCAAAACTGCGCTTTCTGAGCTCAACATGCCTAAACTGGCCAGCTCCCTTTAAAATATATTGCTTTCTCAAATAATGTATTTTGCACAACAATTAAAACGCTTTCACGATTGGTGTTCTTATTAGGGTGGCGAGGAATCATCTTACTCGCCCGCACTTGTCTACTTCCTCTCGCGGGTACCCTCTCTGTTCCCCTCTCTGCCTCTGTTTTTCTCTGCTTTTTCTCAGTTCGAAATTGCGAAATATGATATGCCTTGCACCGTTGAAATCAGTTCGACGAGAGCTATTGAGATCATGCTAAATCTAAAAAAATATTTAAGTCGGACACTTTATTTGAATGACCCCTTTATCATAGAACGTGCCTTTGCGTACACCTTGTGCGCGCCTTCATTTCCGTCAATGCTTGCTCTCTCCTAAAATTTGGTTCTCCCCGTTTCGCCGCTGGTTTAGGTCGTTTGTTTATTGTTTTGCTGATTGATATTGATATTAACTATTATTAACTAATTTCTTTCGCACTACTTGAGTTACTAGCGGGAGTTGGGCTTGTTGCGGAGAAGCTTTTTTCTCTACGCGTATCGTTTCTGCAGTCGTCTTGCTTCCTTTCGCGTCCTTTCCATCCTTGAATCTCTTCTTTCCTTTCCTTCCACAGTTATTGCCTGTCGGTTAGCCACACTTCTTAGTGAGGTGCTGAACTTCTGGCATATTTGTGATACAGAAGTTTTCTTGGCGTCTTTGTGCCCCAAGTCTTTGGTGTCTTTGTGACCCAAGAGTTGTTTAACTCGCTTGGTGCGGGCAGCAGTTTCGTTGGAGACGCCGGAGGCTATCTTAAACTGGGGAAAGTGCTCTCGCAACTTGTGACGTGAACAAATTATGTCCGTGATTTGACTCTTAGTCTTGGTGACTCTCTAGAAATTCTAGGACGGGCATATCAGTGCAAGATAGAGCCAGAGAATTTTTTTGCATTCGATAGTTCACGTCGAACTGATCACATTGCTTCTGATTTCTAAGCGTTATGCCCAGCAAGCGCACAAAAGTGCCTTGACCGGCATGTGACCCGCACTCAAACGGCTCACCCGTGAGGGAGGGGACAAAAAACAAAAGAGGGGCTCTGATCCGCACGACTCGAGTCTGATCCGCACTTGCGGTAAACAAGATGACCCTATGAGCCATTTTGCCACCCTAATTCTTATCAGGAGGAAGAAGAACAATAATGGAAAATGAAAATGTTACAATGGTCAAAAACCGCAGGATTTTCGTCTTATCTCCACAGAGATAACAGAAACGTTTCGCTGGGCACTAAAACATGAAAAAAGTTTTACTATGAGAGCAGAATGAGATGTAGAGCAGTAGCAGATCGTAATGGGATCGGCGCACAAGTAGGACTACATTTTCGACTTTTGTGTCTGGATAATAGATTCGAGAATTTGCTTTTTCATAAACGCAACTCACAGCCTCCGTTGATTGTTGTGAAGTCCCTAGAATGCCTTCTACAGATAATCCCGCGAACGTTGTACTTGATACGAAGGTCAATCTTCTTTCGTTGTTCCGAAGTCATCTGGTGAATACGCAAGTACTCATCTAATTTGAAAACAATGAATAGCATAGGTGCATCGAAACAGCTTCACGCAATTTGAATCTGTACGATCTAGCCTGATCTGTTTAGATAAAGAATCTGTTGGTATATCATCCTCGGCTCACAAGGTAATTTTGAAAATTTTCAATGCAAAGTAATGAGACTACACGTTTCCAAAAAAGATATTAGGTTTGGTTGCAAAACCAGGACATGTCACCATCTTTTGGAAGATGGATATTGCACCGTTACTAACAAGGGAGACCCAAAAGTCACCGGAGACCAATCCGAAGTTTGTCTATCCAGGGTGATACATACCGCCCTAGAGTATGTGCTCGCACTTTCGGAAGTTTTCCGATAGACCTACTAAGAGGTGATTTTTGATGTCGAAGAAATCGTGCGATTTTGTGTAGGCGTGATCCCAGAAGGGTTCCCAGGTTTCGCTGCCTTGCCGTCACAGCCAGAGTAGCCGACCAGGTAAGGCGCTAGGCATGGGAACAAAAAAGGGCTACTCTGGCTGTGACGGCAAGGCAGCGAAACCTGGGAACCCTTCTGGGATCACGCCTACACAAAATCGCACGATTTCTTCGACATCAAAATTCACCTCTTAGTAGGTCTATCGGAAAACTTCCGAAAGTGGGAGCACATACTCTAGGGCGGTATGTATCACCCTGGATAGACAAACTTCGGTTTGGTCTCCGGTGACTTTTGGGTCTCCCTTGTAAGCAACCGATCTACTCACGATAAGATTGTTGGCAAGTTGTTGAGCACTTGTTCGGTCTCTTGGAAGGGTGAAGTACGAGGACGTTTTGTGATGACAGACGAGACAGACACGAAACGATGGCTCCTTCTGTGTCAACTTTTTTTACTTTATTTTTATTGCTTTTTTAAAAATTATTGCTTTAAGCACTATGCCACATCATTGAGTTTAATTATACAATATAAAATGGAGGAAACAACCTCTTTTAAATGTCTTTCGCAGATGCTGACTCGATTTCCACTTTCTGCTAGTTGCTTTGCTTTTTTCAAGCTGATATTGGGTCAACTAAGATGTATTGTACTGACACCCATATGTAATATATGTAATAGTAATAATAAAATAATTACATCGATAAGATTGCCATAAAATTGTCGAGCTCTGGACGGATCCAAAGGAGTGATGTAGGATGAAGATGTCTTCTCTCCACACAGTTTACATATTTCTTCTTCACCACTTCCTGAACAAAATCTACTCGACAGAACGATTAACTTTTAAACATTTTTCCCTCATGACATCCTTAGCCAAAAAAAGTGATTTTACAACAAACAGTCTAGGTGATTAGCCATTTGTGATGTGCCGAAAGAAAATCTATATTTTCGATAAACCGTTAATAATAAATTCATTGAGCATATTATTTGTACATATCGCCTCTGCTACATACCACGAAAATAAATCAGTTTCATAAACTCCATACCTCAGTGCTCTCCAGATTGGGCTCAATGCAATATGAATTAGAAATATTTCCCGAATTAAGAGGACGAGAAGTTCCAAAGAAAGAGGATATTTTTTACAAAATACTTTTAACACGTGTATCACGAGTCAGTGAATGAAAAATTACCCCCTCGGGAACATTTTCAAAAAAGTTTTGCCAGAATCGACTCATATTATATTGTTAGATTACACTATGCATAAGATTTTGAAAAATTGAGGTTATTGGTCCCAGAGCCGGCTTTTAGGAATTTTCCGGTTTTCCATCCGGCTACGATGTGTCTCAGCTCCCAGATGAGCTAGAAAGATGTCTCTGGGCTCAAAATGTTTGGAAAATTATTTCCAATAACTTTTATGTTTTGTGCAAGTCCATTAGTCAAAAAGTAAAAATGAGCCGGATGAAAAACTTGTTTTGCTGTCAAAAAATAAATATTAAAAAACCCTGCTCCAATACACGATTTTCTACTCATACTTTTCACCAACAACAATATTTGAACGTTACAAGAAGAAAAATCGAAGATTCTAAAAAGTCATTTTTTTGACTTTTTCTTCATCGTGGCATGTTTGAGTAAAAATTGCCAAATTGAAGCCACTTCGAATTCAGTTTTTATATTTTTCTACCATCCATATAGACTTCTTCTTTCATAATTTGCATTAAAATTCTGTAGCAAGCTACCGCTTGATAGAGAGAATATTTATTTTTTGACAGCAAAACATGTTTTTCATCGGGCTCATTTTTACTTTTTGTCCAATCGGCTTGCGCAAAACATAAAAGTTATTGGAAATAATTTTCCACACATTTTGAACCCCATGCCATCTTTCTAGCTCATTTGGGAGCTGAGATACATCATAACCGGATGCAAAACCGGAAAATTCCTAAAAGCCGGCTCTGGGACCAATGACCTCTATTTTTCGAAATCTTAAGTCTAGTGCATTCTAACACTATAATACGAGTCGATTGTGGCAAAACAAAAAACGTAATACACGTGTTAAAATATCACTCAAAAAACAATTGATGTAACATATATTACTGAAAAATAGCTCACATCTGCAATAGGTTCTTCTTGTTTGATATCACAAAAATCAACAGGTTCGTCCTTGAACTCCGCTGTTTCATCCTTCAATTTTCTCGTGGTGTCACAAATGATCTCCTGAATAAAATATCAGCTTACTTAGAAAAACAAATTTTCTTGACTAACATCGGCAATAGCATCCTTCGGCTGACAGTCTACGAAATCATAGATCGGTTCATCCTTGACATCAACCGGTTCCTCTTTGATTTCATCCACTGCATAGTAGTCACTCGACATGCCTGAAAGAAGGAAGTACTAGGACAGAAAGAAATATCCACTTCAAATTGTACACATATACTGGAAAAACCTTAATCAGATACCTTCATCGCAACAGACGATTGTAAATATATAACTACATAAAATAATGCCGAAAGCTTTATCCGTATTCTTACCAATTAGTACAGTAGATGCACTATACAAATCTTAAATGCGAAGGAATCTAGGGAAAGACACAGCATTTCTATGATTCTTAACAGATGAGAAGAAAACGTAACAAAACAAATAAACAGAACAATTTAAGTCATAGTCAGTGACTCAAGAAAAATAAATGTTCTTCCATCTTCTAGAAGGACTAGGCACGTCGATCGGTTTTTCTTCCTCGATCGCCTTTTCATCTAGCGGAGATTCGAAATTGATGGGAGCCACCTCATACTCCTCCCCATTTTCAGTCCTTTCCTCCGCTCCTGATGAGCTACTGGAGATATGATCGTGTAGACGAGAAGGCCGAGTGGACGGAGCCTGATGATTATATATTTACATTTTTAACAGCTTGTGAATCACAATGAATAAGATTTTTTTTGTATTTCAATAGTAAAAATGCAAACATGAAAACATCTTACCTTCACCGTAACTGCACTCGGTTCAGAAGGTGCAAAAGCGAGGCTCAGAAAAGACAGAGTGGTATCCTCCCGTTTCTCGCGTTCCTCCGTTTCCATTCTTGATGTTCTCTTCGCGATACGATTGATCTGTGTGGATGGAGGAAGTTGAGAGGTCGGACCAACGGCCTGCGAAATAGCAAAAAATTATTAATATATAATTTTAAAAATATATTGGATATTAAAATTAGGTATTTTACACAATAGGTAACATGTTTTCAACACCTCTATTCTTATAAGCTTGAAGAAGAACAATGATGCAAATTTTACAATCGTAAAAAAATTCGCGTGTTTTTGCCCTCGCACGAAAAGGAAGTTGGCAAAATTATAATACGAAAAAGAATATCGTACCTTTCGCATATCACCAATGTGTGGTCGGGTATGCGTAGGCATGATGTTCTTGGGGATGGAATTAAATTTCTTCAGTCTCGCATTTTTCTTGTCCTGAATATCATTTTATAGAAGATGGGTCCAATTTAAAAAAAAAAATTCTCATTTATATGGTTTAGGAAAACACATGCTTATGAAACGTTCCTGTAAAAATAATCCAAACATCTCCCCGAAGTACCAAAACGATTGGTGAAACGTAGCATGCCTAACCGGCTAAGCGATAAATCACCGAAAGTGGGGAAAGACTCCTTTATATGATACTTCAAATATCATACCTCTGAAGTAACTTTTCTTTTCTTGGCGTAATGATCGAGACAGAAATAAGCACGAATCCCGTTTTTCTCTAATGCCTATAATAAAACTATTATTAAGAGAACAATTTTCAATAAAATATAATACACTGATCTTACCTCAACTCGTTCGTTGTCTCCCGAACTCGCAACGATAATTCTATCGAGGAACGCTTGTCTTTGCGCCGGATAACTCGGCGTCGCGTAGAATTGAAAAGCATATTTTCCGCAAAGGTAGCACTTCTGATTCGACTGAAAAATCGAGAGGACGAATCATGGTAGTTTGTGCTTTGTGTATTGAGGACCACTATTCATGTCAAGGCATGTGGGGGGGGGCGTAAGACAAGGGAAGGACTCTGGCGCCTTCTGCCATCGACGAGGGGGAGTTGGGGAAGGGGTTGGATCTTTGGGCTCATCCATCTTCTTTTGAATCGTTCGTTGTCACTTGACACATCTCTCTTGAGCATGCGGAAAGTTTCGCATGAAGTCGGACCGCTTCTCCTCTTTAGGTGCTTGCATTCTTCCCTTATACTAGTCGCTACTGAGATCGCATTCTTCATGAATCTTGCATCCCGGATGGCCAGTCCTCCTTAGAAGTTATAAAGAGGACACCTTCGATACCTTCATGTTCATCCCTGAAAGGACTCCTTCCATGTTCGAGATCCGTGGCTGATACCTCCGAAGTCTTGTCAGGGACTGGGGAGGGATTCTTGAGTCTTGATGTCAGTAGATGGACGAAAAGGGAGGGAAAAATCACCTCCCAATCGGAGAAAAATGTTGAGGGTCCGCTCACGACGACTGACAGAGGCAAGAATGGCATCTATTTGAGAATTGATATATTCAAAAGACAATAAGCATATCGAATACATTTCCACGCAATGCTCGCACTGATCGATTACGTATTTCCACATTTGGCTATACATTTCATCGATAGACTTTACTGTGAGAATAGAATGCGTTGCAACGTGGTGTACATGGTAAATTTAAAGTACTACAATATTCGCGGAACGGGAAAATAGTTAGCCGTGAATATTTTCCCGTTCCGCCAATATTGTAGTACTTTAAGAAGTTTATCATGTACACCACGTTGCTACGCATTCTATTCTCACAGTACAACTATGAATCTCGAATTTATTTCAAAGCATTATAATATTTAAAAAAAAGAGGATGCGCTAACCTCAAACTGCATCGGTGGATTGGTAGTGTAAGAATGGGCTAGAGACTTTGAGAGAAGAGGTCCGCTCTGATCGATCGTGATAGTATTCCTGTAAGCATGAGGAAAACTGCAAATGTATTTGATTAAAAAAAAAACTAAATAGATTATCGTGCTCCCTTGGAATCTTAAACAAAATAAATAATTTGAATGGTGTTAAGATGTTCTTTACCACGCACCGAATGCAATTCTCCTTTTCCTTCATTGCTCCACTGCTTCCACCTTCCACCTCATTTACTGGATAGCTAATCGTATACATACTCCCTTGTTCACGCAGGACCGGTCGGTCAGCGATGTGACTACTACAGATGTATACTTGCACCTCGATCTTTTCGAGAGCCTAAAATAGCATTGGCAAAGTCAATATAATCTAAATTAAAGAAAGCGTGGTAGTAGGCAAGAGTAAATACGAAAGATTTTACCTTAGATTCCTGATTACTACACTTGATCCTCTTGAGAAATTCATTTCGAGTCCTCACAAGTGCCTAAAATATAAGATTTTCAGAACAATAGAAATAAAAATGAATGTACGAAATAGAATGAGAACATTTTGAAAATGAATCATAGACACGTACATTATACTTCCTCAGTTCACCACTGCTGCACTGTTCTCTCCTGAGTAAGTCGGTTCGAGTTTTGCCCCAAGCGGGAATGACGTGAAAGGCGTTAGTCAATTTTCCACAGAGATAGCACCTCTTCTGAATCGGATGGTCCATAATTGCTGAAGTTGCAAATTCATTTACCGTATGGCCATCGACAACGCGATAAGTCTGATCGATCGGACGAGAAATACCAGTAGACGGGCAGTATATCTGAAAGTAAACTTTAAAAGGAGCACTAGGTCGGATAAGAACTATGATGCCATGTCGCCTTGATATATCAAAGGCGGCATGGTGTCATATTTCTCATCCGACCGAGTGCCTTTAAAAGGCGCCTGTACAAGTAGGACAGAACATTATGAATGAGTATATAATAGATTATCGAATAAAAAACTCACATCGGCAATCGGTTCTTCTTGCTTGATATCATCAAACTCATCAATTGGTTCCTCCTTAACGTCCACTGGCTCCACTTTTACCTCATTCGGTTGATCATTTTTGAATAACGGCACATCCTCCACCACTTCATCAGATTGCATAGCTTGGCCGATTGGCTGAGAGATCTATGGAAATTTCGTTGGCATAAATAAACATAAATGAAGGTAAGTCGAAACAAAAATTTAGTCACTCAATTTCATTGAAAATCAGTAAGGAACCAAAGTAAACCATGGAATAAATTGAGTTTCAATAAAACAAACAAAAGTAATAAAAAAGTGATGCTCACGAGGTAATTGATCGGCGTCATATTTCTTTCCTCTCTTTCTTCAAACATTCGTCTTCGCAACATTTGAGGGAGAAGCCCGAACGCCTTCCTGATCTCACGACACACATCCTAAATTTAGGATTCGATTTTAACATATGCACGAGCTATATAAAAATCAATATTCTACCGAGTCGGCAATACTACGCTTTCAAGTGAGGTGCTCTACCCACTGAGTTACTATTGGACAGGGGCCATGTCTCGCTACATGTTCACTCACGTCCAATGTCTGTGCGGAGATCACCGACATTCCAGATCTCCGGTCACACGCATCTTTACAATCCTGAGTGATATCACTTGCGATGTTGTCCATCAAATCGAGAATACTGAGAAAGAAAAAATTACAATTTAAAATTGAGATGGCGATTATGATGCATCATGTTCTTGACGAACTACTCCTGATTTGGAGTCATGTTAAGGAACAACAATTTCGATTTGAATACAAATGCTTAGATATACTTCATGCATCATTAGATGCGCAGGTAAAGAAAACGAAACAAAGAATATTACTGTGACATGAAAATAAGAACAACTGACGCGTTGATGCGTTCTCCTACACATCCATCCACATCCCTCGTGAGTTCAGAGGCATCATTGATAGCTTCATTGAATTTCACAAAGTAATCTCCACATTGATTTACTTGCATGGCTGAAAAACGGGCTATATTGCATGAGTGAAGCATAGAGAAGCAGGTAAGGTCAATGAGTTGTGCTCTATTGCCTAGCCACAGGAGGATCGAGCAGGCGTAATTTGACATGTTGGACAGCTATAAAGAAGGAGTCCAAATACAACTCAACAAATAAAGCGCAACCAGAAGGTAGAAGATGCAATCATTGATGGAATTAACCACAAAACTAAAACTGGGCACGACAAAATGAGAAAATCGATTTTTTTAAACTGTAAAAATTGTCCCTGTTAATTGCAATTTAGAGACCGAACGAAATATGGTTATCGATTTTGTATTCGGATGGTGCAGGAAGGGTGGGACAAATCAACAAACCATATCATTTTAACAGGGCACGTCGATTTTACGAGAAAATCGCAACAACTAATTTTTCTCGTGCAACCAATCTAATAAGCCGCAAGGTATTATATTTCTGGAACAACACCAGATATTCAAAATAAAAATTCTCGAAAACAAAACTTTATCATAGAAACAGAACAATTGACAACATTTGTATTCAAAAAAGTGAAACAATTTCAGGAAAACGAGTAAAGTGTTAATGATCTTCTTGTAGATTAATGATTATTTACTCTCCACTCATTTCTTGCACTTATGAATGGAAAAGTGACGAGCATCGCACTGCAAATCAATAATTTTGTAAATAAAAAAACAACAAATAATATACAAATATTCGAACATGCTTACGAGAAATGCAATGTAAAGATCGAAGATAACGAAACAATTTTACCTCCTGATTGTGCCTCTGAAGAGCTCTTGTGTTAGAACGAACCTTGAGGCCACATGCGCACTTCAGATAGATGCCATTCTGAACATGTTTAGTAAGTTAGCATGATCTTTAAGAAATGAACCGTTCGAAGATCCGAATTGTGATGCTCCTTGATATGACAAACATATCCCAGAATAGTCGAGGGATACATCTGGAATTAAAGTGGTCAAACGCTTCGGAATTTCGCTGACATAATGACAGATATTATACACACCCTACGTGTTTTACAGTTTAGATCATTTATCTATACTCTCTCATCTTCTATCATAAATGAATACTCACATCACATTGATCGCATTTCGGAGTGGTCTGCAAATGCAATAGATTTGAACGAAACACAACAATTATTTATGAAAACAGATGTACCTTAGCATCAGTGAGTCTCCGAATAGGCCCCTTTATCTTGCGAATCACAGTAGTATTGGAACAATCGCACTAAAAATGACAATAAAAATATGAGGAAAAAAGTTATTAAAGCCAAAACCATAGAAATGTTTGCTGCACTTTGACTATCTGTTGCGATTTCGTTTTATTTATAACAATATATTTTTCCTCACCTTGCGACTATGTTCATCCGAGACAGACTCTTGACCGCATTCACAAAGGAGTGCGAGACCAGACTTAAACAAATATACTCATAAAATTAACTTAAGTAGTTAACTGTACCAGATAAGGAGTGGTAAAATGCTTCCTTCTGAGATGATACAACCACGAACAGAGATAGCGTGTGATAAACTGGAAATTATAGAAAATACCACATTCTCTGGCGTACATGATTCGCACACACGACATTTACAAAGTCCTCGGAAGTCGTTTATAATGTTTTGCACAAAATTGTAAGTAAATTCTTTCGATTCCATTTACTACGGATTTATTTCAAAATTTCAAACTAACATCGCACTCAGGACACTCCAAATCCGTCTTGTTCATCTTCGCCACTCGACTCGCCCTGCCTGATCTTGACGGCGACCGTGATTTCTTCTGCGATGTTCCGATCTGCAACAGATTATACATTACAATTTTTTTAACAAACACTTTTCCAAGTGTTCAGGTTGTTAAGGGATAGAAGTGCTCGTATCCATGGTCTCTCAACTACATCAAGGACATGATTGAGAAAGAGGGGGAGAGGAAAGATCATGATGTCAGGGACAACACAAAGTAAGAGAAATGAACTAACTAAAGGCACTAAAGGCACTAAACTCACTAAAGGCTCAAAATCCGAGCTAGAGTCCTCTCCATAATCAGTGGATTCCTCAGAATCTTCCCCAGAATCAACAAATTCATCAGAATCTTCATCGAAGTCAGGGTCTGAATCTGGATCAGAATCCATCATATTCTCAGTTTTCACTGGACGTGAAATTCTCCTCAGCGGTCTTCTTTCCATATTCATTTCTCCATTCTCAGAAGTTTCCTTCAAAAATCACATAAAAAGTAATTTGTAAAGTTACACAAACAAACACGACATTCGACAAGTCATCTCAATGCAAATAAGACGGAATAATCTCACTATTTGATAGTCGAAATGCTCCCCTTTAATGAATCTCATTTTGATGAATTTGCGAGCGGGAAACTGAAAGATGCTGTGGTATTCGTAGTTAGATAAAGATACCTGATCATGGGGATTAGAAGGAGATCCGTCGACTATTTCTTCTTTCGGTTCTCTTTTCGGAAAGAGTGGTGTGGGAATCGGAAAAATATAAATATTAATACAATATCTTCATCATATTTGAAATAATATGATATTTCACAACGTAGGTCAGATGCTAAATGAGCAATATTTGAACTAATCTTCCTAACTCTCGTCAATATTGTAAATGATCATACCTTATAGTAGTCATCCAAAGGCTCAATCTTCACGAAACCCTATAATAAAGTTCGCAATATTTTTAAGTGAGGAGCTTTGCAAACCTTTGGTTTCCTTGGTAACAGCTGTCTTTCCTCCTGTTTCAGGATCTTATGATATCCTTCGGAATCGTCCATGAAATAGTCAGCGTACTTCCGAGGTCGGGAGACTACTCTGGACGACCTCGTTCGTTTCACATCTTCTGACTTGAGAAGAACCTGAAAAGAAGATGATCGTTCATGAAATAAATTAACGTCGCTTTCCGAAAATTATGCCTGGTAAGTGTGCTACTTCAAATTAACTCTGTCTTATTAAGATAAACACATTTTCTGTCAAAAAATAAAGGGTTCTTCGAACTCACAGTGGACATATCTTTCAGTGATGAAGTGGAGCTGGAGAGCCCATTTGAAAACCCAAATGAATTCGATTGTCGAGCAGATGTCTGGAAATGTAAGAAAAGTTAATAAGAATGAATGCATGCATCGCGCCATTGAGCGTAGATAAAATTTATAAATCAGATGCAAGGTACTGGATAATTGGAAATAAGATATACCTCAATATCGTCGTGAATGTCTTCCTCCTTGCAAACCTTGTCGTTTGACTAAAAATTCGATAATTTTAGATACCTTCAACCATAAAATAATCAATAAAGTCACCGCATTCTCAACAGAATTCGTATCAAACAGCTCGATAGGCTCTTCTTTCGGCTCTTTCATAACTTCTGTAGGTCGAATTGATCTCTTTTGCACTAGGTCACGGACCTGAGAATCGTATAACAGAGAATAGGATATGAGTCGAGTTATTCATGTGAGATTTTAAAAATATTTAGCAAGAAATAATTGATGAAATATTTAATCGATGCGATAAATTAACCTCATTATCCGAAGGCATCAGTGGGAAATCCAGCGGCTCTTCCTTCGGTTCAGGCATACTGAAGGTAAGTTTTGCTAAAGATTTAATTTCACGCAGAGGTAGACAAAGCAGATGCATAACTGCTTTCCGCACATAAAATACAGTAAGAATTTTGAAAAACAGGTTTATTTGCTCTTCATTTTAATAACAAGCAATTGACAACGTCGAGAATCAGATAAAAACGATAAAAATGATTGAACAAGCCCAACAGGCAGTTATGAACAGAATCAGCGCTTACAGATGGAACTAGTCACGATATATTTCGAGATAGAATCAACTATCAGTTAGCAGACAATGAGTTCGAACTGTGATAAAATTTTGAGTGATAACAAGCAAGACTGGAGTTAAAATGGACCAAAAAACGAAGAAATTTAGAAATTTGAAGAGAAATTTAGAGACGGTGAGAGGGGGCCTGGATGTTCATCTTCATAACTCGGCTCATATCCCATTCTCTTCCCCGCCAGCGGATTTCTGAGATAAATCAATATTAAAAATAGACCGATATATTTATTAATGGGTGTATAAACGAATATTTGTATTCTAATCAATTCAAAGTGGACCAGAGAAACGAAAAGATCCTTTCTCGCACACCTCCTTAGTCTCCCATCCTTCCACTCCGTTTATCTCCAGGCTGGCCACCTACAAAGATTAAATTGTTGACAAGAGATATGTTTATTCTCACATCTCAAAGGGAATTACATCGGAAGAGAACGTACCGGATGAGAACCAAAAAATGGACTCTTTTGTAGACTTTCACAGAAGCGCTTGTGACACTTTGGGATCCTACTGTGAACATGCTGGAGACGGGTACGTTTTTGGTTCTCATCCGACCTAGTGCCTCTCAAAGCTAAAAGATATGCAATGGACGGAGTTCGGAACGGAGACCGGATGATCAACGACGATGATAACCAAGCATAGTACTCTTCTGTAGGATTTATGCCGAAGACTTTTCGACAATTTGGGAACATACTGTGAAAATCCTTCAGAAGAGTACTATTTTTGATTAGATGAAAGTTATCATCCGAGCAAATGCCAGATCGGAGGTTAGCTCACGTTCGCATACTCGACCATGCCTTTTCATCTGTGATGAGAAAGTAACAATTGATTCAGGCATCCTAACATACATCTTCAAACATATATCCAGGCATCTTCCACTCAGTCCCATCTAACCCAGTACATATTTATTTATTTATTTATTTATCGTACACCACGTAGGTGCTTCATCAGTTACAGAAATGTGCGAGAATGAGAGGGGATAGCGAGATAAGAGAAGAGAAGAAAAGAAACGTATGGGGGAAGAAACGTATGGGGGAGAGATATACAAATGAAGGGCTCAAAAAGGAGATTAGCTCACATTCGCATACTCCTCCTGGATGTGCTCGGCACAGAAGAACGCACGGCTCCTGGAGCACATCAGCTTCTGAAAAGAGAGATTTAAATTAATGGTCAAACACTCAAATTATACCTACACATATAATTTTCACTATATGAAGTTAAATTAAAATAAGGATGTCATCACGAAAAAGAATGATCTGTACCAAGATACCCAGAGCAGACCTCATGAAACACTTGTTATGTTATGAATTATGTTAAGAATACCTCGACAATGGCCTTCTCTTCTCTCGTTACATGGATCACTCGTCTGAGTAGATCCTTACGCAGTGCCCGGTTAGAAGGCACAGCGGCATAGTTGTGCGTATATCTAGCACACAGAGTGCACTTCACACCCTGAGAAAATGAATTGAAAACCCTAAAATAGGATACACAAAATATTTTTTGTTTTTTTTTACTTCTCTCGGGCTCGCTGTGCTCCTAGTATTGTTAGGTGATCTATATTCCACAGTTTTTAAGCCGTGCGAAAGAAAAAATGACTGATCAACTCACATTGAATTCCTCAGCATCGAATGTGGTCAGCGGATCGCCAGGAAGTTTCACATACGGTCCCTATAAATGGGGGAATAACATGTTCCGAGAAAAACTTGTGAAAAATAACATTTCGAGTTCTTCAAATTATTTTACATTGAAATACAACGGAAGATGGTTTGGATCTCAAAAAATATGACATGAGTGATATCGATCCCCACCTTCGATTTCTTCTTGATCTTCTTCGGCTTGTCCATACTGGCGAGAGACAAGTCAGCAGCCTAGAAACATCAAAATATTGGGGTGTCCGGAAAGTTCGTATAATTTTTTTGTTTTTATTTTTTATTCAATGCTTTACAATTCTCAGTGACCAATGTATGCCCCCTTCTTTCTCACTACCTCCCTCCAGCGATTGGGCAGGGTCTCGATTCCTCTCTTCCAGAATGCGGATTTCTTCGAGACCGCCCAGTTCACGAAAGCCCTCACAACTTCATCTCGATTCTTGAACTTCTTTCCTTTGCAGAAGTCAGATAGAGAGGGCGGAAGCAGTGGCAGTCGCATGGGGAGAGATCCGGGGAATACGGTGGATGGGGAATCCTCTCGATCTTCAGCTCGTCCATTTTCTTCTGGGTCATCTTCGCTCGATGTGGGCGAGCATTGTCCATCAGAAGAAGAATTTAGCCCTGGTTCAGGAGTCTGGGAGGGACTCTGATCGCGACATCTTCCAGTTGTTCAGAGAAGAGGTCGGCATTGATGCTGGTGCCAGGGGCGAGGATCTCCCAGTAGATGGGACCGAGCACTGAGAAGAAGAAGCAGAGGAGTTCCTTCTTTCCGTGCTCTTCCTTCTTCTTTTTTTCCTTCTTCTCATCTGCATCCACCCATTGCAGTCTCCTTACAGGGTTATCGTACGTGATCCACTTCTCATCTGTAGCGATGATGGAATTGACCCATCGAAGATTGGATCTACGATGGAGTAATTCCCGACAGACTTGAACACGATTTTTTAGCTGTTCGGGGGAGAGGTCATGGGGAATCACTTGTGGGAGTTTCGGCTTCTTCCCAGATCGATGGAGGATATCGGACACCGTTGATCTGGGAGTACCAGTATCCTTCTTCAACTCACGCACACTGGCCATGGGCTTGCGCTTCAGTGTGCGGAGAACGAGAGGCTGATCGAGGGAGGGAGGGCGTCCAGAGCGGGGTTGATCATCGAGACCAAACTCCCCTTTCTTGAAGCGGGAGAACCACTTATAGCAGAAGGGTATGGAGGGGGCGTCAGCTCCTTCCGACTGGGCCGGGGCATAGTGGGCCTCCTTCACGGATCGGCCAAGACGGTAGTAATGAAGTAAAACTGCTCGGAGGTAGAGATGGGAGTCCATCACAAGAATCAATGTAGCAACTAGGAGACTGATTAAATCCTCTCACTACTCAACGTCAGAATGATGCAATACATTGTTGACAAACTGATTGCGCAATCACTGCATTTGATCGCGAACTGACTTTTTTCCGAAGCATTATACGAACTTTCCGGACAGCCCAATATTATCCATTTTTTGTTAATACATAATAAAATAGTTGTACGCTACCAGTGCGATTCTGCCTAAACCTCTGCCCCACCCGATCGCCACTTTTTTGGGAGCCTCTCAATCTCATTAGCCTTTCATAGTGGTAACGCCGCAGGGATATGTGGAGGTTACGGGCCATTATAACGAAAATGTTTGGCTTAGAATGTGAGAAGCATGTTATTCGCTCACCTTGGATTCCTTCTTGATCTTCTTCGGCTTGCCCGTCTTGGCCCGAGGAATTGTGCGAATCTGTAAATATCAAAATACTGATTAACACGCAGCTGCTATCTAGTTGTTTCTATCTCACATTACTAGTTTTCGTGTTTTGGCATAACAATTTCTACCTTGAACTGGTACCATAGGATAAATACAATCTCTAATTACCCATCTACGAATACCTGCTTCTGCTTGGGGATCTGGTCCGAAACGCGAAGATGATGCACGCAGAAGTTTGCTGTCCACGTGTTACGAGTCAATGCCTGGACATACACAAAATATTTTAAAAAGTCATAATTGACCCTAATTAACGAATTTAGTAAATTAACCAACCCTAACTGAGAGCAGTTCAGACTTTTTCGATGTGATCACACGGGCTAGGAACGGCGCACGTTCTTCCGGGTTAAGAGGAGTCGCATGGTAATGGTCCATGACCGAACCGCACAAGTAGCACATTTTCACTGATCCGCTCAGAATCGGCAGAGGAGGAAATTCGGCCACAGTGGAGGAAAGCACCTGAACACCAGCATTACAGTCCCGTTTTACAATATGTTTACTTCCTTTTAGATTCAAGAAACATACTAATGTCTCTGCTAAGAAATATGTCCTCATTATTAAGTGAACAAAAGAATGAGCAGCATAGGAGCTCAATAACTGAACATTTCGCATGCAATGCCCCATGGACTATATACGACAGCAAAACAGATTAGGAATAAGAAAAATGTATAGATGCACACGAAGAAATGACTTGTGATCTCATGTGAACATTATATTTTATTTATTTTTCGTTACTATTCACACACGGGCCTTTCCTTACGCGTTTTCACAGCAAAGCTCGGAGGACAATTCAAATATGTATTAGTTAGTAGAGTAGCAAACCTGAGATCTCCTAGTCCGCTGTCGTTTCCCGTGTCCCGTTGTCTGCTCATACGCGTCGGAATCTTCCATGAAATAGTCAGCGTCCTTCCGAGGTCTCGACACTACTCTGGACGATCTCGTTCGCTTCAAATCGTCAGAAGACTTGGGTTGAACCTGAAAGAAGATTGTCGTTCATGACATAAATAAATATAATTTTCCGAAAATTCAGGATAGTGTGCTATCCTCGCTACTAAATAATTTGTTTTTTATCACGATAACAAGCAAATGTGTGTGATTCAGGACTTGATAAACTCACAATTCCCGTCAAATATAAGTTTGCCGAACTCACAGTAGACATTCCATCCAGTGATGGAGTGAAGCGGTAGATTTCATTCGGAAACCCAAATGCATTCAAGTCGAATCGTTCAGATACCTGAAAATGTTGTACAAATTTATTTCTTTTTAAATGAATTCACGCATTATACGCAAGACACTGTATAACTGGTAAACAAAAACCTCAATATCGCCATCTTCCTCCTTGATAATAATGTTGTCTGACTGAAAGCATAGATATTTAATATATTTTCAAACCTAAAATCAGACGAAAATCACCTCATACTGATCAGAATGTGTATGAAAAAGCTTGAGCGGTTCTTCTTTCGGCTCTTTCATACCTTTACGTGGAATCGAATTCTGCAAAAAATGCACTATACAAAATCAGTTTTTCGTGTGATAATCTATATTTAATAAGAGGCAAATAACTGAGGAAATGTTTAATCGATACAATAAATCAACCTCATTATCCGAAGGCATCAGTGGGAAATCATCCAGCGGCTCTTCCTTCGGTTCCAGCATACTGAAAGTTAGTTTAGCTAGCGAGTTCAGGCCCAGAGGTATAGAATGCAGACGCACAACTGCTTTCCGTACAATACATACTGTTGTCCATTTTAGAAAAAAAGTTTATTTATTCTTCATCTAAGTAACAACATAGCAGGCTAACAAAGGTGAACAATCTCAACAAGCAGTTAGGACCATAAAATCAGCGCTTAGATGGAAATAATCACGAAATATTTCGAGAGAGAATCAACAAGCGCTGAGGCTCAAAAATGAATTAAGAATTAGTGAATTAAGGGAAGGGATAACGCGCGCGGAATTGTGATCCATGCGGCGCCGGCCGTTGAGAATGCATCATCAAAGTATCTAAGTAGGTAAGGAAAGAAATGTACAAGTGATGATAATGAAGAATAGAATTTAATAAATATCAAGAATCATTTAGTGACGGTAAGAGGGTCCTGGATGATCATCTTCATAACTCTGCTCATATCCAGTCTCCCATCTTGGCAATCTGTTCATCTCCTGGCTGGCCACCTACAAAGAGTTAATTATTTACAAGAAATTAACCCTTGATTCTCAGTTCCAAGCATCTCTGTCATGCATCTTCAAACATACATCCAGGCATTTTCCGGCCTGTCTCATGTAGTCCAGCAGATATGCAAATGAGTCTATTCGGATCGGAGATTAGCTCACGTTCGCATACTCCTCCTGGATATGCTCAGCACAGAAGAACGCGCGGCTTCTGGTGTACATCAGCATCTGAAAAGGGAGATTTTAATTATTGGGCAAACAGACAACTTATTCCAAGAACGGGCATAATTTTGAATGAATAATTACCTGAATAATTTTACATGAATGAATCTGTTCTAACATATTTCTGATACATTTGAAATACACAAATGTTAAAAACAAACGAAAGGAAACATCGCACATCCATGTCACGAAACAGTTGTTATGTACACCTAGAAACCCAAAACCGACCTGATGAAAACGTATTGACATACCTGGACAACAGCCTTCTCTTCCCTCGTTACATGGATCACTCGTCTGAGTAGATTCTTACGCAGCGCTCGGTTAGAAGGCAAAGCGGAGTAGGTGTGCGTATATCTGGCACAGAGGCTGCACTTCACTCCCTGAGAATAAGAGTTGAAATGGGATACCCAAAAGTTTACACATACAGAGGACGTACTCCTCACAGTGTTTCAGATACATGGCGACAAAGGATACAGCGAACTTGGAATTTTGCCAAAAGAATACTGTAGTCTCTTCAAATCGCTTACTCTCTCGTTTTCCTCTCTTTCTTTTTCCATTGACTCTCGCATTCTCGGACTTCTCTCGCTTAGATCCGCGCTCGAATCGCTGTGTTCCTAGTGTTGCTACGTGACCTTTGTTCCAAGGTTTTTAAGCAGCACAAAAGAAAAGATGACTGATCCACTCACTTTCAATTCCTTAGCATCGAATGCGCTCAATGGCGCGCCGGGACATTTCATGTACGGTCCCTATAAATAGGGAAATAACATTTTTAGGAAATAAATACCCACGAAAAATAGCATTTACAGTTTATCAATTTGTTTTACAATGAAATACGACTACAGATGGCTCTCAAGAAAAAATGAATGAACATTGATACCGCTCACCTTCGATTTCTTCTTGATATTCTTAGGCTTGTCCATCATAGCCAGAGGATAGGTGCCAATCTGGAAATACTAATGAACAAATTTTTAACCCCCAACATTAGAGCTCACGATCTTTTAAAAAAAAATCGATCCCTGACCATTACCAATAACCCTTATTTCAGAACACAATTATGTAGGAAATATATTTTTGACTATCCGAGACCCCTGCCAGGTGTTACGATCTCCCGTGGACGGTCTCTTAATTCAATTCTAGCGACAATATTCTACTCTGCTTATAGTCATAAATGGTATATCACGGATCTCCTGTAAAAATGTAGGAAAATGGGAACCTTTTGCGACAGTTTAAAAACAAAGTGTCGTAATTTTGTTGAAACAAGTCGGACTGGGCATTGTGAGGGCGAGGATAAAGTATTTCCACTCAGATTTGCGAAATTTGCATGTTGGACGGAATTATGACCTACAACTTTGGAGGGCCGTATCTCCGTTGAATTTTGACCTACAGTAGGTCTCACCGTAGGTCAAAATCCAACGGAGATACGGCCCTCCAAAGTTGTAGGCCATAACTCCGTCCAACATGCAAATTTCGCAAATCTGAGTGGAAATACTTTCTCCTAGCCCTCACAATGCCTAGTCCGACTTGTCTCAGCAAAAACGAAGATCAATTTTTTTTAGCTGTCGTGTGGGTTCCTGCAATCTTACAGAAGATCCGTGATATTTCAATTCTACATGTGAGCAAAACTGGGTAGATATCCGTGCCTCCCATACTTCTTTTACAGGAACCTTTTGACATCGACCTATTTTGAGGCGAAATTTCATGCCAATTCAGTAACAAGTTCAGAAAATTGAATGGTGCTCAGAAACAATAACGAGCTAAGAGCTGAATCTTGTATGCTTACTAGACAGATGTCTGAGTAACAACCATGCACGATTTTATGGCCATCGAATAAATGCAAAAGATGTGGCGCCCTGGAGGAAACGGTCACCATATTTATGGGCAACCCTGTATAATATATATTGGCGAATGAGCCATATATAATCTCTAATAAACGAATACCTGCTTCTCCTGGGGAATCTCATCCAATGTGCGGAGGTGATGTACGCAGAAGTAAGCCGTTGCTATGTTCCGTCCCAATGCCTGAGAATGCACTAAATATAGAGAAAACGCTTAAGTGATCCTAATAAACTAATTTAGTGGATTAACCAACCTTAACTGAGAACAGGTCAGACTTCTTGGAGCTGATCACACGGGCTAGGAAGGCCGCGCGTTCCTTCGGATTACGAGGAGTCGCATGGACATGGGCTGTAACAGCACCGCACAAGTAGCACATTCTCACTGCGCCGCTCAGAACAGACAGAGGAGGAAAGTCGGCCACAGTGGGGGATAATACCTGAACAAAAGTATTACACTATCCAGCCTTGTCGTATTTCTTCTTTTATATTCAATAGCACTAATATATCAAGTAAGTAACATGTCCCAATTGTTTAGTGAAATGTGGAAAAAGCAGAAGAACAGTTCGAATGCCGTGTATAATGCATAATTACGACAATGTCTAGATAAGCAGAGTAAGAAACGCGACTTGCGATCTCATCTAAGCAACACTTCTGTTCATTCACTGTCCTATTTAGAGTGTACGTTTTATTCGCATTATTGCGTAAAAAATTATGAAACAATTTTACCTGCCTACTCGTCAATAATGTTGAATAACTCACGTCGGCCATCGGTGCTTCCTCGACTTCCATCGGTTTCTCCTTGGGCGGTTCATAATTATCCAATTGTATCGAGATGGTGGCCGGATCCTCTGGGAACTCCATGGGATTCTCTTCAGCTCGCCACTGCGTTTCATCAGCCAGGATCGGAGGATCATCATCCATGTCTCCGGATTCCTGAACAGTTGCAATTTGCGGGCGGTTCAAGCGTTTTTCTTTCTAGGATGGCAGAAATATTTTACAGAAATAAATTCAAAACTTTTTTTAAAATTGAAAGCAATGCTACGCATGAACTTAGGTCGCTCTTCGAGAAACACCCGCTTGTTTTCCAACCAAAATATGGATATAAGCTATTTCATCGAAATAACATGACTCATAGCGAGGCAATATACTTGGAAAAAATGGTTTAAATCTGCTTTACCCAAAGCTTACCTCCATCGATTGGTCCATGGCATAAGTGTGATCATCCATCGTCGCGGAGCAATGAGGAAAACCAGTAATCTCTGAAAACTATATTTAAATACTTAAAATTATAGTAACAATACATTTTTCAAAAAAAATATAATTTAAAAAATATCTGCATCGACTTCAACGACACTCATCAGTGGAATCGACAAAGAAATAGCACAAATCTTCATTAAGAAAAATTAACAAAGCGAAACATCAACAACTAGTAACGCTAACTTAGCTGAGGTATTTACGTCGGGAACAAAAAGTCGTCAGAAGCGAAAAAATCATTTCCGAATTAGCGAAACATGTAATGTAACACAAAAAAACGATACACAGAATGGTTTAAAAGTAGTGGAAGCACGATACATATTCATGAGTATCTAGCCACGTTCGGTAAGGTTGGGCATCTCACTATCCATTAGGTTCTCTTCAATATCCATCAGATCGTCTTCGAGGTCGAGGTTCGGCATATCGCGTGCAGTTTCAATTTCTGAAATTACTAAGATGAGCTTTAAGCATATTCAAGGAAACTTCCTTCGACAAGAGGCTAAAGTAGGGCTATCACTTCTTAATTATACGAGATAGTTCATAGAATGAAGAAGACGATGTATCATCGAAATCTGCCTATGACTTACCCATCTTCTCGTATTCGCGCTCCAGTTTCGGCATCTTCATCAGAGTGCTAGGGACTGAAATTAAAGAGAGCAATGTTAAACTATTGAAGAAAACTTCACATTTTCTCTCATTCGTGGTGTTGTATAGGAATCCCAATAATAGCTAAATTCCCTAATTTAAATATTCCTATACACAATTTACTCAGTTCTCGATTACCTCTGTTCGAATCTTACTGTAAGTCGTATCTTCAACCTGCTCACACATTTTCGGCGCAACTATTTGCGCAATCCGCGATTTCTCTCTCGCTCCCTCATTCAGTCTATCTTTTTCCCTCTCTCGCGAGCTGTGAACGGCTCTGTTCCTCTGTTATTTATTTATTGTGGATATACCTTGCGTTTACTCCGTCCTCTCCCGTCTACCACGACACAACAAGGGACGCGGATACAACACTGGCGTTCAGGATCACTACGGACTCAGCTAATCACACAGGCGGAGTCGGGGCGGTTAGCCAGACGTACCTGTTGTGATTTCGTCATTGTGAGTAAGTGAGCGTGCAAGCTCACTGGATTCGTGGTGTGATAACTAGCTGGCCTCGGCAGAGGCTGGGGTTAGTTATCACCTTTGACAATTAGCAGAACTCGGCTGTTAGCTGGGGTTGATTGTCACTTACCGAGGAAATTGAGAGATGAAAGTCGATCATTTTCACGGTTCGTATTTCATAAAATAGAGGCGAATTGCTGCCCAATTTTTTGAATACACACCCTCACAATGTCTGGAGATAAAGTGTTGGACAACGAGGCACTTACCAACCAAGTGATGGATTTGAAGCAGCTGCTCACGACTGTGACACACTTCATAATGGAACAGAGACAAAACGAAAACATGGCTCCCTCGACCGAACAGTCGACAGGCTCGATTGGTGCCATCGAATCTCGTATTCACGAGTTCGTCTACTCCCCTGAGGATGGATCCACATTCGAGAGATGGTGGAATCGGCACGAGGACATCTTCGAGATCGATCTCAAGGATTGGGATGACGTGAAAAAGATACGGCTCCTGCTCAGACACGTCTCCACTTCAGTGGAAAGGACTTTCACTGAATCGGTAGCCCCTACCAAGTGGACAGACATGACCCTGGAGGATGTCAAGAAGAAGATGCTGACGCTGTTCGGTGACAACACGTCAATCTTCGATCGACGGCGATCAATGCTCGATCTGAAAATGAGCAGAGAGGGCATCGATGATGTCAGAGTACTCGCTGCGCGCGTTAACCAAACGGTGGAGAATGCGCAAGTGAGAGCGGCAACGGTAGATGCGTGGAAGGTGCTCACGTTCCTGCACGCGCTCGACCTACCACGATACTCTGCCGTCCATCTGAAAATGATGCAGACTGCCCAGCAGAAGGACAAGGCATGCAATCTCGATGATCTACTTGCGGTGTTCAATGACATCTCGCAGCTCAAGAAAGACTCCCGAACCATCACAGATTCACGTAGAGAAGAGAACTACGTGGGGAAGAAGTCGAGAGCGAACAATGAAGATAAGACAGATAAGAAACACAACAAGAGAGGAACGAGAGATAGCAGTGCAGACAGTGACAGATCGTCCCAGGCAGGACAATATGCGTGTTTCGGCTGTGGAAGTGAGGAGCATCGACGCTCCGATTGCCCATTCAAGTCTGCCAGATGCAATCGATGTCGAAACAAGGGTCACATCGCACGTGTGTGCAGTACCCAAGAGGTCAATTCGATCACAGTGGCAAGTGTCGCCACTTCGACCTACCGTATTCCAGTAGAGATCAACGGGCAGAAGACGCCCATGGCTATCGATACTGGAGCAGATATCACGATTATCCCCGATGCACTGTGGAAGCAGCTCGGCAAGCCCGACTGTAGACCCACTACAGACTCAGTGAAGTGTGCGAACGGAAATGATCTCAGGCTGAGAGGAAGTTTCTCTGCAAGGACAGAGTACGGTGGCATGAATGCTACTAGCGACGTGTACGTGACACACGGTCGTGTAGACATCCTGGGCAAGAATTTCATCAAGCCGTTGCAACTCGTCAAGGTCAGAGGACCCGAGGCGAAAGTGAACAAACTCGTCAAGGTTACAGTACCCGAGGCGAACAGGTGTGAGCTTGTAAAGTTCAGTGCACCCGAGGCAGCTAAAGGACTTCCGAAGTGCAGAAGTCAGGTGGACGGCTCGACAATGAAGGAGGTCCCCACGCCTCTGTCGACCGAGGAGACACCGAAAGAGGTCCCCACACCTCGATGAGGAGAGTTCACTGAGAGTGTGAAGCGGGAGTTACATGAGGCCACGGCTGCTCAGCTGAACAAGACGGTCAAAGTGGACTCTCTCCAGTGCCGAGAGAAGGATGCGGCGGTGGACAGGACGTCCATCATCTATCAAGTGGATCCTGTGAAGGATCAGATGAACAGTTATGTGTGAAAAGGAGTGGAATCGCCTACTGTTGATAAGCTCAAAGAGGTACACGAGAATGTTTGGGAGAGCGGTTTGCCGGAGTGGAACAATGCTCCCAACGGTTACGCTACACCTTCGTCATCGTCCTCGACTACCTCGCAGCCGTCCCACTCAGTCTACATCGAGAAGATCATCGCCAAGAACGAAGAGTGTGTGAAGGAAGACGTCGTCATCGTGTGCAATGATGGAAGAACTACCGTCGAAGACTGATATATCATCCGAGAATGATATCCCAGACCAAAGTTTCTACGGCTCACCTCACATCTTTCCCCCAATAGTTTTTTTTTAAGATCGGCAATACCAATCTTGAAGGGGAGGTGTTGTATAGGAATCCCAATAATAGCTACATTTCCTAATGTAAATATTCCTATACACAATTTACTCAGTTCTCGATTACCTCTGTTCGAATCTTACTGTAAGTCGTATCTTCAACCTGCTCACACATTTTCGGCGCAACTATTTGCGTAATCCGCGATTTCTCTCTCGCTCCCTCATTCAGTCAATCTTTTTCCCTCTCTCGCGAGCTGTGAACGGCTCTGTTCCTCTGTTATTTATTTATTGTGGATATACCTTGCGTTTACTCCGTCCTCTCCCGTCTACCACGACACAACAAGGGACGCGGATACAACACGTGGATTGCTTCTGAGTTTCAAAATCCAGGAGAGTGCCCACTAGTTCAGCCCCCAAAACGACACGGTTTACGGAAACTGGTACCCAAAGTTGGAAGAAGTTTGAAGCGTACTATCCACAAACCAGGAGGACCTTGCTACTAGCAGCAATGCTGCCCATGTTTGTACCCGACTTACGGCACTAGGAAGGATGAGAACCATGATGTCATGCGCCTTTGATATATCAAGGGCGGTATGACGTCATAGTTCTCATCCGACCTTGCTCCCGACTCACCCGATCCCTTCACTCTCGACACACGTATCTTCTTCTTCTGCTCCACCAGCGCCTCCTCATTCTTCTCGGGAGAGGATGCATTGGCAGCGATGAGTTTGGCGAGGAGTTCCTTACGAGCCAAACGAGCTGCCATGTTCGGGGGATTCTGAAAGAGTTTTATAACATCCAAATATCGCTTTCTCAACGGAAAACTTATTTTTATTATGTTATTGTTATTCTGTAGTATGTTATTATTATTATAAAAAAGTTCACCTCGAGCCGTTCGAGGAGCTGCTCTCCGCCTCTCTTCGTTCTCTTGTACAGGTAGAACGCCCATATGTCCTCGGCCACACTTCGCTCGCCAACCGTCGCTGCTATGTCATCAATAGTCTGCAAATGGCAGTATCAACATGCAAATGATGTGACTACATCCCTTCTTGCGAGGTCTGGATGTTTTCATTATTTAGCTTGATGGCACTAGGTCGGACGAGAATTATGGCGTCATGCCGCATTTGATATATCAACAGCATCATGACGTCATGGTTCTCATCCGAGCTAGCTTAATTCATGTGAAAATAAATGAAGCAAAATAATGAAAAAAAGAATCACGGCATGCCTCACCGGGCTGCCGTTGTCATCTCTAGACGACTACAAACTCGATTGACGCGGATCCAATTTACTTTTTACCCTTGAAAAGTCAACTCTTCACCTCACTATCCAACTCGGGCAGGGCGCCAGTCCAGAAACTGCGCGCGTCCCTCTCTCCTCCAGCTCGGGATGCGCTGCAATGCGGTAGGTCGCTAGCTTAGAAGGAAATGCCGCGAAGTGTCCATCAGCTTTCGGACAATGACTACTAATTACTAGTTACTTATTTAATTATTTAATTACTAATTACCATGTGGCGGACCAGGAGAGTAAGCGATTCAAGTTGTCAAAAGTTGCCAGCGGACCATGAGGATAGTGAAAATACAACCAATTGAAAGGGTGAGAGATATCGTCTACTTCGTTAGAAGGTTGTCTGCCCTGCTGTGGAACGCACTGTCCTTTATTGGCATTCCGCCAACAACAAGACAACCCCAACAAATACCAATAGTGTTCCTTCTTAAGAGTTTTGCTCTGGCACAAACATCCAGCATAGCAACTCATCTGTAATATGCGTGACCTAGAAGAGGGATATCTCCTACCGAATGTTCTCGGCGGCTTCACGCTTGAGCTCGCCGTAGTTCTTCTCAGAAAATTGCGAGCGCGATCCGTGGCTACTACAGTACAACGAGCGCTGAAGAATCGAATACAAATTTGTTACGAGCAGAAACAAGGCAACAATGCAATTTAAAAATGTGCAAGTTTTTCTCAATTAGTTCGTATATTTCGATAGTCAGATAAGTTCTAAAGATTAAATACTAAGAATAAAAAAAGATGACGGACATAATGCATATTCGACAGAAAAACTCTACAAATATCTTCCTGGCATACCTTGGCTGCGTTCACATCACTTGAGATGATAGTTGTTTCTGCAGGCCATTCTTCCTTCATCTGAAGTCCCGCATTCTGGGCACAAGTGACGTGGAAGGAGCGAGAGCATTTCTTCCTGCAGCACTGCACGACCGCACCGTCATCCCTCTGATAATTAGGAGAATCTTTTACAGTTACTCGTAGGTAACATGCCAGTACGCCGAATGTGTGTGCATCTGCGATTAAAATACTAACTACCCTCATATTAAAGGTAAAGGTAAAGGTATATCCCGTCTTCGAGCCTGGGCTCGCGAGATGACACTGCTAGACGTGCCCACCTTTCACCAGACCTATTTACCTGCGTGATCTAGTCACGACCGGGAATCCATCCCGGGAAGGATGGAATGGTAGGGCGCGCCATAGAACACTACACTCATATTTATTAACCATTCATCAGGAAGAGTAAATAAATACGCACATGATCTTTAGAAATAAGGGTCTCGTTATTGATGGTATCAGTAAAAATGATGGAATAATGTATAGTAGAGAGTTCAGTAAATCATGACTTACCTTGCACACACTGCACTTCCGCTTCTCATTTGCTTTCAACGCCTCGCCCACTCCCTCGATGGCCTTCAGAGGAGCATTGTCAATGTGAACCTGCAGTCAGATAACTTGGACTGCGCATAATACTGAACATCCCACACTAGGTAATCTCACATTGCTCTACATTTAATCGCTAAACTGGAATAGCGCGAAATAACATATGTAATACAGCCAAGACATCCCGAGTCGTAAACATAATATAGAAAGAGCCCAGCAAAAAATAAATATAACTTAAAGATAAAGGTTAGTAGATAACACCTAGTTTTCGAATTGGACAGAACAATGTTAGATCAGTCCCAAAGGAAAATTCAATTTACAATGCCTACCATGCGCCAGGGAAATTACAAAATTTAAATTACCTCAGGGATCCAGATTGCACACGCGACGTGTGCCCACTTTCCCTCGGCAGTCGGCTTGAGAGCTGCGCCAATCATAGGGCACAACTCGCATTTGACTGGTGTATCCGGAGCCAACTTGCACTTGCGGCACAGCCAGCTACCAATGGGAAGATGCAGCACACCGTAGCAAAACTAGAGAACAATATTGTTTAATTAGTTGTAGAGAAGCCTATTGGACACTATTCCTAGGAAGTAGAGATGGCTAAATGGTCGCGGTCGTGCGGGCCTCGCATCGTATAGAGTTTGCAAACTCCGCCTCCTACTACCCTCTCGAACCCAGCATGGTTAGAGCGCGCGCGAAAGAGAAGACGGAAAGGTGGGCGAAGGAGTGGGAAGCCATTGGGGTGCCTCGACGTTTTTACGGGCCCCAACCCCCACCCTCATATCTATTAGATGTTGCGCGGCCAGAATTCCACAGAAGGTAGATCACGGGCCCCGCAATGCCCGAATCGCCAACACTACTAGGAATACCGTATGCATGATCATCAACCAAATGGTTTTGCGCTAACTGAGTTTTTGCCAATGCTAATATACTTTAAAATAGCTGAAGAAAGACTATCGAAAGGTGTGCATTAAATATAACCTAACCTTGTCGCCCCTACTTCGGCGGAGCTACCGTGTTGCGGAGTATACTTGGCAAGGTTATACACGGAATAGCACTATGTATAGTATGAATGTATGTGCATAAAACCGAGTAATTGAAAAAAAATGGAACGGAGTCCACCTGGTGTACTCCAATCTGGCACATCTCGCAATAGACGATAGTATTGACGTTATTGTAGTCGTTCCCTCCACAAATGCAGCAGCCGCCAAGCTTCTCATTATCCCCTTCTTTGGGACGAGACTGGCTCTGCGATAGTATTGTACTGATTTGTGACTGTGAGGGCGATACGTGGTGCGTTTATTTCAATCTCGCTCGTACTGTAACATCTAGAGACCCCTTCACTCTAGTCCCCTCTCCCACTGGGAGAGGCCTCCGATAAATGATGGAATCACAAGAGGCTTAATCTCGTCCGTTACAAAATTTCCAACCACATGAACACAATACGTGCGGTTTGAACAACAGGCGACTAGATTCCAGGATAGGCTCTCGTTGCTACACAGACGATTGGGTGGCACAGCCCGCTCTGGCGTGGAAATGCCTAACTCCTTTACCCTTTACTTTTGTGCTAACGGTGGCTATTCGAGGCCAGGTTGCAACGTTCCAACGCCACTCCCGCCTGATTGCGACACCCGGATGATGGAAGCGTTGCAACATTGCAAAGTGTTCTCGAATAGCCCACACAGTAAAATAAATATATTCGTTACGTATAATAAGCAATAACAAGCAACTTGTGATATTCTTAAACAGCTAATTATATAAATATCAAGTAGTATTAACATAAAGAATACCTTCCGAAACGTTTCCTTCTCAAATCGATCGACAACAAATTCGAACTCTTCTTCTTCTATCATTCTCTTATATTCCCTCTTTCTCATCTTGTTTGTTTCTTCCAGCCAAAGTAGGTCCTCGATATGATTAGTTAGAGCTTTTCTAATCCAGCACTTTAATAAAATGGTAGTTTAAAAAAATAAATTTAAAAATTTAATGAAAGTAAACAGAAAATACCTCGTCATCGACTTCGTATTCAATTTTTTGCTCTATCTCCTCCTCATTCTTCGGTTCATCTTTGATAAATTTCTCAGGCAGCTTGTAATTTTGGTCCTTCACCACATAGTTGACCGGCTTGAATTCGGCTTTAGCGAGCTCAAGCGTATCTGTCCCGGTCTTCTTAAAAGGGATTGTAAAATTTCAAATTACAACAACAGGGGCATTTTTCTCCATAAATCTCCCCTTTCTTGCAATTAACCATGCAAGAGTCAATGAGTTCAGCATAACTAGCCACCTTAAGCGAATTACCACGGTGGAGACGAAGATCTGTAGGTTTGGACAGCGTGTGCTCATAAAAAAGTTATCTGGTGACCGCGATAATGATAATAATATAGATTTTCACGTAATTTTACATTGTTTTAGGGTTTCCTAAGCATATATTGTGTAAAACTATTATTCAATTTTATAATTTTCTAATATGCAAAATAACAAAATAGAGCTAGAGAACAGCACATAGCCTTTTTTAATTAAAAATCTTATTTCATAAAGCACGCCTGTTCTGCGCACGCACATCAAAAACGCGACAGACAATTTTGTTCTGTCGGTATCTAGGTTGTAAACGTGCAGAAACACTTGAGCTTATTGAACTTCACGGATACAAAACTTTATTCACCTGCTTGTAGTTACGCTCGCATTCAGCAACAGCCGAAGCCTGCTCGTTCACTTTATCAGCATCCACTTTCCTCTTTTTAGAGGGAGCCATCAGGATAGATCTGAAAAAAATATTACTGATTGTACAGATGTTATGAAATTCGGTGACGCCACCTATTAAATAAACATAACATGTATATAAAACTGGTAAATCACGTCAACAATGCATACACTTCGATTCAAACGAATTGTTTAAAAGCAGAGATAATAGAATGTGAGCAAATGTAAGCAAAATTTATCAGGAAAAGTTTTAAAATATGATCGCGCATGAATATTTACCATCCCTTCCTTATACTTAGGGACCACAAGGGGTACATCCGAAATTAAGCTATGCCGCCCTAACTATGCTCAAACTGCCCGCTCGGAACCAAATAAGATCATGCTTTTGGCCGTTTGTCGATATCTTTTCTCGGAATCACACTAGACCTCATAAAGTACGAGAAAAGGTGTCAACGGAGAGCGGTATGAAAACGAGACGAGGGAGAGAAGGGGCGGAGCCGATTCCGACCCTTCCCCAGTCAAATCGCCAAAAATTTGAGCAGGGCTTCGCCCTTTCCCGGTTGCGTCTTACCCTTGTGAGGTAAGGCGAGAAAGCGAAGCGGCCGCACTCTTCTTTAGAGCGCGCGCTCTCTGCTCACGCCGGATCAGAGAAAGGCGAGAGGAGAGGGAGGAGAGGGAGAGAGGAAGACGGTGATCTTTTAACACAGGCACCGACTGGTTTACTTAGAAACACATACAGGGAAATCAATATTTTTTCGATTTCTTTTCACCATCTTGTTTGAATGGTTGCTGGTTATCATAATTTCACTATTCAAACCTTGTATCATAATTTCTGTGCTCACGCATAGCAAAAATCTGGGAAAAGCGATAGATCGCGTTACAAATTTCGATTTTTCAAAACGACAGCTGCAAAAACTGTTTTTTGAATAGTAAAATATCGAAAGCACACGGGGAGAGCTTTCGAATTCTTTTTTGATCAAGTAATTTGGTTAAGAATGAACGCTGTGCTTGTTCTATCTTGCTTTCGAGGGGGAATCGTGTCAGAAGGAAGTGGGCGGAGCTTGTGGTGCCTACTTATACTCTTTCATCTCGATTTATGGTGACGCGTCCGCACTTTTTCGGCCAGTCCGTCTCAGAAATCGCTCAGAAACGTCTCAGAAATCGGCCAGAAATGTGAGTGTACCCTGCCGTCAGAGGGAGGGCGGCAAAAGACGGCGGGCGGCGGCGGGAGTCGAACCCGCGACCTCGAGATAGAGAGATAAGCACGCACACCACTCGGCCACAATGACAGTTAGGGAGCTCAAACTCCTTTTGCGGTTAAGTAGAGCGGAGCGAGAGTGCGCGCGAGTTCAGCCGGGTGAGGGAGAGCGGGGAGGAAGGAAGGGAAGTTGGTGGGTGCGCTTTCGAAGGTGGACGGAGTGGAGGTGTGCGAGTGAACGGAGGTGATAGGGAAGAGGAGAAACAACGTTATGAGGGAATGCAGGGTAGCGTAATATCATTTCGAATAAACTAAGTAATCCGAAGGCGAGTGAGAGGGAGAGCGGAGGTGAAATGGATAGCGGAGGAGAGAGGGGAGGGGAGGGGAGGGGAGGTGGGAGAGCGGAGGTGAGATAATCTAATGAGGGAATGATTGGCAGCGTATCAATTCGAACAGCTTAGTAATCCGAAGGCAAGTAAGAGGGAAAGCGGAGGTGAAATGGATAGCGAAGGAGAGAGGGGAGGAGAGGAGAGACGGGAGGGGAGGTGAGAGGGTGAACGGACTGGGGAAATAACGTTATAAGGAAATGACGGGTAGCGTATCATTTCGAACAACTTAGTAACCCGAAGGCAAGTGAGAGGGATAGCGGAGGTGAGGAGAGACGGGAGGGGAGGTGAGAGGGTGAACGGACTGGGGAAATAACGTAATAAGGGAATGACGGATAGCGTATCATTTCGAACAACTTAGTAACCCGAAGGCAAGTGAGAGGGATAGCGGAGGTGGGGAGAGACGGGAGGGGAGGTGAGAGGGCGAACGGACTGGGGAAATAACGTTATAAGGGAATGACGGGTAGCGTATCATTTCGAAAAACTTAGTAACCCGAAGGCAAGTGAGAGGGATAGCGGAGGTGAGGAGAGACGGGAGGGGAGGTGAGAGGGTGAACGGACTGGGGAAATAACGTTATGAGGGAATGACGGGTAGCGTATCATTTCGAACAACTTAGTAACCCGAAGGCAAGTGAGAGGGATAGCGGAGGTGAGAGGATGAACAGACTGAAAAGATTACGCTATGAAAGAATGACTGGTGGTGTAATTTCAGAACAACTTAGTCCCGGCTCGCCGCGTAGCGGCGAGCCCTGACTGAACTTAGTTCAAAGGCGAACTCCCGCCGAAGGCGGGAGTGAGCGTCGGGGTTACCAGAAGCGTTTGACGGGTTAGCTGGTGGTCGAATAAGCTCGGGTATATGAGCATTTAGTGATAATGGTAGATCGTTTTTACGTTATCTGGAGTGAAGGGGAGAAAGTATTTAGAGGGAATAACGGGTATTATTCTGAACAACTTGATTAATCTATTGTTCAGAATTAAAAATCTTTTCACTTGGTCGATTTTACAGGCGGTACACTTAGTTAACTAGTCAACAACCCTATTCTGAGCAATTAAATCAATAAACAAGTAATAGATCGATACAAATCGAGTCAGTTCAATTTTAGAAACGCAATAAGCTAAAAATTAATATAAAAATAGCACACGATATTTAAAAAAAATCTACTATCAGAAAGACCGCCAACATTAAACGATACACTATCACCATTACCGTAATCTGCACAATCAAATGCAATTCGAATTTCATCAATTTTTATCGGCTCACCGGAAAATAATCACTATTTTTACGAAAATGTTTTATTACCGTGAGAATAGAATGCGTAGCAACATGGCGTACATAGGGACCGGAGCGCCCTTTTAGAGAGGTTTCATTAAAATGTTTACGCACTACGAACCTACACAATTGGCTATGGTGAAACGTTTAGAAATGAAAACAAAATAATAAAAAAATAACTTTAACAAATTCAGTCACTTTTAAATTTCCCCTTGGATCACTAGACTACCGTATGATTATTAGAGTTTGAGAGCATCATGAGTCAGGATTTTCGCATCATTTTGTGTTACTATTTATTTTTTTGTTTTACTATTTGTATTTTTATATTATTTATTTCCGAATTGTTTTATGTGTGTGATGCTAGCTTTTAAACTTATAGTTGACCGGGAAATTATGTTTATCAGATATGTACAGGAAAACTTGGCATTACCCGTGCGTTGAATAGATAAAGGAACGTTTGTTGCACGTACTGGACACAAGAAAATAAATGTGGCACTCAAAAAATAATGAGAAAACGGGTGAAGAAACGACGTCTGGAAATTGTACTAAACGGTTTACGTCCGCGACTAAATGTCTCCCTAACCCAGAAGCTGCAAACCAGTCGGAAATCCATTTAGAATGAGTCTCTCTATCTATTGAATGGTAAAAATGACCTAAAAAATGAAAAATCACGCAAAATCGATAACGAAAAATATTGAACAGAGCAACAAAACTTCATAAAGGTACGGTAGTTGGGCACACCATAAATAGTGGTGTGCGCGAGTGATGAACGGCAGAAAGGAGGGCCTCCGCGGTCCCATTGCGTACATGATAAACTTCTTAAAGTACAACAATATTCGCGGAACGGGAAAATAAACAAAATATTTTTCCGTTCCGCGGATATTGTTGTACTTTAAGAAGTTTATCATGTACACCACGTTGATACACATTCTATTCTCACAGTACTAAACCATACTATCTCTTCGGTAGAGTCAACAGCTCAGCGACTTTATGCGGACTGTAATTAAATAAAAGGAGAGAGTTGGATGCAAGTAGATTATGGAATAAGAACACCAATATCATTCAAGCAGGTTTTAGCAAATATTAACAACATTTATGCGTGAATAGAAACTTAAAATCATATGATGATTACTTCAAGTTTGTTAAGCATTTCTAAAGATTAAAGAGAATGGAACAATGTCAATTGAGTTAATGCAATAGTGCTTCTGAACCTTCTAGTTTATGGTAAATGATTATAAAATTGAAATGAAGAGAGCTTATTGCGTATTAGAACAATGATGAGAACGAAACAATGGGCGGAGAGTAGGCAAAGTGGTGGTAGAGCTCGGACGAGAGGGACTGATACACCCCTACTCTGCCTTGAGGAGCATCATTACCTCACTGGTGGGAGGAATGCCCTCGAAGGCCTTCTCGACGTTTACGGCGCCTTCGGGAGCAGGCGCAATCTGGATGTAATACTTGTCCACCCGATCCGAGGCGGGAAGAGCGGGCCAGGGTGATTTGCGAGTGATCGCCATCTCCACTGACGCTCCAATGTCGATGAAACCGGTAGGAGAGGTAACCATGTACTCGGTCCAGTGTGTTACCGTACACTTGTACATGATCTTGTAGTTTGCGGAGTTAATGAGGGTGTGAGTGGAAGTGCCTCCAGCGCCGGGAAAGTGGCAGATGCAGGCAAGACTACGAGATGCTCCGATCGACGGAGTCTTGCAATCTCCTTGATCAATGCATCCATCTTCTTGGCGTTCTTCGCATTCTCGTCTGCTCTCGTCTTTGTGAGGGACTAAAAACCTGTATAAAGTCTCCGGTGCTCAGATTGCGAAATCGTGCAGGAGAAGGATAGAGAGCGCGTACACAAGCACGTCACGTGCTAGTTTCGTCATGAACCATTCAGGAAAACCTTTCGCTAGCACGTGAGGTGCTAGTAGTACGTATATAGTCTACAACTAATGTAACTCGCCGCGTTTTGTTCAGACAGAATTCTCTTCCCTTCAGCTAGGCTTGTGTTCTCCTTGGCCAGTTTCTCCTTCCATGTTAAATCTGATCTATCTCCCAACCGGACTTCAAGCGAACAAATACGGTAAGTGGAAATAAAATATCCAAAAAGGTATGTTAGATAATGTTGAATAATGAGCCTCAACAAAAGCATCAAGTAACCATCGCTGACCTCCAAGAAAAGAGTTAGGTGAAGAGTGAGAGAGGGCCCGCAGCCCTGAGCAATCGCAGTCAGATCAGTCGTCGATTGACAACTCTCGAAGATCCAGCTCTGAATTTGCATTTTGGCATGAAAAAGAGGCACCATATTGTTGTTTGAATACCTCAAGAATATATACATTTTGAAAATTATTCTACCTATTCCCCACCATAAACTCTCCATTGTCTCTGCATCTTGCAGCGAGATGGACATCACGCTCCATCATCTCGAGAGATAGAATGCGATTGGTCGACTTGACATATGATAGAATGTGCTTATGCACGTTGTTCACGCAGAAACGATCAGCAATGGTCAACACAGAGAGAGCATGTTAATCTGAATAAATACTCCTGATTTGTATGTCTTCGGTGTTTTATCTTTGTTGTTTTCGAAGACATTTGAAAAATGCTTTTCCGCATTGTCTGGATTTCCGTCGGTTTTGTCTCTATGGTTTTTGGTGAGGTCGGATACAAGATCGGTTGCTCCAGTGCTCGCGGAGTGAGTTTCGCAATCATCCGTGGGGTGAGGGGAGAGAAAGGGAGAGGACGAGAGCTTGCGAGGCGATAAATAAGGGAGTCGAGCGAGCAAACTACACTCGAGGGCGACTACAGTCTTGTGAGTAGGGGCAACTCTACGAAACAACATTGAATTTTCAAATAGTAAACTGTTAATATTATAATTAAAGAATTAAATAAGTCACAGGAAATGAAATCCCAGGTTCGCTCCATGAGCGTATTGGCCAACCAAGTGAAGGCTTTTGCATCAACCTTAAAATGTTTGTGCATATTGTTTTTAAAAGGTGCAACTGAACTAGGGCGGTAAAAACGATTCATCGAGTTTTAGCAGTTGGATCGAGTCGAGATCGAGTCTCTCGAGCACTCAACCCTCTCCCCTTTATTGCCCCCTAGAGAACGAGTGAGTCGAGTCGAAATCGAGTCGGCGATTTCCTCAACTCTCAGTGGTCCAAATCACCTATTCTTTGCACAGTTTTAATCAGCACGATGAGACATATCTAAAAAAGATAAGTTTAGACAGATCATGCGAAAAACATTGGAAATGTTGAAATTCTCCGAATATGTCTGAAGAAAATCTGAAAAATATTTTTTCATGTTTTCCCTCAGGTTGACTCTTTTTTCGATTGGATTTTTCAAGCTGATTCCAACTGTTCAAAAATTAAATGATTTGGACCTATGTGAGCTGAGAAAATCACCTCGATTAATTCGCTCTCTGTTCAGGCCACTCGACGAGAGAGGGGTCGTAAACACGCCTTCCCTCGAGTTCTCGAAAAGAGGAGTACACAAGGTCGAGTGCTCGCGAATCGTTTTCGACGTCCTAAGCTTAACCTCTTTAATCACGAAATTTCCAGAGTTCTTCTCCACGAAATCCCCGTAGAATAGAGTCGAGAAGAAATCAGAACTGATTCCAAGAACCTGGAAGAGCTATTACTGTGAAATTATCAATATGAACCAACCTCTCTACTGACGTGCACCTTAGCCGAATTCATAATCAAAGAGACAGAGTTGATCTTTCTTATAATTGGATGCGAGTCCCCACTGAAATTCACAATCTACATTATCAGTAATTCTAAAAACGCTAAACGCTGTTTATATTATTTTTATATTCATAAGAGGGAAAAGCAGAATTCATGCACTTATATAAGCTTGCATATACAAAACTCACCTGCCAAAGGTCAACTTCACTCAAAGATTTAATGTCTGTCCGTCAAAATTCGATAGTTGATCAGAAGACTTCAAAAATATCCATATAATATCATTGAACAGAGATATACAGGTAAACAAAAATTAAATATACTCATGCTTGATCCTAAATAAGATGGAATTACTCACTCCTGTCAGCACGGAATTGATCGGATCAGAGTCTTTGAATACGAGCGGGAAGAGAGCATCCACTCTAACGGAATTCGTACGGCCGTTACGATTGAAGGGAAATTCGAAGTGGTGGATCTAAAAATTTTTAAAATTGTTAACTTTGTTGTTTTAGATTTCATTCCGCAATGATTTCAATCTTTTCGGAGTTATACCTGATTAAACTTGGCAAAATAATAAGAAATATATTTTTGACTCGCCTTTTTTCCCTGAGTACTCAACTGCAGACTGGTGTTGGAAATGGAAAATTTGCAGTCGAAAAACAAAGTGGTGTAATCTTCCGAAATCGAGAAATCACTGAATGAAGGGAAAGAAATATTCAGCGAAAAGTAATATACAGGTTGAATATCTCCTACATGACAAACACTTTTTAAACATTCGCATTTTCTGCGAAACGGCGCTGCCACGCTCCTCCTTTCATGTACTACCTGGTCATGGATACAATGACATCATGAAGGTGTGGTAGCGCCGATTCAAAAATATCGCGTATATCCGTCGTTGAGCACCGGAAGATAAAAAAATCAAGGAATGGAATTCTCACCGATCCTCTTTGTGAAGCGAAATCAGCAGTCGCTTAAACTTCGAAACCAGAGCGATTACCTTCGACATGCTGAAACGACCAAATAAATTAAGGAAAAATAACAACGAATTGTCGCTCCCACGCATGAAATGTTCGGCTATTCGAAACATAAGGTAAGCGTGAGTCGATAATCAAACGACTGAAATCTCAAGCTAGGCATGCTAAGAACTTTGAGGTATTTATCGTGGAATTAATGAAATAATCAAGACACAAAGCAGAAGACACAAAAGAAAACACATAAAGCTACACGTAGCATAACACTCGCTAGGAACAAGTTTAAGAATAGCCGAGTCTCAATTTATTATATTAAAAAGAACAAGAGAAGATGGAGACATATGCCGCAGAAGCAAGCTTTATTAGCCACGAAACATTACAAGAGTAATGACAATTCGTACACAAAAGGGGTAAACAGTTGTTCAGGTACTAGTCTACACATACAAGAAGAGAAGAAATGGCGTAACTTATACCTCCATCCCGCTCACACTTCATGTATTCTGTGCATAGAGAAATCCTCATCATTGCACTGCAACGCAAAAATATAACATTAGGCAAAAAGAAGAATCATTTCGACTAGAACATTATGTATTTGGGATGATTACACGGTCTCGGCAAGACGGCTTAGATAAAAAATTCCAAGCCGGTGAAAATGCCGAGTTTATTCCGGCTTTAAAAAGGTTCACTTCTATGAATCAAATAATAAGAACTTTTTTAAAAAAATCAGTAAAGGATAATGACAGAGGCGCTTACCGTCCTTCTATGGATGAATGCATGTCCATGAGAGACGACTTCATATCCACATCCGCAGATTAGATAGATCCCATTCTGATAATTTCTAAATCAGATTTTGAATTAGGGGTACTGTACCTTTTCCAGTGAAGATCCGTGCTTGTAGAGGTGGTAAGCATACTCGTACTGGGACGAGGGATAGAACTGAAACAGAGAAGATACATGCCCTCATTCAAATCCTGTTCATTCCATATTACAGGGAGAGTAGAATGCGCACCAAAGTGGTGCATGTAGCATATATTTTCCCGTTCCGCAAGTCTTAATGCATGTTCAGATGTTTATCATGACACCACGTTGGTACGCATTCTACTCTCACAGTATTTCGCTTACATCGCACAGTACACACTGGGGAGTGGTCGGAGTCTTCACTTCAGGAATGGTCGGTGGTTTCTCTTCGGAAGTAGACAGCTTGCGGGTACGATGACGAGTGAGGTGAACCTTCTCTTCGACTCGAGGAGCGTCATCTTCCTCTTCATCATCCATCACTACAGGAAGAGGAAGCTTGCAAACGGAGAATTGACGACGGTCACACTGAACGAATGCAATTTAGATGGAAACTAGTCATATTTTCGAATAGCAAACTGCCAGGCATCTCTTCAACGCAAATCGAAAAATGGCAAAAGTAGAAGTCGCAAACTTCTACATTGTAAGGCGACTCGGTTCATAAAATGACTCATCCTTTCGTGTTGCGCCTTTCCCGAACGGAGTTCAATGGTTACGCTACTCACCTCCTTGCTTCTGCAGTTGAAGTGAGAAGATCGAATCTCCTTGCCACAGCCGCAGATTACGATAAATCCATTCTAGAAGAAATTAGATAGCTGTGATAATAAACAATAACTCATTAAGAAAAAAAAGGCAAAAACAACACTAGTCATCGTACATTTTAATAACTTTTGCGGGAACTGGTCGTCCCACTCCCACGAAGTAATCTCTCCACCGTATTCTTGTGTTGGCAATGATGTTTCTAATGGCATTGCCGAGGTGCGCCCATTGCGATTTGAAAGCCGGTTAGGTAGCCCTACCGTTCACGATATTTGGATGTGTACGGTAGGGAGAAGGACCTACCGTATACGATATTAAATATACCTACATCACTTAGCGATGATTTGTGGTATTTATTAATATGGTTGGCGTACGCACTCGACGTGGGCGGGTAGTGCTGTAATAATACTCGAGTAACCAGTTACTTGGAGTTCGAGACACATCAAGGAAAATTATATCAAATGTAAAAATTATTAAGACAATCATTCGAATATGTTAAAAATGAATGGATGCCTTTGAATACTTTACAACTTGAACACTCACCTCACACATAATACACTGAGGAGTCGTTGGAGTCTTCCTGACCAGTTTGTGAAGAGAAAAGCGAAGACCGTCGCACTGAAAGGAAATGTCAACATAACCGAAAATCGTCTACCACACTGAACTGTCGGTAACATGAAGAAAAGATAGCGAAGCGAATATGTACCCGAATAAGCATCAGTGTAGTGCAATGACTAAAGATCAAAGATCACCTTCTTGCTATGATCCGGATCGTGCTTGAGATGACTGATCACATCGCCGCACGAGCACCGCAAGTAGACTCCGTTCTTAATAGAAAAATATTATTCAGCTGTTTATTATTCAAGTGCTGATCGAATGCAAGTGAGGTATTGTATCATCGTTCAGAAAAATGTTTGCTTTCCTAAACATGTAGGTACGATAGTTTGGTACATCCTTCAACTCTATCAATTCTACACGGTCCCTTGATGCTTCGACAAAGTCATAGAGTAACGAGGGGAGTCGGACCAGCCATGCTCGCGAATCGCCAGTAGCCGGGCTACCGGCACTTTGTGTTGCTGGGGTACCGGACTTCTGTGGCCCGGCCATATCGGCTACGCACCCGCTAGAAAGCATACTTTGCCGACCACAAAGTGCCGGTAGCCCGACTACTCGCGATTCACGAGTGTATACCTTGTACAGCGTGGAGCCGTGATGATGGTGGAGGTGCTGCGTGTAGCCAAACGCCGTAGTGGGATAGATCTGGTATATCATTAATTTATTTTAATCATCAATAATCAATAAAAAATGCAAATGGAAAACGAATGCAATCCTCCCGTTTCTTCTATCGAGACAAAATGATCAGTTCGGCATCTCACCGGGCAGAGTACGCACTTCGGAGTCATCTGAAAAATAAATATTATAAAAAGAATTGTCAAATGAATTCAATAAAGTCAGCGGTTGTTTGGAACTGTAAGATTGTATATGTACAGCTACGAAACCGTCAACGAATATTCTCTAGGAATCCGCACGCTACTCTACTCATTTCACACGCTTTCGATAGGGAGAGAGAGAGAGTGTGTGAGGGAGAAAGTAAGAGAGAAAGAGAGAGTACGTGAAACAAGAAGAGTTAATGTCACATTTACATCACAGATGCTGACCTCATCGCCAATCTGCTCTTCCTCTCCAGTGATCGGCGTGAATCTGGTGTAGGCCTGCAATTATCAAGATTATGTCATAATTAGTCGAGCAGTTTTTGGCAAGAACTTTGGGCTCTTCTTCGATAGTTGGCCCATCCAGACTCCTCCTCCCCTACCATTTCTCATTCAATCCCCATCGCAAAGGGGCTGTGTGACTGAAACTCGGGGCGAGATACCTAGAAATGAGTGGGGAAGAGGGGAAGGGGAGGGTGGTTCAAATACCGAAGAAGTTCCTCGTTTTGCATACTGTAGCTTACTTCTCAGAATTTGAACAGGAAAACGCGCAGTCATTTGCTTAGAGGAATTTCTGCATTGCCGTATTTTCTTACCATATTTCCCTGCTTTCCATACATTCCACATTTCTCCACAGCCGATTCATCCGATTCACCACCATCAGATCCTTTCTCGTATTCAGCATCGTCCTGAAATTGTACATTTGCCGCACGTCGCAACACTCTTGTCGTAATGACACAAGAGGAACAATGCTTGACAACTGCAAGACAGTGTGGGATCATCAAGCCCCGGGGACATACGTGGGTAGAAATTACTGCTGTGTATCACATCCCGGGAGGGTACCCACTAGTTCAGCCACAAAACCGGCAGGGTTTACGGAAACTGGAACACAAAAATTGTAAGAAGCAATGTCCAAAAACGGGAGGGTCTCGCGGCTAGCTTCTATAGTGCCCACTTTTGCCCGGGTTGAAATTTTGGCCGGGACTCGAGAAATTCCCACGGTCGGAAAGGTTCCTGATAGAGTAGGGTATCGACATTCGGTCAAACTCAAATCCAAGTATCCAATCTTTTGGGGATCCAAATCGGGAACATTGGAGATGCTGCTTGCCTTTCTGTTCCTCTTTTTCTTGTCCGATTTCAATTTCTTCGAAGATGGCTCCTCTGCTCCTCCATCATAACCTTCCTCAGACTCGTGGTAGTCGACTTCTCTCTGAAAAAGTTGTGAGTAATCCCGTATTTTAGTCTGAGTTCGCATGACGACACAACACACAGCGGTTCCCCACCATGGAGAGATAGGACACTGTTTTTTTGGAATTGTGCCTAAAGCTGCCTGTAGGAACTCTTGAACGGAAGATTGCACTAGGCGTCAGTCGCCTGCTTGTCTGCGCTCTCTTCACTCTCTCACCACACTCTCTCGCGTCAGCCGCGACGCTCTCTGCTTCTGTCACTCTTTCACTTTGCACTGACTCTCGCTTTTGTCTGACTTTTCTCGCTCATGCCCGCTCTCGAAACGCTGTGCTACACGGCCTTCTCACGCGTTAGAATCCTGTACACTTGCTTCCCTTAAGCTCGGTTATTAGTGGAGTGTAGCGATCCCTGTCGCTTCTCTCTAGAGAAACTATAAAGAAAACCAGACAGTGAAACGACACATAAAGTGTCAATCAGGTGCAATGGTGAGATGTCACAATTTTTATGAAACCATCTTTTATATCACTTTCGAATTGTAACTTTCAATGCGAAAATCTCGTTTCGGAATGATCGGGAGAAAACCGCAAATCGAGGAACAATTTTCTTGGAATGAGAGGGTCAGAACTCATCGATTCGGATTTGCATTTTCGAAACCCTCATCTCGTAACTTTTTGATCTGGAACTTTATCTATGTCGCAATGGTCTTCACTTTCCTTAAATTGCCATTTAGCAATAATAAGCAATAATAAGCATTTTGAGATACTTTTTGAGGGTTTTCATTACAAAATAGTCTACCAAGAATGAGTCCGGAAACTAATATTGGATACGAGAAAAAGAGTTACGAGATGAGGGTTTCGAGAATGTAAATCTGATCCTTCGATTCCCCACTCATTCTGAGACAATTGTTCATTGATTAGCGGTTCCGGTATAAATGATTCCGAAACAACATGTTCAAAAAATGGTGACATCTCACCATTGCACCGTCAATCATGCTAATTTATAGATCATGCTATCTCGGTGCTAGTACACAAGGAGTAACGTTTGTGAATTCACCATTTCCTTCACGTCGTAATATTCACATGTGTTCACCATGAAAGCAAAATAGGAAACTTGCCTTTATGTTGATTCTAGCAGATTTCCTCTTAGAGGGTTCGTTGGAATCTACATCAGAATGCTCCTCGGGCGTACGGTAGTTGTTATCGATCTTGAAAAAAATAATACATTATTTTTCGTTTGTTTTGAGGTGACGAAAGAAAATAATTAGAGTATATTCCATTATATATCGCAACGAACTTCCATGTATAAAGCAAAGTGAGCTATTTTTGAAATTAGAAACGAATACAACTGTCTGACCTTTCTGTTTGTCCTTTTCTTCTTCCTCTCCATCGTTGACTCGTCCGAATCTCCAGAATTCTCATCGGAGATACGGTAGTCATCATCGCTCTGAAATAGCATAGCTCTAGGTACTGGCGAAATAAAAGTCATACGAATAAGTGTAATGGACAAGAACCTAGATTCATGACGAGCGTTTATAGTAACAAACTCGTGCCTTTCTGTTGCTCCCCTTCACAAGCAATGCTGATCTCTTCATATATAGTTTGCACGCGTTTTTATTGAGCTCGTCGAACACTGGCATTTGATCAATCTCGAAATAGTCCTGAAATAGAATAATTTTTTAAAAAATGCTACTCTCCGTATTTATACAAATTGTAATTAACATGACTATCGTTTGATATAATTACCACATCTTCCTCTTCGTCTTCTTTCTTCACAGTTATCGCATCTTTTGGGTTCGATTCGAACAAGGGAAGAGGTTCCAGTGGAGAGAAAAGCGATGGTGGGAGAAATTGATTGGCTACCTGAGAAAAGAGAAATTTCGCAAAATATCGAAAAGCTTTAAAAATCGCTAAACAATGAGGCAACACGTGTGAAACAACGTTCCAGGCGTAAAAATAACAGTCTAAGCCCAAACTAAGCAGCTTAAATGCGAATCTAACTAATTTCACCCGTATGCGAAATGTATCGAGCATAAACTCCCGATAACAGCAAGTATACATACGACTAAAGCTGTGGCGGTGGGACCTGCTCCATCTCTGACTATTTGATCATCCGCCGTGTCTTCCTCCTTACAAACTACATCACCGATGGTGTGAGAAACCTGCAAGAAGAAGAAACATCGAATGTAAAGAAAGCAAATACAAGAACTACATGATCACCTCAGTCTCAGCGGAGAAAAGATCGAGCGGCACTTCTTTGGGCTCTTTGAGGTCTGGTCGTGATTGATTCGCAGCCTGAGAGAGAATAGCATTGGTATTAGTGAAAATAACGAGTAAAACTTCTTAAATATTCCGTTTTTAGTGAAAAGAACAAGCTCACGTACTCAAACATAAAAAATAATACCTTTCTCAGCAGATCTCCAGCTTTTGCTAATGACGCTTCTTTTTCTATCGGCTCCTTGGGAACTGGTGGTGCCATCTCTGAAGAAAACAAAGAATTGAACATGAAACCGATCGATTGATTGATACATAAAGCATTAATAAAAAGCGAGGGCCCCGTTGAAAACTGTCGCCTCACTAAAAAGTGTATTTCGCGTTCCGAGAGTACCAACCCACACTACTGCCACTATATTTAGGAAAACGCTGCCTGAGTTAACGTGATCCTGACAATTTCCTTGATTGTACCGTACTTTTTACTGTTTTTTAAACAGATTGCCGTGAAAACGAGAACTTGAGTTACTTTTAAAAAAACTTTAACTCCCGCCAAGTTACTTTCGCTTATTTTTATTATTTTTTCGCGCGGCGGCATGCTCCTCACATCGTGAAAAGCGAGAAGAGCGAGTAAACACACCACTGTCGAGATTCAATATCCTGTTAATTCCGTGAATTAGCGACACACAAATTCCGGCTCAGAATTACAGTATATTTGTGTGCATGCCTAGGGACCGCGGAGGCCCGTCCTTTCTGCCATCCATCACATGTCCACACCACGATTAATGGTGTGCCTAGATACTGTACCGTTTCTACTCTGTGTCGTGCTGTGATAAAGTTTTTTCAACTTTTTCTTTATCGATTTTGCGTTATTTTATTATTTTCTAGGTCATATTTACCGTCATATAGCTAGAGAAACCCATTATAAACGTATTTGCGACTGGTTCGCCGCTTCTGGTTTAGGGAGAAGATTTTTAGCGGACCGTTTTGTCAATTTAAAAAAAATTTAAAAAATCCCTTTTGTCAATTTAAAAAACCGTTTTGTCAATTTCCCGACGTCATTTCTTTCCCCCGTTTCCTCTTTATTTTTGAGTGCCCCCTTTACATTCTTGGGTCCAGAAGATGCAAAAAACATTCCTTTACCTGCTCCACACACGGGTCATGCTCCATTTTCGTTCGGGCGACTACTTCTTTGCCAAAAACCGGCACGAATCTGGCATTTTTCGAGCACCTCCCATTTCTTCCCCCATTTTCTCATTATTTTTAAGTGCCCCCTTTATATTCTTGTGTCCATTACATGCAACAAACCTTCCTTAACCTATTCCACACACGCGTCATGCCCCATTTTCGTTCGGACGACTACTTCTTTGCCAAATTACTTCACCCGTCCATATTTGATACACTTCATTTTCCGGTGAACTATAAGTTCAGAAGCTAGCACTACTCACTTAAAGCAGTTCACAAATAAATACTACAAAAATACAAATAGTAAAAATATACAAATCAATAAAAACACGAAATGATGCGAAAATCCTGACTCGTAATGCGCTCCAACTCTAATCATCATACGGTAGTCTAGTGACCCAAGGGGAAAATTTAAAAGTTACTGTGAGAATAGAAAGCGTAGCAAGTTGGTGTGCCTCGGTGCACAAAGGAATCAGCAGAACGGAACGGAACGTTAAATATACGGTAGCTGCCTGTCATGCTGTGCCTGCACGCACAGCATAAGGCACAGCACGACAGTCAGCTACCGAACATTTAGCGTTCCGTTCCGTTCTGCTGATTCTTTTGTGCACCGAGGCACACCAACTTGCTACGCTTTCTATTCTCACAGTACTGAATTTGTTAAAAAAAATAAATTTTTATTATTTTTTTTTGCATTTCTAAACGTTTCGCCATGGCCAATTGTGTAGATTCGTAGTGCGTAAACATTTTTATGAAACCTCTTTACAAGGGCATCCGCGGTCCCTATGCATGCCTTTTTCGATACGCTGATCTAAGATATAAATTAATTCGCATTCTCAATCAATGATCATAATGCCCTTTGAATCACCCGTGCGGTTAATCTTACGTAATGACCGATCATCACTATGCATTCCCTCATTAGCACATTCAAAATATCGTATTTTTTTGGGATAATATATCAATCTGGCGATTTATTTCGTGTTATTTTTGCCTAATGCGAGAGAATTGGATCGATTCTCTAATATTGCTTTCTCTTCAACTATGCATTAAAGTGAATAATCGCGTTTGTCGTGTCGATTTGCTCAATTATTCTGAATTGGACAACAGAACAGCTTTTACGCGCTATTTCAGTGATTTTGTTATCGTTTTGCTTTTAGATCTGAGTGACGAGATGTTGGGCAATCTTGATGTTTCCTGCTCGCGAGCACGCGAAGCTGCGAGTGCCGATTCGGTCGATGTTAGCGGAGAGACGGGAATACTGCTGCGCCGGTAGGTTTACCATCATACTTTTTCACTGTTACACCTATCGAAATTATCAAATTTTTCATACAAAAGATATTTTGTCAAGTTTTGCTTGCTGTCACATCAATGCTGTGTTATCGAAGTTTTTACACGTCGCGTTCGAAAAAGTATGTGAGAGGAACCGTGAGAGAATCGAGCCTTTTGGGGGGGGGGGTGAGCGGCGTTGAAATTTAAGTTTTCGTTTCATCTACAGTTTTAGTGAAACGCATTTTGAATGATGCTCTTTCAAACTGCGTCGTCAAAATTTATATCTCTGTCGCCATCGTCGAGATTCAGAAGCTTGGTACTCTGAGAATAGAAAGCCTAGCAAGTTGGTGTGCCTCGGTGCACAAAGGAATCAGCAGAACGGAACGGAACGTTAAATGTACGGTAGCTGCCTGTCGTGCTGTGCCTTGTGTTGTGTGAGCAGGTTTCTATTCTCACAGTACTATGACTTTTCACAATATATTACGGTAAGTCACGGGGCGAGGGAAGGCGGCTGCTCCCAGAATGTCAAAAGTGGCGTGGAAGGAAACGATCGAAGAGGACGAATTGGGGTTCTTCTTCTGCGAAGAGGCGCCGGGTTCATTAGGCAGTCTGGTTGGCCACTTTCTCATTGAAGACTGTCTCGTTGACCGCCGTCTTCTTTGGCAAGGTATCATCGATCGGCGGCAGAGTCGGCACCGTTTTGTCTTCCTCCTCACTCGCAATCGTAGTGGGTGCGGGTACGGTAGGCGCCATTCTGGATTCCTGTTCGGCCATGCGCGCAAAAATGGCCCCGGCAGTGGTGCTCTGATACGGTAGGCGCCGGTTTTTTCCTATCCACATGTCCGACGCTCATCTGAGGGGGTGTCCAGAGAGGGAGCCACGCCTGTTGTCTAGCACAGGCTCCGGCGTGGCGGAGAGTACGGTAGGCGCATGAGTATTCATCGGCCGTTGGGCGCCAACTCCACTGGAGCCTTCTTCTCGCCTGGTTCTTCCTCGTAGTCTTCGTGCGCGGTGAGATTAAGAGGTCTCACAGCTCTCGCTACTGCTTATCTCGCTACTGCGAGATGAGTAGGAGCGAAAGCTGTGAGACCCTCCGTAACATTCGAAGCGATGAGTACTGTAGCGAGCAGAGCGAGGGGGTAGACGACCTTGACCATTCTGGGGAGGAGGGTGGTAAGGGGGAAGGGAGGGAGGGGAAGGGAAGGGGAGAGGAGACGAATTCCTTCAGCGGGCGAAAGAGGAGGGAATCTTATAACACGCGTCTTCTGAGAGATTGCATGAAAACTGACCCCCTGCGGCACCAGGAGCCCCAACTTTCAGTACTATTCTCGAGATAATTATGCTAGAGTATATTAGGGACGAGAAAACTTTTACGTTGACCGTTTTTCGAAGAACCGGATTTTAGGTATTTTCCGGTTCCAGGTCCGGCTCTACCATATATCAGCTCCCCGATGAGCTAGACTAGCGGCTTTGGGCTCAAAATGCGCGGAAAATCATTTCAAACAACTTTTATGTTGACATTAAGTTGCGATTACTACAAATTCATGTTGAAAATAATCAAAAATTGATTTTGGAATGAGAAAATAAATTCTAGCGACTCGGGGACCCCACCTTTCCGCGTAATCAGAGATCATTTTTAGAATATACGTACATTATTCTTTCAGGAAAAAATTGAGCCGAGCCGTGTAGGGGTGGGAATTGGCTTTAGTGCAGTAAAAATGCTCGCCAATTTGATTTTTGCAAATTTTCAAAATGGTCATTCTTTACGATGCACGCTCAATTATTCACTGTTTCGCTGTTTTAATACATTTACTCACAGAATGGATCAAATATCGTCGAAAAAAACGAACAAATCCACGGCCATTCATTGTGGGGATTTCCTCACCTCGCTTTTGTTCGCATGCCCACTTCTGCAAAAGCGCGCACATTTCCCAAAAATGTGCGCGCTTTTTCGCGGGACATTTGAATAATGGGCGGAGCGATACCATCATATTGCGTCACGATGATTTTTGTTAGTTTAAACCGATGATTTACATTTATCATAAATCTGTGTAATGTTATTAAATGTAAATTGCGCAATTTTTCAACAAGCGCCTCCATAAATGCTCATGAGAAAGTCATACGCAACGCGGTCACGCGTCGCCGTTGACTACAAACTACAAGAAATTCCCTGAATCAATGTGTCTCGTACGGAAAAGAGAGCCGTATGTTTTTTCCCGGAAAAGTGCCCTGGAAGGGAGCGAGTGGAAGACCGTGCCAATCAGTATTTTATTAAAAATCATATTTTTCACTAGGGACGGCAGCGGGAATTTTTGAGTACGGAATATTGGTTGCCTCCTTCCGATGCTTTCAAACTACCGTACTTTTCTAGCCAAATTCTTTCAATAATTTAAAACATTTTTAAAAAATATTTAATGTCATTTTTAAACTATTTTATTGATTGGAATGAATATGAATACATAATGAAAGAACACCAAACATGAGAAGACAGGACATGTTGCAGAACTGGAGAAGCACGGTGTGATCGAAAATATACGCGTTTTCAGAATTAAGTGTTGAAGCTTCATTTTCTCAGTTTTGGTAGATTATCAATCACAAAAAATTGTTTTCACAATAAAAATATATCACGCGTCTTCTGAGAGAATGCATGAAAACGGACACCCCGCGGAACCAGGAGCCCCAACTTTCAGCCGTGTCCACGAGATAATTATGAGTATATTGGGGATGAGAAGACTTTCTACGTTGGCCTTTTCTTCGGAACCGGCTTTTTGGCATTTTCCGGTTCCGCAACCGGCTCTACCGTATTTCAGCTCCTAGATGAGCTAGAATGATGGCATTGGGCTCAGAATGTTCGGAAAATTATTTCCAACAATTTTTATGTTGACAAACAAGTTCGATGGCGTCAACATCATATTCAAATTTTCTAAAAACTGCAATCCAAAACAGAAAATAAATCCTACCGGCTCGGGGACCCCACCCTTTCAAGTATACGGTGCTCATATTCGGATTCCCCATGCCCGATTCTATCAGGAAAAAAATATAACCGAACTCCTTAGGCGTGACAAGTGGTCTTCCCAAGGCGAAAATTGCGTCCAACTCGCTCAATTTCAATACCACTTTTTAGAAAATCATCGGATAAAAGCTCCAAACCATGACCATATTGGCGAAAACATCATAAATAAGTAACATAACTCTAAATAACTAGAATGGAAAGCATTTTGACACTTTTTTAAAAAATCGAAAAAAAATCGAAAAAAAATGTCTCGATTTTCATGAATTTTTTTCGTTTTCTTGAAGGGCGACATTAGTATGTTCGAGATTTTGTGATATTTGGTCCATCATCCCATCACGCATGCTCTGCAAAAAAAACAGAAATATACTAATGTCGCCCTGTGTGGAAATGAATTTTAACGTTCCCGTTATCGTAACCGACTGATTCTGAAGTTCTACAAACATTAATCTATTATTTACATTAGTAAGCGATGTTGTATTGCTGTCGGAGTACCGTTAACATGAGAAAAAAATTATTGAACCTCGTTCATAAAGTTTTACAACGCAACCGAATTTCAGTTTGCGATAATTTTAGTAAAAAACGTGACTTGCGATGTGCTCCACTTGGACGGAAAGCGTCGGCCTTTTGCTTATCATTCGTTAATGTTTTTCTAATTAATTAAACATTTTTTTTACAAAACTAAAGTGAAAAGTCGGAATGGGGCAGGCATAGCTTTCAGTTGTGTACCATTCTGTGAATTGTTTTGCTCATTCGTAAACACCGTTGCCATCCCTATTTTTCACCTCGAGATTGCTCAAATTTGCACGTTGTAAAATCAACATTTCGAGCCCACTCAGACTTGTGAGAATTATGATTAGATTTTGGTGTGGAAAATATTTTTGTAAGCTGATGAATCAGAAATTCACGGAAAATCGACCAATCTTTTTGTTTCTAAATTCGTGAAATTTTCCATATTCGAAAATTTCGATTTTTGAAAATTCGTGAAAAGTGTCGCTATTCTATTCGTATGACCAGAAATAAAAGAAAATGGGGCAAATTCGTGGTACATTATCCAAGAAGTATCTGAGGTTTGAATTGATGATCCAACTCATTTACCTTCGATCGCTCCTTTGTTAAACCTAAACCTTGAACGTAAGCTCACGATGTGTCTAATTTTTCGCGGTATTCTCTATTTTTGAACAGTGATGCTTTATATCTGATTTTGGTCATTCTAGGATGATGAGCAATTCGAAGGTCGATATCCGATGGGATATTGAGAATGTGACTTCACTCACTCCGGGAGCAGTGGAGTCAGCGGTGGTCGAAGATTCCAGAGGATTCCTATGGTGGGATAATCATGTTTTGAAATAAACTTTCCGAAATTTCCGAAAATCAATTATATTAACGGTCTTTCCGCTTTGTTGATCTCTAATATTTTAACATTTCTTTCTTTTCAGGAAAACGTCTATTATTCCGAACGTTGCCGAAAATCGATTTATCGACTTCTTGCTAATTTGTGAAAATGATTGGAGAGGCTGGAAGTGTGAGGCCAATGTGGAACTTGTGATCCACAGAAAAACCGATGGACATTTCACGAGAAAGGTTTTTTTTGATTGTTTTTATTATAGGCTGTGCTTTATAAATTCAGATGCTCGTTACATTTGACGAGAATATGAGGGCGTGTTCATTTAACAAAATAACTCTGTGGAACTCAATTCGAGAACCGGGAAATGTAAGTTTCAAAGTTTTATATCTACCGTAAGTGTGACTTGTTGCAGCTTTGCAATTTCAACAATAAATTTATCGTCGAATTCAAAATTGAGATCTTGAAGTGGACTATGTGAGTTTATAATTTATATTTTCACTGAGTTATTTTTTTTTCTTTTCATAAAACCCTAAACATTGAATGATCATTATAGAGGTGATATTCCCGTTGCTCCACCGATAGATCTGACCAAATTCTGCTCTCCTTATGAGGCTATCAACGTTAATCTGATCATCGGAGGCAAGAAACTGCGCGTTTCCAAGGATGTGAGAATTTTTTTCGGAAATATCAAATGAAATTGTAAAATTGAACTCATTTTTCAATTTTATGAGTCAGGTATTATTTTTATGTCGTTAATAAAATTCCTGTACAGTTTCTGGGCTTTCATTCTCCTGTATTTGCTGCACTGTTCTTCGGAGATTTCGTTGAGAAAGAAAAAGAGGAGGTGGAAATCAAAGATGTTGTCTACGAGGTCAGACAACAAACATTAGAACCTCACAGTTGCTATTCCGTGAAAAAAATGTCTACTATAATCAGTTTATGGAATATATCTCTTTATCGGCCAGGACTACTGCATATACAAAAACAATTGTAGGAGTTCATCGACCTTCTTCTATTGATTTTCCCTGTTCCAGATAAGATCAATGGTATTGTTAAAATTTGTACATTCGTTAAATGGCAAATTCCAGATTCGAAACTCGTCCATGTGCTGGCCCTTGCAGATCGATTCCATATGAAGGTCTGTTGGCACTTCTTCTATATTTGGCCACCCCCTTGCCTTCTCCTATCATTGTTCATTCCCTATCTCTCTAGCAAAGGGGTTATGTGACCGAAAATCAGGGAGCTAGAAATGAGTGAGGTAGGAGAAGAAGGGATGGGGTGGGCCAAATATGGAAGAAGTGCCGGTCTGTTAATATGCATAAAACATTTGAAAGGTTAAAAATTTAGCAAGTTCTTGTGGAATCAGAGGAGTATCTGATTGGATCGAGGAGATTTTCGAAGGCACAGAAGCTCCTTCTCGCCGACCAATACCGATTCAATCACCTGAGGGTGTGCTTTCGTATCATTATTTTAAAAACTACCAAGCTATGGATATTCGCTTTTATTCACATGCAAACTCTAATAATCTGGTAATTTCATTCCGTTGTCCTCTCATAGATGCAAACCTAGCCTAGTCTTGTAAGACTCTGGACAGCAACGTAAAATAGAAAGGGAAATCTGAGTAAATTCGTGTAATAATTAAATTATATTATATTTAGAACCTCTGTCTGATGTCCTTCTCTACTGTGCCTCAGCTGGCTACTCTCGAGGTTTCTTTTGTTTTTTGCGTTTTTAAAAAAATGAACATGTTCTTTTTTTCTCTGAAAACTATTTATCTTTTTTTCTCTGAAAACTATGACTTCCACAGAAAAAATATCTCTAAACACAAATAGACTGCTTTCGAGTATGTGAGCAAGGGGACACATTTTTATTCGTTATTGTGTTGTAATTTTCAGTCGACTCCTGAGTACGCGAGTTTCTCCACCGACATGAAGGCTGCGATTCTCGATCGAGTGATGAAAATCACTAACTCGTCCAACTAAAATCTTGTATATATGATTTGTACACTGCTAAGCAATTTGTCTGTTAACAAAAAATAAGTTCTGTTCAGAAGGCTTTGTAATGTTGCTATCGTTCTATTGCTAATCAACTCATTCGACACTAAGTTTCTATCGAATTTCTTCAGAAGAAATATGACCATATCATAGGTTAACCTCTCCTGTACATTGTCATGTGTGTACATAAAGGCGAAACATTAAAACGTGTTCATCGAAAACAGTAACAAGCGTTCGAATCTTTAATAAACTATCACAATTCATGCCGTTCAAACACGGTAATATCGAGATCAGAGTAATATTAGGAAGCTGTTCGTTTCAAGCTTCATACAGGGACGGAGCATTCGTTCACTTTTCCATTAGTTTATGAATGGTGAATTCACGACGGTCACACTGGAATCATGAGAAGAGTTAAAAGTTTGGGGGTATGACAGAACCGCAACGACAAAAGCGCCAAGTGCCAAAAACGACAAAAGCGCAACCGACAAAAGCGCCAGCGACAAAAGCGCAACTCTGAATATCTTAGTACAGAGCGGTGATAGAACTTTGTGGTTGGTATTAATTAATTACTAATGACGAGCACTATCTGCCCTGAGGGCTAATTAGTGACGTCACCGAAAAAAGTGACGTCACTATTTTTAGACGTATAGGGGTTCATGGTAAAAAATCGTGATAAAAGTTTGTGTTGGATCTAGACGACGTATCCATGCCCACACAATCTACGATGCCTCCTCTTTAATGTGTCGGCTACCGTATCCCGATACACCATAATCTAGGTGAGATATGCTCGCAAGTTAATGGAGAACAACCATGTTTATTCTGCCATATCTCAGCTAGATTATGGTGTATCATGATACGGTAGCCGACACATTAAAGAAGGGGCATCGTAGATCGTGTGGGCATGGATACGTCGTCTAGATCGAACACAAACTTTTATCACGATTTTTTACCATGAACCCCTACACGTCTAAAAATAGTGACGTCACTTTTTTCGGTGACGTCACTAATTGGCCCTCAGGGCAGATAGTGCTCGTCATTAGTAATTAATTGATACCAACCACAAAGTTCTATCGCCGCTCAGTACTAAGATATTTAGAGTTGCGCTTTTGTCGCTGGCGATTTTTTAAACCTAGTTGCGCTTTTGTCGTTGCGCTTTTGTCATACCCCCAAAAGTTTTTATAGTTTCATACATTTTCTCGGGTGATATCCTCCCACAACTTACAAACCAGTAAAATCAACTACACCGATATGGACCTCCCTTACGGGTCGTGCTATGCTACTAGGTCGGATGATACCTAGTGGACGAAAAACAAAAAAGTGTTTTTCTCTAGTATTTCCACGACAGACAAATATACAGCGAATCTTTTTAAATATTTCCGAAACCGCTTCTTCGAAAAATTCAGTTGGTGAATTGTCTACGGTGGAGTGACTTACTCTGTTGTGCGCACGCATGTTGGAATCAAGTGCAAAAGTGGATTCCAAGTGGTGCCCAAGTTGGGTCGCCACTTGGGAAAAGGGGCTTCCTAATTTCCATACTCTCCCACATTGTCTCTTCTTGAATCCAACTTGGAATCCGAGGAGAGAGAGCGAAAGAAATACAGAAAAAATAGAGAGTGTGATGGAGAGATCAGAGCGATTTCCAAGTGGCGATCAAGCTTGGTCGCCACTTGGAGCTTGATTTTAGCACTTGATTCCAAGGGGGGCGGACATTTCGGCAACGGGGCGCCCTTCGCTGGAGATTTGACGTAGCTCCTTGGGAGTTGTATCACTGTAGGTAGTGTGTGCTACTCTACATTTGCATACATAATTCGTGTTACCAGGCGAACTTGAGTTTCACTCCATATCTATGTTTTTTACTCCATAGTTTCACTCCATATCTATGTTCATGGTCCAAAATTGAGAATTTGAGTGGAAAATCATGGTTAGATTAACACCAAATATTGTGACCAACCGATACTCATGTTACCGGGATAAAGTAGTTACTGCTATACTGTAATATGAATTGGTTACGATATTTGGGGTTTATCTAACCTTGATTTTCCACTCAAATTCTCAATTTTGGACCATGAACCCCTATACATAGATATGGAGTGAAACTCAAGTTCGCCTGGTAACACGAATTATGTATGTAAATGTAAAGTAGCACACACTAGCTACAGTGATACAACTCCCAAGGAGCTACGTCAAATCTCCAGCGAAGGGCGCCCCGTTGCCGAAATGTCCGCCCCCCGATTCCAACTTCGATGCGCACACCGGAGTATTAAGTGTGTTACCTTACCTCTTTGTTGTGCTTCATGTCACATATCTTAGCTGAAGTGATTGCGAAGCCACATGAACACTTCAGGTAGATGCCACTCTGAAGATCCATATTTAGCTTTTTCAACGATAAAAAAAGAAGAGAAAAGATCCTCCTCAACACGCGAGGAAGTAGGGAAACTAGAATGGCGTGTAGCCGGGAGGAGCAAGAATGGTAAAAGAAAGGGTACATGGTAGACGGCGAGATTTACTATACTGTAAGTGCACCACATCCTAAAACACGGATGGCTTTGCCATATATGGGGTCATACACAGCACATACTAGTATTGTATGCTATACTGCGCGTATCACCAGAAAGAGAATAACGAGGCGGTAATCATGTTGATACAGACTCGGGTAAGAATACAAACAGTTGCTTCCGCAATCGACTTATCTAGTCGCCAGTCTATTATTCCATATTTTACCAACAGCTCTGAGCTACGTACCGTTTTAAGAGTCGTCTTGTGATAAGCTTCAAGATATTTGATATAACCCGATGGTGTTGTGGGATGCATCTAAAAAAATCCAGTGTGCAAACAATCTCAACGATAAAAAATATAAAAGTGGAATTTACTATAATACTAAGCAAAGATGTTGTGAAATGCTCACATTGCACAGAATGCACCGCTGAGGGGTTGTCGTAAAAGCCTGAAATTAAAACGCTGTCTCCCTAAGAGCGTCGGAAGGTGTGGCACAATGTTCCAAAATCATCGCCAGAAGCTCACACTTGGTGGGTAGAGTCAATAGGGGCCCAATAAACATTTTCCAAAATCCTGATCTACCATTATCGATTTTTTCGAAAATTTTTATCTTTGAGATTTGACCATCGTGTAGTAGCTCATTCGAAAGAGCATGAAAAGTTGTACAAGAATCCGAGTTTTCAAGGAGTTCAAGAAACAATCAATAATTTTCCGGAAAATGACGATTTGTTGTTCTGATTAACTCTACCACCACATTCCTATGAATTGCTCCTCCTGGAAACTTCATATCATGTGTAAAATTTAATGCTCAATCCATCAAGAGTAATAACGAACGGGTCCTGCATGCCCGTAGTACAGTTTCTTCCATATCCTAAGACGATATTGAACCGCTGGTTCGATGCCTCTAGGATGCATACATTTTTGCCTGCTTCAAACACGCATTTATTGCTGTTTGAATGGGGATAGAATACTATTTATCGCTAAATAAGCACGCTAAACGTTTAAAAGTTCGCGAAATTTGCCGGCAAAAATGTATGCATCCGAGAGGCATCGAACCAGCGGTTTAATACCGTCTTAGGATATCACGCCTCTCACGAGAGAATCGAGCTAGATTTGCCATTCTTGGGAATGGAGGGGAAATCGTGAAATGAGTTCTAACCGGATTTGGGTATCCTGAGGCATGCCTGAGTGCCCCCCGGAGTCTCATTATTCAGACTTCATTTTGGAGCTCCCTACGTAGGGTCGGATACCGGCACCTCCCTCTTTGAGTGCCGTTTTCTTGCTTACGTTGAAAGATAGAGCAAAATAAAAAAATAAAAGAAAAAGAAAAAGAAAACCCGATTAATTTTTCGAGCTCTATCGATCTATTGAGGTCATTTTGTCTGAAAGTTGATTTTAACGTCAGTACAGTGTTGGTCGGTTTTCTCAAAAATGTAGGTAAAGCAGCAGCTCAAATTGGCACAGTAGATGCAGCTCAGCGAGAGCTTTCGAATGAGTGGTTTGCGAAAAAAATTGGAACACTTGGGTGAGAGTTTCGATCTTTTTACTGCGCCCTGATCGTTTGAACAATATTTTCCACGGCGATTTCATTTCCCACCGCACTTTTCGGAGCGCGCGGTCAGAAATGACTGATTTCCAGTCAAAATCGCCCGTGGAAAATATTGTTCAAACGATCAGGGCGCAGTAAAAAGATCGAAACTCTCACCCAAGTGTTCCAATTTTTTTCACAAACCACTCATTCGAAAGCTCTCGCTGAGCGTCATCTACTGTGCCAATTTGAGCTGCTGCTTTACCTACATTTTTGAGAAAACCGACCAACACTGTACTGACGTTAAAATCAACTTTCAGACAAAATGACCTACATAGATCGATAGAGGTCGAAAAATTTACCGGGGTCGCTCAGAGGTCAATTTTGCTCTATCTTTCACCGTAAGCAAGAAAACGGCACTCAAAGAGGGAGGTGCCGGTATCCGACCCTACGTTGGGAGCTCCAAAATGAAGACTGAAGAATGAGACTCCGGGGGGCACTCAGGCATGCCTCTTGATACCCAATACCGGTAAGAACTCATTTCACCATTCCCATGCTCAGCTCGATTCTCTCATGGGAGGCGTGATATGGAAGGAAACTGTACTTCGGGTATGCAGGATCCTTTCGGGATTACTCTTGATGGATGGAGCATTAGATTTTACACATAATATGAAGTTTCCAAGAGGAGCAATTTATAGGAATGTGGTCGTAGAGTTGATCAAAACAACAATTCGTCATTTTCCGGCAAATTATTGATTGTTTCTTCAACAGATATCCATCGATCTCCTTAAAAACTCGGATTCTTGTACAACTTTTCATGCTCTTTCGAATGAGCTACTACGCGATGGTCAAATCTCAAAGATATAAACTTTCAAAAAAATTGATTATGGTAGATCAAGATTTTGGAAAATGATTAATGGGCCCCTAATGACTCTACCCACCAAGTATGAGCTTCTAGCGATGATTTTGAAACATTGTGCCACTTCCCCACCAATATCTGATGTTCTTACAGACACAGCGTTTTAACAGAATGACCAGTAGCATTCGAAAGATGTTCCGGCACTACGTCGGATGAGCACCAAAAATAATACCCTTCAGTAGTATTTTCGACGTTTTGACATTATGCGAAGAAAATGCGAAAATACTGGGCAATGTACTGTTTGGTTCTCATCCGACCTAGTTCCGATTCTAACCTTTCTCTCCTTCGCACCACTCGTATGAATCACAGTGAAATTGGCAATATCGCACTATAAGTTAAGGTTAAGGACGGAATATTCTGTAGAGTTCTCTCTTCATTCTACACATTTTCTCGGCGATCCATCGATAAGAGCAATAAAAGAGTGAAAACACAAGATGTGTGTAGAATGAAGAGAGCGTGGCATCGTTTCTCGAACTCTAATATTATCTCACTTTGTAAATGTGCTTATCGGAGAACGATTCATGGCCACATTCACAACGAAGACTGAGACCTTCCTGAAATCAGACTAATACGTTACTACAACCTGGTCCATGCGTTAAGTCGTTAGGTAACGTAAGGAGTTAACGAGCTCGTCACGCGCCCCACCCGTCCGCTTATTTCCCACTCCGAGGAGGGAATGCGCAACGAGCTTGCTACATCCCCTCGTATTGCCAATCATGACGCGAAGTAATTAAATGCGTGGCGCCCAGACAAAACTTGAGCATTATTATCAGAATCTTTCTTCCTCTCTCACTCTCCCGAACATTCCGTACAGACGGAATCACACAGCGCGTTATATATAATAAAGATTAACTCACCAATGAAGGAGTGGTCGAATGGGTATGCCTCAGATGGCTCACCCAAGTGGTCACATAGTTCGTACGAAAGTGCAATTTGGACATCATCTTCATCGATGGAGCTATACATCCCGAATAATCATTGGCTCGGGCTGGTGCCAACAACAAAAGTGAAGCTACCCCTTTGATAGCTAGCGATGATCGCCTACTGAGATGACTTATTCAATAAATCGTGTGTACTGATAAAATTAATATTCTATCGCTTTCTTGTCGTTATCTTTCTCTATGTTCTCGCGTTTCTGCCCGAACCGCATGAATCTCATTGTCAGTAAGCAGACTCACTTCACACTTGGGGCACCACATTTCCTTATCACTCCTCTTTGTCAGTTTAGACTTCTTCACTTCCGATTTCAACTCATCACTTTCTTCACACGATATCAATATCTTCTAAATCGTTGTGAGCATAAAAATATGCGTGCTTACTCACCTTCTGAATAGGCGCATTTCTCTTTGAAGTATCACTTCTTCCCGAATTATTTTCCGCCGGAATAAGAACCGTATGGTCAATATTCTGAAGAAAATGTGTTAATAGTGTATACAATATACCATGCTGATAATCATCACCCACCTGGGCAATACTTCTTTGGCTCATAATTCGCAGGCATACTAGATAAAAAAAAACCGACCATATTGCAATTCGGTGTAACTTCCTCTTTGACGTAATGGCTTCGGAAATCCTGAGGAGGCACCTATATTAACCTTTGAACGGCGGAATAATCGACTGCACATTATTCTTCGTTGTGTCAGTAAATAAATACGCTTCAATGTCTAACTAACGTTACCCCTCCTTGCATGGCTCAAGCTCACCTGTTCATAAGCAGAGAAATGGTTGAAGTAGTTGAATTCCTTCTCTATTTGCTCCAATGAGAACGGCGGAGGAAAGTTGACGACCTGCAAGCGATCATAAGTTTTGGCTATTTTGAAACACAATGACCTCCATGGGCAAAACTCTTAAAAGAGAGGCGGTTCAATTGTATTTTTTTCAAATGAAAATATGTTGTGGACAACAAGACTAATTGTAAGGGAGATACTTCTGAGTGATCATAGAGTGGAGAAGAAATACTTAGAGGCTTCAGCTCAGTCAAAGTGTACTCCTGAACATAAATTAATTACTCATTTCGTGCTAATAATTATGCAAGTATAATATTTATTCAGAACACATATGATATTGAGTGAACTACGCCATCAATTCTTGAATTCGAGAGGAACAATATAATTCATTTCCCCTAACAACGTTTCTTTCATTTGATTTTCCTATATGCTCAACTGGGAACTAAAAACATACACAGGATGGAGAACTTATTTTTAATAAGTTTGTGCCAACGAAATGATAACAATTAAGATATATCGAACAAACCTTCTTCCTCCATTGTTCAATAGCTTGCAGTGGAATATCTGCGGGTGCCATTGCTGAATGAACTACTACACCTAGTTAAATTATGCAGAAAGTAGGGCAATGTCTTCACAGGACGAAAACCGAAATTGATAGAATAGATCATACAAAATCGCAACACATATTTATCGGCATTTGCGAATTTCATCCAACTTCACGCGATAAACATACGCCAACTGTTTCAATAATATAACAACCTTAGTTAATTCAACGAACAACATAAACTAGATAACTGAGATCTCGCAAACCACATCAATATTGGGAAATGTGTGGTTAATTCACTGCCAGCGTTTGTGTACAGTGAATTCCCGACGATCGCACTGAACAGAATGATTAATTAAAAAATTTCTCAATAAGGAAATGCCTAGTATTGGCGATGAAAACATTAAAAGTCGCCACACCGAGATCAAAACAAACCTTTTTGTTGTGCTTATCCAATACTTTCCTCGAAGTGATCTTGACTCCACACGCACACTCCAGGTGAATTCCACTCTGTAAAGGATGATGGCATATGTAGTAGCAACATGATTGTGACACGAACGATTTGAAATCTCTTCTCTAATATTTGAAAAATATATTCAACTTGGTAAATGTTTTTGCTCTGAAAAAAATTCAAATCGGACGCATATAAAATCTCATCAGGAACTATGAAGGAACTATGAAAATAGTTTTTGACAAATCCGTGTGTTTGAATATATAAGATCTCTCGCGAGTAAGGTTTGCATGAGAATTCCTATAAGCAATCAGCGTGAATAAGAGGCCACCGAATTCAGTTTTCAAATTGTAGGTGCTCTCATATTTTTTCGGTTCCAAAGTAATGTTCATACCATAAGAGGCGTAGTTCTGTGAAACAGCTCGAGATGTCTGATATATCCGGATGGTGTGGTGGGGAACACCTATAAAAGTAAAATTATTAATGAATAAATAACTTTTCGATTAAAAATTTTAAAAAAGCATTTAAAATCGTAAGAAAAAAACTAACATCGCACTGAATGCACTTCTGAGGAGTTGTCTGCAATTAAACACATATTCAAGTATAAGCAATCAGCGAGTAATACAATCCTCTAATTAAAAAATCTGGCATTTCTTTGATAATTGGTCCACCTCATGTTTCTGACCGACCCCGTCCTGTCCATGGGGAGGGGTTTGCCCTCGCCCATCAATCGACTTGCCCAACCTTGTCAGACCATATCCCTAGCTCTATCACGAAGGAGAGAAGGTGACACCGAAAAGTAATGAGGATAAGCCTAACATGGGGATGGTTTGAGAGGATGGGCTAACTATCGAAGAAGCGACAAAAAATGTATAAAGGAAAAAAATTTAATGACGAATTCTAATTCTAATTATTCCCATGAGTAAAACTCCTCAACTTACCACTTTTTTCTCGATTCTCCAAATCGGCCCTTCTCGAGTACGCATCACCGTGAAATTAGCGAGTTTGCACTGCAATAAAAGACTTTATGTATGTTTATATTCTACTAACGTACGGTGATACTGTGGTGATTCGAGAAAGATTCATGGCCACATTCACAGTAGAGACTGATACCGGACTGAAATTTAATAATTATGTCTAATCCTCCTCTTACTACGTTCCTTACGTATCCAACATAATGTGATTTTGCAAGATATCACAAAGGCCGGGTGCTTTATCGTAGAATTAGGGAACCTTTCCCTGGACAAAACATCTAGAATAACTTGAGAAACGCAGGATATTTACACTGGTAATTTGCAGAGTATCGACAATACTGAGCGTAGCTGACGCTCAGTGGGGCGGGAAAAATTTGAATTTTCCGCACCCTGCCTTTGTAACTTCTTGCAAAATTCACATTATACTGTGGTGGGAGAATGCGTAGTAACGTTGTGTCATGATACACTTTTGATAATAAACTCTTCAAGTACATCAATACTCGCGGAATGAGCAAATATTTAATATTTTACCGTTCGGCGAGTATTGTTGTACTTTTAGAAGTTTATCATGACACCGAGTTTCGCATTCTACCTGTAATAAACGAAGTTTTCCTATTACTTTCGACAAACAATTATTTAAGTATAGCCAAATCAAAATAGAAATATATCATGTAATCAAGCAGAAATGTCACCGCAATACTCGAAAACGGAATGAGAATAACTTTGGGAATATCATTATCATACCAGAACAGGAGTGGTGGAATGCCTATCCCTGAGGTGCTTCAGAAAGGTAGTCACGTAATACGTACGGTACTTCAATCATATTTCTCATTTGTATCTCTATTAAAAAGCACTTACTTCACACTCAGGGCATTTCATTACCGTATCACTTCTCTTATACTTCACATCTGGGAGTTCCTTCGCATATATTTCCGGATCATCGATTTCGCTGGTAGATGATACAATTTTCTAAACAAATACTAACATCGGTGCATATAATAGATAAACAGTGAAATGTTGTTCCAAATAAAATATATCGAAATGTAGAGCTCCCTACAGACATGACGTCATAGCTCTCATCCGACCTATTGCCATCACAACTGACCTTGCTTTCATCCAGCATCTCTTCATCGCCGGTTCCATGTTCCCCGACTTCGAACGTGGACATTTAAATTCGTTACTTCCTACGGTTTTTCAACGAATGATGCGCGCCACTTTTGCGAAGTGGCGCGTTCACGCACTCCTCATTTTACATACCCTCTCGTCTCGGATACTCAGAGAGAAAGAGTGTGTAAACGAGGAGTGCGTACATCCTGTGTAGAAAAATCGGAGTTCGAATTATTAAATACGACGGCGGGCGCGCCGCATGATGAGCAAAGTGTCAAGCCACTTCTAACGCCACCCATCATATTCCCTAGCAAGGAAGAGATGAAATGACCTAACGACAATAGATCACCATGAAACTATTTCGTGCACTACTAAACACCTTGATTGCACATAACTGAATTTTAATATAATAAAGCGAAAATTTAGTGCTAAATGCATTGTACAAACCTTTCTCGTCAATTCTCGAATCGCCGTAACATGAATTCTGTCGAGAATCATCGAAACTCGTTGCGAATTGGGCGAGTGAGAAGAGAGGGAGGACGTTGAAAGGGAGAAAAATCGCTCTCGAGTGGCTCTCATAGCTAATGTTGCTGACATGAATCCAGCCAAACGCCGTACCATAGCTGAATATAGACGTGAATCCAAACTACTCGTTGAATCGATAGTCGTACTGGACAAAAACCAGATTTGATAAAATTGATTCCGGTAACTACAAATCAAAGTTTATCATTTTTCATAACAACAAGGAAAGGCAAAACTAAATGTTGTGATGAACAAATTGATATATTGCACCACACAATTCGATAAATCTCAGACCATACAACACGATGTGACAATCTAATTCGATATACATGCAGTACGAACGTTTTATAAACGTAAGTTTAGCAGCTAAACCTGCTTCATACGTATTACACTATATTTTTACAAATTAGCATTTGACTGGTTACGCAAAAATAAATGGATACGTGAAAAATAGAACAAAGACTACCGATGGTCAGACTCCTTATCGATAGCTGCAATCATTCCCTCGGTTGATCTCGAAGCTGCTTTGGTTGGAGCGTTGCCCCGAGAGAACAACTCCAAACCCTAAACGGGATTGATCGAACAAGCTCGTACCATTAATGAACCATAAATAATACCCGTCCAAGTGAATATGGAAACGATTCAAATATTAGCATGTATGAGCTATAGTAACAGCCGCAAATTAGGCACATAAAACACGCTGCGAAATGCACGAGTACGGTAATCCCCAAACAAAATCTAATTTAATACTTACCAATTTCTTTAGTTTTTTTAATAAATTTTATTATGTTGGCCACTAGGGCTTAAAACCAAGGCCTCTGTGCATTAAAGTGTACAGGAGACGGGACACGCCTCTCGCTCTTCTTAATCTTCCTCTCGCTTCCCTTCGCACACTATCTCGAACCCGCGGCGACTAGAGCGCGCTCTCTCTCGAGCGCGCTCTCTACGGTCGTCCTCTCCCTGTCCTGATGCGCAGGAACATCGCATACACTCTCACATTCCTGACCAGCGAGAGATAATGCGAAATAGAGAGATCATATACTATAATATCTCACCACCTACCGTGTCCCATTTTTAATCTGCAAAATGCGGTCCGTCTTTTTGTACACCACCTGAACCCTCGTGTTAGCGGTCTGAAGGAACTCGATCACTGTCCCTACGCTGCCCTAAGATCAAGCTTTGACTGGAACACGTGGTTTCTCACTTTTGTACACTCTCTCATGCATTCAACGCAAAACATTCCAAGCTTGGGATCACTGTTTCACCATTGGTAACCAACTAAAAACAAATGTGATAACTAGGAGCTGTTGTTTACCATTTGCTATTAGCGATTTGTAAGCACATGATAACTTTCCTTGAACAGTCGCAGTTTGATTATTACACCAAAACATACCGGCCCACCATATGGTGATCGAAATCTTAGATAACCATCCGGAAGCTTTATGCAACCAGTATATATAATTCTGCAAGATCACGGAATAATCAAAATCTTTATCACGAAACACAACCATAAATAATCAGTGAAAAATCGGGAAAATATAGTAATGAAAACTATCTAGGAATGCTGGAGGAGCTTCAATATTAAACAAAAACAAGATTAGAACAATGGAACAATATGCCAAAGGCTTTAGAAGAGAGAATAGAAATCAGTTATCACACATCAAAGAATAATTCCATGATGAGCTATAAGGGTATCGAGGCTCCACTTCAATCAATGTCGTATCCACTCTACTCCACCAGAAATGGAAGGCGTACTCGAAAACTGCGCCTGTGGGAAGCATGCATTTTCGTACAATATTTTTAATTCACAAGAGTGGCATGATATCTGAGAAGTTCCAGTCAGTGCAAAAATATTCATGAATACTCCCATATACTTCTAACTAACATTACCTGCGACTCCTAAGTCTCGAAAAGCACGCAAAAATGCAAACTAACCGCGCTAGTGTGGCGTGACTTCATCGCAGACGTGATCCAGCTCGTCGATCACCGAACTAATCTTCACATCACACATCGAGCACTCTCGTTTGTTTTAAACCTGAAGATACACCCATTACGAGCACCATTACGGTATGCGTCGAAATATTACTACATACAATGCATTTCCCGTTCCGTTACTACTATTACAAACCAAGGTCCAACCTTAGTCATTTCAAATTTACTTCGAAATTCAAATCAGAAGGAGAGAAAAAAACTGATCACCATTAAATATCCATTCGTATTTTGTATTCAACCTCGACCTGTCGCCTCCCAGAAAACATTCCTACCAGGGAAGCAACTCCATTTTTCAACACAAGATGTGCGCCACTTATGCGAAGCGGCGCGGCCACGCGCTCCTCATTTTATTTATTTCCTCGTCGTGGCCGCTCATAGAGAAAGATTGTGCGAACGAGGAGCGCTTGATTGCGCCGCTTCACAAAAGTGGCGCGCATCATGCTATGAAAAATTGGAGTACACTCTAAAAGAAGAGAAAAATTGTTGCACTATATGATCACGAGCTTTTGAAGTGGACAGGTTATATTTTAATTGTTGCCAAAGAGGGAGGCTATTTTTGTCAGTAGATATTTAAAACATACAAATATTTAAGAATGTAGCTCACTCTTCCTCCTCGCTTCCTAGCATGAGAGGAGTGCGAATGGATCGCCGCCAAGGGGAAGAGAGACGAACCGGGCTTCTGCAATGAAAAATCACCTTGAACATAGAAACACCATGACAATATCGCACAAACTAATTCATTGATTTACTAAAATATCAACATTCTCACAGCTTTCCCGATTGAGCATCCTAAATCCCAGAGAAATACTCATCGAGAACAGGTGTTGCCGAGTACGGTACTCATTTCTCGATTCTAATCCCCCATTACTGTAATGAACGCAATAAAACCATTTCGTTTAGTCGTCTCTTCCGTCTACCACGACAACAACAATGTATCCAACACAATCGTTTCCCTTATAAAGTACCGCATTTTGACAACTTTCGCGTTTCATATTAAAATCCAAAGAAAAATCGAAATACACATAAAACTAACTACGTTTTCCAGCGGATCCTTCTCATCGTGCATGCCACGCAGCTGTAAATTAAACGATTATCTATTTTGCCACATTTCCAAAAACACACCTATTCTATGTTGAATCGTTTGTTCAAAACACGACTTAACCAACGTTTTTATGAACAAACCCTCTCAATGGATCAACGGACTCACGTGTATTCATATTGGAAAACAAACAGCCGAACAAAGTATTAACTTTTTATAATCATTCAGCATTTGCAAGATTACATAATAGAAACTTACCTTTCATTGGTGCCGTCTGATGCCTCATAGTAAACTTCCAGCTCGTCCGCCGTTTCAGAGTAGAAACTTGGTACATTAAGCACGCGAGCACTGAAGAGAGCGAACAGTTAATAATTTAATACAAATGCTGCAAGTTTCGCACTGAATATGAAAAGTAACTTGTTAAATGAACGACCGCGTCCTCTAAAGTGAATTGAGGCTAAAAACACAATAAATCAAAAAGGAAACTCGTGATATTGCTTTGAACAACGCGAAGGAAAAACAAGGCGACTTCTTGGCTATTTGCCAAGTACCGTACTTTGTTCATTTATTTAGTCTCACGAATTGACTTTATTTTTCCGTAATTTTTCATTTTTGTAATTTCCTTGTTTTAAAAATGTATATTGAATTTATTGCGACGCTTGAAGTATATTTTCGTAAAATGCACATTAGACGCTAGTTATGCTCATGATGTCTAAAGCTCCGTTTCAGTTAGCCCGATTTTGATTTTATCGGATAAAATAATTTCCTTGGCTATGTTACTTCTCCCCAATACGCAATTATAATAAAAATAATTTATCATGTGATGGTACAGTCTTGCAGAATAGAATGCTACAACGACGCATAGGATATTACAATGTCTTAAAGGTCCTGTCCAGGGAACGAAAATTTCATATTCGCTCTAAGGGACTGATCCAAGATTAGTAGCGCGCAATTTTAAAAATTGTACAGTATCATACAGTATATGGAGTTTTACGGCCATGGTCGATAATTTTGTCATGGTAGGTCAAGACTAAGTACCGTACCCAATCGATCATACAGTACTCCCTGATACCGTATACCGCCACCGTAACCCCGATTATCGAGAACTGGCTTTATTTTCAAAAAGTCAATATACCGTACCCAATCGATACTACAGCACCCATACCGTAACCCTGTGTACAGTACCCCTTGCTACCGTATTCCGCACCACTGCGGTCAATCGTAAACTGACATTTTTCCAAAACATTTTCTATTAAGTTGATTCTTGCTTTATACCCTATCGACTCTACAGTACCCCCAGATACCGTATACCGCTACCATAACCCCGATTATCACAAACTAACTTTATTTTTAAAAAGTCCTGATACCGTGCACATTCGATTATACAGTACCCAAGTAACAACCGTAACCCAGTTCCTTGGGTCAGATCCAGTTCCTTGGGTCAAACATTTTTCTAAAAATTTTAAACATTTTTATAAAAATCCAAAATTGATCATAAAATTATTCACATATACGGTAGGGCACTTTAAAATAATTTTAAAATCGATTTTGGATTTGTAGAAAAATGTTTGACCCAAGGAACTGGATATGACCTAAGGAACTGGGTTACGATAGTTACTTGGGTAATGTATAATCGAATGCGCACGGTACCAGGACTTTTTAAAAATGAAGTTAGTTTGCGATAATCGGGGTTACGGTAGCGGTATACTGTATCTGGGGGTACTGTAGAGTCGATAGGGTATAGAGCAAGAATCAACTTAATAGAAATTGTTTTGAAAAAAAGTCAGTTTACGATTGACCGCAGTGGTGCGGAATACGGTAGCAAGGGGTACTGTACACAGGGTTACGGTATGGGTGCTGTAGTATCGATTGGGTACGGTATATTGACTTTTTGAAAATAAAGCCAGTTCTCGATAATCGGGGTTACGGTGGCGGTATACGGTATCTGGAAGTACTGTATGATCGATTGGGTACGGTACTTAGTCTTGACCTACCATGACAAAATTATCGACCATGGTCGTAAAATACATGCCTTGTGCAGCACCCCCCTGGCACTCCATATACTGTATGATACTGTACAATTTTTGAAATTGCGCGCTACTAATCTTGGATCAGTCCCTTAGAGCGAATATGAAATTTTCGTTCCCTGGACAGGACCTTTAACTTGACGACAAAGGGACAGCGTGACAATAATTTAAAAGAAAGATCGATCGCCATATTTAGGGGAGTTTTGATATTTTGTCGTGGACAGAATCGGTAACAATTAATTGGATTATCCTTTCATGGTCCGGAGAGAGGGAGAGGGGGGTACGAGTAATTTATTTTTGAGAGAGTGTGGAGATTGGAGAGAGTAATTTTCCGTGCACTCGAGGAGGGCGAGCGGTGTGGAGGGGGGGGGAGGGGAGGGAGGAGAGGGAAAAGATTGAGATGAGAGGGTTCTAGAGATATGAGAGGGGGGGGGGAAGAGGGTCCTATAGATAGGGAAGGGGGAGAGGATCCTATAGATAGGGGAGGGGGAGAGGGTCCTAGAGATAGGAATGGGGAGCACAGGGTCCTAGAGATAGGATAAGGGGGAGGAGAGGGTCCTATAGATAGGGGAGGGCGTGAGGGTCCTAGAGATAGGAAGGGGGAGGACAGGGTTCTAGAGATAGGAGACGGGGAGGAGCGGGTCCTAGGGATATGAGAGGGGGAGGAGAGGGTCGTAGAGATATGAGGGGGGAAGGGTCCTATAGATAGGAGAGGGGGAGGAAAGGGTTCTAGAGATACGGGAAAATGGTTCGACCATAGAGATGGGAAATGCAGGATGGGGCGGGAAATTTCTTTCAAGCATACCCGGGAGATTAAAACACATGCCACCTCCTAGCCGCCTTTAGGCGGCTAGTTTAATATTAATGAGAGCAATAAATATCGAGGAGTTTTTACTGTAGGCGAGAACAATCCACTATTTCTAGAGAACAATGCTATGAGGGATACATAAGATCATCTTCTTCACGATCTGGAATCTGCCCCCATCGCTTTAGGAGTTCTCTCATGCCCCTTTCACTCGTCCCTCCGAGTGAGCATGCCCACAGCTTTCCATTCAGAGCTTTCTCGATTCCCGATTCACCACTCACTATCTTTCCGGCAAACTGTATCTCGACGAGGGTTCAGTGCAGAAACTTATTCAGAATACGTCTGCTTGCTATTTTGCTTGACATTGACACGCCGGCATCATAGGAAATATGGCCAGCCGCACAAGTATTTTTCTCGCCTCTCTCGCTCTACACACTCTTTCGATTTTCTCTGACGGTAAGGGAACAGCGAGGGCGTGCTTAGAATTGAAGAGGCGAGGGAAATTACTAGAGTTCGAGAAACGATACCACGCTCTTTTCATTCTACACACTCTCTAGACCGGTCGATCGGCGATAGAATGAGTAGAATGAAGAGAGCATGGTATCGCATCTCGAACTCTAGAAATTACAACTTGCAATACAGCCTCAACTGTATGCATTGCTGCATGAGAGCATTACTCTCTCTAATGGACGCGAGAAAGAGAATAGATAAGAGCCACACCGATTGTGATTCTCAGGTCTCTCACGAATCATAACATTCACTGATAGGCGTACAATGCATGCGTAGCGTGAAACATCATTCGCTAGCGATCAATATACGCTGTTGAAATCACTCTTTATGTATTTCTCGGCCGCCCTTTGACATTAATTACGTTCATGTTCACCTTCAACTCGCAGACTATGTTTAATTTTGTCAAAAATGTGTAATTGTCCAGAAATGGATAGAATTTGGAAAAGGATGATTCCACCTCAAAGGCGAGTTATTGATATGAGAACGAGGGTACAAGAAACGAACATAACTGCAATTATGGTTGACAATGGTAAGTAATGATCAACAATAATGATTGATAACAAAGTTAATTGAGGTACTCTTTTCCACGTGGACACGTGGCAGAATAAGAATACGATGCATGTGATATTCAAGTGAGTTTTTTTTGTCTCGGACAAGAAGTATCCTAACAAGGGGTCGTCGCGGAGTGTCCATGGAGTTTCAAGACCTAGCGCATTTGAAAGAGGAGAAAATTCTAAGAACTTCTGTTGTTTTCAAATTTGCTAAACGATCATGTATAAGTCTGGGCTCATAGCCAAAACCAGGCTATTTCATAGGCTATGTCCCTAAATTTCCATACAGCCCAGACCTCCACAAGATCGTTTAGCAAATTTGAAAACAACAGACGTTCTAAGAATTTTCTCCTCTTACGAATGCGCTAGTTCTCGTTATGAAACTCCATGGACACTCTGCGACGCCCCCTTGTAAGAACGTCTCAATTTTCTTTCTTAATCCATCATTTCTGCGTAATGAAATTATCCAGATTTTGTACGCTCCTCGGCTCCTAAATAGTAAAAATTCCGACGTAAACTTCCAGTTTTCAGGGGCATTAAAGTAGAAGCTAAATTGCCATTTGAGAAGATTTTCGAGATGTATGCACATGAAAATTCGATTTATATCGCTACATATGATAAGGTATTTTGCGTTTTTCCTTAATGAATGGAAAATTTTGAAGGTTTACCAAGCGACATTCGTCGAACCTGATATAATCGAAGTTGCATTCATACGTGGCATTGATGTGGTTGGCTTATTTTACATTATATTTCTTTAATTGATGCACTGGAACATTTGAATGTTACAGTGGCCAATTGACGGACATTGTACGATCTCGCGAAGTGGAAATAAATATGCCCATAGAGTATGGGAGGACCCGGAAACACATGGAGTTCTTTTTGATTTACCAGACGAGGCGCTTCCCGAGACTACACCATTTTTCATTCATAGGTAACACCTAGAGTTCGAGAAACGATACCACGCTCTTTTCATTCCATTCACTCACTCGCCGCTCAATAGATCGAATGAAGAGATGAAGGCCCGCTTGTCAAACTCTAATAAAGCCGTTCGTCACTCGCCACAACATCTAATATTTTCAGAGGCAAAATTGTGTATGAAGGAATGTTAATCGATGAAGATAGCCCATTAGCGTATCAGCTGAGTGATAATATAATCATGGCTTATGTGCGCGTTCCTTATATTGCAGCACATAAACATCGTTATCAGGGTGCAACGAAAAAGGGCAATCACATTTCCGTTCGAGACTCATCTCCATTTATCTATTTTCTGAACAATTCGAAATTGAGTGCGTTGAACACATCAACGTTTGAATTCCTGTCGGCAATCTCATTCAGGTGTGTACATTTCACGTAGAAATGACTAACTTCTTGCTTCACGTTCAGTTATATTTTATAATAATTCAATTATGAACGAGAAAGAAAAAAATTCAACTGTACATAACAAAAAAAAAAAAAATTCAACTGTACATAACAAACATTTTTTTTTACTAAAAAAATATATTCAAGAGAGCTGAATTATGCAAATGTTATGATTCGAGTTGCTAACGGAGTGGCCGTAATATGTAGTGGAAACAACCTGACTCTTGTCCTACACATGACATGAATGTAAAAATTGTTCATCTGCCAGGAGAATACGTGAGTTCACTTGCGAAATCGCTTTAATAATCGTCATATTTAGTTCAAAGAGACCACCAGAGAAGCCCCGTTTGCATCAAAGTATGTCTTAATTTACAGAGAATTTCTCATTTTTGACAGGTTCATGAACGAATTTTCAATCGAAAAAGTAGTTGGAGCCGGCTCGTTTGGTTGTGTATTTAAAGCTATGCATCTGTTGGATCGACATTCCTATGCTGTGAAAAAAATCGGCCTCAACTCCAAGTAAGTAAATAATTTCTACTAACACAAAGCACTTCATTTGCTATATTTCAGCGTAGAACCAATTGAGCAAACTCTTGGCGAAGTTCGCAAGATGGCTAAATTGCACCATCCTGGCATCGTTCGATATCACAGCACGTGGATCGAAGAACCACCCGAGGGATGGCAGGTCAGTGATGTTTCCACTCTTCTTTTTATACAAAATGTGCGAGATGCGGTCAACTCGATTTCCATAAAGGATTGATCCATCGCAGCTGTTCTACTCCTACGGAATACATAATACGATTGCTTTTCAGTATAGATTCACACCATCAATGGAAGGCGCAGATCAAATTGTTCACAATGTAATCTAAACTTCAGTATATCGATCAGATCCACTTTGCAGAGTGGACCCGAGCGCAATAATGCTTTCTTATTTATTCAAATGGAGGTATTGTAACTATAGTTCTCTGAAATGAATGAGTGATATTTTTAGTTGGGCGAACAGTCTCTGGAAGACTGGCTTAGTAGCGATTCTAACATAGGCGATTCACGGAATATGCAGCAAGTGAAGACATGGTTCAAGCAGATTGCCACTGCACTCGAGTACATTCACAATAACGGCTTCTTCCATCGCGATCTTAAAGTTTGATTGCTTACTTTCTCCCCGAGAAATATTAAGATCCATTTTTGTTCCTACTAATCCTTGATTTTACAGCCAAGCAACATCCTCGTTGTTTCTGAGGATATCGTCAAAATATGCGACCTCGGAATCGCGACCGAAAGCGATGATGGTACTGGATGGCATAGTAACATCGGAACAGACGTGTACAGAGCACCTGAACAGGTGCTTTGTCTTTTACTTTTTCTGAATACAACAAGTACAAAACATCAGAACATGATCTACGATCGAAGAGTGGACATTTTCTCCGCTGGACTGATTCTACTCGAAATGTGCGTTGTCATGTCGGGAAATGGGAAGATCGAGGTACTTTAACAAAAGTATTCCGGAATCACGATGATTTTTTATCCAGATTTTCAACGATATTCGAAGCGGGAGAAAGCTAGACATTCAAAAATGTCAACCTGATGCGGTGATTTATTTCGGATATAAATTCGAAATTTTTGTTTTAAGCTGGATCTCGCTGTGTGGCTCACAAAACTCGATAGAGACGAACGTCCCACCTTCGAAGAGATTCACAATCATCCTTTCTTCTCGCAATACGACTTGCTAATCTTGCGAGTCCTCCTCTTTTTTGATTTTCATGAAATTAATATCAATCTCGTCTTTTTCGAAAAGCGATGAATCAGCCAATTCGTTCCTAAGTAGTGGGAAAACAAATACAAATCGTGTGGTAGTCTCTCATTGAGTCCTTCGAAAATTTCCTTCTCGTGTCTTAAATGAAATGATTACGAAAAATGAACTTTCCAGCATTAAAGGGATGAAACGGTTCGAAAATGATATGAGGTGGTCCATGATTTGTTCAATATAATTATACATATTTGATTTTCTTCATCGCAAATGCAGGCTCATAGAAGTAGCAAAACATAATTTTCTGATGTGAAGTGATCGAATGAGTTGCTACGCACTAATTTCGTCGTATGGTTGGGTTCTGAAACCAAAGTAAATCGACATATAGCAACGAGATCCATTTCACTCACGATGTTTCAGGTTGAAGTAATTGTTGATGATTGCGAACAAACCATGATATTTGATCGCTCGAAAGACGAATAAGTACAATCATGACACCGGCGTTCACTGGAAACTCAATCAATTTTGAAGCAATGATGAGCTGCAACCTAGTTGATCATTATCGATGATTGCAATGACGACCAAGTAAATTGTGAAGACGACAAAACCAATTGAAGCAATAATCTTAAAAGTTTTGATGAATTTTACTATATTCTCATTTTTCGATCGGAGAGATCTATGCCAGCCATACATAGACATATATGCATATATATGTATAATAATAAATGTAAACATTGTGAAAAACGTACATCATATATAATTAGAGGCAAAATTAACGAATATATGCCCCTTTTGTATATAATTATAATAGTAATCGCAAAGAAAATATTGCCAACTCCTGCGACCATCTGAAAACTGCTTATCTCATGCTATATTTTGGTTTCGATACGAGCCAAATTTTTGAGCTGATACGTAATAAAAACAAATTATTTTAGTTAGAATTAAAAAAATACATATTTTCACAATGATTTTAAAAAATTAAATCTTCAACTGACCACTACGATGCGCGCTCCGAGAGGCAGAGGAGCTTCTTGAGGTTGGCGAGGTATGATCTGATACCCAATTAATACGATGAAGGTGAAAATCAGGAGAATGAACCGAATGTATGGCATCTGAAATTGGTACATTTTGAAAAGTCAAAATTGATCAGTCAATGATGCAAATACGCCCAACCGCAATGTAGAAACAAACAGCCAACGCCCCTTTCGAACTTTTGATACCCTTCAAGAATATGGTTTCCAAAATGTCTGATTACCCATTTGCGACACGTGTTACAGCATCGCGATGAATTTACTCTGGAATCAGATGAGTTGCCAATTCGACTAAGATCGCCGTCCATTTATAAAGTATTTCAAGGAAATTTCTGAGAAGGTTCTATCATAGTAGAGACACATCAAAATACTACACTGTAATCAAAAATATGCATATCTTATCTAAAACTGCTCAAATAATAGCAACCGTATGTGAGAAAAAAAGCATAATTGCGAATTTCACCGTCCTTGATTATCGCGTTTACAGAGTGAGCGACAGCATGAGACACGATGGAAATGAGTAGATGAAAAATATGTGAGTAAGAAAAGATAAGAACCCGAAAACTCAGGAAATATGAGTATTGGGAATCACAAGTTTTGGATAAAATGTATGGTGATTCGAGTGTATTGAACACTTTTGACATTAGTAGATCAATGGGATGGGGAGAGGAGTAAATATAATATTACGGGCAGTTACGGGTAGAGGTCAGCTTCTAGGAAACCGGAGGTAGGGATATTTGGAAACGGAGATGGCTGGGGAAGGAAGGTGATTTACAAGATGATACATATCTTCTTCTTTGGCTTCTGAGAAGGGATAAGTACTGCACGTATGGCCTCCTCGAACACCACAAGAGGAAAAGAGTCAATACGAGATTATATCCAATCTCTGTCCTCTCAGAAGCTTCTATCGATCCTTTAACGGCACTAGGTCGGATAAGAACTATAACGTCATACAGCTTTTGCTATATCAATGACGACATGACGTCATAGTTCAATCCCCATGACTTTTCCTGCCTCCTTCCTTCACCTGTTTCAGTCCTCTCTGAGTGAGGGCAGAGCACTCCAGGTACTTCACCGCCCCGATCTCCTTGGCCATAACCAGTCCCTGCATCTCACTGACCGGAGTCTGTCGACGATCCCTGCAGCTGCCAGATATCAGGGGATGAATGAGATCCTACCGTACTCCTATCTGCGCACCTCAATCGATCGATAATCTCGGGATCGTCTCTCAGATCAGTCTTCGTTCCCACGAGGACAATCGGTGCGTCGGGACAGTGATGGGAAACTTCGGGATGCCACTTGGCTCGAACATTCTCGAAGGAAGGCGGATTGACGAGTGAAAAGCAGATGATGAAGACGTCAGTCTGAGGGTAGGAGAGTGGTCGCAGACGGTCGTAGTCTTCCTGGCCAGCTGTATCCCATAGTCCGAGATTCATCGGCCTTCCATCTCAAGCGAATGATGATATAATTTCTCTTAGGGATACAGTCGAAAGATTGATGGATCGGATTCATCAATCGGATTGATGGATACGGTGAGTCTACTAATGAGTCTGTTATCCATCTGATTTCATGCAAATTCAATATGAAATTGCGGTCCAAAATCGCCAAGGCGATGATTCGCGATACATCTTCGTCTAAATGGTCTGTTTCTCGTCTAATGGTTTTCGCAGACAACTATCTCATGGAGCAAGAAGAGCTTCAAATGCGACTGAGAATTCAACCTTCATTAAAATCAGCCGATTTAGTGAAGCTGAAAAATTCTAATGCTCAATCTGATTCTGAAAATTCCAAACTAGAATCGTCTGATCCTTCAAGATGTTGTATTTTCTGCGAGTCTTTCTGCTCTGATCATTCTTCCATGTTCTGCGAGAAATACAAATCTTTGGAGAAACGGAAAGGTCAACTCAAGAAACAAGGTCGATGTTTCAACTGCTGCGGCTTAGGTCATGTTGCCCAGTCTTGTACATGGAGCGCCTGTCCTCGATGCGTCGTGACTCGCCTGCACTCTAAGCTCATTTGTCCTGCTCTTCTGCATTCTCGATCACTCTACCAATGTCAACTAAGTAAAGATCGAAGACCAAGCTCTGAATCTTCTGGTTATTCTTCTCTCGATTCTTTCTCTCTCCGATCTGATCGTCTTTGCGATAACAATGACTCATCACGGAGAGAGAAATGCTGATCTGATGTCTCTGATAAGCGCTCTTTGAACCGAGATTCTTCTCTAGAATCTCCAATAATTCGATCTCGATCCAGGTATCGACACAAGTGCTGATTTGCATATACATATCTTTCACTAAACTGTATCTTCTGTCTGACTTCTGGGACTAGTCTATATAATTGTATTTTCAGTTCATTTCGCGCAGCCGAGGCGCGGACGACTGCGGAAATTCATTATTGTCATTGTTTATTTTGTAATTCCTAGTTTATATTGTATCGACAATGGATCTCGTCATCATCGTCTACATAATCCCGTAGTCGTCGGTCTTCTATTCGTGTTATCACATTTTGTATTCCTTCATCAACCCCCCTGTCTAGTCTTCGACCCCGTAGTCTTCGTTCATCGTATCGCTCCGACCATTTTTTCCTTCGACCCCCTTAATGCTCGCCACAGTCGTGATAAGATATAAGTCAGACAACCGGAGTTGCGCCCGGGATACCTTGGGAACCGCTCTCCCTTGGTATCGGCGAGTATTCTGGGCGGATCGTCGCCCATTTCACAATGTATCACCCAACCTCTTTAGGCCTACCTTCGGCCTCCCCCCAGTGTATCGTCCCTTGACGATAAGATCTCTATCTCCCCTCTTCTTCCCCTTCTCCCCCTTGTCAGTCAGATGTATTGAGATGACGGATAAACGTCGTTACCACTGAACCCATCGATTTAGACGCTCGATAGATCAGGTCCCACGCCTGTAGTTGCTTGTGGTACTGGGTTAATCCTATTTATCGAAAACTGATGAAATATTTGCAACCAGAGTGAGCAACAATTGATACGACTGAAATGATTAAAAGAGCAAAGTGTGAGTAAGAAAAGACAAGAACTCCAAAAGACCGCGCAGAAAGATGATTATTGCTCCAGACATAACACACATGATTATAGGATTATCCTTTTTTTCGACGCGCGGCAAGTACAATAATAAGTTTTTTTGGCAATAAATCGCTTCAAAGTGGTCGCCCAGACCGCCGACCGTGACCATTCGACTTCGCAGAGTGAGCTCTTTCAAAATTCGGTACTGCGTCTTCATTATGTAATATTACCTAATTTTAATTTCTCGCAAATATCTCGTTTCCATGTCATCGCCCAGACCCTGGACCTATACCATCGTAACTCCCGTGGCCGTTACTGTTATTTTTTGGCCTTACATCATCACTGTGCAATTCTCGTTTTTCGGCTATAACTCGCTTTATTAGTATCGCTAAAACCCCGCGATTCATTTTCCTAGGTAAACAGCGTTCAGTTGCCAAGAATTTCCGAAACAGCGCTGCTCCGAGGCCTCACTAGCCTTTCACAACGTTTTAAGCAGGCTCTACCAGTCGCTTACAATTATATTTTCATGCATAAAACTGGTACTAAACGTGGTTGACTGACATTCCCTGCGGAATTTAGTCAAAAATGCTTCCCAACCTGCTCTCATTCCCCGCAGCGTGAGCGTTGTGAAAGGCTCGTGAGCCGAAGGCGATCCGGATCGCCCGATGACTCACGAGCCTTTTAAAACGTTTTAAGCAGGCTCTCATCAGTCGTGGACAACATTTATCCTTATTACACCACCCCGCGAACCACGTAGCGACCGAAAGCCGCTAGTTCGATATTCCAATACAGTGCTAGATGCATAAAGACATGTCGGTAATTCTTTATTTAGTACGTTTTTCATCGAATATTTGTTCAGGTTTGCGAGAATTCGTCGATCAATAGCAAGTATGTAAGTACACGGGATGGGATGTGGAGGGGCTCAATCCTCTTGATTTGCGTCGATCTTCGCTGTCTCCTCCTTCTCCTTCTCTTTATCCTTGTCCTTCTTCTCTGGTCTCGACTTGACGTCCTCTCGGTCGGATGCCAAACTCCTGAGGGGTTGTACTAAGTACGGTAGGATACGGTGTTAAGGGTACGGTATCTACCGTACTTCTCGCTCATCTTCCGCTTCTCCTCATCAGCTTCCTCCGAGTCACCAGCACTGTCCGACTGACGCTTCTTCGACCTAAAACAATTACTTGTTTTCTAATAAATTAGCTAATTAGCCTACTTCTTCTTCCTCTTCTTATCCTTCGACTTGCTCTTCTTGCCACCCTCACTTCTCTTCTTCGTGTCGCGTGATCTGAATAAGTATTCTTTGACCTTTCTATATTAATGTCATTTAGAAGTCGTGATTTCATCTCTAATTGCATCATCAGCACTTGATCATATGCTGCCTATATTGCGTCATGCCGGTGACAAAAGGTGGCATGACGCAATAATCTTCATCCCGCCCATTGATCTTTGATCTTTGAACTCTCACTTATTCTTTTTGCTCTTCTTCTTCTTTTTCTTCATCTTCTTCATCTCCTCATCCTCATTCGATTCCTCCTCCTCTTCCTTCTTTTTCTTCTCCTTATCAACCTTGTCTTTCTTGGCCTCCTCCTTTAATGATTCGCTAATTATCAAGGATTATTAATAAATTAACCTGGGTATCGAGCAGAGGTTGATCGCTTCCGAAAACATTGGTCTTGAACATCTACAATTCACATAGCCATATTAAAATATAAACAAAAGTAACAGATAATGCGCCGCATTGTGGAACACTGTGAGGGCAGAAAGCGTTGCAATTTGAGCGGTGTTAATGCGGGAGCAAAGCAAAAGGGGCACTTCGCAGTATATCGTACCAGAATGAGAGGGGTAGGAATGAGGAAGAGGTATGACAGGATAGGGTAGGTGATGGTCGAAAATTATATACTAAAATTACAAACTAAATGTAACGCATGGTATTCATCTCATACCCTATCCCGTCATACCTCCTATTCATTCCTACCCCTCTCATTCTGGTACGACATACTGCAGAAGTGCCAGCAAAGATACAATCGATCAATTACTCGCATTTACATCACACAAGTTGATATGCCTGCTGTGCCCACACTAATTCGGCTACCGTACCCCAATTGTCTCGAAATCTGCCTGTGGGCGCACCACCTCGCCCCTGTCATCCACGCACTCGCCCTGAATGTTCAGGGTCGTCAGAGGATACGGAAGGCGATCGAACCTTGTGCTCAATCTCGTATTGAGTCTCCAGATTTTTCCTGCAAAGGGAACATTTTTGCTACTTGAATTTGTATATTCGGGATCAGGGGATTACGGTATGTCTGGTTACGGTAGCCATGTTGCACTCACTTTTTCTGGTACTTTGCGGCTCGGCCCCCCTCCTTCGACTTGCCGAGGCCTCTTGACTCAGGAGACCGGTCCTCTCTCGATCGAATGCGAGGCTGCGCTTCAGGAAAAGTTTCTTGCAAATAAATCGTCTGATTAGACGATATTGTGGATGTACGGTAGCTCAATGGCTACAGTATACCGTGTGTCCTGATTACCGCACCATTTTGATCGGGACCGGTATCGGTTCCGGTGTCGGTACCGGTGCCGGTGCCGGTGCCCGGCCCGATCCTGATCCTGATGTGCTCTTCTTGGGCGGTAAAAATGGATCGTCATCCTCGTCGTTCGGCTTGCGCGTCTCTTTTACGGTTACGGTAGCCTTCTTCTCTGAAAATAGTTATCGATTAACTACAGTACACTGCGGGTACGGTAGTGGTACGGTACGTACGCTTGTGCAGTAGCGCCATCGGCGCTGCGACGGCAGTCGTCCAGCCAGCGAGCATCATGACTCCTGCAGAGTGGATTACGGTAGTCAAAGGATTAATTCATGATCTTGGAAGGTGGATGGTTCGTTAGGAAAGGGGTACGATGACACGATAGGCAGAGGGTATGGTAGGAACATGATACGGTAGGAAGAGGGTAAGGTTTGCAGAGCATACCGTGGGAGGAGGGTACGGTAGGTATTGAAAATCGAATGGGAGAAGAGCGGATGAGTGTACGGTAGGAGGAGACGATATTTGTACGGAACATGCGGAAAATGGATGCTACGGTAGGAGGAGGAAGGGGTGGGCGGGTACGGTAGGTGGAGAGTACGGTAGGTGGAGGGTACGGTAGGTGGACGCTGGAGGAGGAACGGGTGGAGGGTAAGTGAGCGGTACGGTAGGCGGGGGGGGGACCGAACGTACGACGTGTTGGGTACCTGCAGTGGTGGAAAAAATATGAAAAATAGAGAAAAAGAAAAAGAAAAAAGAAAAAAAACAAACCTGAGCGAGTCGTCTGCTCACGACGAGCGCAAGATGATGGAATGAATTGGAGAATGGAAGGGAGAGGGAGAGGGAGAGGGGGGGGGAGTGAACAAAGTGCGATTAGCCTCCTCGTGTAACCTGCTCTCTCGCATAATTTGAATGAATTGATTGAGGGAGATGGTAATGGCGGAAAATAATGCGCGTAAAACAGAAAAAACTAAAACGTTTCAGAAACGTTAACCAATGCATTACCATAGGTTTGGATATAATAATTTACTTGCGATTAAAGGTTTGGTAAAAACTTATATAATTTCACTATATTTGCTTGTGTTTCTTTTTTTTATGTCCCCGTTACATACTCGTTGAACAGTGGATGAATATCACGCCTCTAACGAGAGATTCGAGCTGAGCCAGGGAATGGAGGGAAAATCGTGAATTGAGTTTTAACTGGATTTGGACATCCTGAGGCATGCCTAAAAATCCCCCAAAGTCTCATTGTGCAGACTTCATATTGGAGGTCCCTGCACCGGGTCGGATCTCGGCACCTCCTCCTTTGAGGGCTGATTTCGCGCCTCTCGTGAAAGATATGCGAATATAGCCCTCTGAGTGACCCCCACTCATTTTTCGAGCTCTATCGATCTATGTAGTTCATTTTGTCTGAAAGTCAATTTTAACAGTTGTACACCTTAGGCTAATTTTCTCAAAAGTGTAGGTAAAGAAGCAGTAAATTTTCCCATATGTTGTGCAGTTTTTCCAGAGCTATCGAATAAGTGGCTTGTTCCAAAAATACGGGTACTAGGGTTAGAGTTAAGGCCTTTTTGCGCTTTCAGATCATTTGAAGCTATTTCTCTTCATCAAACAATGCGATACGGACCGCTCTCACTGCTCGTTAAGTCAAGAATGATCGAGTCTCATTCAACTTTACAGTTGAAAAATAGCTTCAAATGAACGGAAAAGGTAAAAAGACCTTAACTCTAACCCTAGTACCCGTATTTTTGAAACAAACCATTCATTCGATAGCACTGGGAAAACTCTACAATATGCTAAAAAATCAGCTGCTTCTTTACCTACACTTTTGAGAAATTTGGCATGATGTCGACCACTGTTAAAATCAACTTTCAGACAAAATGAACTATATAGATCGATAGAGCTCGAAAAATGAGTGGGGGTCACTCAGAGGTCACTTTTACTCTATCTCCAAATATAAGCGCGATATGAGCTCATAAAGTGAGTGATGCCGAGATAAGACATGATGTAGGGAGCCGGAAAATGAAGCATGCACAATGAAGCTTTGGGAGTCAATCAGGCATAACTCAGGATGATCAAACACGGGTAGAACACATTTGACGATTTTCGTTCCATTCCCAAGAATGACGATTCTAGCTCGATTCTCTGGTGAGAGGCGTGATATGACGGCGGTCGCGTAAGATTCGAGCAATGTCTGGCACATCGATTTTTCGAAAATTTGTATAATGGGGTTCTCGAGGGTGCTGATCATAGTGGTCAGCTTCATTTTACGCCAACTCGATCGATAGATCCAGGCTGCATATAGGCTGCACCTACCTTCATGTCCGTTACTCGGCAACCGTTTGAGCAATCATCTTCAAATTTTTGCAGAGGCAAAATAAGTTTCCCATGACCCCGATCAAACTAAATTTAAATATTTAAATTTATTCTTATGATATGGAAAATCGATTCTCGAGTATAAGGCTAAAACCAACCACGAGAATTGTATGAGAAGATGCACCTTGTTCTGGGGATCATTTTTCGTATATATGTCATGGCATTGGACCTCGTCGATTTTCTGCTAAGAATTATTTTCTGCCCCATTTATCGCCTCTACGCCGTTAGCTTATAATTAAGGAATGGGAATGTGTTTCACTGTCCAATATACTCTCTGAACCAATCGCTGTGATGGGAGTGGCCTTGCAGAGTATATTTGACAGTGAAACACATTCTCATTCGCCAATTTTGTGCTGCGGCGTAGATTCGATAAATGGGGCAGAAAATGATTCGTAGCAGAAAATCGACGAGGTCTAATGTCATACCCTGTATACGAAAAATGATCCCCAGAACAGGTGCATCTTCTCATACAATTCTCGTCGTTGGTTTTAGCCTTATATTCGAGAATCGATTTTCTATATCATTAGAATAAATTTAAATATTTAAATTTAGTATGGTCGGGGTCATGGGAAACTTATTGTGCCTCTGCAAAAATTTGAAGATGATTGCTCAAACGGTTGCCGAGAAACAGACATGGAAGTAGGTGCAGCCTACATGCAGCCTGGCTCTATCGATCGAGTTGGTGCAAAATGAAGTTTACCACAATGATCAGCACCCTCGAGAACCCCTTTATACAAATTTTCGAAAAATCGATGTGCCAGACATTGCTCGAATTTTACGCGACCGCCGTCATATCACGCCTCTCACCAGAGAATCGAGCTAGAATCGTCATTCTTGGGAATGGAACGAAAATCGTCAAACTCGATTCTTACGCGACCGCCGTCATATGTATTCACCAATTTCGTGAATGCAAAATCTATAATAACACTGCCTACATGACATCAATTGTGTCATTATTATTCCAGATCATTCGCATTGAACATGCAACTATAACGGTCAGATATGGAGCAAATATTTTGAATAATGTTACTACGTGACAGTTGCTATGGTTGAGGGAGAGGTGTGTATCTATTGTTAAATGCAAGTTTTTTGTGACTGCATTATTGCTAATTACTCTGTTTCATACCATTTAGGCCTTCCAACGTTTACTTTGTTTGCCTACATCATAATATTAATTGATTGATTGATTGAACTACATCAGGCCTAGATGCCGGATAAATTAAGTGATTGATCTACGTTAGGAATCGATGCCGAGCAGATCACCAGAGAATCGAGCTAGATTTCACTTTCTTGGCCATTGGTCCGAAATCGTGAAATGAGTTATCATCGGTTTTGGGCATGTTGTTTGATCCCCCAAAGTTTCGATCCGCTCAGAATTTTCTCTCACCGGTCAGACAGATTTTTTAAATATGTATCTATCGTATGTACATTTGCATTTGTTATCCAAGTTTGTAGGAAGTAATGAAGGAAATGAAAATATACTACTTTATTAATTTGTCGTAATCATTGATTCCATGCCTTATTTAAAAATGAAGAGAAGAGAGAGAGCAGGCAAAATGAAGAGAATAAGAGACATCCTTAATAGAGACGAACGCGCACGCGACCATCACGATGGAGTTGTTGTCTGAGTCTCTCCATATAACGTGCTCTCTCGCTTGCTCTAACTTGCGAGAGAGTGAGCAACTTGAGTAGAGTCAGACCATTGCTGGCCATGGCAACCAATAGAAGATCAGAAACGCCAATTCTATGAAGATTACAACGTTTGTCTCTTTGGTCACCCTCTCACATCATGTTCCGCTGACGGTGATAGTCAGACTAAATGCATAGATAAGATATACTGAGCCAACAATTAAAATAGGATCAATATCAGAAGAAGATGAACAATGTTGTGGTCATCAGATGTGAACAACATTACAATACAATACAATACAATATTTATCTGTTATCGGTTTCTCCTCTCTCTGTTAACAACATTAGGCGATCAACAAACCAATCAGCAAGGAGAATCTTGCAACCTTTATGCCGTCTTCAATGGACAGGTAGGAGTACCTATGAGAAGTGGAAGGGGAATCTCGGGCGTATGACTGGAGGAGACAACATTTATGATATGAATAGAGTAATGGGAAGGGAGAGGAGTCAACATATAATTATGGGCAGTTATGGATAGAGGTCAGTTTCACGAAAATCTATAAAACCGTGGGTTTATTTTAATGAAGGTATGGAAAGGGAGGTGGCAGGGGGGAGCAGATTTACAAGATGATACACATCTTCTTCTTTGGCTTCTGAGAAGGGATGAGTACAGCGCGAATGGCCTCGTCGAACACCTCAGAAAATCAAATAAATGAATCATAATCTAGTACACTTGATTACAAGCATTTCCTCCCTCCCCATCAGACGACACTTCTCACCCTACTCCTTATCCCTACCGAAACAAGAAGGGATGTCCAAACTGTCCTTCCTCACCTGTTTGAGTCCTCTCTGAGTGAGGGCGGAGCACTCCAGGTACTTTACCGCCCCGATCTCCTTGGCCATAACCAGTCCCTGCATCTCACTGACCGGAGTCTGTCGACGATCCCTGCAAAAGTCAGATATCAGGGGATGAACGAGATCCTACCGTACTCCGAACGAGATCCTACCGTACCCACCTCAATCGAACGATGATCTCGGGATCATCTCTCAAATCGGTCTTCGTTCCAACGAGAATAATCGGTGCGTCGGGACAGTGATGGGAGACCTCGGGATGCCACTTGGCTCGAACATTCTCGAAGGAAGGCGGATTTACGAGTGAAAAGCAGATGATGAAGACGTCAGTCTGAGGGTAGGAGAGCGGCCTCAGACGGTCGTAGTCTTCCTGGCCTGCCGTATCCCATAGTCCGAGATTCATCGGCCTCCCATCAATGATAACGTTCACTGTGTAGTTGTCGAACACCTGATTATCTAGTTTGCACTATGCTCAAAACCAGTCGACAAACACTAGAGACCAAAACGATCAACTAGCGAGGAACTACGTTACGCTAAGCTTAGGACAGCGGTTTCACATTCAACTGAACCGGCCGAGAGTGCGCACCTGATAGGGGATTACCTAGTTTACGTTGTGCAAAACTGTCAACAAATACTAGAAACCAAAACGCTTAACCAGATCATTTCCATACATATCTTTCTATCTAGTTGTATGAATGAATGGCTCACAGTGGGAATGTACTCTCCAGGAAAGGCATTCGTGGTGTAAGAGTAGAGTAGGCAAGTCTTGCCGACGGCACCATCGCCCACCACCACACACTTGATCGTCTGCATTCCGGAAAGACTATGGTACTTCGACCCCCAATCGATCCTTGAGAGATTACGGTATGTCGCCTTCTGAATGATCGAGTCCCACTCCTGCAGGTACCCACTCCGAGGGTTAAAACATATTTATCTAAAACTGCCGAAATATTAACAACCGAACGTACAAAAAATGATATTATCTCCTTCCTTGAGTATCATGTTTACAGAGTGAGCAACAGCGTGATGCACGACTGACATGAGTAAAAGGGGAATATGTGAGTAAGTAAAGATAAGAACTCCGAAAGACCGCCCAGAAAGATGATTATTGCTCCAGACATAAAAACAGATCATTATAGGATTATATTTTTTCGACGCGAGGAAAGTACACACTCTAGTTTCGTTACATTGCTTAAGGAACTTCCAATTCACATAAGATTCAACTGTACACCTCTGTTGACGAGAAATATCGTATATGAGGAATAATTTGCCCAAACTATTTTGTTTCCAATTTAACTTGTGTTGCATGCGCTTGACTATTCGTGCAGGGAGGGGCACTTGTAATTTCATAGGGAGAAGCTAAATTGGAAACGACCCTCTTCCTCAGCAGTCAAACAGATTGAGAGAGAGAGTAAGCACAATGAAGAGATTGAAAAGATTGGCACATTTTGAGTCAGACACTTAAATAATATCTACGCATTGCTCATGCAACCTTTATGTCATCATAATTTATCTACTATCTGGTGTTATGTACGTGCAGAACCAGTTTGAACTATCCAAGAACTGCACAGACAAAGTATAGGCAGAAACAATAAACTGAGTTCTCTTCTTCTGAGCCTAGCAAAGTCTGTCGATACATGTTTATCTCTGTGGAACACTGAGAGATTGCTGTTTGCTGCGATCGCTGGTTGCGTTGCGTGCTACACTGTGGAAGGCAAAGATAAGTGAAGAGGAAATGGAGAAGGATGCTCACTTTCGAAGTTTCTCATTACTACTTTCTCACACCGATCTCATTGTGATTGCTTGCTCTTGTAATACTCTCACTCATTTTCGTTGTGTGCTCAGCACCAGCACCTAGTTTTTTTTGCGTGCTGCATTCATTTTGCAGAACCTGAAACTTTTCGATATACTCTTTCTGATAGTATTTTAAAGATGCATACATCATCTTACCCGACTGCTTCTATACAGCAATATTCCGCTGTTCACTTCAGTAACAATAAGGTATTATTTTGTCAATTTTTTGGCCAGTTCAGAGTGGACAATATGCTCATTTATCTCCCGTCTTAAAATGATGACTATACGAACTCTCGAGTAATTAACTTTACATTTCTTGCAGGAATCATCATCGATGCGAACGAACGACTGCAACATTTCGCCTAATTCAACGAGAAAAGGAATATCATTGGATTTGTTAGTTTGAGAATTTGTCGACGAGATAGGAAGCGAAGAATGGTCTCTACTCACCGCCAGTTCCAAGTTTGAGAAGTAGATACAAGGCTCAATATGTTTTAATTGAATAAACAATTCTTGATATTTCACTGGAATTCTCGTGAGAGTCATACTAATACAGATGCGATCGACGCAATAATTTACTTAGATTTTACAAACAGCTTGCATATTAAAAACTGTTCGCGGAATCTCATTGTTATTGTACGTTACATGCCGCAAGACGGGTACTGGGTGTATGAAATGATAATGAGAAATGCGAAGTGAAAGTGTTTAGTCCGCCCTACTCATTGAACACGCATCTTGCCATTTCGAATTGGCATTGAAATGGAAGGGGGATTCAAGTGAAACTGCAAGGTACTCCTTGGGAAGATGAGGGACGACGAGAATTTGAGAGATTGAATAGCGAGAAGATGCGAAAATTGAACAAGACTTTTTCCATTTCGGTTAGATTCTATTTTTTGCCAAAATCTTCAAGATAATGGCAACTTTCCACGCGTTTTTTCGGTTTCCAAACGTGCACTATGAGAAAGCAGAAAGTACGCGCCAAATACATATAGTATGTGATGTGTACAGTAGATTTGGAAATTTCTCGGAATGACGCTTTCTCATGAATAATATGTACCTATAGTATGTACATTTTCATATGTTATCCAAGTTCGTAGGAAGTAAGGAAGGAAATAAAAAATATACTACTTTAGCAATTTGTCGTATTCATTGATTTCATGCCTTACATTCACGAACGAGATCACACATGCACATAAACAGTGCTATCATGCTGGTGAGAGATGTGATGCTCTCCGATTCTTAAAATTAACAGGAATCGAATTCGATGTCTTCGTCCTTGTCCCGAATGCCCTCAGAGAGAAAATTGGTAGACAATACCTGCATAATTAGAGACCGAACCATTGCTCGATTGTAAGCCAGTGTGCGTGAGCTCATTGCGGATGCCTAGATTTCAAGATTTCTAGGAATATTCAAACGTAAAATGGGGGTAATCTTACGATAAATCATACCCTTTTTTGAAGAACATGAAAAAAACGTTTCGTATTAGGCAGAAAAAGAGCGGAACTGTGAATGACAGAGTCTGAAAGATTGAGCGGTTTCCAAATCTACAAAAGAGTTTTAAAGAATAAATGAGAAATATACAAAACGCTCACTACTAGAACATGAATATTCACGATTTTTGTCGCAGAATCGGGAGCATATTCAATCCAACTATGTTCTTTCGCGAGCCAAAGCATAGCAGGATGATTCTGAAGTGATTGAGTTAACCAAAGTTGAAACCCGGTTTTCAGTACTTAAAGGGGTGCTCCGGCGAATGTTCAGTCACCTATACTGACATTGTGAATTTTGAAAAGGACACTCACTCGATCAGATTTCACATTGCCCGAAGTTCCACAGACACCTATCATAATATTATTTACATACGCTCAAATTTCATTGACACCGCAGGGTCGTGGCTGATTTGGTTATGTTTCAAGTTCTATACTTCATTATCGCTCCTTTTTCGGTCTAAATGCGCTACAGATAGCATCACATTGAGAGCGCAGAATTTTCGTTGTGGGACACCCCAGCATTCCCCGGAGCACGCCTTTAGATTGATATCCCAATTCGCCAAGCATTGCAAGATAATGCCAAGACAATACTCATCAAAAATGTTGTCGTTCATACCAACCTGCTTTAGATACGTTGTCTTTTCCGGTGTGTCGTAAGTAGAGAATAAAACAGGTACACACATGCTTTCCAATGCAATCGCATACAGAAAATACAAGATGATGAGAAGAGGTGTCTGAAAAATATGTGAACCACATCAATAATTTGCATCCTCTTTGAATATCATTGACATTACCTTATTTAACTTGCGCGGATGTGTTACGGGAATCATCGCTTGATTCCTGTGGAAAACGCAGAAATAGAAATTCAGCAAAATAAGGCAGCCGAGTACAAGGAAGTAGAGCAACATCTGCAATTAGCAGATCTCAAAAATGTTTGTCAGAAAATATAAAAATGTCTTGTCTACGCTTATGAGTGATGGATTTCAATGGAGGCATTGAGGGTGAGGAAGTGATTGCACCTGTTTCGGCGATAATGCAAAGGCGAACCTGCAACACCAAAAGTAAAAGCTAGTAAGATCCAGCGTGCGTGGAATTTTTTAGAACAGAGTAGGTATACAGTGAACGCTTCCAGCGGAAAACTTATTCCAGTGATTGCATGTTGGGCCCTGGAATAATATGGAAAGACTACTTCAAATATGCAATATTCTCACCAGAATATGAAAATTTCATACTCACTTTGGGCCAAAAAGGAAGGAGCGTTTGCCTCCAGTGCGGAATAACATGTTACCGTGTCAATCTCAGCTGCCAATTTAGTCTTTGCAGTCTGATCTCTGTGATTCATTAAGTGCAGCGGAACCCTGTCTCTACGAAACATGGACATTTCGAGGAATTCAAATTGAGAATTTAAAATTATAGTCCGTTATTTTCATTGAAAATGTATTTCGACTTCATTCGATTATTCCATAATGCAGACAACTGTCAAGTGCTATCGTGGACGTTGATATCTTTATTCGTGTTGTAAGTGAAAATATCCGTATAGTGGGGATCGTGCATTATCTGCCTTCTTTCTCAGTTCTTATACTTCTTCGAGTCCAGAAACGCTTTCGGTCTCTCTCAGAACCTCGTTTCTGAAATAGAATACAGAATGGAAAAGTGTTTATGTGTGCTTAGTTGCCGAGGATGGGGTGTAGGAGATCATGGAGATCATTACACATAGAACGAATGGGTGAATTATTAGACAATGTTAACTTCCCATAATATATTATTATTGTTGTATTTCGCGTTTCTTACCCTCCTTCAGTCATTTCCCTAGCGTTCTCTACTACTTCCTTCGTCTTCCTACTTGCTACCCCTCCACCATTCTTCTGTCGCATATTACAGAACATGTTCTGAAAACACGTAATTCATCATTTCTTCATATTTAATCATCCCGAAGGACCAAGCAAGCGGAAACGTAGGAGATGTAGGAGCATAGAGAATGACTACACTGATATATTCCTTCCTATGAATAAATAAATTAAATAATAAAAAAATACGTACATACAACCAGTAGACAAACAAAATGAGAAGAAAGAGCCCGATTGCGCAAACAATTATGATCAATCCTGTTGCCCAATGCGCTTCAGATTCCCCATTGCGAGCTGAAATTATTGAGTGTAATGTACAAGTGGCTTGCCTACCTTTGTCATTTTTATTTTTTGCATAATCTCCCATATCATTCTCGTTTTGTGGTCTTGAAGGAGAAATTTCTGAAATTAAAAAGAGATATTAGAAATAAAGAAATCGTTTTGTTTTGTTTTCAGTGTCTCACCGTTTTCAGATCGAATTGTTGTTGAGGCACTGGCTCGTGATACAGTAGTCATAGGCCATGTGATTCCTAAACGGATATTGATTTTTGCCCATTGGCATCTCACTATTGTTCGCTCGCGTTGTGGAAGTCGATGGAGTGGTTGTCGAGCCTGCTCAAACGGTTTTATTATGATTCCTTAGATGATCGATCGTGACTTCATGAAGTGCCACGATCGCTTATTTAAGGAATCTTAATAAAATGAAAAAAGGCTGCAAATGAAAAAGTGCGCTAATTAATTTATGCGAACTCAGTTACGTGAAATTGGAATATTGCAACTGACAGCCAAAGCATAAATCACTCAATCGTTAAACTACATCCACCAAGCTAAGGTAACCTGGCAGATAAACATGTTGCAGTATCAATAACTCCATCTGTGGAAAGTTTTAGAAAAGTAGAGGCGATTAACCCACCGGCTACGCACTCCAATCGAACGATGTCGAATGGACCGGCCATTTGCGTTCGACTCCAGTCAACATAGCCATACGCCAGATTGCACTCGACGGAGTCACGCACGAAGATTCCATTCACTCTGCAATCCGTATGATTTGAGCCTGGGGTGTGCAAATTTTTTAACGCTCTCTTCATTCCGCATACTCTCTCGCACCGTCTGCCCGGCGAGAAAACATAGGGCATGAAGAGACCGTAAAATGTTTGCACATCCCTGATTTGAGCTAAGATACGTCTGGGATTGCTTACTTTAGTCTGTACTGCTCATTTGCTAATCCAGAATTATTGCAATCGTACATATTCGGGTTTGTTTCGAAAGTATGGACGCCGTCAGTCAATTGGACGGATGAGCAGGCTTCAACGAGGAATTAGAAATCTCGGTGAACTATAAGTATTTGATGACCAAGTTGAAAGATTTATAAGAATAAATGTGCGAAAACAACAGATTAGAGTACATAAAAAATCATTCATTCATAACAAATTCTTCTTCGCGAACCTGATCTGCACTCCACTTGGAAAGGCATAATAATATCTGCTTGTAATATCGTAATATCCTTCTTATCACGGTGTACCCATCCTTCACTCAAGCTGCATGTTACATCATACGAGAAATCTTCTCCCAAAAGCTGCCCATTGTGACTACAAAAGCAGTATTTTTGAATACTCGTGAATTGTTTGAGAGAACTCACTAAAGCCCGAAGGAGTGGTAGCAAGATAGGGTACGTCCGAATTCGTTACGGCTATATTTGATACTTCCCGTTCCGTTGATCGACCAGACTAAATAAAATTCAATGAGAATCTTAGACAATCATTCGTATTGATGTTTCCCCGCATAAACGACTTTTGGAAGTAGGCACTTCATTGTTCACACACTATTACTGATGGGGAGGATGAGAGAGTGGAAAGAATGATCAGATCATTTCGAAAATGTGTTATCAAATAGAATTGATTAAATTACATTTAACGCATTCGATATCCAGTGGTTGATCTGCGCCTGCTATCCGAATCTTCGCTGTTGATGATCCCATCCAACCCCCTCTCTCGTCACATTGGAGGGACGAGTACAGATTTGAGCCCAATCTGATAATGAAATTTACATTCGAAAGATAACTCTCCTTCGCCCTCACTTTATCGCTTTTAGCGCATTCGCTCGAGCAACGCAACTCAACGTATTGTTGACGAAAGCTATCTGAAATTGCATATTATGACTGATCTCTTATCTCAAATCAATGCAATTCCTAGTAATCACCATTTTAAAGATGTTTTACAAGTGCCGAGTGTGAGCTCACTCAAATTGAAAAAAAATGCCTAATTAATTTTACGTCACCTCTGGCTCAGTGATTCCCTTGATCAATGATCTGTCGCACTTCGGCCTATCATCTTAATAGCATCGATGTAATACCGTATCGACGATTGCAACTGTACAATCTTATAGAACCATACCTGCATCTGCGTATGTTGTGAGCAGCAGGACTAATATAGTGAGCATCCACATCATGTGATTGTTCTGCCAGTGATACGCTACGCCAGATGATATAGATAAAGATTGAAAGAGAGTCACTACTCAATTTAAGGCGAAAACAGGAGAAAAGCACCCCAGAAGTGGAGAAGACGAGAGTGAACCACTCACGACGGGAGGAATGGATGAGAATGAAAGGGCAAAATTTTCAGGGTAATGAACCATTCTTTGCGAGAACTGCTGAATATTGAATTTTGTACGAAATTTAACAAAGTAGCAACGATAAAAAGTCAAGATCAAATTTATCGATATTCATGTAAATTCTCCCCACTCTCCATATACTCTCCGCAAGGACTCTGAAATTACTCATGAGAAGTCGAAAAATCGATAATAGCGGACCCGGAACTGCTGAGCCCTTATCGATCTCCACCAACTCCTTCACTTCAAAGGGAAATGTCGTGCCCGATATATGCTGAAAGCATATTTGGTTCGTTGTCGGCTCGTAATACGAGCGGAACGACTCTATCATCTTTCCGGCAGTATATAGACCATCTCCCCTCCATCCCCCCACATCTGCTATGAATCTGCGTTTCTTCTTCTCTCTCGTTCTCGTGGCAGGCGTCACTACCGCCACGGTATTGATATTTTTAAAAATATTTATTTATAAAATTTATTTAAAAATACTTTTAAAATTCAGTAGAAAGCGAAGGCGGTAGTCTTACCAGTAGCTAAGCCAACGCTCGCGCCAAATGCTCCAGCTGTGCAGAAACTCTCCAATCCGGCCGTGGAGTATGTCAGAAAGTCAAAGGTCAGCAGTTTTATTGTGCAAAAGCGAATGAAATTTATGGTTTAGAACTAAATATTAATTTCAGGCACTGGGAAAATCGATCAAACGGGAGCAAAACTTGCTACTCAGAAACTATCCGAAGGTAATACCTGAATTGGGAAATAGAACCGTACCGTTTCATACGAGTGATCACATATCACTTCAGAATTGCTTTTACAATTATTTTCACGTCAGGAAGTCGTCCAAGAATTGCGAGCACAGTACATGATCCAGTCGAAGCTGAAGGGTGTGTGAATAGTTTTAAGATGAACTCTCGCCCAATGCGAGGCGGAATGGATCTCTAAGCAGAAAACTTTGATAGATCCTACTTTTCCTCATATATTTGATCCTATTTTATTAATTATTAAATGCAACTTTTTGAATAACTCATCCAAATATTCAGTTGCTGCCGAACGCAGGAAGAACGCGGGCAAGGTGGCTGTAAGTTTCATGAATAAACTGATTTGTCAAGAAACGGTCGAGACAGGCCCAGACGTTTTGACGTCGATCGCTTTGATAAATTAGACACAGAAGTATCACATTATATTTATAAATTATCACAGATTTTATATGTTGACGTGGTAAATATTGCTTGAATTGCAATATCATTATAACGCACTGGGTCGGATGGGAACTATGACGTAATGACGCCTTTGATGCGCTTTTGAAAGGCGGCATGATGTCACAGTTCTCATCCCAGCTAGTGTCCATTATAGGCACCAATCCCAACTATGACGCTCAGCAAAGCCGGATGGGATCTTCACTTGAGTCTGGAGAAGCTGAAGGCCATCAACAAGGAGAAAGTGAGTGATAACTAATTAAGAAAACAATGGGAAGTGTGTTGAATAGTTGACGTTTCATATTGCCCAAATTTCAGTGGGACGAGTTCATCAACAGCACCAATACCAAGGTCATTGAGGAGGTCAAGGAATTCATCGAAGGTATGCTAAAAAAACGAAAATTTCTCAATGATCTATTATTGAGTGGTGCTAAATATATTGGAGAGCAATGTGCATAAACTCAGAAAGCAAATTTGAAAATTGCAGCGGTGAAGAAAACAAAGGCCGCGGCTCGCGCAGCTCGTGTGAAGCACTGATATTTTTCCAATTATATTTTTGATTCGAACGACCAATCGATAAAGACATTTGTCAATTCTGTCCATGTTTGTACATGAAAAACAAGAATGCGTGGAGAACTATTCCAACTTTTTCGAATCGCCCTCAGTCCAACGAGCCAAATTTAGGTAATAATATTTCAAGGGAAAACAAATCTACCAAGCACTTTTCCAGCGATAATAACAAGTTTGAACAATTGCTCGACGAGTATTTTCCTGTGCTACTGAACGCGTCAGTATTGAAGAAATGGCATCAGATTGCTTTCTCGGATCCGCAGGTGAATTCAACCTTCATTGTCTCTTCCTTTTCTTCCTTTTGTTTTTTCCTCTCTTCGTCTCCATTATTCGCTTTCACTTCCATTCTCGCCCAGTGCTGCACTTCAGCTGCAATATAAAACAACTGTTAATCAAAGATTTGGCATTGTTTACCTTCGCCAAACACGATAAAGATGATTCCGCAGATTACATTGACTACTCCGGCGATCGTGAATACCAGCTTCCAGACATGAGGTGTTTTCTGAATCGAGCCTAGTCATACATGATATCTATCAGGTTGGTGCGAAAGTCTTGCGGTTTTTTGTGTCCGTACTTTAAACTATCATAATTCTCTTGTCTCAAATCTCAATGACTAACAAACATAGCAGTGTTTAGACGTATGCTTGTACTTTACATGCACATATTTCAATCAATCCGATATCGCAATCAACGCAATAAATTATGATAAACCCAATTGCAATTGATGCTCAAAATTTTGCATTAAATTTATTTGTCTGGATATTTGTAGGAAAAATACACGAAACCTGCACATACTGCTGTCTGAGAAGTATCTCACATACCCTTTCAGAAAATATGTTCAAACTGTGTCTCGATTAAGTTTGGACCGAATTACTATTGAAAATATACTGTCGACGATGGCTACATGAAACTTTTTCGAATTGTTTGCATCGAAGACCAAGCAAACAGGCTTCACTATGAGTGCGCTATATTCACCCACCAAGAGGCTTTATTCTCAGAAAAAATATTGGCGACTGCACCTTTCTCGTTTCAGAAAATTTGAATTTCTTATTTTAAAAAAATATGCGAAATCAGCATAAAAAATGGAATATGTAGTCATTTAAAGATCAATTCATTTCTAAAAAGGATGTAACTTCCATCATCCATGAGAAAAAGTATATATAGGGTAAAGATGGGAGCTTCATATAACCACCAGGAATTTAGAATTCATGCTCCAGAGGAAACAGAATATTGAGAAATGTGTCGTTTTCGATGGATAAATTTTCGCAATTTTAACTTTGTCCTGCTCTCGCCTCTCCGAATGGGAAATGCTGATCGGGGGCGTATATGAAAGAGTATGCAAGGCCTCATTAGTAATTAATATACGTAAGGTCATCGGTCAAAGTGAAAGGAAGACGGAAGGCAACATATCAAAAAACCGCAAAACTTTTGCACCAATCATATAGTTGTAGTGGTTGGCAAGGGGATTGTAGTTTGATATCGAAATGCCCTACCGCAATATCTTTCCCATCTCCCCACCAGCGATGGAGTCACCGTAAAGACTGACTAGCCAACCCAAGTAGTACACTCTAGAGTTAGCAATTCGAGACGATTTAGCGAGTCCCATCATCTAATTGCGCAATCCGAGGAGGGGATGCTTAGTGATCTCACTTGTCTCGAATTGCTAACCCCATGAAGTGGTGCACTCACCATGGTCATGAAAAGGGACGCTAGTGACGGACTTCCAATATTAGCTATCGTCGCTGCAACCATCGACATTGAGGTGAGCGTTCCACTGCAATGAATTGACTGAAGTGCTGGAAGTAATATATTTTTTTCATGCAAACAGTCTTTGCAAAAAAGTTTCTGGGGCCTAGGCACACCAACAGCAAACGTTTGATTGGGGTTGAACATGTTTAAATGTTTTTTCAAACTACTCCAGCGATCTATCAGAAGATGTGAAAAGAAGGTAAGAAATGTGGGTCATTCGCTATTTGCCGAGGAGACGGCTCCTCCCTTCCGACTAGTTCTGTTGTTGAAACACTATTCGTACCTGTGTTGTGGAGCAAGAGACATGAGCGCAGTGAAGAAGCCAGGCACACCGCAGGAATAAGAGATACCTGAATCACTTATAGTGTGCTTGAAAGTTATGTGCTAACCATAGAAAAGCAGGCAAATGACAGCGATCCATGGCCGATCGGGAGAAGGAAGAACCGCCAGTGAAAACAGTGATAGAGCGATGCCAACGGAACCTAACATTGGAGTTCGATAAACTGGCATTAGTTTCTTCATTTCTCACAATCTCTAAACCGGTCGAGAGCTCCGAGAGTGTAGCAAATGAAAAATACGAAAGCTATTTTATCGAACGCGGCAATCATACGAAAAGACATGTGTTTCACACTTACATATTGTTTGGAATAGCTTCGCAGTTGTTGTATGTTCGAGAACTCCCTGTTTCAGGTAATTGAATTGACATATAATAAATTATTGAGCCAACCTTTCGTTTGATAGCATCAGCGACCAAGGCACTGAATGTTTTTGTGAATATCTGAACAACAAATGGAATTGTTGTGTAGATTCCGTTCTGAAAATGAGAGATTGCAAACCAAAATTAGCTGAATTTTTGGACAATGATAACACACAATTAACAGAACAATCGCACGAACACACCACGGAGAGCGGGATAAGAAGCTCATCTCGAAAATACGTCGGAAGAAATGCCTAGATAGATAAGAGATAGCAATATATTACAAAATCGAAAGACCTGTAGGAGAGTTCCACTGAAGTTAAACGCAAAATTACAGCAAAGGCAAGCATAAATTGGTTTGCTTCTCAAAAGATGACGCCATGGAATCGACTTAGACTTCTGTAATCCTTATTCAGTGTATTACTCATTGCTTGTTGTGCTATTCACTCGCCTTTGTCCTCTTAATTTCAGATTCAAGAAATTTGGATTCGGCCTGAGTGATAAATGAATTAGAGGAAGGCGAATTGGAAGCGAATATGAGAAAGGAGAAGATAAATACGACACCCAGGGCACCTGAAATACATTCGAATCCTTCCTCTCTATTTATCCCTTTTCCCTATGAGATGTTGGTCCCAAATGTTGATGAATGGATCCAATCATTGGGGTCTGGGATCGATTTTGAAAATAAAATCTTGTTTTTCTGATGCTCACCGAATAAGTAGAATATAGAGGGCCATCCTAGCGTGGATCCGCAGAGTAATGCAGAAATAAGTGAGGAAGACGACAGTCCAACCTGAATTTGCCAAAGTTTTATGGAAATTATTGTTCCATTGCACATAACCAAACACTATTGAAATCACAATTCACGGCGTGTTGTTTTATTCATCTATTAAATGCAAATGCTTGAAACCGGTGACTAAAGGTGATCACCTGATGGCCGGACGTATAGATTCCCGCCATTGTTGCTCTCTCTGCTGGAGGGAACCACCTACCGGCCATAGAGCCAATGCAGGGAAAGGTGAATCCCTAAATAAATCTTCAGATTCCCATTTTCCCCGATACCTCTTACCGCCGCCAAACCCATCATGACTCTCGAAGCGAAAAATGCAGTGAACGAGTATTCGGCGAGGTAGGGAGATGCCATTGTAACGACCACATAGGTAAAGCAACTGCCTGAATTTATTTGGTGACTAGAGTTCGCAATTAGTGCAACAGTCTCTTCATTTTCAGTTTTTATCCAACGAGAAAGTGTGAATAGACGGCCGAATTACTAACTCTATTGATTACTATCTGCAAACTCCCTAAATTTAAGCGATAATGCAACATGTCGCACTGAAGTAATGGTAAATTCACGAAACAGTAAGCTAATGATGTAGATACTCACCAACGAGAATGAGCTTCGCCCCGAATCTGTCAGCGACCGATCCAGAAAATGAATTGGTGAAGATGGATCCGTAGAAGGTCGCAGTGAGAAGGGACGCTTGCATCTGGGGAGTCCAGAGGAGGTTGCCCTGAGAATATCCTGATTGCCCTGGTGGCTGCTCTGATGTGATGGACATGGACGAACTAGACCTAGCGCTTTCGATCGATGTGAAAATTAAGAGAATTTATAAGTATAAATACTATTTTCAAAGGAGTTGGGGGTAGTGGAGTTTTCGGTGTCTTGTGAATTGTTGAATTTAAGGGATGAAAATCGTAACAAAAAATGGGAACAAGGAATGTCTCGGTATTGAACACTTGCGTTGTATCCTTTCGCATTGGCGTCTTCTTCAATCCTACCAGAGTGCCCATCTTCTCTTCCACTCGTGTTTCCTCCGAACTGCATCCGAAATGCGGTTGTATTCACCATGCAAACCACCGCCATATCTGAACAACCGTATTTTTTTTCTATATTGGAAATCCACGATAAGAATGTTCGTAAGAAAATGGTGGTAAAATTAGGAAACTTACTTAAATTCGTGCTCATGGCGGAGCAAACGGCCTGTCCGAACATGAGCAGCAATCCGATCTTGAGCCGATAAGATTGGCATGAGAAGAGGGAAGGAGGGGATAACGTTGGAACCTCTGGCGTCATATTTACTCGGACGCTGACACTGGCCAAACCAAACTGATTTATGCGAGGCACGGGATGCGGGGTCGGAAAACGAAAATTTGCATAATCGCCAATGAGCTTTAGAATAACTGGAACGGACACATTGTCCGCTAGTTGTGAAAAGTACCCTAACAAATTATAAAGATACGATTTGATAGTTTATTTGTTATTTTGAGACTTAATGTTCTTAATATTGAGTAAACGTGAGTCGAGGCGCAGTGGACACGGTCATGGTTCCTGAAATGCAGTTTCATTTTTAATCTTCAAATAAATCCTCACGAAAAGATGATATGCCTGAGGCTGCTTGAGGATTTATGCTTGATACCTGACATTGAATAAAAATGAACACAATATTGTTTTGGAAACCTTCGGCTTCATCTTTCTGTAGACCAGGTCGCGAATCTCTTTGTTGAAGAGGAATACCATTAGTCTGAAATACATTACTACTTTAATTTAAATGGTTCACTTCGCAAAAAGTGCGTTATCTACATTTGTAAGTTCAACAAATATCCATTTACCCATCTGCACCCATGGCATTGATCCATACGGCTGTTGAAAGGAACAATTTCGTCCATCGATCAGGATTGAGATGAGGGAAAATTAAAAATGCCTGAAGAACATCAGCGAGAAAAAGAGACGCTTGAGCACACGTCTGAAAATCAAAGCAATTCAAAATATTTCTAAATGTTCAATCGAATTTATCCAAAAACTCACCTGATAAAGTAGCCGATGCTCTAAATTAGTTTTGCGATTAGATGAAGTCGATATCCTTGATCTCTGAAAATCGAATATTAATTTTGTTGTATTAACTACACTTACTTGAACGAGCTTTACTTTGATGACCGAAGCAGCATCAAGAATTCCAATCAGAATCAACATAACCACGTAACGAGATACGCTGGTGTCTTTGCGAAAGTTCACGCATCTAGCGTCTTTAGTAAATACGTATCCCCATTCACTGACATCTAGATAATGATCGCATTTCACTGAAAAAAATATACAACCTTCCTTACTCGTTAAGCCGTACTTACGAATAAAATATGTTACTACTAGTACTGAGTTCGAGAGGACGAGCGGAATAACCATGCCAAATACTACTATCTGGACAAAATGTAGGCTTGGACTGGGCTTACTGTAGTTCTGACCCATGGTTTGAGGTGGAAATATACGCGATCAATAAAGATAAAGAGAACGACGAATCGATTAGCTGCCAATAGGAGATGAGCATAGAATGATAGGTCGTAGAAGAACTAAAAGTGCATATTATTCAGGACAAATTGCAACTCATTTGTTATGACTCATAACAACAAACAACCTCAAGAAAGAATGCAAAGTAGGTAGTGACACTTGGCCGCTCGAAAAAGGGAAGATTACTGAAATAAAGCTTAAATTAAATAACTAAATGTTCGGAAAAAATAAGAATTTTGTTTATAAACTCACCTCTCATCTTCTATTGTGTACACGCTTCCCGCTGCTGAGCTTAAACAAGAGCATATGAACTCATATTTCTAAGAATCGAGCAAGTACAAGGAATAGCTCAACAATCTAGGTTACTTAGTCATTTGGGGTTTTCCCTCTAAAAAAGTTTTACTTAGAAACAAAATATGTGGATAAGCGTAATCGTCATGAATTTTAACCCTCGGAAAACTTAGTCTATTTTAGCGCATTCGATCACAAAGGCATAACAGAAAATGTGTTTTCGACGTGGCACCGTATGGAGCCAAGTCCGATATTGGGTGCAACCGTTTTCAGAACCTTAACTTATCCTAAAATGGTGATAATTTAGGAGCTGGCAGGGAAGATAACATATATGATTACCCCGTTAATGTACTCACAAGAAAATTGTCGGCGCTGTAACGAATGCGAAGATAGCCCCGAAACAAGCACCGGATAAAGCCTGATAAGATAATGTGACTGATAATACAGGGTGCGCCATAATTACGTAGACCGATTTCATTATTCTGTGACCCGGCCGCCCAATCGATATGCGCGAGCCCTATAGCATCATCATGGCGAGTGACCATTGGTCTCTCACTATTCAAGGTATCGTGTCAGTTAGTTCGGTTTTCCAGTAATGGCGATGTCTACTCGTCTCCAACCCTCATTATCAGTCACAAGTAGGTGTCACATGTCGGTGATATCGACTCTCATCGACTCGGCGTTCACAAATCGAATGCTTCCGATATCGTCATAATATACCAGCAGCTTGGTACTGATAAGGACTGTCCGGACATATAGAGACCTGGGTATGTTTCCACCACAAGTCACCGAGAGCGCATCCGAAAGATGGTGCTTCGAAACCGTACTCAGGTGGTCAAGAGTATTGATATCTCGAGCACTTCCGTTTCTGATCTTCTCAAGTCCCGGCTGACTCTTCGCCCTTTCAAGTACATTAAGTTGCTCGGACTAGGTGAGCGTCAGATTAAGCGTCGCATAGAACGAAACCGTAAACTGTTGTTGCAGTTTGCCAGGTCCGCGCATTCCAGTACGTTGCTCAGCGATGTAAATATCTTTACAGTCGAAAGCATGTAAAATATCCAAACCAGCATAATCACTGCCTCTGATCCTGAAGTATCTTAAAATTGTTGTGGAATCGTTGGTTATATCATTCATCACATCTACATCAGGGTTAGCGTTGCAATTTGCACAACAGTCAAGTTCCTTCTCATTTTTGTCACTCCGGGAGCTAAGAACAATAAGGAGTATTACATGATGCGCATCCTGGAAGGCGCGCCAACGCCACAAACTCAATCCAACTTCGACCAGGAACACTGGTCGTCTCAGCAACAATCAACTCCATTAAGAAGGCAAATTCGTTGCCGGACACTCATGCACCCGACCAAACCACTCTCACTGATTGACCCCCTAACTCCCCCGATCTTAACCCCTCGACTGCAGGGTTTAGGGGCGTAGTAGTCCAAGATGTCCTCTAACAAGAACTATACGCGAACCCCCCTGAAGGCAGCCCTTCTCAAAGCTTGAGTCGAAATCTGTGAAAATTTCATGCGGGAATCGATAGGTGGATCTGAAAAGATACTCAAGGCCAGTCTCAGAGCAAATAGAGGCCCCATCAAACGAAGACAGTATTTTACTATTACCCGTATGGTTGGTAAACTTTGCCATAAAATATATCCCTCAAGTTCGATTCCAAAGGTAGGAAACATTTGAAAACATCAGTCTACGTAATTATGGCGCACCATGTAGGTAGTATGAGTTTTTTAAATGAATGGTTTGAGTTTTGTGATAAGAGTTGTGAAATATACCTGTATCCTAGTAACTCTGCCGAAGAAAGTCTTATTGAGAAAGGAGACTTGTGACACGGAAAGAATAACGAGCGAGTTGATTGCGAAGCCGGCAAAAGCGATCTGTGAAATGTCAATTGTCGAATCGATGAGTATCCATTAATTTCATACCAGAAACATGATCATGGCCGCTACTTGCCGTCCTAGCATCCTGATGTGACACTAGCTATTCTTTGATTGGAATAGTTTTTTTTTGAATAACAATGCTAAAACAGCGCTAAAACGGGAGGAATTTTACTTCCTGAGACGAGAGGGCTCTCTGAGAGAGAAAATATATGTTGAAATTCAGGAACAAATGAGTAATATGGTCGTGGAAAGGCAGCATGCTCGACAAAGGGCATAAAATATGTGCACGCGATACTAGTAAAATCAAACCACTTGGTTAATGCAGGCGAAAATTTGTGAGCTGGCACACGGACAATTACAAGCGAACGTGTCCAAGAAGAAAATTCGAAATTATCAATCAATCAATCATTTATCATGCATTTCTGGTAGGGGTATTAAATTCCAGATTATAGGTGGCCATTGAGGTACATGAAATTACGATGCAACAGCTAGTTAGCAAAGGGAGATGCTATATGAAAGGGAGAGGCTATGTGACTTTCAATCATAATATTAATGAATAATTATATGAGAGATAATTAAGGAGTAGGGTGAATAAGTTTAACCCTAATTGTGCGAACAGTGTCTCTGCCTAGTCGCATTTTAAAGTCAGTCTAATCGACGAGAGGGGTCGGTCTACTCTAAAATGAGGGGAGACGAACCATCTTAAATACCCACTCATTTCCCCCTCCCCCTCACTTTGCATCCACTCTCATTTAATTGAAAAAAAGGAAAAGTGGGCGAAACAATTAAAACAATCCAATGTTGAGCCTACAAGATCTGCATGAGAAGGGGGAAGGTGGCAATAAAACCTCCGTCGGCTAAACCAAACTGATTTATGCGAGACACGGAAAAGGGTCGGAAAAAGTTATATTTGTGAAATCCTCAATGTACGAGAAAATAACTGGACAATGGTCTATGGTCTGTGGTCTATGGCGCGCCCTCCCATTCCATCCCACCCGGGTTCGATTCCCGGCCGTGACACCGTCTCCGCCTCACCAAGGCGCCTACCCATTGGGGACGGGGAATTGGCAGTCGTGGCTAGATCACGCAGGTAAATAGGTCTGGCGAAAGGTGGGCACTCCGGACTGAATCTGCCCAAATTGACACTGGCCTAGCAGTGTTCTCCCGCGAGCCCAGTCTCGAAGACGGGATGTACCTTGACCTTGACCTTTACCTTTACTGAAACAAACACATTCTAATCTAGTTGTGATGTCGTATGAGTTTGTGAGCAAGATATAATTCAACAAACAGCACAGAACGAAAGCACACTGACAAATTATAAAGAAGCGACTTGATATTTAGTGCTTGTTATTGTATGATATTTTGAATCACAGTGTTCTTAATATTGGCTAAAAGTGAGTCGAGGCGCAGTGGATACGTTCGTGCTTCCTGTAATTGAGTTTTATGTGTATCTTTAAATAAATAATCTTTAAATTTATTACAATAATATTCATCTAAATACTCACGGAATGAGGATATACCCGAGATGGCTTGAGGATTCATGCTCGATAACTGCAAATACATTAACAAACAATGATAACATATATGGATTACCTTTGGCTTCATCTTTCTACAGACCACATCGCGAATCTCCTTGTTGAAGAGGAACACCATGAGTCTGAATTTGAAGTATTTAAATTATGCTACATTGATATAAACGATTGAAAACACATTTTTATTCAAAGTTTTCATTGCTCGATTGGATAATCATGAGAAAAAACGGAAGTTTGGCATCTAGACATACATACATCACATACCCATCAGCGCCCATAGCATTCATCCAGACTACTGTTGACAGGAAAAACCTCGCCCATTGGTCGGTACTGAAATATGGGAAGAGGAAAAAGGCCTGAAGAACGTCAGCCAGAAAGAGAGATGCCTGAGCACACGTCTGAAAATCAATACTATAAATATTATTATTTGCATTTTTAATCGAATTTAGCTTGTAAAGCCCACTTGATAAAGTAGCCGATGCTCTAAAGTAGTTTTGCGATTGGAAACGGCAGCAGTCCTTGAACTCTAAAAATGAAATATAATAGATCAGTTGTTGAGCAGGTTCAACTTACTTGAACGAGCTTAACTTTGATGACCGATGCAATATCAAGAATTCCAATTAGAATCAGCATCACCACATAACGAGATACGCTCGTGTATTGTCGAAAGCTGACGCATCTCGCTTCTTTAGTGAATACGTATCCCCATTCACTGACTACGAGGTGATGGTCGCATTTCACTGAAAATATACCTTCTCGCCCATTCTCAAAACCATATTTACGAATAAAGTATGTCACTACTAGAACCGACTCCGAGAAAATGAGAGGAGTAGCCATGACAAGTAATATTATCTGGAAAATCAGCAGGTTCGAGCAAAGTTTACAGTTGTTCTTACCAGTGGTTTCACTCTGAAAGACATCTGATCAATAAAGATAAACAAAACGATGAATCGGTTTGCTGCCAAAAGGAGATGAGCATAGAATGATATTTCGTAGAAGAACTAAACATGATATTATTCTGGCAAAATATCAAATCCAACATCAAATAACCTCAAGGAAGAATGCAAAATAGGTTGTGACACTTGGCCGCTCGAAAAACGGAAGATTGCTGAAAGAAAGATAATACAACATTTTGTTAAAAAGAGGGTTGAATGATGGCACATTCCCCTCCAAAACTCACCTCTCATAATCTCCTGTGTGCGTACTTTCCGTTGCCGAGCTAAAACTAGAGAATATGTATTTGTTTTACAAAAATTGGTTGCGAGATAATTATTACATCGCTAGTTTGCGTCATAATGGCCATAACGGCCTACGGGTTAGATATAAGGGGACGGGACAGATACGATTACTCCGCCGGGGTACTCACAAGAAGATTGTCGGCGCCGTGACGAATGAGAAAATCGCTCCGAAACAAGCACCGGATAAAGCCTGGGAAGGCCAGATAAATGAGTTGCGCTGATCAGTTTGATCGGGAGAATAATATGTTTGCATGGAATATGTCAGGTTTTGTGTTAGGAGATGCAAATGTATACCTGCATCCTAGTGACTCTCCCGAAGAAAGTCTTGTTGAGAAAGGAGACTCTCGGAACGGAAATAATAACTAGAGAGTTGATTGCAAAGCCGGCAAAGGCTATCTAAGATATGATAGTTCTAGTGACGAGGTAGGCATAACTAATGTCATACCAGAAACATGATGATAGCGGCAACCTGGCGTCCTAGCATCCTGTAATTGCACTGTCTAAATGTACCTACATTTCGAAAATATACATAAATAGGGATAGAGTATGCTGTGAAAAACGATGTGGATTTTATTTCCTGAGACCAAAGGTTTTTCAGAGTGAGACGGCAGGTGGATTCATACGAAAATGAGTAATGTGATCGCTCAGAATCGACATGGTCAACAAACTGGAAAAAAATGTGCAATCCTTATTTCGAAATGCCAAAAATGCTCGCAGGCAGGTGCAAAAGTGTGAGGCAACGCACGTTAATTATCCTCTAATGTGGTCAAGGTGAAAATTTGCTGACGAAAATGATCTAGTTGGTGAACAAAAATTTTAAATTCGATTCAATATATCAAATATGTATGCTGAAAAAAAATCAAAAGTTCGTGATATTACAATTTAATTTGTCTTGGCGAAAATACGGCGCATACCTTTCAGATAGGGAATGGAATGAGTTATGGCTGGCGAGCGTAGCAATCAACGGAGTCTCTTACTTCTAAAATATATCTCGCATAACCGGTAGATAAGAGAAGGGGGTGATTCGGTCAACGCCGTCGCGAAGCCCACTATAGAGAGAGTGGCACGCACACATTCAATACAAATTAGATGGCGTTGCTCATTATATTTTGGTGCCAAATAGAAGAAGGACATATGACAAATGAGAAGAGATCTCTCTCATCTGAACTCCTCACGCTTCTGAGTGTAGACTCACACACGGAAACAACTTAAATTCGCACGAGTTCAGTTACTTGCAGTGACGAAATCGGAGATCAAACATTTGCAAATGATCCCTATAGTCTAGACATTCTCAAAATGTACAATGTAGTTTGCAATGCGTGAAATGCTTGCAAAAATCCTGGATGAATGTTTGATCTGAGAACTCTTACTCACTTCTAATCAGTCCACTCTTTTTAAATGTTTTTTGCCTCTTTACACTCCTCGTCACTCTCGTTCGGCACATGTTGCGCTGAAAGTTTCAATCACATGCCCGCTCTTTTCCGCTCCTTCGCATAATATCGCCGCATAAAATAAGCTGGATTTGCTCATCCACGCTACAAAACGGAAGCTATGAATTGAGAGACAATTTAAATGCCCTCCCCGTTTCTCTCAATTTATAAAACAATGTTTTGTTTATCAGCAATTCAGTTCTAATTGTCATATCAACTTGAAAACTTGCAATTCTCCCCTCAGATGGTATGTTTCACAAAAGTCCTATCTGCCTCACTCGCCATATTTCTTCTGCGCCTCTCCATGCCTCCTTCCGAGCCATTCGTCTTCTCTCCTCTCTCCCTCAATACACTGCTGGCCATCGTTCACGATGGAGCCAACGGAGTGACCCAGAGCGAATTGACCAATCTACTCCTAAATGGTGAACAGTTGACAGTTTTGCGTGTATAACCATAAATTGCATAATTGAGTATCCTTAGTTTCCCACTTCTAGCGCTTAATAGATTAATGGAACGAAATTGCGTAAATTGTGGAAAAAAGGGGCGAGCACTCAACTGGAATGGATATAATGCATTCTCTGAAACACAGGTTGCACTCCTTCTGACGTCACCGAGTTCTACTCCTCATTCACATTATCTCTTCCCTCGACCAATGCGACCGGAGTAACACTAAGCTCAGCCAATCGATTCTATGTCGATGACTCGGTGAACTCCGTTGTTGTCCCAGTCTAATCTATGTTTCAGATGAAGTTGAGGTACGACTACAAGACACACATTCAGCGCTATTTCGCAGCACAGGTACAAGACTATGAAATTCTTATCCCACTCACGCACTCTCCAGATCCTGAGAACAAATCTGCGAAATAAGTCGGAAGCAGCAAGGAATATGAGTAAATTCGTGGAGGAAGCTACTCATGGCAAGATCAGGAACTTGATCAAGGATGCGGATATCTCGGATGACGTTCGTCTCTTCCTTAGGCCATTCGATGCGAGTAGAGATTCCGATTGCTACTCCTAGAATGGCGAAATACCTCGCATTGAATACCATCCCATTTCTACACTAGTCATAGTTCAGTAGAGGGATAGATTCATTATCGCCGCTTGTGCTCTGGCAAAGCTGTCCAGAGTTTCTAAAAGGAGTAGAATATCAGACCAATCACAAGAAATGAAGGGGAAGCTAAACGGAAATTGTTTATCGTTCTAAATATCATTCAGAAAATTGTAGAATATCAGACCAATCACAAGAAATGAAGGGGAAGCTAAACGGAAATTGTTTATCGTTCTAAATATCATTCAGAAAATTTGTCCCAAATCTCTAAGGAGAAACAATTTATGCAAATTTGACATTCAGGCATTGGGTATTCTTATAAACGCAGTATACTTCCTCGGAAAGTGGAAGTTTCCATTCGATCACTCTGGGACTCACGAAAGAACTTTCAAGGGCGCCAACGGAGGCAGAAAGGTTCATCCACTTGCAGATACTTTGAAAAAATATGGGTGTAATTGAGATTTCCTTTATGAGCGAGTATGCTTCTTTCCGAGTTAATCAGAAGACCGATCTTGGAACTGTTCTCATTGTACCCTACCAGGTATAAAGCACATCTAATCGTACAGGTATTTCATGATGCAGCTAATTTAGGACAGCAACTACAGCTTTTTCTACTTGATGCCAAGCGAGTCTTCGGATCTTGGGACGATGATGAGTCATTTGACAGGAAAAACGTTGATCTACGCCCTCAGGGCAGCAACTGACTTCGTAATACGCGTGCGATTTTTGAAGCCCTATTCCGCACACTTTATTAGTTTAAGATTACTGTTCCGAAGATCAAATTGGAGTCACAACTTGATGTGAAACCGCTTCTTTCCAATTTGGGTGTCAGGAGAATATTCGAAAATGATGCCGAGCTCTCCAAGGTAAATCAACAATTTCATCTATTTACAAATCAACGATATCAGATTTCGCGCGTTCCACTCACGATATCCAAGATCAAGCACAGTGCGCTCATTGAGGTTAGCAGACGCTTATCGTTCCTAATCAGGCCCTTTCATCTTGTTGCATGAGTTTTGAGAATGAAAATATTGCACTGTACTTTCTCGAACACCTGATACAATCAACAGTTGCATAGATTGTAAAACCCAGTGAATTTCACTGATGGTGAACAATAAGATAATCGCTTAATAATAATTTCTAAAATCCAGATGGACGAGGAAGGAACTGAGGCTGTCGCGAGCACCTACATGAAAGTGCAGATGAAGGTTATCTCCGCCTCAATCAAGCCCAACCCCGTCATTCTCATTGATCGGCCGTTCCTCTTCGGAGTACTTAGAAATGAGGACATTATCTTCATTGGACAATTCACTTGACTTCACTTGTTTCTTGATAAACGCTGAAGCGAGACGCTGAAGCTGTGAAAATATTGGGCTTCCGCATATTTCAAAGCAATCCCCAGTTAATTGTTCTTATTTTATTTGATCTCGAGCAGGTGGAATAGTCGTCTGGATATTTAGAAGTCTGGATATCCGGTGAGAGGAGAGATAAGATTACTATTATCTGGAAGCTTGAAAATGTGTTATTCAAAAAAAGAAATCGCATGAAAGACGAATTATGTCTATATTAGATCGCACATGTTCATACAACTGGAAAGAGGTGGATGTTGCTCATCGATTGCTTCTCGATAAGGCCCGCCTCACTGTGGTATTCGAATGCTCCGAATCAGACTTTCGTTTCATTCGTTGGACGAATGTGAGAGAAACGAGAGCCTGAGGATGATGACTACCATTACCTTTTTTGTAATAAACAATTGGAACAATGAGAAATATGAACATGTTTGAGTTTCTGAGTTTTAATCTTGCAGCAAAGTAAAGCTATTTTTTGCAGCAGTATTATAGTTAGAGGTGGTCTCGCTTGCTATCATCATTGATAATCATTGATAATTTGAAAACATATCTAACCTGTACAATCGGCACTGCACATATCGAGGCGGTTATTACAATCGTCGAGCGATCCATGCTAGTTCCTTACAATTTTTAAAATTTTATTTAAAATTATATTTAAATACGAAAAATACATTGAAAAAAACGTGCCAGCTATGATATTCCCGATGAAGATCGTTATTGGAACTCCGCATACGAAGAGTGGGACGAAACCCTGGAATTTACAAAATGTATTTTTCATATTTTAAAGTTAAATTTCGAAATCCCCACCTGAAGTACTTGCATCCTCAGGAATCTTCGTTGCATCGCTAGTGTTTTCTCAGTGAGTTGCACGCCATCCGTTCGTAGGGCCTGGAAATATTTTTAATTTGAAAATGTCGACGAAAAGACTCTTTGGGAACGTCTAGCGTAAAAATTATGCTGAACTTTCTTTCTTTTTCTTCAAATAATTTGAGAAACTCAACCGAATCAAATATAGGACGACTTGTTTGGATAATATTCGCAAGTTGCTTACCCGATAGATCAGCAACGTCGTTACGATAAATGCGCTGTATGACCAGACGTACGAAAGAAGGGCGACAAACACGAAGGGCATGATCGTGCGATTGTTCTTCAAATTTCGAAAATGTTTGTTCATTTATTCGATTTTGAAGATCATGAAGATGCAATGTTTAATGCAATAAATGCCCAATTCCTTTGCTACACTCACAATTAGGGTTGTTATCTTATTGGAAAATGTGTGTTGTATTTCCCGATGGGTTTCAGGTGCGCTAGATAAACAAACGCTAAATAATGTTCCTGAAACATATCCTAAAATACAACGACAATTTTCCAATAAGACAACCCTACTCAAAATTGTTAATAATTTCAATCTTACATTATCTGGCACCAAATTCGTTGTTGCCGCATAGGCATAGACTGGTTCATCATCTTTCATTCCCTGAATAATTTTAGATTACAGCATATACCAACCAGGAAGTTATTTTTTTGTCAATGTGAAAATTTCGGAGATTATTTTCGTTGGGGAGATCTAGGCCGTGCATATGAAATCTTCAAAAATTGCATTTTGCCTTTGCTACTCCTTTAATGTAATGCAATTCGGTACATTTTACTTCAACCTCACTTGCACTTCTCTGACCATTGAGTGAACGTACGGCTCCCACTTCTTCTCGTTGAGAAAAACTGCGCCGAATGGCTGAAAATTTAAAATTATTTTCCTATTGTTGGCCACTGTGATATTTCACACGATATGTCTCTGACTTGTTCGATCTTTCGAACTTTTTAGCTTCGGTCTCAAGAAGCCCATTGCCATCTTTAAGGATTGTCAGATGGTGTAAACCCAAAACATGCCATTCACATCAACTCACAGACGAGATACAAATGATGACTAGACAGTAAGAGTAGGCGTGGAAAAGGCGACGAGCGGTATATAAGTGCGATCTGAATAGAGGGATATGCAGTATTTTCCTATTTACATTTTCCGTTTTCCAGTGTTGTGGTTCACATCGTCCATGCTCAATATAATGACAAAAGAGTCTGAAATATTGTGTTGCCCGCTCGGGTAATTCTAAACCCACGCATCGGATGTGTGTCAAACAAGTGATAAGGTTTACGAGTTCGAGAGAGATTCAATTCTGGAACTGATTTTCCTTGAAACAAAAAAAAATTCAATGATCGCAAAATTTTTTTATTGGCTTTCAGAAACTGCTCTGTTCGCGAGCTTTTCAAATGTCAGTCTGTGCAAGAGAGTATGCGAAGTCAAAATATAATAGTCAAGATCAAAGGATTAGCTATCTGCCCAGTGCACCATAGCGCGGCGTTCTTTCCCAATTTTTTTCCCATTTGCCCCCGGCTATTATACGATCACAACAATAGTAAACTCTATTACCTGCACAGTGCAAGATACTGCAAGATGCACGCCGCGGGAATCCACTCCCATGTGAGGAAAGTGAGTGTCTGAGTGGCGAGAATGCACGCCTCGCGACCACCTGCGTGGAATATTTGTGCAATGTTTTAGAAGACAAAATGTCTCCCCATTTGGTATCAATTTTCTCGCTCGATTCGATTATGGGGAACATGGAAATTGACAATGCCCACAATAAACAGCTGTTTCGTTTCACACATGAAAACATTTTGCCGATTGAAAAGCGAGAAAATTTGAAATCTATTGTGTTTCACTTAATCAATTTCTAAAAGCAGTTTAGACGATACCTTTGATTCCCCATGCAGAGATATAGAATGAATTACCCACCCTCACTCAACCATCCTACTGCTCCCAATTGCACGTGGGTGTAGACGTTGTCATGGATTTGTTGGATCTGCGAGATATTTAATATGTGACTCTTCAGAGTCTATCCACAGGCTTTAAAGGAATTGTAAATTGTTCGCACACAGTTAATGAGAATGGAGGAGAAAAATCAATTTCGAAACATACAGTAATCGTGAAGCACTGCAGAAGCGATTGCGCGATCGCGCTGAGACACACGACAGTGATGCCTGAAATGACGTCATTCTTCGAAGGGGCTAATTATGAATAAGCCAAATACGTCAAGGTGTAACACTAATTGCAATCCGCAAGGGCAACAAACTAGAGTTCGACATTCAGGTCGCCTTCTCATCATTTTTGCATACCCAGTCGATCGGCGATAGAGTGTTTACATTTAGAAGAGATCTTGTTATCGTTTTTCGAACTTATAACTCACCGATTCTGTATGTGCTCGTATTCGGGTCGATTTTCCTCATCCAGATAGTCACTAGGACGTAGATGTTCAACGAAGCGGCAATGAGTGACTCAGAGACGAAGAAAACACGACAGAACGCGATCCAGTCCATCTATAAAAATTCGATTTTCCAGGCAAGCAAAATTTTGAAACGAGATGTGTGTTTACGGGTCAGGCGGCAACACGAACATAGGAGTAGTATGCATTTCTATCTCTCCACATCTCATGTTAATGATCCGAGAAAATTGCGAAGGCGCCTCTCACTGTGGCTGCATAATTATTCTAGGCATGCTAAGAAGAATAGCATACTAGATGATTGCCGGAAGAAGGAATTACATTCCTCACACACTCTAGTTCTAAAGACGGCAAATTGAACGCCTTTATGGGCGACTCGTGACTAAAGCTGGAGGAGGAGTACACGCAACCAAGAACCAGCGTCGCTTTCCTTGTTTATGAATGAGATGTGGAAGCAATATCTCGTGGTCGGCTTAGCCAGAGTGTTGACCGCGGAAGACTACTTGTGACGCGCAAGCGTTATTCAGCAATCTATCTCTCTCTCTCTCTCTCTCTCTCTCTCTCTTTGGATATTATCATAGTGCATTTCTTGCAATGTCACTGGGTGTTGGCAAAGCTCAGACGATGAGATCCTTGCGACTTCTTTCTACACATTGCAAAAGGTAGGTACAAGGCTTATACATATGTGTGTATGACGACTTTTGGGTTCAGAGAGAGGGAAGTTCAGCTATGCATTATAGAGAATAGATGCAATGAAGTCAAGTAGAAGAAGCAATCGCGGATATCGCGAGTTCATCGTGTGATATGCCATGTATCATTTACTCTCGTGATGTGGCATATACTAATCAACGAAGAGTGCGAGGGAACAAACGTCGTGAGAAAAAACAGAAAGTCCGTGTGCTTCGTGTCAGAGAACTAATTTGAATTAATCATAATAGTGCTCGCAATTGGAGTCAGAAACTGCTAATTACTCCTAGTATGACTAGCATGCAAAGATAGTATCAAGTAATTATTGTTGATAATTGCCAGCGAATTTATTCTCAACGATGCCAAAACATAAGTAATCATAAACTCTGAAATGTAATCAACTGCATTGTCAAATATATCAAGGCCTAGATCTAACAGGTGATTGAGTATTCAACTTCAAATTGTGAATGAGCAATCACACTTCCTTGTCAGATCGGCATACAAAAAACACAGTTATTTTTATGTTTTCGAAGGTTTTGCAAGCAAGGAATAAGTAAATCGCTTGTACATCTCTAATTATGGAGAGAAGGTGAGTCAGAAATGACAGGATTGTGGTGGAATTGGAAGGATGATTCACTCCTTTCTCTCCATTCCGAGTAAGTAGAGAACAAGGAGACGATTCTCTTTCGAACATTCGCGTTCTATTGATCGATTCTTCAATTACCTTCACTTGCTTGTGGATATCCTCTCGTCTTCGCCCTATCCTAACTTTTTCGGATCGCCCTTGGACTAACGAGCCTGTAAAACGCTCACGCTGCGGGGTGTGAGAGCAGGTTAGGATGGTGTGGTGGGTGGTGCGTAGAGTGCATTTCAGTTTTCTGCGTTTTTTTCACGTGACGCGATGCGCGTTGTAATAAATTCAGGAATGTTTGATTAGACAAATACGATTTTCACACAAGATAATATAATAGTTGTCCTCCGAAATATCGTTTGTCCTTCCCCCCAAACAAGATAGAGTCAGAATGTTAGAGAATGTGAAATCATGCAAATACATCCCCTTAGGTGTATAAAATCCTAGATATACATCATTTATTCCATTTGCAAAAAAAAATTGAATATATCACGTATCTTGCAAGAGAATCGACGGGAAAGTGGCCATATTTCAGTTTCCGGTTGTCGACGTTTTTGAGGTCCTCCAAGGTCACCTAAGACCCCCGTGACTGGATTAGTTTCTACAGCTGTTCCTCACAGAGCTGCTGCACCTGTCGCTTGCGCATCCCTTCCATTAAAAATTCATTTCTGTCTTCAAAACCAACATGACGTGGTAAGTTTTCGTTTTCCTGGCCAACTTTGCGTGTTTTATCACTTTATCTAATCCATGTATTTATATTTTGAGCCCTAAAGGCACTACAGTCAACTGGGTATAACTTGAAAACCGCTCGAAAAGCCATTTTTTTGTATATTTACTTCAGTCGAGGCGATTGCCTGAGGTAAATAGGAGCGAATGATACATCTTTTGTTGATTTTGCTCATGTCAACAACTTACTTACCTCTTAGCTATGTTCTTCCCCGATAACTTTTCATAAACTGTGTGCCATTCGTATTATTTAATTTTGTCATTCCCTGACTGTTCCTGCATGGTAAGCGCCCCACCGCGACTTTTTACTATTTTTTATTCACAAACACGTTTATTATAATTTTTCTTTCGAAAAAGGGACTTTGGGAAAATTTCTGATATTTTCTATAATTCTCAAGGTACTTCTTCTCCTCTCTCGATGGCCTGGTACAAGTCATACCTGATAATATAATTGTTACTAGGAATGCCTTATTTTTAGCTCTACTGGGGGGGGGGGGTGACAAAACGTGAACCGACAAAACGTAAACAAATCGCAGCTCGGGATTCGAAGTAGGGACTTAGGAGTTGTTGAATTGTTACCAGTATACCCTCCACTACACCACCCTGTTTAGATCCTCTAACTATGTGAACTTGAGTTTCTCTCACTACCAACGTATTCATGGTCCAAAATTGGGAATTTGACTGAAAAATCATGGTTAGATAAACACAAAGTACAGTGATCAATCTATATTCTAGTACCTCGGTAAGTACTCTAACCGAGCAGCTGGGATATCGATTGGTTACAGCATCTTGTGTTTATCTAATCATGATTTTTCAATAAATTTCCCCATTTTGGACCATGATCCCCTATACGTTGGTAGTGAGAGAAACTCAAGTTCACATAGTTAGATGATCTAAACAGGGTGGTGTAGAGGAGGGTATACTGGTAACAATTCAACAACTCCTAAGTCCCTACTTCGAATCCCGAGGGAGCTGCGATTTTTTTAACGTTTTGCCGGTTCACGTTTTGTCACCACCCCCCCCCCCCCCCCGCTCTACTATATAATTTTGTTCTAAAATATCAGTAAAATAGTGAATTGACATCCAATGAGCGATCAGAATAATTTTGATAATGATTTTCCAATTTTGAAGTTATGAATGGTTGTCTCACTTCCTTGCAGCACTCCTCCCCAGCTCTGCGATCAGATTTCTCTTGTAGCCGCGGAAGGTCATCTCACGGAACTTCTTGCTCAACTCGGGGCGCATTGAGAAAATACTGCAAAGCATTTAATTTATCATCACACTATTTCACAGTTTTCGCTTGTTGGAGTGATAAGAAAGGATATATTCGAACAATGATAACGAAGAATATGATAATTATCGGAAATTCAGGCATTTCTCCAATTAATCGAGAATGCTTTTTCGAGATGTCCTATCGCCTAAATTAGGCGCACCTTTTGAAAGTGTTCTCCTTACGAATGCTCTTGTCGCAGGTTCCATATGCGAAGTAAGTCGCCACTTTCAGAAATCCTTAAAACAGATCAGTATTTAATGTGGCATTTGGTTTCTATGAATTTAGAAATGTGAGGTATGCAGTCGATTATGCCCAAGGTTGACAACTCTTCTCAGATTGCTTCCTCTCACCGCCCCTAATTATGCGAAAGCAATCTACATGCAGGGGGGACAACGAAACTTCCTTAGAATCCAATCGTAATCCAATGTAAGGACCAATGAATGAGCCTCTCCCTCGCTCACCTTTTCCAAGCAGGTTCTCCAGCAAATCATCGTTCTCGTTCTCCAGCACACTCTCCATCATATACGTTGCGATCTGACAATCTGCAATCATCTAAATTATATACTACTTACTTCATATTTCATAAATTTGCAAATAATATTTTTCAATATAATAACATTCGCATACGTCCATGCACGAGTAATCATTTGAGCGTGAAAAATACACTCAATTTAGATAATCATCTGTTAATTTAGCTCTAAGAGATTGTCAGAAAAAAAAATATAATTCTGACACTGATAGTAGGAGCAGTGTTTGTGACCTTCCCTGCTCTCGCAGTCGGAATGGCGGTGACGAAGCGCTGAGGTTTAAAGTGTGAACACTGAGAGTAATAGCCCCCTTTATTACGTCCAATCGTCATAATCGCACGAATCTTGAGGCCATTGGAGACCTTTGACACAATTGACGGCGTCTGAAAGAGATATTGATCTGTGGTATCTTGCCTTATCTGCATAATGACCCACAAGTACCAACATTCACGTGGTTCTTATTAACCAGTCTCTTGACTGTTCAAAGTGGAATTTCGATGTCGCAATTCCTCTTCTTTGCAAATTGCGAAATTTGTGGAGGAGGATTGCGTTGTAATAATTATGCTCCCAATAGGCAACCCTACTAGTTAGCAACTTGATCTTTGATCTCTGCACCAACCTTGGCTGCGATTCCTGCGAACGAGAGACGACGCATGAAAGATACGAGGTCGAACGGACTCATGAATGGCTAGAAGAAGACATGCATTAATTTCTTGCTGATTTCTACAGTGTTCAAGCGCGCATTACTGCGAAGGAGTCAAATGAAGAATAATTTGCTAAGACGGTTGATTTTTCTAATCTCTTAGAGACCATAGAATATAATTTTGTTACCACGCACAAACGATTTCTTCAGAAGTGTGTAGTATCTGATGATTATGGTCACGCGATCCTCATTAGAGACATGGCCGAGAATGGCTGTGAGCAGGGAGGAGAGCGAACTGAATTGATGATCAGATTATAGTGATATTTCGAGATCAGAGTATACAAAAAAGACGACACCTTTGCATTTTCCCCTTGCTGTTCCTTACTCCGTTGATGATGTAGCGCAGCGACAGCTCATCATCGATCAGTAATGAAACGGAAGTTGAAGGACGCTGCGAGAAAGATCAAAGATCATCATGAACGTCAACAGAATGCGAATACAATTTGGCATAACGTTGTTCCTAGATGGCGATTTGATGTGGTAACAAGCTGTCAAGCTCGGCTACACACAAATTCTTCACATTCTGCACCGATCAAAACGAGAAAGCGAGAAAAAACGAGGATAGTAAGAGTCAAACATCAAAAAGAGCAGTTACCGTCTCATCCACACCGATCCTCATATATTCGACGACTTGGCTCATCTCGTGACCTGAGGATTGATTGCAGATTGATCTTTGAACTCTGTCGCTCACAATATTTGGTGCCCTTATCACTGTGTTTCTGGATCATTCGGATGCCCATGCGAATCACACGACCGCCAGTCTGAAAGAAGGTTGAGCTTTGTAATATAACGATTATTTTCAGCAGGTGCATTTATATGTTCGATCGTAATGCATCTGACTCTTTACCATATGCTGCATTCTGCATGCTCGTTCACTATTCTCATCAGACGAGAAAGTAAGCAAATTAAAGGAGTTATATATGAGTGGCTATCTGAGAGAACTGAGCAATTCCAGCTATGTGCCGTACAACGAAAAATTAAGTCCCAATGTGAAGAGTGTTCTAGGAGTAACTTTTCACATAGAGTTCAAAAATCGGCCTTAGAAAGCCGTATCTCTAACCCCTCATTTCCTGTGTTGCGCTGTAGCTGGGTGGTCGGTTTTTGTATCTTTTGAACGGCGCTTCCAAACCTCATAAATGTATAGTGATTCTGAAAGATCTCGACGATATAAGCATTTTTACTGTTGGAAGTGAAAGGCTATCTCATCTGTGAAAAAATTATAACTATTTGAAAAATTTTCCATGACTCAAAATTGACGTCCTGGTAAATTGTAATCCGAATACCCCTTTTTAAATATGTTATTTAGATTCTACGTGAAAAGTTACCCCTAGGTACTTCTTTTCGCTCCAAAAGAGGCCAATGCATGGAGTCACCTAATTCTCCGAAAATGTCATTGTCGTAATTCTTAGTAGAAATATGTGTATTTCAAGCGAATCATCGCCAAATCAGATAAGTTTTGAACTAATTTTGACGATTCTAGAATAAGTAAGTAAAAATACGCTGAAAAAATCGGGGTTTGCGTCAAGTCCAAAAATTCGATTTTTCTTACTTCGAAAAATCGCAAATTTGAACGTTGTTATCTTAAAATATTCAATTGAAATATCGCATTTACCGGGTGAATCTTAAAATAGGTACCGACATAGATTAGAAAATGGTGTGGAGAGGCTCCTCCCCAATTGCGATACTTGAAATATTCTCGCCCGAAAACGATGTTTTGAGAGTATGTAAATAATATTTACGAACATATAATGGGTATTTTCGATGGAAATGGAATAATTTCAAGCGTACAACAACTTTGGCATGTAAGGAGATCGGAAAATATTTGCGCACTTACAGATTTCAAAGATCGAAAAAAATCTAAATTATCAGCATTGTGAAAATCGAAACTTTGAAAACAACGCATACTCCACTCTATTCAACGTTAATCATGAGCGAGAAAGCATTAATCAACAAAAATTTATCAATTTTTAAAGAAAATGCTTTGAGAATTCAATATATTGCAATTCCTGCTCTTTCTTAATAGCGTTTTCAGGCGAGAATATTTCAAGTATCGCAATTGGGGAGGAGCCTCTCCACACCATTTTCTAATTTACGTCGGTACCTATTATAAGATTCACCCGGTAAATGCGATATTTCATTTGAATATTTTAAGATAACAACGTTCAAAATTGCGATTTTTCGAAGTAAGAAAAATCGAATTTTTAGACTTGACGCAAACCCCGATTTTTTCAGCGTATTTTTACTTACTTATTCTAGAATCGTCAAAATTAGTTCGAAACTGATCTGATTTGGCGATGATTCGCTTGAAATACACATATTTCTACTAAGAAATACGACAATGACATTTTCGGAGAATTAGGAGACCCCATGCATTGGCCTCTTTTGGAGCGAAAAGAAGTACCTAGGGGTAACTTTTCACGTAGAATCTAAATAACATATTTAAAAAGGGGCATTCGGATTACAATTTACCAGGACGTCAATTTAGAGTCATGGAAAATTTTTCAAATAGTCATAATTTTTTTCACAGATGATCTAGCCTTTCACTTCCAACAGTAAAAATGCTTATACCGTCGAGATCTTTTAGAATCACTATACATTTATGAGGTTTGGAAGAGCCGTTCAAAAGATGCAAAAACCGACCACCCAGCTACAGCGCGACAAAGGAAATGAGGGGTTAGAGATACGGCTTTCTAAGGTCGATTTTCGAACTCTACGTGAAAAGTTACCCCTACAACACTCTTCACAGTGGTACTTTATTTTTTGTTGTACGGCACAAGGTTAGTTCTCTCAGATAGTCACTCATATTGCCAAGCCATTCCCAAACTATAATTCCCCTCAACAGCGTCTGATCGTTTATCTCTCACCTCCTCAGCGCCATTAAACTCCAGAATCTGTTTGAGCATCGAGAGCGCAGGCGCGTACTCCTTTCCAGATAACATCTGAGACCAAGCGATTATCGATTTACACAGTGTTTGTAGAATATTTCAATGGTAGAGTAACCCACCGGATGCTCAATTAGAGCAATAATGAAACGAGCGGCCTCGGAGTTCATCATGCGCTCGCTGAATCGATATAACAGTTGGTCAATTTGATCGATAACTGAATATGTAGTTATCGTATACCTTTGGCAGAAAGGAGGGCTCGTGGTCAGATACATGCCCAGGCGAAGTAGCGCGTATCGAACCCTGATTATTGATTGGTAACCGATGATACACTGTCTCTCCAAGATGGTAGGCATTGATACACTAAAAACGAACTTGGAATCCTTCTCTACACGCAAATTCGCCCAGTACATGTTGATAATCCAATGCACGGCCTGCGATTGGCCAATTGTAAAATTAAAAAAAAACAACAAATAACTCGCCTTGAACGGCAGCTTGCGTTCCTCCCACGACACGGCTCGTGCAGTCAGGGCGGGTAGGTCAGCAGCCAGCAACTGTCTGTAAGAATCCGCCATTTAGCCAAAAACCGTAGACAAATCGTTGTTAGTCCGGTGTGGCAACCTGTGAAAGATTCATAATCCCACCTCCATCTCCAGGGAGTGCGAAGATCGAAGAGGATGTTGATTCGGATGATCAGAACGGCGTGCTGAAATAACAGATATTTCAAAAATCATTGATCAAAAGCTTACGATATCGGTCCGTTTCGCTGCTCGGACGGCATCCACTTGCTGACGTTTATGGACCATCAAACGGACTCGATCAATCGACGGGCTCTTCGAAAACCTGTAGAAAAAACTGCATCCTATGTGCCGAAGAAATGATGTTGACGGCAAGATATACACATTAGAGCAATGGCGAACTAACCGCATCGCGAATCGACCAATCGGCAGAAGCGAAAGTGAGGAGAATGAAAAACGTGGGATCGGTCTTCGTCTGTTAATGATAATCCATAATGCACTCCATTAAATTAAAATTCAACGAAAATCTTTAAATTCTGATTTTGTTTGCACAATAAGCATAATGATTAATTAGTGTGATGTTACAACGAATCGATAGCACGATATTTAGGTTGTTAGTTATAAATTTTGTAAAAAAAAGCTTCCCAGGCCGGGAATCGAACCCGGGCCGCCTGGGTGAAAACCAGAAATCCTAACCACTAGACCACATGGGAGGACAATGCTCCTTCAATTTTGGTGATTGAAAGAAGACGCTGAATGTTTGTATCTGGTGCCGGGCGAGTAAACAATCTAACTGTAGGAATTTGCACATCTTTTAAAACAGCGGATATTTCCATTCCATATCGAAGCCACTGTGTTGAACTGATGGTCGCATACGGTCCCGATAATTTCTTATATCAAATGCTATTAGATGAAGTAATGCATGATTCAAATCGTTGATAGTTACATTACTACATTCAAAGATGATGCCAATAATTACCCTCAATCCCAAGAAACAAGAGTGAAGGGAGTGAGCTAATTGAAAGACAACATGCAGTATGGGGAGACATACTGAGACTATGGCAGCCTATTTAGTCAACCCCCTCTCGCCACTTCTCCCACTCACCCCCCCCCCCCCATCTTCTCCCGAACATAGATCTTCCACAGACTTCTGGTTTTGCATGAAAATTAATGTGTCTAGAACTCTACTCATTTCACAATTTTAAGAGACCCTTCATCAGAGAACGTAATAGGTCCACGGATGGTCAAAATTCAAATAATTTCCGTACTTTTTTCTGAAGTGTAGGCCCGGAGTGCTGATTGACGGCCGCAATAACTAAGGCTAGCGGTCGATTTTGAAAAAGTTTCAGGTACCTGCCATTTTTGGGATCGAAAAAGTCGATATCTCAGAATGACATGACATATAGATTTTCGTGAAACTAACCACTCCAAAAGTTGGGAACAGTTTCTTTGATGGTTTTTGAGCCTTACTGTGCAGTAACCACATTTTATGCAAATTCGTCCTTGAGAAGGTAAGTGGCCAAAGTTGGGCCATCCAAAAAAGTGACTTTTTCGTACCATGAATGCAAATTATGTGCGATCAATACCAAACTTTCAGGATCATCTAAGGTTATGGTAAGGATCATTTTCCTGCTTTGCACGAGTCTCTAGCTTCTTTAGAAGCTGAGTTATAAATTTTCAGCCTCCAACTTGCAGCGTCTGCAGCAAAAAGGCGCGAAGTCGCAGCAACTTGAAAATTGTTTTCTGAGTAGTCCTATGATACCTCTCAAACCTCAGAAAGTTCGGTGAGCATGAAAAATTTATCTGAGGAAATAATCCATTTCAAGAAAGTGTATTGTGATTGCGTCATCACTATGCAAGGGCTAGAAATTTTGAATAGGTCATAATAAGCTCACCTTATTCCCCGATGAATTTCATGTCTAAATTTAAAATTTCAGCCGGAGTGTGCATCTGGTTCAACAATTACAGAGCTCGGAACTTTTGGACGCTGACTTATGGTCGATACTGTGCCTGAAACTTTTTCAAAATCGTCCCCCAGCCTTAGTTATTGTGGCCGTCAATCAGCACTCCGGGAATACACTTCAGAAAAAAAGTACGGAAATTATTTGAATTTTGACCATCCGTGGACCTCTGCACAGTTGTTACGTTCTCTCGTGGAGGGTCTCTTAAATGATCGATCAATGAAAAAAAAATTTAAAAAAGATCAATGAATGACTATTAAATATTTGTTGGTATTATTGTTGGTTCTCATCCATCCGACCGCCTTCCATGCAGATGGTGCAGAGTGATAGGGATAGCCACGCCAAAGAGCAGAAATACGAGGCTGACCATGCATTCTGCCGCAGCATCCAAAAGAGTGTGAGTTTTATACTTTGAAAATGTGGAATTTGGACTCAGTTTAGATTCAAGAGTTCGTAGCCACGGCCTACTACGGAACAGCAGCGGGCCGAACCCTTCAGCCCATCGGTAATTCCAAGTAATATTGGCTTTCTGATAGTTAACCTAGTTGAATTGTCGGATTTTACAGAATCACGCATGCGGCGACGAAATATGAACTACCGGAGCGGATCCTGAACTTGGCCAACTGGAGACACGCAGGAAAGTTCGACAACAGTATCCAGAAGCTGATTTCCAGCGACTCCTATGTTGAAAAAGAGTTTGTCAGTTTAACGATGCTGCCAAAAAGTATGCCATCCACTGAATAAAAATAATGAATTCTGAAGTTTTTGCTTATGTGTGTCGGGATTTGCATCTCTTCATTCATCCAACCAAATTTCACGCTTTAATGTACATATGCGACGACTTCTGAGAGAAGATCAGAGCATCTCGATCACAGCAAAAATCGTTGCCTGTCGTTGCCATCACGATTATCGCCAGGTGCCCAGTTTTGCATGGACGGCCGCAATGCTGAAGATACAACATAATTAACAATTGTGTTTTTTTTTAAATTTAGGCCCCCTCTTTTCAAAATTAAGCCTTCAAACGTATCATCAAAATCAATTGCATGACTTGGATATATGTGCCATACATACTGATAATCCAATATTGTCGTTTATGTATACAGAGCACATACACATTCTATATTAATGGTACCTGTTTGGGATCCTTATGAACGATTGCATCTCTGCAACAGAGTTTTCTCTCCTTGAACGCACTCCTGCAATTTGAGGCGCATTCTCGGCTCAAAACCAATCCACGTACATGCCAAAGTCGAAATTCCACGGTTCTCCGTACGACATTCTCGTAATCTCAGTTGTATTTGCCGGACAATCAGTGGATCCACAGGCAACAAGGAGGCCGCTTCTGTGCCACTCGCAGTCTGGCGTTATCGCGAGGTTACGGAAGCAGTGGGCGCATGCCACGATAAGGATAAGGATTAAAGTTTCTAAAATTTACGATTCACAATGAGAAAATGCGAAGCCAAACCTCGATTGAAAAGGTGGCATCGCATTTTCGATAAATTGAGATTTCGTTTATTCTTTTATAAGCATATTTGAAATAACATTTGAGGTAAAGGCAACGAGCAACTCTTTCGATTTCACATGCTCTCTAGTTTCACTGAATAATGAAAAGAGCTTGCACATTTTCAGAATTGGGATACAATCCACTAAAATAATACTTGTTTCCCAAATTGAGAGTATTGCACAGAATAGAGTTAGGAAGCGTTGTGGAGAACAAGCAAAGTAGTAACGTTTTCTCATTGGAAAATTAAACAAAAATTGCAGAAATCTTCTGCTGCAATTTCATGATCTCGTGGTATTGAAGCACTGTAAAAAATATTTCAAATTTTCATAAATCGGCCATTTTGCGCATACTTGTAATCACAACAGTCTGAACATACTATCTCTTACGATATATTCATTCAGTTAAAACAGGCTCAATATAGGACAAAAGTGAAAAAATAATGCACATTATCGAGAGTGTGTTCATATTTGGTTGCTCCAGAAAGTGAGCACCAGGCAGGGAGGGCCTGTCATATCTATTTTCCATTTTTAATGCCGCTCTCCTTCACATCTCTATCATGTTCATACTCATGCGCTATATTTATTAATTTATCTAATCTGCATAAATACGCGGAGGATCAGAACTGACGTCACGCCAGTCTTTATTGATATCAGTCGATCCCCCTCTCTAAATGTCTCCTTCCTTGCCGGACATGCACACTGTTCACTTTTTCACGCTGTTCATTTACATCATATATTCTTGCTTGTGCAAGCTCTCCTTTTATTGCTGACGAGGGAAAGAGCGAAATGAATACGATTAGTGCCACGAATGTATACAGAGTGTAGGCAGGCGGAGACGGATGAGCCATCTCTCTTCTCTCTCTCCCTTCGTGTTTCACTCTCTTTGCGCTCATACAAACCCTATTGATCGCACTTCCTTTCCACGTATTTTTGATTCCCGTTTTCGTTTGTCCATTTGCAATTTAGTTTACCACTCTTAAATGTGACCTTTTAAGTGGTCTACGCCTACTCAATAATTCATCTCGGCTTTCAAGATATTGGGACATCGATTAATCGTTCTTCAAAAGTAATGCAATAAAGGATCATGCGAATAGTCGTAAGCATGCAGTTTTCTAGACTTCGAACATAATGTCAATTCAGGAACGTACGAAACAAATCGTACGACAACCAACACTTTTCCTTGTTGCTCCCAGACAGACATGAAGAACTGGAGACTCACTTATTATGCTTCACGAAGTTAAACATTGATATTTCGAACTACATAATTGTTGGATAGGACATGCAAAGCCAATTACTAACCATTGTAGCTAAATAAATATAATAATGAAATGCGTATTCCTATTCGCAAACCAAGTTGACAGTCGGTATCTTTGTTCTAACACACTTTTGTACAATAATAGCACGGAGAAGAATAAATTGACACTCCTGATCAATACATACGAGATGAGTTTCGAGATCCAGTGGGAAAAAAACATCACATCATTCAAAAAAGCTACAATATAAAATGCAAATTTCCTGAAAGTTAGAGACATTTCTAAAATTTTAAATTACGTTACTTTCTTCAAAAATGGGATTGTGATGTTGGATTAAATGGCTGCGGTAGGATTCCATGAATAGCACCGATATTACTAATGTGCATCGTAGGCACGATAGCGTTGCTCTTCAAGAAGAATAGTCTCGCGCGAACTTTCGGAGAGAGGATAACGAGACAGAGTGGGAAGGTGTACGAGGATAGACCATTTACCACCGGATACTGCAATATCTTTTGCTTTACTCATATGTCTTTTGCTTTACTCATATGTGAGAAAATAAGAATAACATATTTACCGCGGTCCAAACGAACGAGAGAAGCTCATGCCATTGTATCAGGTTGTAACATAAGTTTTGTCGCGTCCAATCTCTTATGCATTTTAACCTCAGAAATTCTTCGAATTAATTTAATCTCAATTTCGTTATTCATCATTAGTGAGGGCCTTCGTACTCTTTCTTACGCGCTTTACTTCAGTCCTGTCAAGGCAGTTGAGGAGGCACATTAGTCAGACAAAGTTGTACTGAGATAAGGATTAGAAATCATTTTCACGCATCAGCTCTTCTTGAAAAGGATAAATTATGCCGATTTTGTGTGATTTGCGTAAAGTACTACATATGTGCATAATTTTGAACCACTCACGGATAATGACAAACGAAAATCGTTTTAGAAATGTAGACGAGTTTGTATAATGTGGATGGTTGGTGACGGTCGCGAAAACTTTCGCAAGCCGAATTTTCTTCTCAGTAGGTATCCAGATCCAAATAGTGGTGGAATATAGTTCACCCAAAGTGGTCAGTGTGCAGACAATGTTTGGGGTAGATTGGGTTCTGTTGAGATAAGTGGCTCCATTCAGAACGATGGTATGTAAATTAAACTACTGAAATCGGCACTTTGTTCATATTCCTACCTCGCACACATGTTCAATATCTGATTTGTTGTGTCCATCCGAACCATAAACCCTTCCCTTACTAGTATCTACTTGGGATAAGTTTGGAAATAAATAGCTTTTGAATGACAATCTTTAATTCGAAACACCTAAACTTGCAAATTTTGGTAAAATTGTGCGCGAATTGAATTAATAAAAATTCAAATTTCCCACAAGTGGAGTGTTCTTTCTCTCACTTGTTTAATGATAAATTATACCTGCATGAGTGGTAATTGAACGCACTTATGTTAGTCACTGTTGTTGCAATTCTGGATTCAGAAGAGTTGGTCAAGTTGGCTACGAATCAGCGGCTAACCTTACACTCAGTGAAGTATATCTTTGGTTCCGCTCAACATAGCACCATATCTGGCGTATATTTTGAAAGAGCATTGACGGGGCATATCACCTTGCTGTAGAAGTTTGATTCATTATTCGTCTCTGCGAACTAGCACCCGATCAAACAAATTAATAAAATCTGCACCAAATTTAAATCAGTTCATATTAATATTTTTCGCATAGCCAGCGTGCGCAGTTCAGCTCTACCCTATGGTTTTGAATGTGCATAAACACCCCAAACATATACTAGGAGGTCAGGCATTGATAATGTTTGAGAAGTATCCTTCATGGAAATATTGTGAACCTCCGAAATGCGACAAAACTTATGTTACAACCTAATAAATAGGTGGCGAAAAAGATTGTCAGCTAAATGCTTTGTTGATTGCCAAAAATAAAATTTTTATATTGTACCTGCTGAATAGCCTTGATCAAGTGGGTGACAGTGCATGCAGCCACGATTAATATTATATTTCTTTGCTGTACAAGAATGGATCGAGAAGTTTCCTCGTTGAGTGCCTGAGTGAGTCAAACGCGCTATCAAATTGCGAAAATATTGCAATAGTTGACTCTTCTGCACTATCCAGGATAAACTTCAGAATCGTCATATGTGAGTTTTACTAGGGTCTTTGTCGGCATCCTAATAACTGTCTTAGTTCAATGTATGATGGGTATTAGTATCTAAATAGCGAAAGTAAAAACAAATTCATTTGCCAATATTGCATTGTCCGAGATTGTGCAGAAACGCCCAATAATCAAATGAGTCACCTTCATCCACTCCCTCAAATTGACGAGTTCCTTGTAGGTGAGAAAGGCAAAGGTGACATTGCAAACAATGTAGAGAAGATAGATAGAGACAGACATAATCTTATAAATCGACAAGCAGTATTTGCTTGAAACGGCGTGAGTTAAAGCGTTTACCATCGATGTTGTAGGATCGAGTCCCACGATCTGCCCAGAAGGATCATCGCCCCTGTAGCTGTGCCCAGCGAACCATACCTGATGTTTGCATAGATTGCGATTTATATGAACTAAGTAAATCAAATTGATATTATTACTGGTCCTGCAGGCAGTATTGGAAGCACGATTTGTACGATGAGTAATTTGATTATCAAGGGTCGAGTCCAGTTCTATAACAACAACTTACTTTAAGATTTAAAGTGTTCTTTACTCTCGAATCGAAAAGAGTCTCGATAGTACAAGTAAATAGGAATGTCAAAATAATTTTTAAATATTCGAATTGACTAACATTTTCGGAGAAATCTTTAGTGCGGATAACGCAAAATCGCGATGAATGCTTTCCCAAGCGTCGCGGCGAAGGCGCCGAATGTATTGAACGCCTGAGGAATCAGAAGTAGGGATGGCGAATGAAGAAAAAAATCGTCATTTTTCGATTTCTTAGATCGTCTGTAGCATGCAAATCAGGTGGGAAACATAGTGAAGAATTGCTTGAAATAGTTTCCCAGACCATTATATAACATAATTTCGTATTGTGCTGATAATAATAGTGACGTTCTTCAGTCTTATTCAAAATCTCTTAATGAAGAATGCGTGTTTTTTGTTAATTTTTAAATTGTCGGTTTTAAAAATATACTGGGTGCATGTGACCTGTCAAATACAGTTTATACATGAGCGGATCCATCACATGAATCCCTTCTGCGTCTAAAAGCTAGAATTTTAAATCAAATGCTAACGTCGATTTTTCGTTTTATTTTGTTCTTCATTCGCCATCCCTAATCAGAAGCCACCTTGAAGTCTTAATTGAGAAAAACATAAACTCACCCAGCATGCTTGATAAATGTAAACTGTCCAGATATTATCGTAATATTCAAACTGGTAGATAACCATGTATGCCACAATAGCGATTATGTTGCAGACTCCTGAAATTGAGCGATATTAATTATACAATTAGCAATATTTAATAGAGAACTTTTACAAGATACTCCCTATACTAAGTCCAACTAAGCAAACAATCTTCTATTCAGAGCGATTGCAACAATACTCGATTAACTTTATCACGCAGGTAAATAGGCCTGGTAAAAGGTAGACAGTCCAGACTGAATCCGCCCAAATTGACACTGGTCTATCAGTGTTCTTCCGCGTGTACAGTCTCGAATACGAGATGTACCTTTACCATTACCTTTACTAAGCCCCATTGGGTCAACGCTTTAAAAAATATGCAGCTGACCTGTTGAGATAAATAATATATAAAATGGAGTTTTGAAGCGCGAATCGGGGGCAGTTATTAGCCGAATAAGAATGTACAAGTAGCATGAAGAGAGGACAATATATAGTGCTACCTCACCCCAGCCGGCCATTCTGAAGATCTAAATGACATGTTCTGTAAATATTTGTAGATATGCGCCAGTAAAAAATGCTGAAATCACAGGATAGCAGAGGTGTAATACATTAAAATTATTTAGAAAGAGGTTTGAAATGAAAGAATAGGGATGAATAAGAAATGCGCCCATGGATACGCGGGGAGTGGGGATACGCCCTCAATTATCAATTCACGAATTGTTCTTTTGAACAAACTCTTGATGTCTTGCTCATCCCTTGAAAGATGTACTGAATACTCCTAATGAGACCTAGCATTCTCCCGTTTCGCCTACTCTCTCGCCATCAAATCCATGGAAAGTCAAGTGGTCTGTTTTCATGCGGTATTTGTTCATACCCTCATTAGCAACTTGATTCATTAGTTCGTTGACTAATATCGGACCGATTTGTTGATCTTTGAGTTAACATTCGCACAAAATTACTGAAAATATCACTGGTATTTCTGACCAATTAGGATTCCGTTGTCTTCACAGTTGTTTGTGCTGATACTTTTGTCTTGCCTCTGCGTTCTTGATCAGCCGAGATCTTGAGAGAAAGAGAGAGAGACAGATAGAGTCAGACAAAAAAGGATGATTCAGTTCGCCTCTCGTTTTTCCATTCCCCCTTTTGCTGTTAACACAAACCCTATTGATCGTTTTTGTACATCTTCGTTATTTTTTCTCATTTTCTTTTAACCACGTTTGAAAGAAAAAATTGCAGTGGTTTACACCCACTTCACCCATCGATGTTGATGATGCCTTCATTTTTGTCGCCATTAAATGTGAGTTCCACTCATTCAGTTTATCAATTGATTCTAATGCATTCGTGAATTTTAAAGACATTTTGAACTTGATTTGCTTTTAGGATCAGAAAATATGCAATAAGAGGGAAATGAAACAAGTATAATAATGAAATGCGTATTCCTATTCGCAAACCAAGTTGACAGTCGGTATCTTTGTTCTAACACACTTTTGTACAATAATAGCACGGAGAAGAATAAATTGACACTCCTGATCAATACATACGAGATGAGTTTCGAGATCCAGTGGGAAAAAAACATCACATCATTCAAAAAAGCTACAATATAAAATGCAAATTTCCTGAAAGTTAGAGACATTTCTAAAATTTTAAATTACGTTACTTTCTTCAAAAATGGGATTGTGATGTTGGATTAAATGGCTGCGGTAGGATTCCATGAATAGCACCGATATTACTAATGTGCATCGTAGGCACGATAGCGTTGCTCTTCAAGAAGAATAGTCTCGCGCGAACTTTCGGAGAGAGGATAACGAGACAGAGTGGGAAGGTGTACGAGGATAGACCATTTACCACCGGATACTGCAATATCTTTTGCTTTACTCATATGTCTTTTGCTTTACTCATATGTGAGAAAATAAGAATAACATATTTACCGCGGTCCAAACGAACGAGAGAAGCTCATGCCATTGTATCAGGTTGTAACATAAGTTTTGTCGCGTCCAATCTCTTATGCATTTTAACCTCAGAAATTCGTCGAATTAATTTAATCTCAATTTCGTTATTCATCATCAGTGAGGGCCTTCGTACTCTTTCTTACGCGCTTTACTTCAGTCCTGTCAAGGCAGTTGAGGAGGCACATTAGTCAGACAAAGTTGTACTGAGATAAGGATTAGAAATCATTTTCACGCATCAGCTCTTCTTGAAAAGGATAAATTATGCCGATTTTGTGTGATTTGCGTAAAGTACTACATATGTGCATAATTTTGAACCACTCACGGATAATGACAAACGAAAATCGTTTTAGAAATGTAGACGAGTTTGTATAATGTGGATGGTTGGTGACGGTCGCGAAAACTTTCGCAAGCCGAATTTTCTTCTCAGTAGGTATCCAGATCCAAATAGTGGTGGAATATAGTTCACCCAAAGTGGTCAGTGTGCAGACAAAGTTTGGGGTAGATTGGGTTCTGTTGAGATAAGTGGCTCCATTCAGAACGATGGTATGTAAATTAAACTACTGAAATCGGCACTTTGTTCATATTCCTACCTCGCACACATGTTCAATATCTGATTTGTTGTGTCCATCCGAACCATAAACCCTTCCCTTACTAGTATCTACTTGGGATAAGTTTGGAAATAAATAGCTTTTGAATGACAATCTTTAATTCGAAACACCTAAACTTGCAAATTTTGGTAAAATTGTGCGCGAATTGAATTAATAAAAATTCAAATTTCCCACAAGTGGAGTGTTCTTTCTCTCACTTGTTTAATGATAAATTATACCTGCATGAGTGGTAATTGAACGCACTTATGTTAGTCACTGTTGTTGCAATTCTGGATTCAGAAGAGTTGGTCAAGTTGGCTACGAATCAGCGGCTATCCTTACACTCAGTGAAGTATATCTTTGGTTCCGCTCAACATAGCACCATATCTGGCGTATATTTTGAAAGAGCATTGACGGGGCATATCACCTTGCTGTAGAAGTTTGATTCATTATTCGTCTCTGCGAACTAGCACCCGATCAAACAAATTAATAAAATCTGCACCAAATTTAAATCAGTTCATATTAATATTTTTCGCATAGCCAGCGTGCGCAGTTCAGCTCTACCCTATGGTTTGAATGTGCATGAACACCCCAAACATATACTAGGAGGTCAGGCATTGATAATGTTTGAGAAGTATCCTTCATGGAAATATTGTGAACCTCCGAAATGCGACAAAACTTATGTTACAACCTAATAAATAGGTGGCGAAAAAGATTGTCAGCTAAATGCTTTGTTGATTGCCAAAAATAAAATTTTTATATTGTACCTGCTGAATAGCCTTGATCAAGTGGGTGACAGTGCATGCAGCCACGATTAATATTATATTTCTTTGCTGTACAAGAATGGATCGAGAAGTTTCCTCGTTGAGTGCCTGAGTGAGTCAAACGCGCTATCAAATTGCGAAAATATTGCAATAGTTGACTCTTCTGCACTATCCAGGATAAACTTCAGAATCGTCATATGTGAGTTTTACTAGGGTCTTTGTCGGCATCCTAATAACTGTCTTAGTTCAATGTATGATGGGTATTAGTATCTAAATAGCGAAAGTAAAAACAAATTCATTTGCCAATATTGCATTGTCCGAGATTGTGCAGAAACGCCCAATAATCAAATGAGTCACCTTCATCCACTCCCTCAAATTGACGAGTTCCTTGTAGGTGAGAAAGGCAAAGGTGACATTGCAAACAATGTAGAGAAGATAGATAGAGACAGACATAATCTTATAAATCGACAAGCAGTATTTGCTTGAAACGGCGTGAGTTAAAGCGTTTACCATCGATGTTGTAGGATCGAGTCCCACGATCTGCCCAGAAGGATCATCGCCCCTGTAGCTGTGCCCAGCGAACCATACCTGATGTTTGCATAGATTGCGATTTATATGAACTAAGTAAATCAAATTGATATTATTACTGGTCCTGCAGGCAGTATTGGAAGCACGATTTGTACGATGAGTAATTTGATTATCAAGGGTCGAGTCCAGTTCTATAACAACAACTTACTTTAAGATTTAAAGTGTTCTTTACTCTCGAATCGAAAAGAGTCTCGATAGTACAAGTAAATAGGAATGTCAAAATAATTTTTAAATATTCGAATTGACTAACATTTTCGGAGAAATCTTTAGTGCGGATAACGCAAAATCGCGATGAATGCTTTCCCAAGCGTCGCGGCGAAGGCGCCGAATGTATTGAACGCCTGAGGAATCAGAAGTAGGGATGGCGAATGAAGAAAAAAATCGTCATTTTTCGATTTCTTAGATCGTCTGTAGCATGCAAATCAGGTGGGAAACATAGTGAAGAATTGCTTGAAATAGTTTCCCAGACCATTATATAACATAATTTCGTATTGTGCTGATAATAATAGTGACGTTCTTCAGTCTTATTCAAAATCTCTTAATGAAGAATGCGTGTTTTTTGTTAATTTTTAAATTGTCGGTTTTAAAAATATACTGGGTGCATGTGACCTGTCAAATACAGTTTATACATGAGCGGATCCATCACATGAATCCCTTCTGCGTCTAAAAGCTAGAATTTTAAATCAAATGCTAACGTCGATTTTTCGTTTTATTTTGTTCTTCATTCGCCATCCCTAATCAGAAGCCACCTTGAAGTCTTAATTGAGAAAAACATAAACTCACCCAGCATGCTTGATAAATGTAAACTGTCCAGATATTATCGTAATATTCAAACTGGTAGATAACCATGTATGCCACAATAGCGATTATGTTGCAGACTCCTGAAATTGAGCGATATTAATTATACAATTAGCAATATTTAATAGAGAACTTTTACAAGATACTCCCTATACTAAGTCCAACTAAGCAAACAATCTTCTATTCAGAGCGATTGCAACAATACTCGATTAACTTTATCACGCAGGTAAATAGGCCTGGTAAAAGGTAGACAGTCCAGACTGAATCCGCCCAAATTGACACTGGTCTATCAGTGTTCTTCCGCGTGTACAGTCTCGAATACGAGATGTACCTTTACCATTACCTTTACTAAGCCCCATTGGGTCAACGCTTTAAAAAATATGCAGCTGACCTGTTGAGATAAATAATATATAAAATGGAGTTTTGAAGCGCGAATCGGGGGCAGTTATTAGCCGAATAAGAATGTACAAGTAGCATGAAGAGAGGACAATATATAGTGCTACCTCACCCCAGCCGGCCATTCTGAAGATCTAAATGACATGTTCTGTAAATATTTGTAGATATGCGCCAGTAAAAAATGCTGAAATCACAGGATAGCAGAGGTGTAATACATTAAAATTATTTAGAAAGAGGTTTGAAATGAAAGAATAGGGATGAATAAGAAATGCGCCCATGGATACGCGGGGAGTGGGGATACGCCCTCAATTATCAATTCACGAATTGTTCTTTTGAACAAACTCTTGATGTCTTGCTCATCCCTTGAAAGATGTACTGAATACTCCTAATGAGACCTAGCATTCTCCCGTTTCGCCTACTCTCTCGCCATCAAATCCATGGAAAGTCAAGTGGTCTGTTTTCATGCGGTATTTGTTCATACCCTCATTAGCAACTTGATTCATTAGTTCGTTGACTAATATCGGACCGATTTGTTGATCTTTGAGTTAACATTCGCACAAAATTACTGAAAATATCACTGGTATTTCTGACCAATTAGGATTCCGTTGTCTTCACAGTTGTTTGTGCTGATACTTTTGTCTTGCCTCTGCGTTCTTGATCAGCCGAGATCTTGAGAGAAAGAGAGAGAGACAGATAGAGTCAGACAAAAAAGGATGATTCAGTTCGCCTCTCGTTTTTCCATTCCCCCTTTTGCTGTTAACACAAACCCTATTGATCGTTTTTGTACATCTTCGTTATTTTTTCTCATTTTCTTTTAACCACGTTTGAAAGAAAAAATTGCAGTGGTTTACACCCACTTCACCCATCGATGTTGATGATGCCTTCATTTTTGTCGCCATTAAATGTGAGTTCCACTCATTCAGTTTATCAATTGATTCTAATGCATTCGTGAATTTTAAAGACATTTTGAACTTGATTTGCTTTTAGGATCAGAAAATATGCAATAAGAGGGAAATGAAACAAGAAGGAGGAAGGAACCACAACCAACGTAAAGAATAGTTCTAGCAAGTACGTAGACTGGATGAAGGCGGCGCAAGAACGACGGAGACGGTCTGCTGATGATACACAGAAATGACAACCGACATTTCGAAGTGCAGTAATTGTAGATGTAGCACTATGCATGCCAGGCCACTTGCGCAGAGAGCTTTGAATAAGAGTGTGAACTCCGTGTTCACATACACATGCACACACCGACCTCTTTTGTGTTGATCTCTCCTCGTGCTTTCGTGCATCGCTGCTCAAAAAGGCTGGCGAAAAGCTAGATAATCATAAATTTGCCATCTTGACGGACAACATGTTGTGTTATTATTCGGCAATATGTTGTTTCTGTTTTCTTGCTCGTATTAGCTTCCATTTTTACTCGGAAAGAAAGTGAGAGAGAAAGGATCAGCTGGAGAATGCACGCATATCGGAGAGCGTGCCAGAAAAGGAAGGCTGAGCCAGCTCGCCTCTCTCTTTTACATTCCCCCACCATAATTTCACTTAAACCCTAATCGTGATTGAACAGCTCGTTTAGCTTTTTTTTGTTTTTCTATGAAATAACATTTAAATTTCAATATATCAGCAGCTTACACCCACTCGATAATTTAGCAATCCGCGTAGATGTTTGATCTTTCAAACGACAGTAATCGGAGAAATATCACTTTGACCGGAAGTCATGATAAAGAATTATTATTAATTATTATGAAGTCGACATCACAAATCAAGTGCTCACGAACTTTGTAGATAAAAACTGTGAAAGTCCGAAATAAAGGATTCATAAAATATAAATTTGATTTATCCGCGTAACAAATAGTATTCGAGACTGCTGACTTATTCAAGATGGTAAATTCCATGGAAAGCATTTGAACGTGTTAATCTCCTATTGTTCAAAAAGCCCAGTCAGTCGCAATTGCATGTACATGGCCAGCCTTTTTCAACTCATTGAATCGTTCCCGTAATCAAATGCTTACACTCTGCTATATTTTGAAAACAATAAAGTTCTTCCTAAAGTTTTTCGTTCCTTCTCGCAGTGGTTTTAAAAACACATTTATGCTTCGGCTTCTAAGAAATCATGCGTAAAAAGTTTTAAACAAATGCATTCGAGAAGAAAAAACACTATTTTGTGCTGTTTATTATTGTGAATAATCGCTGAGATCGGTTGGCTTTTTTTACAATGGAAAAGCTTCCGATCACAAGAAAACGGCTTGAATCCCCAGAGAATTTTCTACGCATTATTCTTCCTCCTTTCACATCATTATTCGCTCGACGCGTTTTCCGACCCAATTTCCAACCTCTTCGCTCAGTAGCATGTGCAATCGAAAATATTGAGTTTTTCCAAAAATAAGTTGTGTAAGAATTTGAGAGGTGAGAGGAGAATTTGAGAATATCTAGAAATGTTGGTCATAACTTTGTCAAATTTTTTTTTATACCACCACTGAGTCCATCAAACGATCGACAATCGTTTATATTCCTATTATGAACTAATTATTCCTGATTTTTTTCAGATCGTATACACATAAATTAAAGCAATTCAGGTTGTCACCGAAATTTGCCTAATGCTATGATGGAAGGTCCCGTGAATTTTGCCGATATCACACTACCCGCCATTCACTCCCTGATATTTACGATCGGGGCCGTTTCTAATATTGGTCTTCTGATGGCAGCCATCTTCCGAACTCCGCAAACGATGAAGGTACAATTACACTTAAATGTATCATAACAAATAGGTCGATGACTGTTAGAAGACAATGAATGCAAATCAAACTCCCCCCTCTCAGACCTACTCCTTTCTGATCAAACTCGGGGCAATCAATGATCTCGTGAATAATGTCTGCGATATTTCGACGATGCAACGGTGACATTTTCGATTTTTACACCGGAATTGAGGCACTACACCGGATGAGAACCGTCGAATGAGAACCCACCGGATGAGAACCAAAAAATGGATCCTTCTGTAGGACTTTCACAGAAGCATTTTTACCACTTTGGGAACCTACTGTGAACATTCAAGAAGGGTAATGTGTTTGGTTCTCATCCGGTGGGTACTCATCCGACGGTTTTCATCCGACCTAGTGCCGAAATTGACCTTTCTTTAGGATCATCGTTTTTCCCGACAACGTGTTGTACCTCTCGATGGGCCCGTGCTCCCTCATCTCTCCCCGTTCTTGCTGGCTCCTCTACTGCCTGTGGATTTGCACGATGCTCTACTCAGTGTGCATCATGACTGCCTGCTTTGCTTATCGGTCCGAATTTATAGTGATCCATTCATGAAAAAAAGAAATGCAAAAAAAACTGATCCTAAAAGGCAAAAGGACTAAACGGAACAGTGCATGAAATGATAGGCGTCAGCGCATGACAGAAAGGACGATCTCAACTCATCCTCCTACAGTGTTTTGACGGTCTTTTGTCATTCTCTAATATCAATGGTTTGAAAAAATAAAATGGAAGAAATAGTTATTTTCTTTGAAATCTAATCGCAAAAATGTTTCAGATTGTTGATTCTCCATCGTCCCTCTCCTTGTATTCGCGGCGTTTGCATGGTGATGGTTCTTCTCTTCATCCCTCCTGCTGTCGTGATGGTGAGGTAGAAAGTCTTAGGGGAATTATCAAGGAAAAACATGTTCACTACACCGTCAATAAACACGTGGTACATGCGTTCTTTGATCAGATTTTTCTCTTTCGTTTTCTGAGACAATATGAAACTGTGATGAATAATAAAGTAATCCTTGGGGAAAACATGGGGAAAACATCACGCCAAGGCACCAATAAACAAAATGCAGTGAATAATACATCTAATTTTGATCGATGAAAATACAATAGCTACAGAGCCATGTGTATTCAAGGGTATGCGACATCGGAACGGAATATCATTCAGTTTATAAAGCGAGATATCGGATCATGAACTAGTTTTAAATTATTACAGTTTTGTAAATTAATATTATATTTTGGCAGCACGTAAATGAACATTTGAGTGAAATTAATTCTTTCAGGGTTTATTCACCTTTACGCAAGCCGAAGACAACGATTGTCTAGAGTTTCTCAGAACAAATCGACCAATGTATTTGTCCGAACCTGGAGCATTACAAGGCATTCTTTCTACATTTTTCAGTTCACTTTACAATATTTTGACTTTTCAAGAAGGTTTTTCTCAAGAAGGTATTCAAAGTCTCTATTCGAACTGAATTTTTAAAAAAAGTTTGCCACATTCAAATGTATATTCAAAATTCTTCCAGGACACCCCGGTTTGACTCCTCTCGTGGTTTTCGTAATTGCATTTATTGTCTTTCTTCCCATTCCTTCCTACGCAATTATTATTGCATGCAGACAGAAGGTACACAATATTAATTTAATATCGATTAATTAAACACTCAGATTATATCCAAACTTCATGAGCACGTATCTGAAATGTCCGAAAGAACACGCCGAATGCACAGCGACTTGGTCAAGGTATTAAACATTCATAAACAAGTAGCGTTTATTTCCTATTCGAAATTTTCGTAAAATTGGCCTATTTTAAAATATACCAGTCAATTCATATCACAAACAGTTTGAGAATATGAGTGAGTTCTGGCATGGCAGGCCTTGACCATCCACGCTCTCCTTCCGCCGCTCACCGGTACAGGCATCGGCATGTACCTCGTCCAGTGCTTCGACATCTACCAGCATATCGCACTCGAAAAAGCACCCTACATTGTAAGTCCTTATCCGTCACGTAAACACGTTGCCAAGTTAGCGTTACATGCTCTGCTCGAACAATAGGACTATTAGAGGGAATCTGTGAAGATCAATATATTATATTTAACAGATTGGAGCCATTCCGCCAGCATTCGGCGCTCTCTGCACTATTTACTACGTGGAGTCCTATCGACAGTGAGAATTTCTAGTACAGGCGAATTTCATTTCTTTGGCGAATTTCTAGTACACGAATGTGAGTTCGCAAATTGTTCCTTCAGATTTTTCATGTGCAAATGGAGTAGGACGTCTACATTCAAGGCCTCGACGATATCCATGTCTGAAGTGCAGTCGACCCCGAATAATCACAACGACCGATTTTGATTAGATTCGCACAGATCTCGCCGCTATGCTTTGACAGCTCTAATATTTATACTTCTCCAATTGAACACATATTTAGACACAATTTTACATAACAATTGTGATTCACCAAAAACAGATGATAGATCAAAATCTCGTAGTCCTCTCAGCATTCTGAGATGTATTAATGCGTGGTCTAAAATCAAAATTATCGTCAAAATCTACATTTTTGATCACCTCTCCAATTCTCTCAAGTAAAATGAGTACAATGAAGATCCACGCATGAAAGGGATGAGCGGCAACAGCAAATAGCGTCTTGATTTTGATGGGCACGATAATGGTGGGCTGAAGCTCTGCAATAAGATGGTTTTGTTAACGGGAAAAATCATAATCGAACCTTTCATTAGTTCCGGCTGAATGAGCACCATCGCACATAAGAACACGATTATGATTGACGATACCGTCCAGAGCATCTGCATGATTGTATTATTTTGATTTATTTTGCTCTATAACACTGAATCGATATTTTTCAATTGTGACATATCGAAGATCTACCTGGGAAACTAATAAACATGTACGCGAAAAAACGGGGGGGGGGGGGGGTGACGAAACCGCAACCGACAAAACCGCAACGGAGCGCCGTTCGCTGGGGTCTAATCTTGTTACTTGAAAGTTTTTTTTCACTGTAACAAGTATGTGCTCCTCTACAACATCATATTTAGATAATCTTGCAATTCGATCTTGAGTTTCGCTCTCTATCGCCGTATCGGGTTCATTGTCCAAAATTGAGAATTTTAGAGGAAAATCATGGTTAGATGAACAGCAAATGCTGCCACCAATACATATCCATGTTAATGTGTTACAGTAGCTCCTGGGTTACTGTAATATCGATTGGTTACGGTACTTTGTCTCCATCAAACCATGATTTTCCACTAAAATTCCCAATTTTGGAGCATGAACCCCTATACGGCGATAGAGAGCGAAACTCAAGATCAAATTGTGAGATGATCTAAACAGGGTGGTGTGGAGGAGCACATACTTGGTACAAAGAAACAAGTCCCAAGTAACAAGATCAACCCCCCAGCGAACGGCGCTCCGTTGCGGTTTTTTCGGTTGCGGTGTTGTCACCCCCCCCCCAAAAAAAAAACAGCTGTGTAGGAAAGCCTCTATCATCCACTTCGAAGGTATATCGGTTAGCTAAAGGTCAAGCAAGCAAGACGTACCGTGATAATAAGCATCGGAACCACGAGTATCGCTCGGTTTCCCCTGCACGCAATGAATACTTGCACTGTGACGAATATATCAATGACGAATGCGAAGCCGGAAGCAATCATGAGACTCGTACTCTATGATGAATATACAGTCGCGCCGGAAAGTATCCGTACGATTTGAAGTTTTGCCATAACTTTTGTTCTAGATTAGATCTAATTCGAAAATTTGCAGATATGTAGCAAATTCATCGAGGATTACGATACACATATTTCGGTTCCACAAACATTTTTTAAAGATTGCATAGTGATGACGAAATCGAATTTCACTTTTTCAAACATGCATTATTCTTACATAGATTTTTTTCAGCTGGCCAAACTTTCTGACGTTGGAGATAGGACCGAGGCCTAACCAGAATAAATTTTTGAAGTTGCTGCTCAGTCGCACATTCGCTGTAGCCGTCCTGCAAAAACGGGGTATAAAATTCTGAACTGCTTCCAGAGTACTTAGAGACCCGTTCAAAGCGTCAAAATGATCGCCATCGTCAATGCAGATGATTCTGAGAATATGAAAACAATATCTTATAATTTGCCCTCAGGGCTTGAAAAAATCACTTTTTCACATGGGCACTTTTTGGAGGTTCATAACTTTTCGGGAAATGCATATTAAAATCTGATATTTGCTTAGTCATGCTCACAATGTCCTATATATATGATTTCCAACTTTTTAGAGCGGTTGGATATCTTTTATGTCCACCGCGATCGGTTTTCGGAGGCACTATCGAGTCCCCGATCCGCTATTTTCGTCAGCACTCAATCTCCAACTTTACCCAAAGTTAATAAAACATTTCAAAAAGTTGGAAATCAGTTCTCCAGAACATGTTGGACTTGTACACACAATAACAAATGGTTTCCTTAACTTTTCCACAAACTTATTTTCGGAGGGCCATGTACTCAGGGCCACGGTGCACCTCCGAAAGACGATCGCCGCGGCCAGGAAAGATATCCAAACACTCTAAAAAGTTGGAAATCACATATCTAGGGCATAACATGACTAAGCAAAAATCAGATTTTAATATGCATTTCCCGAAAAAGTTATGAACCTCCAAAAAGTGCCCATGTGAAAAAGTGAATTTTTCATGCCCTGAGGGCAAATTATAAGATATTGTTTTCATATTTTCAGAATCATCTGCATTAACGATGGCGATCATTTTGACGCTTTGAACGGGTCTCTAACTACTCTGGAAGCAGAGTTCAGAATTTTAGACCCCGTTTTTGCAGGACGGCTACAGCGAATGTGCGACTGAGCAGCAACTTCAAAAATGTATTCTGGTTAGGCCTCGGTCCTATCTCCAACGTCAGAAAGTTTGGCCAGCTGGAAAAAATCTATGTAAGAATAATGCATGTTTGAAAAAGTGAAATTCGATTTCGTCATCACTATGCGATCTTTAAAAAATGTTTGTGGAACCGAAATATGTGTATCGTAATCCTCGATGAATTTGCTACATATCTGCAAAATTTCGGAATTAGATCTAATCTAGAACAAAAGTTATGGCAAAACTTCAAATCGTACGGATACTTTCCGGCGCGACTGTATATTAAGGACTAATGGAAGTTGAAGAAATATATGCAACTCGCTTCATGTTGAGTTCTCGCCATGTGATTTATCACTCTTGCGAATTCGTTTTTAATGCTAGGGTCCTGAAATGACTGAAACCATATATATAATATCAAGAACACTCACGCATCATTGTTCTAAGTAAAACATCATAACTCACCGGCTCAGTGGCGTTCAAATGGCTCGGCGCTGGTCTGATCAGAAATTCGAAGACGTACATCGTCGCATTGAATCCACCATCATCGAGGCTACATTACTGGCCCCGGTCTGAAATTTATTATGTCCTCCATGTAGAAGCGAGTTTCTAGCATTACCTTAATGGACAAGACACCACAGCAGCACGTGTTATGCATTGATTCTGCTGAAAATTGCCAATGATTCGACGTTACAATATTTCGAATGGACACTGGTCGCTATCTGTCAGTACAGTGGAATCATGGTATGAACAACCTTCTTTATCGTGTGAGTCATCTACAATCAACACATAAAAGGAAGAAAACAAATCATGTATTATGGCAGCAAAACATTCCAATGTTTGCATGCAATAATACAGCTATGTTGGTTCACGCATTATTCTTTGCAATACCGATTCTTCTTCGAAAGCGTTTATTCAAAGATATATTATCTTCTCTTTTTGTGTTTCAACGCATGATCCATTTTATTTTTATCATTGGCCAAGACTTTACAATTGCTGATGATATCATTAAAGAGGTTGGAGCTTAAAAACGCGTAATCATATTCGAGTAATCATGTCTTCTCGTCCGAGGACTATAAGCAGTTAGAGATGACAAACATCAGTGACACATACCGTTCAAGTTCTCGTAAGTATATGTAGCAATCCTTGAGAACAGTGAAAGTCCAGATAAATAATACGATTTTTGCGACTTCAAACAATGTTTGAATCTTGAGAGGAAAAACGTCAGAATGAATGTCTGAAATGAGAAATGATTACAAAAAGTAAAGTAGCATGACCTTTTGTAAAGGTTGGATCAATAAGCACAATTGTACATTTGATTACTTTGTAGACGGACAATAGCATCCAAAGTATCTGAATTGTGATGGTACTTAGAGAAGATCTGTAGGAGAAATTAGATGTCTCCCATTTTGAAGGTGAAATCCATTGCTTGTTTTCTACGACTCTACGATGTATTCAGATAGGTGAACGCACAGTGATTATCAACATCGGAACCACCAGAATCGCTCGGTTCCTTCTGCATGCAATGAACACTTGCACTGTCACGAAAAGATCGACAAGGAATGCGAACCCACAAGCGATTTTAAGACTCGTGCTCTGATGTTTTGGCATTAAACATATTGCAATTAATGAAAGATACTTGCTGTCGAGCTGATGCAAAGCGATTCATTATTGCAATAGGAGCTTCTTTGATACTGACGATCTGGACGAAATCTTATCGCATTTAAAAAAGTCATGAGAAAGCACAAAACAAGGTTGAGAAATATAAACAATAGAAGAACTAACAGTTCCAGTAGTATTAAGGTGATTTTGTGTTGGTTTTATCACCAGCTCATAAACATACATTAAGACGTTGAATAGAATCATCGTAGTTGCTACTATCCTAGCGCCGGTCTGAAATATAACCGTGTGAATAAATTGAGAGAAACATCATGCCTTTATCGATAGGATCCCACAGCAGCAGCGATTGTTCATTTCACTTTTTCAGGGAAATTATAAAAAAACGCCGAGAAAAGGAGCGGATCGTAATGTGAACGATTGCTGAACTGGCGTTTATAACAGTGCGCAAAAGGAGCCGCAGAGTTCGCGATTAGATGTGTTTAGTGAGTCACTTTCAACGCCGATGATAGACAGAACACATAGACTATTATTCGTCTCTCATCTCTCTCGCGCTCTCTTGATCTTGGGAATGTCCATAATTTTGGGTGACCCGGCTGACTTCGATGGTACGGATGGGCCAAGAATGATATGTAGCGGAAACTCCTGATTCTCGGCTTTGATTCTAGTACGTCTACAAGGAGGGAAAACAAGTGTGCAGTTGACTCTGCAAAACATTAAAATATTTGCTTCCAAGAATGCAGTTATATTTCCTCACGCCTTGTTCGCTTTTGAAATTACCGATTAATTTGGAATCTATCTGTTGCTCATCCTGTAGTCTTAGAACACATGGCTGACTTTATTATTTTCAAATAAATATATTCGAGACATATGTAAATTCAATAATTTTCCCTGAATGTTGTACAATGCATCACAGATTTTGTTATAATTATTAGGTTATAGTTACAACTTAATAAACACTTCAGGCGTTTGCTGGGCAGAGACGGTAATCTCCCTCGAATCTGGTTGATTTGCTTGATTAGTTGCTGCTTTAATCGACAATAGTCTGTGCGAACTGCTCGATTGCTCGGAGTCCGTCTTTCGCTTCATTCGATGAACGAACGAGAGTGATACCAGACCCTAAAATGAAATGATTTTGAGAGGTATGTTGGGTAAATCGCGAAATAAATGTGAAAAAAGATGTAGCGATGTCGATTTTGCAGTCGTCAATATACGACTATAGTTTACGCAATCTGAATATTACTACGTTTTTGACCTGATTATATTCATTGTTTACACTATCGCTGGTCAGAGAAGGTGAGAAAACATTCACCTAGTAGAGTCAGACTTTTAAGTATTCCTTAATTCCAAGCATTTAACAAAATAATCTAAATCATTTACCTGCACGGTAGGCACAGCGAAAATGCCCCAAGTCATGATGATAGTCGATCGATCCATGCTAGTTCCTGAGAAAATACATATTATAATTTAATACTTGGGACCAGAAAGAGCTCGGGCAATGCACCTGTGATGATATTCCAGATGAAGAGCGTGAAAGGGAATCCACAGACGAGAAGCGGAACGAATCCCTGAGAAGGAATTCAGTAGTTTCAAATGGGTGATATCAGAGCTCGCAATTCGGGTAATCGTCCCTTGATTTATTTTTTTTGAGTGGCGATAGAATGTGAGAAATGAAAAGACGGTTATCCGAATTGCAAACTCTAGATGAAACACAAATTCAATTCGTAGCTGTAATATTGGAAATATTCTTGCCAAAATCATGCTCAGATTGAATAGAAATCTAGATGAATTCTTCCGCTCACCTGCAGCACTAGCATCTTCCAGAATCTCCGCTGCATGGCTAGCGTCTTCTTTGTTAGCATGACGCCGTCTGTTCGCAGGGCCTATGTGTATTTGAACTATGTTTTATTCTTTAAAAGATACATAACGCAGATATTAGCTGGAGTTAGGAGTAGTTTTGATTTTTATGTTATCTACGCAAACAAGATAATATCGAATAAAGCAAGTCGTTGATGAATTATATCAATAGTGAAGCATATCCGAGATGCAATGTTTCAAATTATTGCTCACTCTAAAAATCAGCACGGTCGTCACAATGAACGCTCCGTAGCTCCAGACGTAGGAAGCGATTGCTACGAAGACGAACGGCCAGATTGTGCGGTTGTTCTGAAACGGTGTTTTTGAGCAATGGTCTTGCTCTCTCCATATCACACACTCTCTTGCTCACTCTGATCGACGAGAGAGCGTGTGATTTGGAGAGAGCCAGACCATTCCTCTTGTTTTTATCCCATTGGTCACGAGCGGATTGAGCGAAAACACAAGATGACCAGAAATATTGTTTTCCTGCTGACCAACGAATACATTGTGACCATAGTTGCCCAACACTGGCGGCGGATATGACAAGCACTTTGCACCCATGAACCCCTATTCATGGTAAAAGGGATAAGCACTTTGCATGTTTGTATAGGGTCATGGTCAAAAATCGATAGGTAGGTCAATGGTAGGCCAAGACTAGGTACCATACCCAATCGATAGTACAGTACCCATAGATACCGTATACCACTACCGTAACCCCCGATTATCGCAAACTAACTTTTTTTAAAAAAGTCTTGGTACGGTGCCCAATCGATTCTACCGTACCCAAGTAACTACAGTAACCCAGATCCAGTTCCTTGGGTCAAACATTTTTCAAAAATTGTCAAGCATTTTTATAAAAATCCTAAATCGATTATAACCTGATTCTACAGTAATGATGTATACGGTAGGATGCTTTAAAATAATTTATCAATCGATTTTAAACTTTTAGAAAAATGTTTGACCCAAGGAACTGGATCTGACCCACTGAACGGGGTTACTGTAATGTCTTGAGTACTGTAGATTGGGCACCGTTCCAGGACTTTTTAAAAATAAAGTTAGTTTGCGATAATCGGGGTTACGGTAGCTGTATACGGTATCTGATGGTAATGTATGATCGATTGGGTACGGTATCTAGTCTTGAAATACCAATCGATTTTTGACCATGACCCGGGGTTCATGGGTGCTAAGTGCTTGTCACTTTTCGTGACAAGCACTTTGCACCCATGAATACGGGGGTCGTGGGGGTCGCCGGCGGTGTGGGCAACTATGATTGTGACCCATGATAATAACGCTACGCTCTAATCTGCAGAGCATTCTCACCATATCGTAGTGCGTTTACTAATCGGTTTCTTTCATCGGCCAATCATTCAATAATATTATAATATTGAATCAATATTAATAAAAAAACCTCTCACATTCTCAGCTACGATATTCGTAGTGGCGGCGTAGCCGAAGGCGGACTCATCAGCTTCAATCCCCTGGAAATAACCTCTCGTAACAGTTTTAAGCCTCATATCGCTGACTTTTTTGAAGAAAGTGATACCTGAACTAATCTTACTGCATCTTCAACATAAGGCGCCCACGCCTTCTCGTTAATGAAAGTGGAAGAGAAGGGCTGGAATTTACGTCTTCAATACAAGCATGAACAACAGAAATACTCCCAGTCATTACAATGTGTTTACCACTGGGTTTCAATGGAATATCTTAATTGCATTACGTTTCACAGTTGTCGCCACTTTCTCAATATGATATGTTTCAAATGCATCCTAACAGAAGGTATTAGTGAATTATTTGATCATTCCGAATTTCGATCGAACAAGATAACACAATAAATCCCACGGAGCAAATACAGATGCACAGCAGGCAGTAGCTGTAGGCGATGAGCAGACGACGGGTGCTCGAATAATGCTGTCTGCGATACGGGGGTTAAAATATATTTTTCCCTCCAAACTGTATGCCTAGCCTCTATCTATGCACCAGTGTAATGTGAAATAGTTGATTCTCGATAGATTTGTTGATTTATTTTCAACATCAGTTGCTACCAAATTCGAGCTAGCCCGAAGAAATGTAATCTTCAATGTGCGTTTCGAGATACGTCGATATTCAAGGCTGTCTGGCAATAAAGCGCTTTCTGAATCATGGATGCGACGTGCGTTAATTGCTTTCGTAGCACATGGTTCGTTGAACTCAATTTTGTTCTGTGACTAATGAAATTTCAAGAGATGTGATCTTATGATTTCCCAATTATAATCTTCAAACTTCAATCTCCCAGTGTAAATTCAAAAATTGCTCTCAAATCGCGCTTTTTCACTGTTCAGGCTGTATGAGGGAGTACGTAAAGTGAAGAGAGTCAAAATCAATATGGATACGGTACCTGCACAGTGCGAGGTACTGTAGAATGCACGAGGCCGGAATCCACTCCCACATGAGGAAGATGAAGGACTGCGTGGCTATTGTGCATGCTTCGCGAGATCCTGGAACACACTTCATCAACACAAAAATTTGGCACAGTTGTTAAATTTCAATAAAAAGAAGACCATTGTATTGATTGAAGAAGACCATTGAAGACTAGTTTGACATTTGAACATGTGCTTGCATTTCATGGTAAGTGTGATTAATGTAATGACTAAGAGTGGGTCATGTTTTCGCTCTGTCCCACTCAAGCTCGTCACTAAGTCATCAGGAAGCGATTATCGGCAATTATTGATGAAGCATCCTGTCTCGCTCAGTTCAAGAGTACGCACTCATTCGAATTAGCCACTTTTCCTAACGTCTCTCACCATAGATTCAGTACATTCCCGGTGCAATCGAAAAAATGCAAGTTTCCAAATGAACACGATTCTGTAGAGCTTACGAGTCTCGTATCTCGCAAGCTATACAACTCCACCGCCTAGATACGGATTCAAAAGGCCTATTACCTTTCACCCCCTGCCTTGTCGAACACGCAAATTCTTCATTTTAGATAGCGCAAAGATACATATTTCTTCTGGGGGGGGGGGGGGGGCATATTTCAGTGTCCGGTAAGTTTCGTTAATATTTTCTATTTTCAGTGGTTTGTTTTGTTTGGAATGGAGAAGATGTGCAAAACATTTTTTTACCAACCTTCACTCATCCACCCTGTCGGACCCAGCTGCACTAGTGTGTAGACATTGTCGTGGATTTGGTGGATCTGCGAATTTATCACTTCACTAAATTTCCTATCTCTGTTTGATTCAGCATGTCCCATAAATATTGTTAAACCTATCAAACTAATCCTATTGGTTTTTCAGATGCCAAAAACATAATCGACAAGCGATTTCGTAAAACAAATAAAACAAATGAAATACCGTGATAGTGTAGCATTGCAGCAGTGATAGTGCAATCGCGCTCACGCAAGTCACACTGATCCCTGGAAGTTAAATCTGATATTTTGATATTAGTTATGAAAAAGTTTTAAAAAATAGTTTAAACAAACTTTTAAATTTATTTCAAAATTCTGTACCACGAAATCAGAAACCCTTACCAATCCTGTACGTCTTCGCGTTCTTGTCTATTCTCCTCTTCCAAACGGCAATCAGTACGTAGAGATTGATGAGCGCAGCCATGGAAGATTCCAAGAAGAAGAAAACACGACAGAATGTCACCCAACGCATCTGAATTCATCGCAAATTATAATACTTGCAGAAGGGGATTAAAACGGCTTGAAATCGCGAGAAAACGTCAAGAATCCGTCTGAAATTTTGAATTGCTCCAGAAAGAGATGCGAGTGCTCACAACACAGACGAAATTGGTCTCGGTGCATAATTATGTAGTGAGTACACACGAAAGAAGATGGCTAGATTGTCCACCTCCACTACGGGAAATAACGAATTGAAATAATTGTCTATTCTAGGGGATCTCTGAGCACAAACAGCAACGAGACAGCGCGCAAAATGAACAATGTGTTACCTTTCCTTCACAACTTTCTAGCTCACAAGTCAGATTAATTAGCTAGGATAGAGCTCTCTTACAATTAGCTAATATTTTTCGCAGTGTTAGTTCCTATCCGGAAATCAGACCAGTAGACGGCATGGGCGGATTTCTGAATCATCATTGCGTGATGCTATCATATTTTAGCAATGACTAGAGGAAGTAGACATGCATAGTCATGGAGAAATTTTCGAGACTCGCGAAATTCAACGACATAGATCGCAACTAACTGAAGCTTCCTTCCCGACTTCCTATCCGGAGCAAAATGTAGAATCTTGCTTCAGCTCGCGTTATCATCACTCAGTCTAGTGTTGCCACTACTTTCTCAACGGTTGGCAAAGCGAGGGAGCGTGGGAAACGAGGAGAGCCGATTTGGCCTCTCTAATTCAGACCGGGTGTAATGTGAGGTCAATCGTTGATCCTATCATACATGCGAGGGCTTCGGTTAAAATGTTTTAACGACGACGGAAAATATTTCTGTGCCGAGCCTAGAGGAATGATGCGAACATACGGAAATTCGCAAGGAATGGTGAAGCAATGAGAGAGAAGGAGCTATCTGAGATATCTGTTGGTGAGGGAGGGGACAATTAGGGAAGGAACCGACCGGAAGACAGACGGAAGTAGCTCATGAATACGCCAGCACCTTCTCAGTCTCGGTGAAACGATGATATTCACACACCCCCTTCACGTATAGCACGTTTCCCAATCTGCGTAAAGTGCTAATGGCTAAGTTCCACTCTTAGTTCCGGTCTGGTCTCAGACTGGGATAAATCCGGTAGTCTGACGTCCCTGAATCACGAAGCGAAACACAGAAAACGTGCGAATGGACGGGAATTGAGAGCGGAAAATGCGAGAGGAATCAGAGCAATTCGGTTAAGTTATTGAGGAAATGAGAAAATTGGTGCATCCTTATGTGGGATTACGTTGATTATTATACGACTACACTAATCACAATCATTCTCTGGCTGATAACAAAGAAATCGATTGCACGGTAAGCTTTGTCGACATAGCAAAATGAAGGAGGCATCGGTCTGTAAAGGGCACAAGCGCGTGGGAACCCAGGTCTTGCGTAAGAGGCTATTTTCGAAGAACCGCAATAACGAGTACAAGGAGAGAAATATTGTGGTTGAGTTCATGAGTTTGTGCTAGAGTACGCAATTCGGGTAATTGTATATTCAGTTCACAGACGACTGGCCGATTTGAGAAATAGTATAGTAAATGAAGAGACAAATACTCGATTTGTCTAGTTTGTACAGGGCGTATTCATTTGAGAAGGCAAGATCGTAGCGTCAGACGCTATTTTCGAAGTAATAGCACATATAACGAGTGAAATATAATGAGTGGGTTCATGGGCCTGTACAGTGCGTAGCTGCTTGTGAAGACTAAAGTCGCCGTGTCAGAAGCCGTTGTCGAATGAGCGTCGATAACGACAACACGGGACGTAGTGGAAATGGGCGAAAGTAGATTAAATTGAGCAGGAAACGAAAGCAATCTTCGTCAGGATGCCACAGATTTGCTGACCAACTAGGGATGCTCTCGTGGAAATGCATTCCTCATTTTGTATACTATCTCGCCACATGACCAATGAGAGATGAATTTGAACAACATTTCCGATGAAGCAATCTCCATATTTCCTTGTGAAATCGTACCACGCACACGGACACTACAACTTGATTTCAAACTGCGCACATCTTCATTCGATGAGGTACATACATGGTGTTTCAAAATTATTGAGACTCGAATTTTCCAACAGCGCTCTTTCAAAACGAACATCTAGGCCCTCATGTTTCAACATCATGTAGACCAGCACTAGAGCTATTAAGAGATCGGATCGGTAAGATTCGACCATATCCGGTCCTCCCCGGACACGGCGCCGCCGGAATAAGGACAGGGCTTCCATACTTGGTGTATGTACACCCCTTGGCCCCATGTAACATAAACAGCCCGTGGTTTCGCGATTTCACTTTTGCACAGGGAAATACAAGGCCTCAAAGTCGAAAAATCGAAATTTCACATTTTTTAAACGCGATGAACTGGGCTCAAAATCTCTTTTGCATAGTACTTGGTATGACCAATAACCAAAAATTAACCACTCAGATCGATTCACGATTGATTGTAAAATCATTTTCATATATGAAAAATTTGCATTTTGACACATTTCTCCACCATATGAAAAAAACGCATGCGCTCACTATGCTTAAAATGTAGCCCGATGAAAACTGTACCGAACCCCTTGCAAGTGGGCTCGAATTATTTTCTCGCTTTTGCTCTCCCAGAGCCTCGAATGTGTCGGAGAGTTGTGCAATTACAGGTTTTTCATTACCATTACCTTCAATTAAGCTTAGAGGTAGCGATTTTAGTAGAAAAAAGATTTTAAATAATTAATACATTTAATTTTGTACAAGAAAGCTAAGATTTCGTTGTTCCAAAAAAATCGATATTCACCATTTCGTCTGCATGCAAATTTATGCGTCTAAAAATTAATATTTTCAATTCACCCCAGGCGAGCTACTACTAGGAATGAAAGTATGCTCCACCTAGTGCGCAAAAATAGTGAAAGACATGCCCCTACATTTCTTCATGCTTAATTATATATAGCCCAAAAATGCTAAATCGACGGTGTCGACTTTTTTCGCGCTATTTTTTTCCGCTTTTTCGCATTATTTTTATGCAAATTTCGATGATTCCGCACCATATCATCTCTTACAAACGCGAAACCCAAAATGTCTCAGTGAAAATTGAAATTTATCCGAATTTCGAAAAATGTGTTTTTCACACTTCGTCCATGATTTGGAATGGGAAAACTCATTATTTTGGGGCAAGAATCCTTTGTCTCAATGTTTACAGTGTAGTATCTTAAAACTTGAATATATTTTCATACAAATATGCTCACTAGATAGTATAATTTTCCAATTGTTTTGCCTCCAAATCGAATGAAATCGAACAAACAGTGAAACAATTTTAAAGTAATAGTGCGTTGTGTTCGCGCCAATCGAGCATAACATCATTTTGCAGAGTCAAGAAATAAATTAACACGTAATATGTTACAAAACAACTCACAATATGAGCGTAAAGTCGAATTCACTTTCCTCGGTTATACCGAAATTTTCGAATGAAAATCTTTGAATTGAGTAAAACCCGACCATGAATTGCGTGCGTAAATAGTAGAATAGGCACACACGAAAAGAATAGTGCACAAATAAACTACATCTGCAGGTTAAACCGATCCCATTTTGATCATCCAATTATGTAAAATCGGGAAAAATAATTCGGCATTTCTTTGAAAATTCGTTTGTATTCCTACTTAGTGATCTGTTCGAAAAAAACATATCAGTAGATAGATGATTATTGCTGATATTAGTAAAGCTAATCACAACTTGAAACAGTAAATGGTAAAATATCAGTATAAAATGAGAACATTGGATTTTTTTACTCACATTCAGAATTCAAGCCAATTGCCAATCAAAGCCTGGGAATTGTATTACTGATTTGAACAAATTCTCAATTGTTGTGTATTTTGAGACTAATTTTCTTTCCGACAATTGCAAATTGCGATAGCGGTTGAATGATTCCAGAAAATTCACGTCATGCAACTTTTCGGCTTTTGCTTTCAACAGATTGCTGTCGACCCCCATCCCTCGAACATAAACAAGTGACGCACACATTCTTGCTCTCCCTGCTCTTCCTTCCCCTTATCTCTGGGGAGCAAGAAAGAGAGCGAGAGAGGTTACTCGCTCATTCACAACATTTGGCTCAGTCATGTCTGTGCCTCGCCTTCTGCTGTCAATTCTTCTTCTCTTCGAAATATGCTCAACTCATCCTCCCTACCATCCACGAATATATATTTATAGCGTTTTGAATAAGCTGCACAAGATTAAAATGAAATACAAATATGGCTGGAATATTATGATTATGAAGGTTACCTATGAATATAACTAAATCACGTATACTTCATCAGTTTCCATCGGGTTCTCTTCTGACTCTACCAGTCCTCCAGCAAGCTCTTCATCATTCAGGATCGCTAGCCACATCAGATCTCTATCGTCGAAAAGGGGTTCGGTCTTGTACTCGAGGTCAGGATCTCCTTCCGTATTGAATAGATCATTCACCTCATCTGGTTCTTTCGCTTCCGCTCTCGTGTGTCTCGATCCTCCAGCATGGGTTCTTGCTCTCTTGTCTAGGTTGGTCTTCTTGAATCCACCGAATACTCCTGCGATCTGCTGCGCATTCAGCAGATGCTCGAGACGGAAAAGCATCGATCCATCGTCTGTCCTCTCGTTCCTCATCATCGCAGCAGCAGTCCTAGGGTCCGTCTTGCTTCCTGTCTTCGCCCCTTGATTGTAGATCTTCTTCAGGTAAGCCTTGACGTAATCAGGGAATCTCTCCGACTTCCTTCTCTGATGAAGGGCCCATCCCATGGGTAGAGTCGTCTCCTTCTCTTCTCCCATCATACTTCCCATCGCCTCATCGATTAGGGGGCACACCTTCGGAGGAGCGACGATCTCGAGGAAGGAAGCGAATCGATTGAGTGTGTAATCCAGTATATTCATGCGCTCCGGTCTCCTCAGATGCTTGCCCACTGTCATGTGCCGCTCGAGGTTTTTCTCAGAGAGAAACTCCTTCGAACATGTTTCGATGGGGCAACGATAGAGAGTCGATTCCAGTTTGGGTCTCTTCACGCATTTCTTCTCCCATTTATAAGCGCACTGAGTATCCTCATCCTCGTCCTCGGTATCCTCGTGCTTCTCGATTATGTGAGGATCTCCGAGTTTCTGCCAATAGTCATCGTCGCGTACGTATCTCGATTTCACCACCACGAGCTTCGCTCCATTCGGTTCCATCTTCTTGTAAGGGAAAGTCTTCCCTGTCCCAATCTTCCACGAGCGGAACATCCGCATCTGATCGTCCTCAAACTCGAAAGCGGTCATTTTGCTGAGATCCGGTATCTTGGACGAAGAGAGTGTCACTGGCTCTTCTTCCTCGTTCCCTTCCACTCTCACTAGATGAAATGAGAATCCCTTCAGCTTCTTCTCATCACTGGTCGCTGCCTCGAAGAACTGTGCGGCGTTCATGATCCTCCCCTTCTTCGCATCGACGTATCCTCTGAGGAATCCCTTGACGGTAGCGGAATCCCTGTCGCATGGTCCTTTGTCCGCCTGGGCCTCGGAGAAATAGTAGCCCATTACTTTGATATCCGGGAATTCTCTTGCGATGTGAACGAGGGAGGAGAGAGTCGAAGAGCTCTTGTAGCACCCTATAAGTAATAATGTCAACAGAAAAAAACTAAGATAACATGCCAGCTTGATCTGAGCGTATGAACACTCGCTTCGCCCCTTGAAGCTGCAGCTCCTGGAGATTGTGACGAAAAATTGCGGTTACTGTGGCAGAATCCTGCGTTGCATAAAAATAATTCATAATCAAAAGAATAAATACCTGTCGCTCGCCATCAACGATGTGGACAGACGAGTGCCTGTAGAATTCTCTATCCCGAAGCGTTTTGTAGTGAGTGATATGCCAGGGAGTACCCCGCTGGCCGTACCAGTCCGTAGTAGGTTACCTTGGCTGCATCGGAAGAAGTTTCATCGCCCAATCAGCAGTCCACATGACATCACCCTCCTCAAAACGTGAATATTTCGTAGTTTGGCACTAATGCTTATCTCACCGTCATTAGACCGAGAATCTCTTCTTTGTCCTTCTCCGACTTCGACACACGTAGCTGATGGGCTCTGAGATTACTGATCTTCGTCTCCCAGTCATCAATATCTCGTTTGATAATGGTGATCTCTATCATCATCGGCTTGTTGTCCTTGTGCTTCTCTTCCAGTTCATCGATTATGGCACGAAGGTCGTCGAAGAAGATTTTCACAATTTCGCACTGTGAGCAGGTCTGAGTATGCTTGTGCCCCCAGTCGAAAGGAGCCTGAGAACAGTCACTCCGAAGCTCGAAATCGTCAGGCTCTGAGAGAGCAAAGCTAAAAAGTATTGTTCAAATTATTTTTGTATTGCATTTATTGAAACATTGCAATTTATTTCACATTCTATTTCAACAAAAAAAATAACTAACGTCCAGCAATGCGATCCTATCTGCGAGTATTCCTTCGTGTGAATCAAATAGTCAGTCCTGAGATATTGGCGCCCCTGAGCCTGCTTGTGGAGTAGTGAATCGTGCCAACTTTTGTCAATCCAATTGCTGGTGTACATTCTTTCGATGAGGGTTTCCGCATTATCATACACCTGATGTATTAGTTGTAATCCCGAGATTGATCTAAGTGAACCTCCATGGCATCGGCCACCGTTGCATCAACACCATGCAAAGATTTACGTCTCTCAGCGGAACAGATGTGTATCATCTTGCGAATGGTGGACTCTGGCATCAGAAGACTAGTTTCGCCATTCTCCTCCAGCTCTCTGAATTACAATAAAATGTACTTGCATGAAAAATAAAGTTCGTAATTCGGGTCACCGTCTCTCCGTTCCACACACTCTCTAGACCAATTGATCTGCGAGAGAGTGTGTATAATGAAGAGACAGTGGTATCGTTTCTCGAACTCTAATGGAAAACATTGAAACAAACTTTTTATAGAGCTGATATATTTCTCCGCTTCTCAGCTTTCTCAGAGTGTTTGGTATTTCAATAAACCGTCTGTGAGAATCGCGCACTCTTCTCGTGCCAAATGGAAGTCCCAGAGTACATTTATAACTGGTAGAAAGCAACACCATTTGACACAATTTCAATTTTCAGTACCTCAGCAGGAATTGAATGAACCTCTCCACCTTCTCAAAAATATACTTGACACGACGATCAGCAACACTCTCGTAATGGTAGCCTCGTCTTGCATATTTCCTCGCTTCATTGAAATAATAGCGAGTGAGTCCCGGAATATATCGGCGTACTTCCGAGAGGGGAAAGTGGGCAATCATTGACATGTAAGCAAGTCGATCCGCCTTCGCGTCACTTGACTCGAATGCTTCCTTGACATTCATCATCACATCCTCGTATAATATCGTCCTCTCCGTCTCGCTATCAGGATGACACTTGAATGCCTTCTCTTTGAGAGCCTTGGGGTTGTTCTCGTTCATCAACTTGGCAACCTCATGCGTAACATCTCTCAGAGTCTCCGCTTGTCTCCTTTGTGAACGATCCGAGAGGCTGCTCCATGGAGAGGTTGACATATGAGGGCTCAATCCAATGGAATGCATAAATGCGACGAACGCTTTCTGCTTGTCATTCTCCACTCGATGAAATGGCGTGTGAAAGCGGTAACTGCTATCTCCTCTACTGCTGGAAACATCCGAATCCATCGATGCATATGAAGAACCAGCGGGAATAGGGCGAAGATAATATCCAGCATCTTCCGCGGCTACTTCCATCGTAATTTTTCGAACCTCATCATCGTGCTTGGAGCAAATCGCTGAGAAAAGTCAAAAAGTTTAACAAAATAAAACGGTATCATACGTAGCCCAGGTTGGAAGAGAACTCCTTTCTTCCTTAGAACAGCCATTGCTTCTTCTGCCTTTATTCTATGCACATCACGATAGAGAACGTGTGGAGTGTTGTGCTCGGTAAATGGGGATGGAATAGAGCAGACTGGATACACTCGCTTTCCTGAATTCAACTATGGCTCTGATTTTAGTCATTGTAAGTACCTGAATGTTTCGTCTTGAAGTGGTAGAAGAGAGGATTTTCCCAGTTGCTTCCGAGCTCACACTCATGATGCTGGCATATCCATCGCTGTCCGATTTTGTTTACCTGATAGTTAAAACTAATTGATGAATGCACTAGGAGCTGCACAAACATCAGCCTCGTTTTTTCCAGTCCGTATACTCTCCGCCTCCTCTAGCATTTACAAGTGCTGCGCCGTTCGGAGATCCGTATTGATTTGGATATTGCTTGTTTATCAATTCGGACATCCTGATTTTGGGAGTATTTCATACTTTCAACCAAATTGTCAAAAGCATACCGTATCTTGGGCCCTTCTCCACACGGTCCAACTTTGGAGTGAACGGGTTTGAATTCAGTTCTCTCAAGAGAAGATCTCTTCTCGTCTTTGAAGTAGCATTCAGGAGGGTCGTTTGTTAGCGGAACCTCCTCGTCTCCTCGCTTTGGTCTTGTTCGTGGATGGTAGGGAGGATGAGTTGAGCATATTTCGAAGAAGAATTGACAGCAGAAGGCGAGGCACAGACATGACTGAGCCAAATGTTGTGAATGAGCGAGTAACCTCTCTCGCTCTCTTTCTTGCTCCCCAGAGATAAGAGGAAGGAAGAGCGGGGAGAGCAAGAATGTGTGCGTCACTTGTTTATGTTCGAGGGATGGGGGTCGACAGCAATCTGTTGAAAGCAAAAGCCGAAAAGTTGCATGACGTGAATTTTCTGGAATCATTCAACCGCTATCGCAATTTGCAATTGTCGGAAAGAAAATTAGTCTCAAAATACACAACAATTGAGAATTTGTTCAAATCAGTAATACAATTCCCAGGCTTTGATTGGCAATTGGCTTGAATTCTGAATGTGAGTAAAAAAATCCAATGTTCTCATTTTATACTGATATTTTACCATTTACTGTTTCAAGTTGTGATTAGCTTTACTAATATCAGCAATAATCATCTATCTACTGATATGTTTTTTTCGAACAGATCACTAAGTAGGAATACAAACGAATTTTCAAAGAAATGCCGAATTATTTTTCCCGATTTTACATAATTGGATGATCAAAATGGGATCGGTTTAACCTGCAGATGTAGTTTATTTGTGCACTATTCTTTTCGTGTGTGCCTATTCTACTATTTACGCACGCAATTCATGGTCGGGTTTTACTCAATTCAAAGATTTTCATTCGAAAATTTCGGTATAACCGAGGAAAGTGAATTCGACTTTACGCTCATATTGTGAGTTGTTTTGTAACGTATTACGTGTTAATTTATTTCTTGACTCTGCAAAATGATGTTATGCTCGATTGGCGCGAACACAACGCACTATTACTTTAAAATTGTTTCACTGTTTGTTCGATTTCATTCGATTTGGAGGCAAAACAATTGGAAAATTATACTATCTAGTGAGCATATTTGTATGAAAATATATTCAAGTTTTAAGATACTACACTGTAAACATTGAGACAAAGGATTCTTGCCCCAAAATAATGAGTTTTCCCATTCCAAATCATGGACGAAGTGTGAAAAACACATTTTTCGAAATTCGGATAAATTTCAATTTTCACTGAGACATTTTGGGTTTCGCGTTTGTAAGAGATGATATGGTGCGGAATCATCGAAATTTGCATAAAAATAATGCGAAAAAGCGGAAAAAAATAGCGCGAAAAAAGTCGACACCGTCGATTTAGCATTTTTGGGCTATATATAATTAAGCATGAAGAAATGTAGGGGCATGTCTTTCACTATTTTTGCGCACTAGGTGGAGCATACTTTCATTCCTAGTAGTAGCTCGCCTGGGGTGAATTGAAAATATTAATTTTTAGACGCATAAATTTGCATGCAGACGAAATGGTGAATATCGATTTTTTTGGAACAACGAAATCTTAGCTTTCTTGTACAAAATTAAATGTATTAATTATTTAAAATCTTTTTTCTACTAAAATCGCTACCTCTAAGCTTAATTGAAGGTAATGGTAATGAAAAACCTGTAATTGCACAACTCTCCGACACATTCGAGGCTCTGGGAGAGCAAAAGCGAGAAAATAATTCGAGCCCACTTGCAAGGGGTTCGGTACAGTTTTCATCGGGCTACATTTTAAGCATAGTGAGCGCATGCGTTTTTTTCATATGGTGGAGAAATGTGTCAAAATGCAAATTTTTCATATATGAAAATGATTTTACAATCAATCGTGAATCGATCTGAGTGGTTAATTTTTGGTTATTGGTCATACCAAGTACTATGCAAAAGAGATTTTGAGCCCAGTTCATCGCGTTTAAAAAATGTGAAATTTCGATTTTTCGACTTTGAGGCCTTGTATTTCCCTGTGCAAAAGTGAAATCGCGAAACCACGGGCTGTTTATGTTACATGGGGCCAAGGGGTGTACATACACCAAGTATGGAAGCCCTGTCCTTATTCCGGCGGCGCCGTGTCCGGGGAGGACCGGATATGGTCGAATCTTACCGATCCGATCTCTTAAGAGACCGGATCGGTAAGAATGGACCACCCCCCGGACACGATTCCTTAGGAATGAGATCCAGGCGGCCATACTGTATGTGTGTGGACCCCTTGGCCTCAAGTATCACATAGCACCACCAAATACCTGCTTCGGTCTTTGAGGCGTCAATTATTGGGTCGGAAATTTGAAAAATCGAAAATTCATATTTCCTAAACGCGATAAGCTAGGCTCAAAATCTCTTCAGCATTGCACTAGGTATTTCCAATAACGAAAAATAAATAATTGAAATAGATTCCGACTCGACTGTAAAATAGATTTCGTGAATTCTAGCCCAATGAATTCTGCTTCGAATGGTACGAAAGAGAATTCACACCGACGTTCCCGCCATTGTCTCACAGAGCGAAATTTCCTTCGCATTCCTACCTAAATTGAGCTATTGCCACAAAATGCTAACTCAGATAAATACAAATTGTTTAAAATGATGCTACGAGAACGTATACGCATAATTAAGAACTAAAATCCAGGGTTTGCTTTATTTTGAAAATCTCGATTTTCACACCCTTGACTGGTGCTCAATTTGCACATTCAAAACTTAGAAATTTCAGCTTCCCTGAGGCCTGCACTGCATGTAAGTTGAAGTAGGCCAGTATCATGCCAAGATAAGGTAAACCAAAGATCTATAGAAATTTGTTTGCCCAAAAAATTTGCGCCCGAAAATGAAAAATCGATGGTGGTGACGAACATTTTTGATCAGATTTTCAAGCATTTGGACTATAGTTAGTCAAGTTAGATCCAAATTATCCCAATCGTACAAAAATATTCTTAAAAAAGCTATTAAAAAAGTTTTTGAAAAAATGTGGTTCACATCTTCGATTTTATCGTTTTTACATGGTGAAAATTTGCAAATATTACCTCGCATATCCATGCTGAGTTGGATATATCGAAAGTAGAGCTTCGTAAGAGCTATTTTTTAAATAAGATGATCCAGTGTATCGCTAGATTCCGCTGATACGTTCTTTCGTATTTAAGAGAAATGGAGATTGGTGAGAGATGGAAGCATGAGAATCTCAGATATATGCATGTAAATCAAACTAATTTCATTATGAATTTGCGAGTATGAACCAGGGAAACATTTAAATGCAAATCGTCAATATATTTCCTTCTTAATTTCGAAAATTGAAATTATCAAAATCCTCGAAAATAATTACATTGATAATTCTCAAATTGCAAAGGTAGGTGGTAAATATAGGGATTTTTGGAAGCAAACCATGAAATTGCATTATACATCGACCAATTGCGATTTATATACATGCATATATCTGAGATTCTCATGCTTCCATCTCTCACCAATCTCCATTTCTCTTAAATACGAAAGAACGTATCAGCGGAATCTAGCGATACACTGGATCATCTTATTTAAAAAATAGCTCTTACGAAGCTCTACTTTCGATATATCCAACTCAGCATGGATATGCGAGGTAATATTTGCAAATTTTCACCATGTAAAAATGCTAAAATCGAAGATGTGAAACACATTTTTTCAAAAACTTTTTTAATAGCTTTTTTAAGAATATTTTTGCACGATTGGGATAATTTGGATCTAACTTGACTAACTATAGTCCAAATGCTTGAAAATCTGATCAAAAATTTTCGTCACCACCATCGATTTTTCATTTTTCAGGCGCAAATTTTTTGGGCAAACAAATTTCTATAGATCTTTGGTTTACCTTATCTTGGCATGATACTGGCCTACTTCAACTTACATGCAGTGCAGGCCTCAGGGAAGCTGAAATTTCTAAGTTTTGAATGTGCAAATTGAGCACCAGTCGAGGGTGTGAAAATCGAGATTTTCAAAATAAAGCAAACCCTGGATTTTAGTTCTTAATTTTGTGTATACGTTCTCGTATCATCATTTTAAACAATTTGTATTTATCTGAGTTAGCATTTTGTGGCAATACCTCAATTTCGGTAGGAATGCGAAGGAAATTTCGCTCTGGGAGACAATGGCGGGAACGTCGGTGTGAATTCTCTTTGGTACCATTCGAAGCAGAATTCATTGGGCTACAATGTAAGCATAGTTAGAATGTGCGCTATTGTAAAATTCAAAAGTTAGAGCAGAAAAACCGAAATTTTATGTACGAAATCTATTTTACAGTCGACTTGGAATCGATTTCAATTATTTAGTTTTCGTTATTGGAAATACCTAGTGCAATGCTGAAGAGATTTTGAGCCTAGCTTATCGCGTTTAGGAAATATGAATTTTCGATTTTTCAAATTTCCGACCCAATAATTGACGCCTCAAAGACCGAAGCAGGTATTTGGTGGTGCTATGTGATACTTGAGGCCAAGGGGTCCACACACATACAGTATGGCCGCCTGGATCTCATTCCTAAGGAATCGTGTCCGGGGGGTGGTCCATTCTTACCGATCCGGTCTCTTAAGAGATCGGATCGGTAAGATTCGACCATATCCGGTCCTCCCCGGACACGGCGCCGCCGGAATAAGGACAGGGCTTCCATACTTGGTGTATGTACACCCCTTGGCCCCATGTAACATAAACAGCCCGTGGTTTCGCGATTTCACTTTTGCACAGGGAAATACAAGGCCTCAAAGTCGAAAAATCGAAATTTCACATTTTTTAAACGCGATGAACTGGGCTCAAAATCTCTTTTGCATAGTACTTGGTATGACCAATAACCAAAAATTAACCACTCAGATCGATTCACGATTGATTGTAAAATCATTTTCATATATGAAAAATTTGCATTTTGACACATTTCTCCACCATATGAAAAAAACGCATGCGCTCACTATGCTTAAAATGTAGCCCGATGAAAACTGTACCGAACCCCTTGCAAGTGGGCTCGAATTATTTTCTCGCTTTTGCTCTCCCAGAGCCTCGAATGTGTCGGAGAGTTGTGCAATTACAGGTTTTTCATTACCATTACCTTCAATTAAGCTTAGAGGTAGCGATTTTAGTAGAAAAAAGATTTTAAATAATTAATACATTTAATTTTGTACAAGAAAGCTAAGATTTCGTTGTTCCAAAAAAATCGATATTCACCATTTCGTCTGCATGCAAATTTATGCGTCTAAAAATTAATATTTTCAATTCACCCCAGGCGAGCTACTACTAGGAATGAAAGTATGCTCCACCTAGTGCGCAAAAATAGTGAAAGACATGCCCCTACATTTCTTCATGCTTAATTATATATAGCCCAAAAATGCTAAATCGACGGTGTCGACTTTTTTCGCGCTATTTTTTTCCGCTTTTTCGCATTATTTTTATGCAAATTTCGATGATTCCGCACCATATCATCTCTTACAAACGCGAAACCCAAAGACCGAAGCAGGGGTGGTGCTATGTGATACTTGAGGCCAAGGGGTCCACACACATACAGTATGGTCGCCTGGATCTCATTCCTAAGGAATCGTGTCCGGGGGGTGGCGATTATGGTCGAGTCTTACCGATCCGGCCTCTTAAATGTACAATTTAATTTGACTGGCATCACTTGTTATTTTTGTTATAGTTATTCAAAGCTGATTATTTCGCATATAGACTCGGCGCAGCATTTGTTTGACTACATATTTTAAACTATGAGTGACTCAGCTCTCCAACTTTGAACATTTGTAGCACATAACGGAACATTTGTAGCACATAACGGAACTACATAATAATATTGTGCCCGATTCCACAAGCCCGGAGAACCAAACCTATTTCTCAAACACTGAATATTCCATTTTCAGAGAGATTTTAAAATTTTCGATGTGTTATCTTTCTCTCATGCATAAGTCAAATTTCATTGTTGGGTTGTTTGCCTCATGTACTCAAGTACTTCATAATTTAGCAGTTGAAATGGAGCGAATGGATATCCATTTTTAGGAAGGACTAATAAAGTCGCCAGATCGATGTCTTTCATAGTTATTTAAAAATCAAGATTTGTTGACCGGTTCTTGATTAGGTAACCAGTCCCTAATGCACATAAACTATTATTGAATATTATAATTACAAAATTTTGTTGCCGGCTATGCATATTTAGAAGGGCTGATTTTTTAACCTGAAGCAGTTGAAACCGCGGCCCTGCTAATTGCCTCCACTGAATGAATCAATCGTATTCCGTCCAACCTTTACCTATCAGTCTCTAATTTTAAGGTGGTGATGCATTGACGTAGATGATTATTATCCCAAAGTATCAATGATCTGACGTTTGTTGTGGAGCATTTGAATCGGTTGAAAGATCTGTCAGATGCACAAGTAATTGCATCTCTTTCCGACGTTCTCATGAGCCACATAAAAGAGAGATCTGCTTGTCATGTATCTACCAATAGCAATGGGCATGCATATCCTAAATATGTTGTTAATTGATTTGTAGCTTTGCTTAATTCAAAAAATCAGGGCACTAATGTCCCACATTGATAAGAAAACTCGGAATCGGTTATTACTATTTTCTCGGGGATGCACTTATGCCACTAGTAGGCCGATTGACACGAAACTTCTACTGTAGTGAGAGTACTAGTCCCTCGTAAGAATACTCGTATCATATATATCAACTATCACTCTAAAGTTCTAAGCTATGCAAACAACTAGAGTCTCAATAATTTTGAAAAAGAAAGAAAATGTACATATTAAATATGTTGAAATGTGATAATTTATGAACGGCGCGTAATGATCATGATGAACATAGTGTAGGACTGATAGATGTGTTTCGATTTCTAGCTATTTTTTCAGTTTATCAAATTGAGTTTATCAAGTTCAAAGGGTCAATAATTATCCAATCCCGGAAGTCATGTTTGCTTGTTGAACGAGATAGAACAACAAAAAGAACACTACACATTCCCATGTGCCTCCTGAGAATGTGGTCAGGAGATCATGTAATGCAAAAAGCGCATGTTTCCAACACTTTTACACTCCCACTCCTTTACCTCCACTTTCCATGGTTCCTGATCCAAATTTCCTCGGATGGGCTACTTTCCTAACCTCGCATGGTTGGTTTTTTGAGTTAGAGTTCGAAATGTAGGACTCGATCTTTTTATTTTGCACATTATATCCGTATTTAGCATGTATTAAAGTACCCCTCCGGGGAAAAAAATTTCAAATTCGCGGGAAGTCCATGAACAGCAATATCCTAGCGCGCAATTTCAAACAGTGCGCTGTATCATACTGTAGATCCTGAATCAAGGGGTTCTGGCCAATGGAAGTATTTCACGGTCATGGTCGATAATTGTTTCATGGTAGGTCAAGACTAGGTACCGTACCCAATCGATCGTACAGTACTCCTAGATACTGTATACCCTTACCGTAACCCAGAATATCGAGAACTAACTTTATTTTCAAAAAGTCAATATACCGTACCCAATCGGTCCTACAGTACCCATACCGTAGCCATGTGTACAGTACCCCTTGTTACCGTAATCCACACCACTGCGGTCAATCATAAACTGACTTTTTTCCAAAACATTTTTCATTTAGTTCATTATTGCTCTATACCGTACCCAATCGATAGTACAGTACCGTCAGATACCGTATACCACTACCGTAACCCCGATTATCACAAACTAACTTTATTTTTAAAAAGCCCTGGGACCGTGCCCAATCGATTATACAGAGCCCGTGTAACTACCGTAACCCAGTTCCTTGGGTCAGATCCAGTTCCTTGGGTCAAACATTTTTCAAAAAATTTCAAACATTTTTCCAAAAATCCAAAATTGATCATAAAATGATTATACAATAATCACATATACGGTAGGATACTTTAAAATAATTTTTAAATCGATTTTGGATTTTTTGAAAAATGTTTGGCCCAAGGAACTGGATCTGACCCAAGGAACTGGGTTACGTTAGTTTCTTGGGTACTGTATAATCGATGGGGCACGGTCCCAGGGCTTTTTAAAAATAAAGTTAGTTTGTGATCATCGGGGTTACGGTAGTGGTATACGGTATCTGGCGGTACTGTACTATCGATTGGGTAAGGGAATAGAGCAATAATGAACTAAATGAAAAATGTTTTGGAAAAAAGTCAGTTTATGATTGACCGCAGTGGTGTGGATTACGGTAACAAGGGGTACTGTACACATGGCTACGATATGGGTACTGTAGGAGCGATTGGGTACGGTATATTGAATTTTTGAAAATAAAGTTAGTTCTCGATATTCTGGGTTACGGTAGGGGTTTACAGTATCTGAGAGTACTGTACGATCGATTGGGTACGGTACCTAGTCTTGACCTACCATGAAACAATTATCGACCATGACCGTGAAATACTTCCCTTGGCCAGAAGCCCTTGATTCAGGATACAGTATGATACAGTGCACTGTTTGAAATTGCGCGCTAGGATAATGCTGTTCATGGACTTCCCGCGAATTTGAAATTTTTTTCCCCGGAGGGGTACTTTAAGAAACCACGAACGTGTAGTTACATTGTTTACTTTATATTAAACATTTCAGCCGTAATTGTCGTCGCTCTTCTTGGAATAGCGTGTGTTTATGTGGTAAAACATTATTCTGAATTCAAGAGGAATGTATTTTCTAGTTACATAAAGTGCACGAACTCAAGAACACGCCGATATTCGCAATTACTCGGAGTCTTGTGCTCCTCGATGTATCTTGCATAATCATATCCGAAATCCACGACCTTCCCTGCGAGCTGGCTGGAGCAGAAATATTTGGTGGGCTAATGAGTAAATCATATAAATTAAGTGAATTTCAGACTAGATTAAAATATATTTCTTTGTTATTATTTTGTCTCTTATCTCAAACATGTCAGGCCCTCTTCTGATCCTCGCCGTCATGTTGGCTCAATGCATTCGGTTCTTTGCCGAATTGCTGGCTCTGGTTATCGTGGCATTTCTTCATCTCCTCAGTGTTTACTATCCCTTGATCTTTCGACGCATCACACTTCTTCAAGCCTACATCATAGGTAAGCGTTCGAGTGTTTAGCCCGGACATTTCTCTATGTCGATTTCGGTGATAAAGAATGCAATAGATGTCACACGGAATAGGTGAGAGTTCGAGTTCATTCCGAACATTTTCTGACTATGTAGTTTTCGCTGAATAGATATTGCATAGTCGCTATGCATTATCGTACAATTCATGTTGCCAGTCGCTTGTTAGTAGGTGTTTGCGAATGCTTTCAGACGCAAAAATAACGAGAGAGTGTGCAGAGTAGAGATAGTTCCATTCCAGTCGCCAGCTTCCTCTTGTTAGGTTTCGCAATCACAGCTCCCCTTCTCACGGCGTGTTGTGGTTTCGTGTGAGTACTACAAATATGAATGGAATTGTTGGAAATACCAGCTGGTTGATTCTATAGACCTGTGAAAAACATAATATTCTACATAGATAAAAAAATACAAATGGTTTTCCTAGATACTTCACCCAAGGATTCTACTGGGGCTTCGATTTTCGCAAAGACGGCTCAAGGACTTTCTCGCAACTGAGCCTTGTTCTCCAGGTACAAATTTCGTCAAAAATATTGATCAAGTGTAAATTCAGGCCATTTGTCTCGTCACAGTTATATTTTGCGATGCATTCATCATTCGGAAAGTGTACATGATACGAAAGAAGCGACTACGCACGGTAGCAAGTAAGCAATGATTTTAGAAGCGATACACAGAAATAAATTCCAGCCTTTTCTGGTCCATCGGAGAGAAGCGCCGTTGCGAGTAACAGTACTGTGAGTAACAGTACTCATTAGAACGAAAATATGAAATTGTGATGTTTTAGATTATGCAAGGATCTTCAAATCCGTCCCAACCGAACAGATTCGAGCGGAGAATAGCATTCGCCTTCCTCCTACTCTCCCTGTCATTCCTTGTACCAACGATATTCTTCAATTCTCGCGAAATGTAAGTTTGTCCAATCGAATATTGCTCAAATGTAAACATTTTAGATTGGGGCAAATATTTCTCTACAATCTCGTCTCCAAAATCTGCAATCTCCTGGATTATTCTAAGTGGATGGTCTACACTCTCTCCTTACCTTCGATACGCAAGCAGTTTTTACGAACCTTCTGCCGATTGCATTAATCCTCTACATATGGTAAACAATAATTGCCGTAGTTTATAATATGATTCTGAGAATTCAATGTAACATAATAAAAAACTGCCATATCTCCATTAAAAACTGCGGTGCCATGTTTGCTTGCAAGTTATTGACCACAGAAGAAAGCAAACAAGATTGAATAGGGATAGTATGTTTGTTTTGGACAGCGACTGTTGCGCCCACGTTAAATACATGTGAACATTTACCGTGTAAATACACCGTTCGAAGTTGCCCATTATAAAGAACGTGAGCAAGTTTCATAGACATTTAACAATTGCTGCTTTAGAACCAAAACAAATAAACAGTTACGTCAAAGAATGCATTCAATAGTAACACAAGTATTGCGAAAAATTGAGTTAGAAATTAGTGTCTCCTTCTTTCATTGAGCAGCCTCAACAAAGCGGTTGAGTTGCGAAAGAGGGTAAATAATGAAGATCATGGTGTCGTTTCTCGAACGATCCTGACCAATCGATCAATTTGTTGTTAATCTATTGTTAAACGAGGACTAATTGCAAACCTAGCCAAACTGAAAACACGTGAGGAGTGAATCGTAAACCGTAACATACTTTTCCGATTTAGAAATCTCTATTCGGAACTGAATTGTGGATTTTTTTTCAAAATTTAAAGTTCACACTGAATAATCATCGATTATAACATGAATAATATTCGATATGGAATAGTCGATCAAGGACCGTATTAGGGAATCGTACGTGTTTTCACTGCCACTGTTTGCACTGGCGACTTACCAAGTCTGGACAATCCAATTTTTCCTGACTGATTGAGTATAAATAACAAGGATAAACACGAGTTGCCACCAATATGATTGAATTAATCTGATTAGGATCCAGGATATCAATTTTATCGTCATTATATTTTGGAGAGTCTTTTGTTATACATATTCTCCATTGTCTTCTCCTTCAGTCTACCCTAAATCATTTCCATCCAGAAGTATGGCATCTGTCCGCATCTGTCTTCTCTTTCTCATCTTCATCTCACTCACCGAAGCAGCTCCTGCTCCCGGTCTGGTCGATACTGTCACTGGCATGGAGAAGGCCGTGCCCGTTGTTGGAGATGTTATGGTGACTTATCATTCTTGAAAAATAAACCCCTACAATTTATTGTCAATTAAATGGCGTTTCTGTACAGAAACTGACTTTAAAACTGTATTTTAGGCACAGTTGACCAAGGCCGTTGGTGACGCGACGAAGGGAGTGCTTGGAGCAGTGCCTATCGTCGGAGGAGTCAGCTATTATTTAGTCTTTTAGTCTCGTAGAATGCAGCACAAATGACCGAATATATATTTTTAAATAAAAATTCTGCTATGTTTATTGCAGGTTGCGAACGGCATTCTTTAAATTGGAGCTCCTGATTGGAAGGACTTCTTCGCGCGTCTAATCATATGTTAAACATTTAGCACTACCGTCGATAAACCGTTATGACTATACTGATTCTATATATCGGCAATCAATCTCAAGCGATGAGGTTCAGAATAATTCAAACAGCATTGAAACAGCACATGGTATTGAGTTCAATTCGTTGCATTCGTAGATGCCCTCGTGTTAGGCTTAGGTAGTCGAATGCACGAATTCCACTTTCTGCTTCGGTGGACGGACGAATGAGGGCGAGATTGTTTCCGTATGTGAAAATGATATTGATCGCTCTCTCGTGTGTATACTGAGCGGAACAAATTAACATAAAAATGAGTTTCACCCGTACACCTCAGCAGTCATGATGACGGTTGAACGCTCCATGCTAGTGCCTGAACAGAAACGAAGTGGAAATGCTCAGAGGATTTTACAGACCCTCAATATTCACAACAGTTCATTCGTAATTATAATACGTTTTGCACCTGCGATGATGTTCCCGAAGAAGAGCAGCACGAGGTACGCACAGAGGAACGAACCCCTTAAGGAAGAGTGTTTCGATTCCTCACATCACACTGCTGTTTGTTTTCAGATGTAGGCTGCTGTTTTGCATTATGTCGGTGAGGAATCAACATGATGGTAATCTAACTGAAGAACATGCATCTTCCAGAATCTCCTCTGCAGTGCGAGCGTAGCTTTAATCAGCTTCTCACCGTCTGTGCGCAACTCCTTAATGCACGTCAAGGGCCTAATTTTTTAGTCTAAAATTACAATTCAACAGCCTGTGGATTACGACATCATAATATCTATGTCAAATTAATCGAATAGGCGATCACCCGATAGTCGGTATAAAGCAATCTCGTGGATAATAGAAGATATCTTCAGCTCGTATTCGCAAGATTTTAATACGAATTCTCAAATTCGTAGATTATTGGTCCACTTTCGGATCGCTAAATGTAAGTACTGTAGAATGCACAAGGCCGGAATCCACAGCAGGAAGATGAAAGTCTGCGTGGCGAACTCTCCTGAAGCCGCATTATATTTTGTTGGAAAGGAGTAAATTTGATCTGATATATTTCACAGTGCCTCTTAAATTTGGAAGTCTGACTGTTTCAACGGAAATTCGAAACAGTAACCCTGGCTTATCCATCCAATCGGCCCCAACGGCACGAGTGCGTAGACATTATCATGAATTTGATGAATCTGTAAAAACATCTTAGAATCTAAGAGCTACGACCACACCGAATTGAAATAATCTCTATAATCTATAAAATAAATTCTATAATAAATTGGTCTCTCAGTAATGGTACAGCACTCCAACAGCGATTGTACGATCTCACTCACGCTCATTACGGTGATGCCTAGAAATATGAGTAATTCAATTTTCAATACTCGTCGACACCACATTCTGTCACGACTTGTAAATTATGCGACGTATTTTGAAGAGTTCAATAGATACCAAATAGATCATCCAACAATCATTTATCCATACATATTCTGTAGATCCGCGTGCTCGTCCATCTTCCTTCTCCACGCGACCATCAGCACGAAACTGTTGATGAATTCTGCCAGTGCGACTTCAGAGGCGAAGAACATACAGATACGACAGAGACTCGCCCACCACATCTTGAACGTCATTTATTTATTTTTGTTTTATTTATCGTACACCACAAAGGTGCTTCTGCAAGTTCAGAATGTGTGTGATCAAAGTAATGCATTGTAACTGCATGCAGTCTACATTAGAGTGTCGAAAGCAAACGACTTGTTGACAATTTTTTGAACGAATTGTTGTTTTGAACGAGCAATCAATAAACGACTAGTTGTATAAAATGCTAATCGACTTGTTGTTTATTCGCCAACGCGTTGTTTGTTCACTGTCAAAGAGGGCGACCCGGGACGTTGGGGGTTGAAACACAATTCAACAGCTCTCGATTTCGATCAGGTTAATCAATTTTGTTTTTGTTTTTGAATCTTCGCGACTTGTTGACAACGAAACGACGCTTTGGATATTTGATTTGAACGTTAAACGACGCTTTGGATAATATCATTCACGACGCTTTGGATTTTCTCAATCAGTCGTTTTCGACACTCTAGTCTACATCCACTTGCACGCAGTAACAATATTTGACATAACAAAGTAGTAAAAGGAAACACAGACAAAGAAAAATCGCTGGAAATTGGAACATTGCAAGAAACAAGAACCCCGAGCAGTTTGTTAGTTCATCTAGGCGTAGTATAATATTTTGTTCCGAAGCAGTAGATTATGCATCTTACGTCTATATTGACCGATGATGACAGGAACCGGATATGCCATTATCGGAATTTTCCTAATATCGGAATTTTCTTCCGTTATTAGGAACGTATAAAATAATTTTGTGATGCCTTGTCAAATTATCATGAGCGAATTCCGTGAAGGTCAAATTTGGCATCTGAATAGTGCTCGCTGAGAAACGGAGATCAGCATCTGCGGTTATTAGGATGAAGGGTGGTACTATCCGACACATGACACGAATCACGTTGCAACACGCAATTCCATGGTTTAAAAACAAGACAATTTGAAAATATAATATGTTTTTCCGTATCTGCAAGTAAAGATACACTTTATGTTTTTTTTCACAAATCATACCATCCATCTATCTGATCAGGTCACTCAAAATTACATAATTATCTTCTTTTCATATTCTTTCTATTTCTCTCTATCAGTTCCGCTCTTTCTTTGCTCAAATGTAGCCATCTACTCAAGCACAATCTTCCATCTGAATCGAATTTCGTTGCTATTTTAGATAATGGGCATACGAGGATAAGCCGTATTTTTTGCGAATGACAGATAAATGCTAAATTAGGTTAGGATTGTACATTTGCATGCACTCCTCAATACAAATACAAAGCAGAGCATGTGTCCTTTTTTTGTCTGGAATTTTCTTGTATTTATCATATTATGGTGTGTAAACATAATTCATATTCACCAGCTCGAGACTTTTTCGATCAGGTTATCGTTGTCGCTATTTTGAAAATTGAGCCCCAGCTCAGTTCATTCAGCGTTTTGATTCAGCGTTTGTTGCTTCCTCCACCATCATGTTAAATTATACGCATTTCACGACGCCGGAACCAATTAGCATAATTTTCCCTTAGAATATATGCCAGATGAACTTTCGTATTGTTTTCTTGGCCGCATAAAGATATAAACAGGAAAGATAAACAGGATCATAGCAAATGACCAGGAAGTGGATCAGATACGACAGCTCATAGCTAAGAATGGCTTGGCGGGGAAATTGTCCCTTCATTCCACGCGCTCGTTTACCGATGTGATGTGATTCAGGACAGACTGAACGCAGAATTGGCGCGGGGGTGGCAAACCAGCCTTGCTTGGATGCCTCAACTTACGTTTACGTTGTATACTCGATAGTGTTCAGAATACCATTTCCCATGGAGCCAACCCTTACCGCGTTTGCCTGTGAAATATCACCCCCTTTCTTGCATTGGTAGTCCCTTGGAATCAACCATTATCTTCCCTCATTTAGGAAATGTTTACTTATTTATCATTATAATTCGATTACAGCCTTACAATCGCGGAAATGAGTGCGTCTCTTGGAGGTTTGATGTTGTTCCCACGGTAAGCCACATATGTACATAATTCGTTTATTTTTTATGTCTTACGAATTTGTTTGAGTTTGCTTGACTGTGAAGGACCGATCTTATCCTATGCATTCCTGTGCAACGATTATTTATCTTGACCGTGATTTACAACGACCAGACCTTACTGAGGCATGATTAATTTTACAGAGTGATACCAATCGGCATGGATGCAGTCATAGTGAATGTAAATGGACCTATTAAACTGATTACTGGTGTAAAAGGCGTTTGGTACAATTTTAACCAATTGCACACATTAGTGGAAATCTATCAGGGCACTTTTCTACAGCCTCGAACTCCATGGTTGTGCTCAATACAATGTATTCATGATTATCTGTTTCTCATACAGGTATATATTTTTTTTATTTAGAGGGCGTACCGGCCATATTTGGCATGAACATTTTTCCAGGTATTATGTGCTAAAAAGGGATATTCCGACAGTCAAATTTACGCGAATATTCAGGAGTGCCGTAGCAATTGTCATCATGACGATCTTCGTATTTTAATTAAAATTGTAAATCATCAATTGCAAGTCGTATTATTCAGATTCTCATGGCCCTTGACCCCATAATGAGCGAAAGAGAGTTACACTCACTGTTGGATATGTATGCATCTCCATTCACGGCTCAGATTGACGATTTATTCGGTGGGATAAATTAAAGTTATACTCAAAACCACGCTCATGAGAAAAATCATCTCAGGTTACGATAACGTCTGGACCAGTTTGTTCACTCCCGCTTTAATATTTATAAACTTAACAACTATATCACAGTGTTGCCTAAGCATCGTTATTGGAAACGCTATATATAGGTATTTCTTGTTATGGAGATTAATGAAATATCACTTCTCAGAATGCTATCCAATGACATAACGAACATGAGTACAACAACTGTCGGCGTTCACAAACAATTTTTGAAGGTAAGCAATCCTGAGCTCAACCGTCGGAATTTGGGCATTCCAACTTATTGTATACTCTGGTTTCTTCCAACCGGGCGCTAGTCAGGGCAATAGTTTCCAACTGGTCAGGCAAAGCTAGAGCAATAAATAGTATTGATTATTCTAATTATCTCTAATTCTCTCTCACTTGTAACTGACGGATATGCTTCCTTTGTCATCTAGATATGACATCGTAATTATCATGATTCTAATTTTCCCTGTAACATCTATTTTATACCTCTGCACTGTCGCATGATAAATAATTATTACTAAATGGTTAAAAAGTCGTTAGTCTAAGCTCCGCCCACTCTAACTGGTTAACAACTGGTCAAAAATAGCTAGCTAGTGCCCTGGCCAGTTGCTGGTGCGTTCCCCCATTAAGCGGTTGGAATAAAGTACTAGTAATGGCAATTCGACGAGTGCTCTCTTCGTTTCACACGCTCTCTCGCTTTGTCTGATCCGCGAGAGAGCATGCGAAATGAGGAGGGTGCTTTCTCATTTGCCATCACTATTAAACACCTAGTCCACAATCCCACTTGCTAATTTTCTCATCCCGATGAAAAATACGACGCCATGCCGCCTTTGCTTTATGAAAGGCGGGATACATTCCCCTTCATCAGGCCCTCGTCATCCAATCCGTAATTGGACAACTCGTATGCTTTTCCATGTGTTCGTTTATCGCTGGCCAATTTGGAGTTATTCGTTCTCCCATTCTCGAATATTCCACAAACATGGTCAGCGTCGAATAGAAATTCGGTCAACAACAAGAAAATCGATAGATAATTATGTGCCCTCTCGTATCACATAACTTAGGTGTAATATAATTATATAATAATACATTTGATAGTAAACGCGAACTCTGCAGGTCCATCAATCCTGCATTGCAACGAGCCCCGTAACCACCCTCTACTTCGTGCGACCTTTCAGAATGTAACTGCCTTTACGATTACTTGTTGCTATGCTCCAACAAAGTATAATTTAAATTAAACATTTTTTTCATTCAGCTAGATCTCGAAATGGCGAATAAATTTCGAAAACCTCTCAAAATAGTCCACCTTTCCTTGTTTCATCCGCATTATTATAATAAAATAGTCAACAAGTATATTTTCAGGAAAGTCGCGTCGTGGTTGGGTTTCGGACGAGTGAAAGCCATTCAGATCACCACTCAGGGGTAGTAGACTGGACGATTCGTGTATAATTGTAAATTTGAATCGGGCGTCTTCGTTGTTATCAAATCTCGAAGTGCTTACGTTTTGTTTTTTTCCACATTTCGGATTGTGTATTCCCGATTGTAGTTTTTTTTGAATACCTTGATTGCGCTAACTTGTATGAAGTACAATAGTGCATGTAAACGAAAATAATGTATTTAATAAATCCCGCCAACAGTTGAGGTTGCCAGTAATTCTCGTCAATGTGGCTATCATATACACGGATTCCAAATAGTATTACCAAAACTCGGTTCCAATTTTACACTATTTCACAATTTTCATGTGATAATTTCCATGTGATTTGCATAACAGTCATCGTACACGTCACAGCATTTTGCACAATAACATTTCGCATTGTACAACGCTATAAATGCATGCTCATCCTTGCTCGAATCACTCCAGAATGCATCTTTCCCTTTTCCTTTTCTCGTCTCTCCTTCTCTCCGCTTTATCTGCCCTGGCCTCTTCGGCTCCTACGCAAGCCTACAAGTACATCAACATAACTGCACTCGTTGGGGTCTTATTTCAGATTACAAATGCATTCGTTAGATCGTCATCGCTAATGCTTAGTAGCTCAATAGTTCGAACCTTCACGTGGCAAAAACGTAAATACAATGTCTTGCAGACACTTTTCAAGACGAAGGACCTCGTGCTACCATCACTGTAATTTTTTTACAGCAGGATTTTTATCAGTTTCAAAAGATTCCTGAATAATTCAGACTTTCTATAGATGCAAAATCGCATACTGTCACGGGAAGAATGAGCTGGTTGATTGCTTTGACGTGCGATCGAACGAAATTCGACCACTCCGTCCTAAAGAGCCGTCTGGAGGCATTGGATAGCAAAAAACAGCCCGATGCTGACGAGGCAACTTGCAACAAGGAGTAGGTTTTACGTGGTGTCAGATATTTGAATTTTATGTCGCAAAAGAAGATGTACATGTGTGGTTCCAGTTGTATTTGTACGGGCTCTTTGAAGGAAAACGTGGATTTGAAAATGCAGTTTTCCTTCTTTTATTGGTATCTCTTAATGAATGCTAATTCAAATGCGTAATCGACTGTGGAAAGAATGAGTGCGGAAAGGAGTGCGCGTTCCTGTGCAAGATCTACTTCTCATTTGAGAACAGAAAGGAATACGAGGCCGTAATTTACAAAGCCTTGCTGAGCATGAAAAACAATTGAGCATATCGAAATGAAATAAAGCAATTTAAAAAATAATTCTAAAACACATGTTTGCACACATTTTTTCCCACGAATGATGAACCTTGACTAAATTGAATTCATACCGAAGAAAAACATACAGTTTTATCGATATTTTACGGAAAAAAGATTCATCTCAAGTCCGCAAACAGATCACTTATATGATATCAATGATGAACTTCATTCACGTGCCTTCTAATATATTCCGAAAGACTAGGCAAATCCAACCTATTTTCGCTTTTGAATTAACTTAGAGACTGCAAAGGGTTCTGCCACAATCGTCACCTGAGAAATTTTCAGTACCCAATGTGTCCCCAAAGACATGAATAAGATCATTATTTTCTAAAGTTGTGCGATAATCAAGTGTCCACTTGTGTCCACTTCAGCCAGAACTATGTACACATCCTCTGCGCAAATGAGTGTTTTTGTACACTGTTTATTCGAGTGGTATTTGACTTTCTCCATTCTTGATAGATGAACGTCTTGAGCAGTCTGAGGGCGAGTTGGTTCTTCAAGTGAATCGATCTTATCCTTGTTCTTTGGTCTCTAATCTCACCATCCGCTAGTCGTTTTGGCCTCCATTGATGCGCACATCACGCGCTACATCGCCGCGGCACTCGAGATCTACCGTCAACTGAACTTCAAAATCGAATGATCGTTTCCTTTACAGTATCCCGCGGTTATCATTCCTACAGTAATCCAACCGTACCGTTTGGTGTCGATTAAGTATCATTATGGTAAGACGCGTCCATTCGGGATCTGCACAACGACTCATCTTCACCTGGAAAAAATCGGTGAGGTATACGGTAGTCAATCGATTTCGGATTTTTTTCTCATCCTACCTTCAATATTGGCTCGCTCTTCATGGTGGGGTCAGAGATGATACTGGCCTCGTCCATGCTAGAAGTGAAGACAGCTTGCTGAATATATATTTTATTATATGAAGTATTATATGACTTTTCCCCGATAAGACGAGGTTGGAACTTTGGACTTACTCTCTTGACGTAGATATGCGAGTTGTTGCCCTCCTGATCGGTGAATGAACCCGCGAAGCGGAGACAAACTACTTGACGATCCTGTAACTCAGCATACCGTACTACAGTATCCTCTGCGTTCATCGTACAAGTGTACAGTGGCCAGCCAGTCTGCCAATCCGTATTACGGTACCTCGACTTTTTTTTTCTCCCTCGGGGCGTTGTCACCACTCGTCTCATAGCTCGACGCTTCAGTGGACTCGCACGATGAGTCTCGCTCCTGGATTTCCTTGCTCAGCTGAAAAGATCAGAAGTTCAATCATTTGAAACAGGAGATCAATTAATGTCACCCGAGATCAGAGTTCAGCCTACCTTGCGGCCCTTTTTGATGATTCCCGCCACGATGTCTTCGAGTTCGCGCGATGCCCGTTTCACAGTCTGCTGAATGATTCAGAGTGGTTACATTATCTTTAGTTCAATTGATACAATACGTACAACGTATTTGCATCGTAAAGTACCTGCATAGTCGCATCCTCCGGACCCCGGAAACCACTTGTCGCCATTGAAAACGATGTGAATGAATGGAGAAGGGGAGAGAACCTTGTTGATTTTGAAAGTTTAATGAAAAACAGCGTTGTTATTGATCAATAACAACATTGTTTTTGCTCAATGTAAACTTGTTGGCTTTGCTCCAGCATTTGTATTCGATATAATGAATGTCTTGCAACGTACTACCCATGTATCAAACACAACTCTTTTTAGACGATTAATTATATTCGTCACGTAAATGTTGATCCATTAAAAATCGATTTGTTTGTTTTTAACTTCACATTAATTCACTGCAAAAACAAACCACACAGCCACTCGACTGCGATATGCAACAAAAGATCAAAGATCAAACATGGTTCCATTCACAATGCGATTTTTACACGAATTCAGATTAGTGACGCATTTTCTGGTAAAGCTCTGTGTAGTTGAATACGTGGTGAAGTATTGCGAGATTTTGTCCCCGCGAGTGAGACATACTGCCTCTCCACAGCAGAAACATGTGAGGAGTAGCTATAGAGACGGAGGGAGAAATTGGGCGCCGCTCGATATACTCTCGCGTATACACTCTCACTCCGGCCAATGTCGTCCCGTCGCTTTCTCTACGTTCTCGCACCTGCTATGGCGATTTAGGAATGAGCGTGTAAAGAATTCGCCTCCCCTATTGTGTGTTTGAGCCCGTAATCGGATTACTTCGCTTCAATATAGGCTAGAAACTCGTTCAAAACTTCAGCTCATGCGTAAAACCTTTCTCTTTCGCTTTGCTCCCTTGTAACCCGAACGGTTAAAATCTCCAGCGGGTGTTGGGTCAGATCCTGGACACATTCGACAGAACACGTTGATATTGTACATTTAGCGTGGCCGTGACCTTGTAAGCTCTAGCGTTTAGTCAGACGTGGTCTCGTATCCACGATTGTGTCGGCTGTTTGTGACCAACGGAATATTCTTTTCCAAAATTTTCAGGAATCATCATGTAGTTGGGCGTACAACAATCTCTCCATACACCAATATCTTGAGAGAATATAATTGCGTTTTTTCGTACTAAACTAATGTAAATTCAGACCAGTCATCGACTAGTCATGCATCGCGCGCATTCCAGAGGGCGAAAGGTCGACTGCTGCGGTGAGCGGCAAGCAGGCGACGCTCGAGTCCGACCAGCAGGTGAATGATCGTAGTGTCGGTATTATCCGATGGTGACATCAATAACAACAATTCTAAAAATTGTTACGATTTGTATCTACATCTTTCAAGAAACAAATTTGCAGAAATGGAGGTAAATCATCTTTCATTTGTGGAAAAGGATCAACTGGGAGACAATTTGGAAGTGCACATGCTGGAGAACGGTAACAATTCACAGAGAACACAGATAATTCACGGAGAACCACGCTTTTGTAGGCACCTTAATCTATTATGAAGAACAATGGAAAGGCGATATGTTTCATTCAGCGAGGTTGTATACAAAGTTAAAGTAAGTATTTTTTTCGTGGTTGATTAACGCACTTAGACTGTCGACTTTATCTTTATTTGATTAGTGCTCGTCCGTGTTTATGTCTTCGAAGATGTTTTAATTCAATCAAAGATACAACACACACAAAAGCAAAGACATGAAAATACTAACAAATTATGTTAATAACTAATTATTGGGGCACTACGCCCGGTGAAAACCGCCGGATGAGAACCATAAAACGGACTCTTCAGTCGAACTTTCACAGAAGCATTTTGACACTTTGGGAACCTACTATGAACATGCTTAAGAAAGGCACTGTTGTTGGTTCTCATTCGACCTAGTGTCATTACTGGATGGTGACCAATGCATTCGATCAGATCGACAGTCGTGGAAGCCAAATTGCCCCCAGGACGAATTGGTTCGTTTGCAACTCACGGGAACGAACTATTCATTCTACTACGATGGAAGGTGAAATTTCTTTTCAAAGTATACGCCCATAGTTTTGCCATGTGCTTTCAAAATCAAAAGAAAGTCAGTCCAGATATACAAGATCGTCTTGACCCCATTTGATGTATTCTGCGTAACGTTCCTGCGAGACCAACACGCAGTAAGAAATCCTCTGTTATAGGTATCATTAAGCAACCCTGTTTAGAACGAATCTCTCCAGAGGGGTTGCTTGTACACTGTTGCGCGTGACAGAGACAAATATGCATGTCGGCTATGGGAATCTCCTAATACTGACAGAATCTTAATTGATGTATCAAACAGGAAAATGAGAGGTTTCGAGTTTGCAGGGGTTCATAGGTAAATCGTTTGCTTTATTTTATGATTTTCCTGTAGGAAATGTTCAGGAAAAGAGTGTATTATGTCAACACATGCGAAGATACCAATGCAAAAGTGTGGCAGGAGAGCGACAATGTCACAGTTGTGCAGGTGATATTTCCGATTTTATGAGAAAAAAAACAGTACAAGTATCAATTGAAGCTTCCGTTTTCTCGTTTTCTAAGAATGCATGTACATGATTCTTCCAAATTCGTTTACTTCTTTGATGCAACATACATATACGTATTGAATATTGAAACAATTCAGGAAATCAAATGTCTTGAAAGGTACGAAATTTATTTTCAAATTCGAGAATAAATTGCAGTGGTGGAAATATCACTCATATCATTGGCATCGTTAATGGGGTTATTTATGTACGTGTTAAGCATCAAAATACATACTATATTATGACTGCACAGCTTCCCGATGGATACGTAAGAATTAAAATTAATTAAAAATAAATATTCTGTGTTTACTTGAATACCGCGATAAATAACAAACAAAACAGTAGTGTATGCCTTATCACAATCGAAGTGTTTTCAGTTCGACAATACATGTGAGCATAAAATTGAAATAAAGGATGCTGAGACCAGTTTGAAGGTTAGTCGTTAGTTCGCGTTCAGTTGGTGTGGTGTTTATGTGTGTTGGTGCTGTATGCAATGTTATGAATTGAGTACAAATTTAACTTAATATTATCATTTGCATTTCAGTTGCCGACAGATTCTTCATTAGCCCCAGACACTTTCGACGAGCTCGTCGATCAGTGTTGTTGTGCCATTTGCACCGAAATGTTCGGTGCGTGATGACAGAACAAAAGAACAAATCTAGATATTCCTTCACTAGTGGCAACTTTCAGTACCGCAATTGTGAGTTACTTCAGATTCGGTCAAGTTCATTCCTCGGGTGCTCGATTGCGGCCACACCTTCTGCGAGCAGTGTATCGTAAAGGATAAGCACTTCATGTGCAACGTGTACGTTTTGTAGCAGTACTGCCTTTGTTCTGGCATTTTAGGGAGTACCATCATCACGATGGTAAACTTGTACATAATTCGAAACTTGAATTTCACAGGATCGAATGCCCGAATTGTTCCTATGTAACAAATCTGGTTGATGGGAAGCCACTTCCGAAGAACTTCTTAGCAATAAGTCAGTCGATGTGTTATTTTTCTCAACTTATCCATCACGAAGATTACACTTTGATTTCACCTTCAAGGTATGTCCGAACAGATGATGACATCAAACAAAAATGCGAAAAGTCCATGTAAAGAATGCAATAAGGTGAGGCTGCTTTGCTCTTACTTGTAATCCCCCTGTCTACAAATATATTCAGAAGTTCTCTTCATTGTCACTCTGTATATGTATCAAAGAAGATTGTGATATGGTGAATACACTAATTGTCGATCAACATATAAATGTTGATAATGCAATCCATTATGTCTCAGTTCAACCAGCTGCTTTGTCTCAATTGTTCTCTGGATGGTGGACATGGTGGCCATGCCGTCAAGTACGATGAAAAGATCAAACAGGTAAATTAATTTTATATATATTAAAGATCGGAAGCGGTAAAACTGTCAATTATAATTCACTGAATCCAATATCGGAAATGTGATAGGATGATAAATATAAAATTACAGATTCGCACAGCGTTACGTTTGGAGTTGGACAACTCGTTTTCACTCTTAACCAGCATTAAAACGGCATTGGTGGCTAAGATAACTCTGCTCGATAAAACTTCGAACGCAGTGAGGAAAGTAAGTTCCTAAAAGTTTAAATTGAATTTTTAAACTATCTGCAATGTTCGTAAGCTTTTATCAAACATAACATTTTACCATTTCTCTTATTTTATGAAAAAATCCTGCTGATTGATACAGATTCAAATTCTTCCAGAAACTTTCCGATCTCAATATTCCTTCTCATCTCGTTGGACAGATTGAGTCGGTTTCCTCAGATCAGGTATTCCCAAGATCAATTATATAAGATCATAGTCGAATAATATATATCCAGGAAGCACTAGAATACAAGGAGATCGTGAAAGACCTTGAGAAAATTATCACGGAGAAATGCGAAGCTCTCACGGAGTCTTTTAATCTAGCTCTGAATGCACCAGAAGCCAGTTTTCAATAGTTCCAGAATTAAAACTTTACGATAATATTCATTTTAGTTGCGCGATTTCCTCGAATACGACGATGGTGCTGGCGACGAGTGATGCACCGAAATATTAAACCATAACATCATCATACTAATGATTGACTGATATCAGCTGTTTCTATCGTTTTACAACATTTATAAATGAATGCAACATTCACCAACATATTTTCTCCATTAATAATCGATAAAGGAAGTGGACATAATTAGTTGTATCGTTCTTACTACACACGATAATTAAAAGATGGTCTATTTGACAATTTTTGAGCAGATAAAGAACCATATTTTGGGTAAGAAAATACGCGATTCTCAAAAAAGTTGGCATATAGAATGCGTAATTTTGGAAGTCACAAGCAGCTTCTACTGTTTTTTTTAACTCGTCGACATCCCAGAATCTCATGACATGCATGTACTCCAATAAACTACCCTGTTATAATTATCTTAATGGTACTGAAAAAGGTGAGGCTCCTAGTGCCGAAGAAGCCTCAATTTTTTCAGTATGCTCGTTTCATAATTTGCAAAATATATTTATGCTTGAATGTAACCAGTTTGGAGTTTTATGATCACTTGACTGATTCAGATATACTTATTGTCTTTTCACGACTTCTGCTCCACAGGAATCGAGACTTGCTCATTCTTCTTGTCGCTTCTGAAACGACACTTTACAAGATTTGGCAAATAACTTGCAGTAAAAAACAAAAGTTTACCTTTTCGACTTTTTCGATTTATCTTGTACTTTGTTTTTGTCCGTCTTGTCACTCGAATTGCTCTTGGTATCGTCGTTTTTATCCACTGCAGGACGACGTTTGGGCAGGAAGATTTTCTGCAGAAATATTTTTTTGGTTGTTTATTTGCTTTCAAATGGTGCAAGCTAAGTACAAGGTGGTAATTTTGCAAACACAACTCAAAAAAAGTGCTCACCACAAGAACGACGGCGATGATAATTAGCACGACGACTCCTGCGATCGAGACACAAACGACCGTTGTTGTGATAGTGGGATCAGACTGAAATAAATGAAAATCGAGGAAACTTAAGAGACCCTCCACGAGAGAACGTAAGAACTATGCAGGGGTCCACGGATGGCTAAAAATTCGATAATTCTCAAACTTTTTTTCTGAAGTGTAGGCCCCGAGTGCTAGTAAGGCTGGGGGTCGATTTTAAAAATGTTTCAGGTACCTCCCATTTTTGGGGTCGAAAAAGTCGATATCTCAGAATGACATGAAATATAGATTTTCAGGTGTATTTTCACTCGTAGAAACCGAATTTTGACATCGGCATGCTAAAAAATTCGAAATAAAAAAGTTTAGGTCAAAAAACGCATTTATTGACCATTTTTTTGCGATTTTCATAAATTTATAAATTCCTGCGCAGATTTTCAATACGATTTTTAGAATCTACTCATGAAAATATATTTCCCATAAGAAAATCAGATTTTTAAAAATGATGATTTTTGAGATATGACGCCCCAAATCTCGAGTTTGGGGGCAAATTGTCAAATATGCTTCCATGTAGAATGCTTAATTTTTACCCCCGTCTTCTCAAATAGCTTAAAAAGGGGAATGAATGACTAGTAGTATCATTTCCATCATTCCTGATGAAAATAAGACTGATAAAAATGGAATTTTGAAAACCCCCAAAATTGGAATTTCGAAAATATCCAAAAAGTTGAAAAATCGTAACAACGCTAAAACATTTTTCTGAGTGTTCTCTTATGAAAATTCGGTTTCTACGAGTGAAAATATACTAGAAAACATCTTTTGCCCACGTTATTGAGAAGTCGATATTTTTGGTATCGACTGAGCCCGAAAAAAATTTATATTTTACATTTTGTGTTTGTTATGCTCTGATGACGAGGAAATATAATGTTTATGGCCAATTTAGACATTCTGAAGTGTTTTCGGCCAATTAGAGACGTAGGTGATAAAAATTAATCATTCTACATGCAAGCATATTTGACAATTTGCCCCCAAAATCGAGCTTTGGGGCGTCATATCTCAAAAATCATCATTTTTAAAAATCTGATTTTATTAGGGGATATACTTTTTCATGAGTAGATTCTAAAAATCGTATTGAAAATCTGCGCACGAATTTATACATTTATGAAAATCGCAAAAAAATGGTCAAAAAAAAGCGTTTTTTGACCAAAACTTTTTTATTTCGCATTTTTTAGCATTCCGATTTCAAAATTCGGTTTCTGCGAGTAAAAATACATCTGAAAATCTATATGTCATGTCATTCTGAGATATCGACTTTTTCGACACAAAAAATGGGAGGTAGCTGGAACATTTTTAAAATCGACCCCCAGCCTTACTTATTGCGGCCGTCAATCAGCACTCGGGGCATACACTTCAGAAAAAAAGTTTGGGAATTATTGAATTTTTAGCCATCCGTGGACCTGTTACGTTCTCTGGTGGAGGGTCTCTTAAAGGGACCTGGCACTCTTAGAACATTGCCGCCCATATGAAATGTATCACCTTTCCGTTCATCTTTGTCAAAAAATTAAAAAATAAAAATCAATAATTAAGCTAAGAATGAATATCAAAGTTCAAGACCGGAGCCGGAATTAATACTCGGGTTGAAAAGGTATTAATTCCGGCTCCGGTCTTGAAGTTTTATTTTCACGGGCTAAGAGTCTCGGCTTACTGTGCTTTTTGTCTTATAGATCTTTTATATTTTTTTGTAATTTTACTTATTTCCATTTTTGTTTGATTATGCTCGCCGAGACCCAATTCAGCATGGCTAGCGTTAGGAAGAGACGTTGCTTCCTCTGTGGGGAGGAGGCGGAGAGTACAAGGAACTTCCCTCATCGGTCGAGACCTCTGCTTCAAAGGGAGTGGCTGCTCAGACAGGGGCTAGATGAACAGGGAACAGCTCGTCTAAGGGATAGACACTCTTCGGTGAAAGAGCCTAGATGGTGTTTGCGCCACTTCGACTCCCCCTCCGATGAACTACCCAAGGACGTGAGTTCTATAAATTGTTTTACTAAAATGAACCTCTTCTGCCCGCGTGACGAATACACCTGCCCATTGCTTCAGCGCCGAAGTGTCGTTGTCCGCCCTGTTTGCATCCCTACTGTCCCCCTACGCACGACTAGACCAGCGGATCTCGTTCCGCCATCCCAATTCGCTGCCACACAACCAGTTTACCATCAACCCCCACGAAGACAAGTGAGTTCGGCTGCAGCCTAACGATATCTGAATGAACATCAATGGGAGATTTATATCTACGATAAACTGCAGTAAAACTATAAGGCACACAACATCAAACTATTGATCGATCTTGACACAGTAGAATCATCGACCTACAATCCTCAATTAGACATACTAAATCGACTGATCATGGAGCACATGCCCGTTCCAGGCAGGACCAGGTTCGGTTCGTCGCTCCCGATCACTTTCTCCAATCGCTTCGCATACAGATGTAAGTGGAAAGTATATTATTCAGAACTCAAAGAATACATAATCAATGATTTTACATAAATGTCATCATGAAAATTTTGAACAATAAACTTTACATAAATGTAATCATGAAAATTTTGAACAATAAATATCGGGACAACTAAGCATGCAATAATGATACGAAACAATTGATGAAATCTAAAAAAAACAAAAGGTTCCTCGATGGCGCCTCCCCCCTCCCGACTCCGACGACGATCCAGACGACGTCGGTTCCTGGAATCAAATGGATGAGGTCATACCAAAGAGGTTCAAAAGTGATCGCTCTACTGCAACAATGGCTACTATCCAGTCACAGGTGAGTCATTTCGGGGTAATTTTGCCAGTTACTAGTTGTAGCACTCGGAGTACCGGTACTCTCAAGATTCTAACCAAGGGGAAGAGGATGAGGAAATGGAGGAGGAAGAAGAGATTGTGAAAGAGTTGGGCCGATATGCCGTGATAGAAGATGCTTGCCTGAAGCGGCTGCTAAAGCGGTGTGAAGAGTGTGGGGAGGTACTCGACCAGAGTCTGATCGATATGAGGAGAGAGGGAAGTGCATGGATTGTCACCTATCACTGTCTGAACCACAAATGCAATGCCGTTGTGACCATTGAGCCCAACAGAAAGTGGGAAAAGGGAGAGGACAAGTATTCTCGTTCAATCATTCTCTCGCCATTGCTGCATTTATAACTGGAACCCCTACTCCGGTAAGAAGCAGTATCTGTGGCTAGGAGGTTTCCTGTTTTACAGAGGTTGTGTGACCTTGGATTTCTTCTCAAACTCGATTTGCCATCTGACCGCATTATGCGCAAGACAGTTCGTGAAATTGGGAGCGTATCTATCGAACGAGTATACGATTCCTGGCAAGAAATGGCAAGAGAAATCGCGGTTGATGCATCTTTGGTATCCTCATGTATTTTTGAAAATCTATGATATTTCTATAATAGGGTAATGGACTAGAAGTATCTATCGATGGACAGTTTGATGCTCCCGGCCACACGGCAACTAACAATAAAAACACGGTCATCGATTGCCATACGAAACTTGCAATCGCGTCGGCCGTATTACACAAGGGATTACCAGGAATAGGTACAATTGCCGCACTAAAACGAATAATCTGCAATCTCAGACGGAGTTTCCTGTCGTATGGAATCAGTGGGCACCCACCAAGCGCTTGTCGAATTAATCGATAACGGCATAGAAATAAGGTGATGACGTTTATAAATAATAAAGCCATTCATCCACGTATTCTAGACGGAGAGTAGGTGATCAGAATATGATGGTTAACAAGATATTGCGCGAGGATCCAAAGACAGCGAATATAGAGATGACGCTAGACTGGTGGCACGTTCAGAAGTCCCTGAGAAAGGAATGGTGGCAGGTCGGGTGTACACGAAAATCTAATAAATTTCGTAATCATACACTATTCAAGATGGTGAAAGCAAATCCCGCCCTCGCACCCTTCTACCGAATGTTTTTCAACCACCTGTTCCATGTGCACAAGACATATCCCAAGAAAGAAGATCGCCCTCGCGCCCTCGAAGTTGTTCAGTCGTTTGTTATGCATATCCTGGGCAAACACAAGTGGGCTAAGGTGATACTAATGCAGTAGAGTGTCATCGGTAGGTTATGTTTATAGAGTGATGAGTTCAAATTGATCACGAAGTGCGAACATGGGAAACTGAAGAGGATGAAAAGGGGAGAAAAGCGACTGACATTGAAGGTTTGAATAGGGGAAAGCTAAACTATTTCGAGCGTGTCACTAATTGTAGGCTGGCAGCAAAGAATTAGAAACGGTTAGAGAGATGCTGTTCGCCCCCAAGTTTGTAAAGGCTTTCCTCTCTGCTGCCTCGCTCATCGACACTTCAATCAATGAATCTTTTCACTCGCTCAGTCTTATGTATTCGCCGAAAAGATTCGCTTGGTCAGTGAATGATCGAAAGGAAATAATATTCGATTGCAGCGCTCCCCACTATTACTCGTTGAAGACCAAAGTGTCCATTCTTCACTATAATAGTCTCGCTTTTGATGACATATTAGGGACGAGAGGAGAGATTGGAAATGCGCTCGTTTCTAGGAAGGGAAGATTAGTAGCAGCGATTAAGAGAAAGAGAGGAAAAGGCACCCATTGTTGGAGGGATGAGGTAAGAAAGACTGTTTTCGGAATTATATGTATGAGCAATTACAGATTATGGAAGAAAGTCTACGCGTGAGAGACGAGTTGAGCGAGCAACGGGTGATGCGAAGAATGGGTGTTCCCCGAGATGATGTCTACGATGAGCTCATTAGTTGGTGGGAGGAGAAGGAGAAGGCTCAGCTGGAGTCGGGTTATGAGGATTATGAGAAAGAGGGTTTCGATTTCGGGGACTCTAGTGAGGAAGAGATGGGACCTCAGGAGAATGCGGGAGAGGACAAATCCCAAGAATTCTAGTACTTGTGATTCTCGCTTATATGTTGATAAAAAATACAAAGCAATCATCCATCGGACACCTAATTTTAGAAATTGTCAAGGGATATTGAGAGGAAAGGATACGTGTTTTCATATAAGCGAAAGTAACCCACTCTCGGGGTAGATCTCCTCGAGGGTGGTGGTCTTCCTGTCCTTGACGAGACGTCCGAGCTTGCTCGCGGGCATCCGTTCCTTGTCTCTTTCCTTTCCTCTGCATCCACAGCTGCAAAATGAATAAGAATATTTTTACATGGCACATTGAGATAAACAATATTTACGTGATCGGGTACCACGTGGTACGGTCCCGGCATCATGTGATTGATTCCTGGTACCACGTGATATGTTCCCAGTACCTCGTGGTACCGTCCCGGGGCGGTCGGGTTCCGAAATGGTACCGTGAGATACGGACCTGGTACCGACTTGGTCACACATGATACTTATCAAGGACTGATATGCTAGAGACATGAAGCCGAGTCCCCACTCACGGATGGCGGTGGCCCCAGTCCGACGTGACCGTTGTAGTCTCCGATAGCGGCGAAGGCCTTGAAGCGGGTTCGCTGTCCGGCTCTGTAATGAACATATTTACATAAAAATAGACTATGTCGGCAATGCTCGAAGTAAACAAGTACAACAAACGACCTTGTACACATACTTCCTATGTCAACGATTTGTCGGCCCAGGTGAGGAAAGTTTTTTTGGGGAAGTGTGTCTAAGCCTAGCCTTTCCCTATGAGGCCATTTTTCTCTCCTAAAAAGCCAAACTCAATTCCACGATATAATCAAACATGTTGTCAGTATAAAGTCAAAGCGTATTATCCTATCGATTTTATGTTTATGCCACCTTAGCAAGTTTTAGAACGAAAATGAAACATAGAAAAAACATGAAAAATCATGTGGTATTTTTTCTTCAAATCAAGTAGGTAGGTGTCAATTTCGATATTTTTCATGCTATGTTACGCACAGCACCATTTTCGAACCGCAAAAATACGGAGAACATTTTAGTAAAGTCGAAAACCATAAGGACGCTGAATCCAAAAAAAACGATAATCGGAAAAATGTTTTCGAGCTGTAACATTTTTTAACTTGAAAATTTAAATTCTATAAATAAATATAAATATTAATGGCATAGTAAAGGTAATAAATAACCTATTAGTGAGCTATGAACGCAACTTTGCAAGGTGTAAAATGAAAACACATGAATGCACTACGCTGCGATTGACATCCGAAGATATATTCCCGTCAAAGAATAAAATGGAGCCCGCTTATCCTCAATCTCTACCAAACTAAATAACTTATGCAAGATTCGGGGGCAATACATGCTATGGTATACTTAGAAATTAGAATATGGAACGTAATTATAATAAATAAACGTAAACTAGCCTTTGTTGAAGCAGATCTTCTTGAGACGCTCGAATTCCTCACGCCACTTGTTGTCCATTCCGGTGGAGAGAACCTAAAGCATATCCATGGTAACCTCTACAGGAACAACATGTTTTGCAATCGCCAAATGTGAAGATATAAACAAATGAAATATGGTTCTAAGAATATTACACACCTGGGCAGTCTTTCCACCCTTGTAGTCTTTCTTTATGTTGAGGAACCAGTCGGGGATCTTGTACTGGGTAGGGTTCAGCATGGCGGTGGTGATCTTCTCGATCTCCTCATCGGAGCTCTTCAGCTCGTCCGGTCAAGTCCCTGAAAAACAGCAGTACATAGCAACCAGCGTTATCACGAACTTGATTAGCCTGACCCTGACTCTAAGCATTCTAATCATGTAAATAAGTACTCGAACAAACAGAGTCTAATGTGAAGTTCAGGGACCAATAACCGAAATTAAATAGGAGCAAACCTTGACGGGCGCCAGAGCGAAGGGGTCATCTTGTTTCCATCGGTGTTGCTGTTCATCACGCGATGAATGTGCTGGAACTTCTCGGGCATGATGAGGGACGACATGGCTGTCGTGCCTTAACTGAAATGGCTCGAGTTAAAGCGAATTCTCACGTAAAAGAGCGAAAACTGAATAAAACATTGGCGTCAGAGGGATGTTGTGTATTCCCTAGTGTGGTACAGAGAGGGGCCGCAGCGTATAAGTGACTAGTTTATACAGAGACGAAAAATAGACATGGAAAGACCGAGCGACTAGATTGCTCGAGAGCTAAAATAGCAATTTACGAGGGGAGAGAAGGATGCACTTCGCGAGAACGCGCGGGAGAATGAGAGTGCGAGAGAACGAGCGGGCGCACGTGCATTCTAGTCAACAACTTGCACATGGAGCGTAAACAACTGGGGGAATGAGTAAACATGCGACATGTGAGTGTCTGTGTACCGGAATAAGGGTAAATCGATATTAGCATGATCCCTATACAACACGGGCATTAATTGAAGCCAAATAGTATGTATGCCGTTAATTAAGGTGTTTACCGGTCTCGGTAAAAGAAGAACGGAAATAATGCACGAAATACGAGTGAAAAACAGGAAAACATCAGCCAAATACGGGCAAACTTGACGCAGAGTCGAGGGCACAGTCGCGTCCTCCCAACCCTGACTGCCGATCAGCGGGTCAGCATGGCCGGATCCAAGCAGCCAACTGACCCGAGCATAACTATGTTTATCGTAATCGGGGCGAACACGCGGAACAATTAATTCGAACCGTATTTTTAAAATCACGAATTAAATTTAATTATTTTTTAAAATTTTTTTTATTATTTTTAGTGATGTTTTTGGATCATTCTACGCGCACAGGGATAATATGGTTTTACGTTTCCAGGTCCCTTTAATGGAATAATAGGATGATATTTAACCGACCTGTGAATCGGCATCAGCGTCCTTGCCTGGAAAAAAAACAAATTTAGTAAAATTATTTTCGAAAATATCTCATACCTCTAAGTGCAGCAGCGAACACTCCCACCTCGGTGCCTTTGTACTTCCACACCTTAATTTTGGAATATTTTCGATTTTTGTAACTGTAAAATGCTTAATCTGTCTTTCTTATCGCATTCGAGTTTGCCCTTGACATCACCCAGTTTCTCGGTGTGAAATCCGGTTGAGGTAACGCTCTGGAATGAAAAATGATCATTAACTGAAACATAATTCTATACGATTAATGATAAAGGATAAGTACCCTCGCATAGCACTTGTCCAGCGTCGAGCTGATCTCCAATTCGACGTCCATAGCCTAAAATATATTTTTGTGTAACTTAAATTAGCTAAACTCCGTTAGTCGACTGACAAACCAGTCGACTATTTTATCGTTCAACTATCAAATAATGCGATTTGCCAGCCGACTGTTCTGCTCGTTTTGATAAATCACTATTTGATATTGGGTGAGAGCGATCATTCCAGTTCGAAATTGAACAAAAAATGGATAGCCTACTGACGACGTGTTAAATCAAAAGAGGATTCGACCAAAGTGCATGTGGTTGACCCAATCGACTGCCAATTTCAACAATCATTAGACGGTCTCTACTAAATCACCGAATGGCTGCAATCCTCGCATATCGTACGTGATGGAAATTTAGGAACGAAAACCGTACAATTTCCAAAAATATCAATAATATCATGTTTCGTGGATTATGGTGAATTTTCAATTTTATTACTTTTGCTTTTTTGCTTTCTTTTTTCGTATGCGTTTTCATAAAACGGATGGAATTTTACACGAAAATATGCCTAGAAATGCAATAAAATCATGTGAAAAAACATGTAATATTGACTAAATGGCCATAACCGGGTTTTAGCACTATTTCGTCAATATTTCATGATTTTTTACTAGCTTTTATTGCATTTCTAGCCATATTTCCGTGTAAAATCCCACCCGTTTTATGAAAACGCACATAAAAAATAATGCAAAAAAGCAAAAGTAATAAAATTGAAAATTCACCATAATCCCCGAAACATGATATTTTTGGAAATTGCACGGTTTTCGTTCCTAAATTCCCATCACGTACGATACACGTACGATAGTCCAATCGTGCTCGGGTCTGGACAAACGTCGCATGCTGGAAATATTTTTTAAATTTTAAATTTTTTTAAAAAAATAAAGACTTTTCTAGTAGACAAGAAATTCAATTTCGCACATCCTAAATCTAAAATACTATCTTGTGAAAATCGAATATTTTTGTGTATTTCCACAAAAACATTTTTTAATAAATGTCATCGACGTTGTAAGTAAGCTTTTTCATTATATTCATGTCAATCGCAGACGTTATGCCAACAACACTGCACATTATTTTGATATTTTGTTACATACCACGCCTCTTATGAAAGAATCGAGCTGAATTTGCATTCATGGGAATGGAGGAAAATCTTGAATTGAGTTATAACCGGTTTCGGCCATCCTAAGGCATACCTGAGTGACCCCCAAAGTCTTTTTGTGCAGACTTCACTGTGGAGCTTCCTACACCGGGTCGCAATTCGGCATCACTCACTTCAAGGGCCGATTTCTCGAATACGTAGATAGATGATGGATTGGTGATAGATTGAGCAAAAGTGACCTCTGAGTGACACCGACTCATTTTTTGAGCTCTATCGATCTATCGAAACATAGCACGAGATACTCATTCCTCGCACACCGCGCGTTTTTTTGGGAATGAGGGAAGAGTGAGAACAATGGAGGGAGTGAGGGACAATGTTATAATTTCACTCTGAACTCTCAAAAAAACGCGGTGTGGTGAGGAATTAGTGCTTTCAAATTATTGAAAAGCGTAAAAAGGGCGAAAGTCTCACCACCGTGTCCGTATTTTGTTGGCAAACCACTCATTTGAAAGCGCTCGCTGAGCTGCATTCACTTAGAAAATTTGAGCTGCTTCTGCACCTACATTTTTGAGGAAATTTACCTACAACGTGCTGTCATTCAAAATCGGATTCAGAGAAAATGGTTTGTATAGATCTATAGAACTCAAAAAATGAGTCGGGGTCACTCACAATCAGAGGTCACTTTTGCTCAATCTATCACCGTATTCGAGAAATGGACCCTTGAAGTGAGTGATGCCGAATTGCGACCCGGTGTAGGAAGCTCCAAAATGAAGTCTGTACAAAAAGACTGTGGGGGTCACTCAGGCATGCCTTAGGATGGCCAAAATCGATAAGAACCAATTTCAACATTCCCACTCTCAGCTCGATTCTCTCATGAGAGGCGCGATATATCCATAGGATAGTAGATGCACATGTACGAAAGGCAAGACCTCTTTTTTTGTATGTGTTGTGGGAAAATCACCAATTGTTTTGTATGTGATAGCTGAAATAATGTTTGCACAGCCTTACGGAATTGTTTGCCTGCAATCATGAAAATATGGTCTGATAGTATCGAAAGTCAGGTTTTTTGTCTGCATGAGACTCTTCTGAGAATACAAACATCAAACACTTCCTGAATTTATCCACTGGCCTCGATTTCCCAGCAACCATAATGGCATTCATACTCTTCGCTCTCTCCTTCTCACTTTGGTCATGTAAACAGTGAGGGATCGGGAATTTCGAGCATATTATAACATCCACTTCTCACATTCAAACTAAATAACACTGAGCATCTAACTATGTGACAGACCTATCGCCTACAGCAAGGATGAGGGCATATTCCCACAATAATGACATTCACACTAGATACGGACACAGAAGTATGAGACTCATTCTCACAGTCATTTCATCAACTGTACGGGAAAAGGCATTTACTCTCATAATTGCTTTTTTTTCAATACGCTATTCATTGTCCCCATTTTTAGTTAGATGCATTATTTTACTTATCACACCTCCTTTTATTCCTTCAATCTTGCAAGGCTGATTGTCGGTGAAATATAACACCCTTATATTTTCGTGTTCAATGTTATAAAGCGTTGACTCAAATTTGACATCACAGACGTATTGAATTATTTATTATGCTGACTACGGGCATAGGAAAATAGCTTGGGGGGGGGGGGGGTGGAATAGCATGAACTTAAGTATGGGAACCTGGTCCCAACAGAGGCTACATAGGTCCCAAATGATATGTCATTTGGTCGCCCGGTCCCATTACAGGGTACCTAGGTCACAAATACGAGACTAATATGCGATATGTCTTGATATCGGTTTATCATACCTGTGTTGCAAAATTAGTCATTCTTTAGTACCTGGGCAGCCTGTTACGTGACCCGGGTACTAAATACATTGTTTTCCGGGACCGGGTCCGAGCTTGGGACTACAATTGAAATAGTACCGAAGTTATGATTCGGTAAAATGTTGAACGTACCTTTTGGGTGTCCTCAATAGGGATAAATTGCTAAACTTTTTGTGCCCGCTATCTCTTGACACCCGCGTCATTATTCATTTGATTATCTGACGCGTTATCTCAATATATATACACACTATCTCTGCAGTTTTCTTTGCCTTTTCCTTTTCCTACCAACTCCCATTTTCTTGCATTGATTTTTGCGAACTGTCTTTCAAATATTTTGGCCCATTAAGCTGTATGTATTAGGTTGGTGCAAAGCAAAAGTTTCGCTTCAAAATTTATTCGGGAGTCTATACCTTGCATCGGTCAAGAGCAATCCTGCTATGGTTTTTTTATTATATCAATCGATGTATACTTTACATATTTCCTCTTATAATTAAGATTCACTGTTCCTCTCTGAGCCAAATTTCACAAAGTGCTAATCCCGAAATTTGATCGACGAATTCGGTATTTCAATCCTCAGAATTTTTCCGCGAGATTAAGAAACTGCCACTTCAAGTGTTCAGTGGAACCATCAACCGCTATTTATTAGTTTTTCAAAAGATCTAAAGTTGGATCCTTTTCAATTAAATTTTGTGATAGTTTTTGTCGAATACCCAAAAAATGGAAATTTTGCAAATTTTCGGATTGCATTAATTTTCCTACGGTCGACGTTCGATATATTCGATATAAAACAATGAGTGTGGTACACCAATACTACGCCAAATAATGCCGGAGTAGTTTTTGGAACACGTATCGTGTTACCGAGAAAACTTGAAAAATGCCTTGAGGCGAAACTTTTGCACCAACCTAATATGAACCTTACGTGATGGCCTTTTATAATTATATATGTTCCTACATCACAGATATGCCTATTGACCCAATAGAAGGCATTATCGAGAAGGCTGTCCATCTTCTATTTTTAGTGGAGGATGATAGCGACAGTGAGCCTGAGGTTAGACAAAAATATTCAGTCAACGCTGAAATGTTAACTTCAGAAAATTAAAAACGCCTCTAACCTTTTCAACATGGAGTATAATAGGAATTTCAAAAATGAAAGGTGATCGTTGGATACTAATTTCGATCATTGTTGTGTGCAAATTCAATCATTTTTCAAATCGTGAAATTCTGACGAGTTTGTGTGAATCGCTTGGGACTGCGTTGGAGTGGATGTATATGAATATGAAAACAGTCGACAGATTGCAAATCCTGTTAAAGAGGTTAATCACAAATGAAGTTATTTAGGAACTGTATTTGGGAATTTGCGATAGTCTTTGCGTTTTCTCACAATTTCGAAAAATAATTATATATTTTAAAAATTAGGTTTACAACAAATACAATATTACCAGGAACCCAAAGGAAGTAACGACGCTCTGATTATCGTATCTCCCAATGCAAAAGGAGATTTGAAGGAAAAGGTAACATTAGCGTGATTTTGGTCCTTGTCAATTAGTTGTAATGTGGATTTTTTTGTTTTCGCTTCGAAAACGAAAGGAAAAGGGAACAATACAAATACAAATATTTTACAGCCTTCACGAAAAGGTAATGGATATGAAGGAGATTATGATTTTGATGCCAATGAGGAATCAATTGCCGATGAAGATTCTTGCGAAGAGAAAGAAGCTGAGTCAGACGAGGAATGCGATGATGGAGATGAGAATGCGTCAAGCATATCCAATCACAATCAAAAGACGACGACAAATCGAACAGAATGTCTATCGAAGAGAATCGAATGCAACATTTGCTCAAGGACATATTCAACGAAGGGAAATTTGACAGTGCACATGAAAAGCCACTTACGTGAGTTATATTTTCACTCTCTAATGATAATATCTCGATTGAGTTATGCGTTATAGGAGAAAAATGATGAGCAAGAAACAGGCGATAAGTTTAAAGTATCTGAAGGGGATGTTCCTATCCGACCAAGCGAGAGAGTACGCTCTCTCATGCCACAGGGTTCGAGATCTCGGGTATCGGAATCGAACCGACAACCCTACTATTCACACTGTTTGTGTTGCCAATAAGTTATATTTTCATCCAGCAGTTTTTGTATAACTTACTCGAATGGCTCTTCATATATAATGAGGCAAAAGAAGAACCAGACGTAAGCCATTCTTTGATTTGCATATTAGTGAGGCGTCTATCATGGCAAATGTACAAATTAAATGTCAACTCTAGAAACCACCTATAGTTCTTTCCGCAAATAAATAACACAATTTGTACAACCCTCAGTCTTCGTACATTTGGGAAAAACATGTTTTGTCATTTGTCTAGCGTAGTGATGAATTCCAATACTGATACTGTAATTCAATTTTCGATTTTTCTATAACACACAAATTTCAGGATCGTGGGTGGTGAAAACGAAGTGGGTGGTGAAAACGAAGATGACGGAGAAACATTTCGTTCGTCCTCAGATGAGGAATCAGATGAAGAAGATTCGGACGAAGAATCGAATGATGGAGATTTTAAATTAGAAAATACGAAGAAGAAGCGAAAGAACAAAGATTCAAAAGGAAAACAAGGTTTGCCAACACTTCATTTTACATCAGATGAGCACTCTATTTTTAACTCGTAGGAAGGAACGGTATTCTTCGGTGCGTAGTAAAAATGTATCCACATATATTTGGTATGTATGACTAATAATCTCCAGGTCTTGAGTAAGATATGTTCGCATGATTTATCTTAATTCAAGCGCATCTTTCAGAGAATAATGGAACGATGTTTGAGTGCGACAAATGTGACGTGAAATATCGCCATAAATTTCGACAGGCACAAGCTCATTCACCTGTGTAAGTTATTATCAAATTGTTTTTTTTCCTTGTAGAGTTAGGATGATTTTATGATTACTTCACAGCCGCTAACGACCCCCGCAAAAGAGCTCATAAATGTAATATCTGCGACAAAACTTACACGACAAGAAGTCAACTGAACGTTCATATGGTTGTTCACGAAGGTAAATTTGCAAAATCCCCAGTAATCTATTCCAATCTACTTTTTAGAAGACGAAGAAAAGAGATGGCGATTTAAATGTAAAATCTGTGGAAAGAAATTCTCATACGCTAATAGTCTTGCAAAACATGAGATTATTCACCTAGGCATGTTTTCCCATTCGTTCATTTTTGAATTTATTTCGAATTCGCTTAAATTTTCAATGAATACGTCATGCATGCATTCTTTTCAAACAATATTAACAATATTACTAATCCTTCATTCAAGATGAAAACGACCCGAAGCAACTAGAAGTTAAGAAACCATTCAAGTGTGACCAATGTGAAGGACGATTCACCACTGGGCGAAATCTCAGACTGCATTATAATACTCACATTGGTTTGTTTGCAGAGCCTTTGTTTGTATCCGAAATTTGATTTGATAGTTGCTATCGGACATTTAGAGATTCGAGTATGAGAGGGGGGAAGAAGGGGAATTCTCTCGTTTCGATCTGAGACAGGGCAAAAACTCATCTTGTGATAACCGCATGATGTAATTAATCATGATTTATTGATTGATAGATTGATATCTGAAAGAAATTAGAAGATTTTAAGCCGAAAGCGATCCTCGGAAGCGTCCGTATTCTTGCGAAGTGTGCAAGAAGAAGTACACTACCTCACAGCACCTGTGAATCCACGTTAAGAGCCATTCGAGTGAGTTATTCGCCAAAGTATACAAGAAATATTGATTCCAGATGTCGAGCTCCCTTTCAAGTGCGAACATTGTGGAAAGAAATTCCCGCGTAAAACAAATCTAAGAAGACACGAGAATATTCATTTCGGTGAGTTTTTTAAACAAAAATAATAAAATAAGATGTAATATTTCATTGATTTATTACTATCAAGATAACACTGATCCACGTAAGCAGAAATATGAATGCATCATATGCTGGAAAATCTGCAATGGTGCCACAAACCTCTCAAATCATATGAAGACGCATGAATGTAAGTGAACTGGAGGTGTCTTGTTGTTTCGGAACAATGACATTCATGTAGTTATATCCCGTAATGTCGGTCTCACCTCACTGCACCACCAAGCATAGTCGGCTCTTTACGACTGTAAAATCGCTTTACGTGGCTGCACTTACACCTTGTACCTTTTACCCTTTATCTCGTGATGTTAAGGCGAGGAAGAGAGACGCCCACATAAATGCGAGCAGTGTGGGAAAAGATTTAAATTATCTCATTCGCTAATTGTTCATACCAAAAATCAGCATTTTGGTTCGTTCTATTATATTTCAATTCATGAAAATGCACAATTTTCAGAAAAAGATGACCCTAATAAGAAATTCGAATATGAAATATGTGGAAAGAAAGTAAAATCTGGAAACATGTTCAAGATACATAAGCAGTCGCATTTAGGCAAGCGTTGAATTTGGTTTATGATTTTTCTTTTTGATCCCAGATGATTCCGATCCGAAGCAAGCAGAGATAAAGCGACCATTCAAATGTGGACAATGTGGAAAGCGGCTTAGATTCAAACGATCACTCGAACAGCATTCGCTTCAACACCTCAGCGAGTTATTTCAGTATTCATGAGCAAGAAGATTTGATTAAAATAATTTTATCAAACTTATTTACCAAAACTTTAAATGAAATATTAATATATTGAATTCAGATGATAAAGATCCGCGCAAGCGTCCATACTCGTGCGAAATTTGTGGCGAGAAGTTTTCTCAACTGGGAAATCTGGCGAAGCACAAATTATACCATTCAAGTATTACTCAAGTAAATTAAACTATTCCAAAACAATTTCATCGTTCAGACGACGAAACAGCTACAAATAGACCATTCAAATGTAATGAGTGCTGTGCATCTTTCAGCTCCGCCCGAACTCTATCAGCTCATTCGAATGTTCACTTAGGTAAAACTTAAATTATTTCATAATAAATTGGTTCTAAATTATTTCATAATGGAGCTAATTCTAAAATTGAGATGATGATATTCCCGAAGAGGAAAAACGTCCTTACAAATTCAAAGAATGCGGTCGAAGATTTTCTGAAAAACAAAACATGAAAAGGCACATGAGACAAGTGCATGGTAAGTGAAGCAGATTACGACTTTAAAAAAATAATATTTCAACAATTTTTTCATGAATTTCAGAGATTCAAGATCCGATAATGGCTGAGATCAAACCATTCAAATGTAAGGAGTGCGGTGCAGCATTCATCAATTCCCGATCGCTCAAAAGTCACTCGAAGATTCATTCAGGTCAGATTTTTTTTATTCTGACTACATTTAAATATACATTAATGTGGTTTGCAGGGTTCTCGGAATGAACATTGATGTCAAATAATTTCTATTTTAGGTCCTTCATCAACTCAAAAGCACGTCGATACAAAGAAGGAAACTGTAAGCAAAAGAAAACATCCAAGTAAAAAAATAAATTATAACGTTAAAATTGACCATTTGAGAGCCGTAAATCTGTTCTGAATAAACACAAGCCCAAGAAAGATGGATATATTGCTGACACTTCGGATGAGTCTGATTCAGAGGGCTCAATTGGAGAATGGTGGACAGACGAAGAATCGGAAGAGGAAGAAGACATTGATGATTCGGACGTTGACGAATCTCCCAAACAATTAAATATATCCGGCATAGAAGATCAGCACCATGATTGATTTATCATTTGTTGTGACTCGTTTTGTATTGAGTAAATATTATGCATAATCAAAAAACAGCTGTTTATCCTTTGTTTTAAATGTGCTGATAGCGAGATGTGCATTTTTTGGCAAAATAAGATTGATATTTATCACAGATTGGTACTTTCCTAACATAACAGTGCTGCCGCGAGCCCAGTCTCGAAATCGGGATGAAAAAAATCTTTACCTAGAAAGGGCGGCACCAAATATGACCATAATACACTGTTATTTTTACGCATTTTTTTACGTAATTTTCGACAATTTCTAAAACGTATTCGCACATATTTATTGTGTACTTTGTATCACATGAAGAGGTATGAGAAGGAAATAGGAGAAGACTGACTCGGTCATCTTGACGAGCTTCTCTTAAGAGACATTCCACGAGAAAACGTACCAACCTCCGGATGGCTTTTTTGCAACCCCCCTCAATATCTCGCTGGTGAAGTTCCCATACCGAGTGCTGATATTTGGCCCAATATGAAGGGCTCTGGTGCACTTTCCGAAAAATGCCAGACCTGGCCCAAAAAAAATCGAAATTTCAATTCAATTTTCTGAAAAGTACGATATTATAGGTTTTTCTGGAGTATTTTTTTATGTTTTTTTTAACGTCAATTTTCGATGAATTTTGGCCGTCCTGAAAATTTTTTAACGCTCTTTGCCAAAAATAACTTTATTTTCGGATTCGCCATGAAAAAGTACGTATAATATCCAATTTTTACGAAAATTCAGGAATGCGCTCGGAAGTTATGGTTTCCAGAAGATGGCGACTCTAGAGCAATCTCTCAGAGAAAAACCACCACACTTTCTCCAAATCATGCCGAATGAACTCTTTTGAACATCGAAACTTATTTATATGTCGAATCAAACAATTTGAGCTCATGATCATGCAATTTGAAGTCTTAATCTTGAAATTTGCATTTTTGGAAATTCCAAATTTCTCTGATTTCCCAAATATCGATATTTTTTCGTCATAATTACGTTTTCAATCGTCGGAAACGCCTCATATTAAGTATTATGTATTTCTTAAGCATATTCACATCGTTTTTGTACATATACCACTTAATTTAACACTCTCATGATTTGAAAATTTCGATCCATTTTGAAAACAATGAAAAACTAAATTTCGCCAGATGGCTTCCAAACCAAACGCAAATGATTATATCCGTTATGTAAAGTAATTCTGAGCGAAAAATGATGTGGTTGACCTTCAAATAGCAATCTCAGAGTGTCCCAAAATCGCAAAATTTCGAAAATTTTGAAAAATATCGCATTTTCTCGAGTTTTCAAAACATGAAAGTGTTCAATTGAGATGGAGTATGTTCAAAAACGATGTGAATATGCATAAGAAATACATAATACTTAATATGAGGCGTTTCCGACGATTGAAAACGTAATTATGACGAAAAAATATCGATATTTGGGAAATCAGAGAAATTTGGAATTTCCAAAAGTGCAAATTTCAAGATTAAGACTTCAAATTGAATGATCATGAGCTCAAATTGTTTGATTCGATATATAAATAAGTTTCGATGTTCAAAAGAGTCCATTCGGCATGATTTGGAGAAAGTGTGGTGGTTTTTCTCTGAGAGATTGCTCTAGAGTCGCCATGTTCTGGAAACCATAACATCCGAGCGCATTCCTGAATTTTCGTAAAAATTGGATATTGTACGTAGTTTTTCATGGCCAATCCGAAAATAAAGTTATTTTTGGCAAAGAGCATTAAAAATTTTTCAGGACGGCCAAAGATCATCGAAAATTGACGTTTTCGACACTTTATCGGCATCTGATCGTATTTTAAGTATGTTTTTCGGTGTTTTCATAAAAAAATACTCCAGAAAAACCTATATTATCGTACTTTTCAAAAAATTGAAATTTTCGATTTTTTTGGGCCAGGTCTGGCATTTTTCGGAAAGTGCACTAGAGCCCTTCATATTGGGCCAAATATCAGCACTCGGTATGGGAACTTCACCAGCGAGATATTGAGGGGGGTTGCAAAAAAGCCATCCGTCGACCCCTCCCAAAAGGTGCGTTTTCTCGTGGAATGTCTCTTAAACAGCTCCCTGGAAAATCATCAAGTAGCCTATTCCACTTTTATTAATCCAAAAATATAATTAATTCACGATCGAATAATTTCGCTATTTAGCATTTTCTAATTGCAGAATTGAGAATGAACTTGATCTAAATACGTAATTACATCCATGGCTACTGCATTGACATTCCGTAAGTAGTCGTCCCTGCAGTAATGGGTTTCACAATATGCGAGGGGGGGGGGCGACTGCGAATTCGCAATTAGACTTCGAATTGTGAATTCTACTGGCTACTCGATGCATATGTCGGTAAATTAGACGAGAACAGCATACGAAAAAAACCCGTAAGCATGTCGGCAGCACGACAGATGGAGAAATAGAGATTGATGGAATCACATAATCACACGACGAATTCTTCCCAATAGACGACCATCACGCATTGACAACGCACACAACACGTCATCAACCCCATTCCGGGATTGATACTCGTTGGAGTTGCAGACATATCGTCAGGCATCAACGTGTAGTGCTCATCCTATTGAGACCTATTGAGACTGAACGTGTAGTGCTCATCTTCAAAGTTCCGATGCGGACCCATATCAGAAATCGACCGATTCTGCTTTAATTTTGTACATAAAGGGGACATTCGTAAGAAATAATATGTGCACCATGTTCAAAGAAAATATCAATTCACCCTGATGCCTGATGTTGAGCTGGATTCCTTTTCTTTCACACTACTGTAAGTAGAGCAGACAGTAGACTGCTTCTCTTCAGATCCAAAATTGGGCTCGGAACGCGCGATTTGCCGGTCTGCAGCAAATTTTGAATGATTCATAACTTGTTTTGATAAGGATTATTTATTATCATATTCATAAATATAGCCGAAGTGAGTTGAATCATTGTTCTTACAGAGCTTTTCCGGTTCGATCTCCGAACGGAGCTGATAGGGGAAATAGTAGATCGAAGCATCCACAGACTCTGTCTCGCAGTTGCAATTGCATTGCAATCGTGCACAAAGATCAGACGACAGAGTACCGATGGTCGAATTTTCCCTTATATTTGCGCGATACCGATTTTATTTCCGCCTCCGTTCCATTCTCACATTACATATTTATTGAGGTCTGTTACGATTCGCATTATTACTCCACCTAAAAATATACCAATAAATGATTATCTAATGGATCACAAAGTCACCGGCGTGTATGTGAAATTAACCATTGCATTTAATGTAAGAAAACATAAAGAAAGACGACAATAATCAAAAGGGTAATTGTATTGTAGTTTACTATGAAAGAGAAAATATGTTTGTCACACAATCTACATCAATCGTGATTTTCCGATCTCAACCTTCCTATGCTCATGTCCCCTCCTGTAAGTCCCTAATGGCCTGCTCTACCATGTCCAATGCCCCATTTGCATGTATTAGAATTTAGATTATTATGGAATTTTACCTACAGTTTTTGAATACCTAGCGTGTCGCTTCAAAGTATTGAATGCCACCTCAGATGAACAATTCAAATACGTTGATTCCTACGGAGATCACTGACGCATCTCTAGTTCGCGGCTACTTCATAATAGGAATATTATCTGTCATCTGCATCACATTCACCCTCTCGATTGTGCTCTCGAGAAACGGCAGCAGAACGTACAAATTGTTGACGGCGCAGAGTCTGGTAAGAATGCTATTCGTTGCTGGGTCAGCTAATACAATTTACTCTTTATGATTGGATGATTGGAAAATACACCAATTTCAGCACATAATTCACTATGATTTCGTTGATATTCGGAAAAATGAAAATGAGTCCATTTCCGATCGCCTACCTCTTGTACGACCTCCAACTGTGCTTCATTACTTGCCCACACTTGGTCATGCAACACTTCAGTGGATACACGCTAGGGTGCTTGCATGTCTCAGCCAAGTTCCAGTTTGTCAGTCAATTCGAAGTGACTGAGACCTTTAAGGTTGCAATACTGTTCAATCTCGTTCAAATTGTCAGCTCGGCCTATATTTGCGTCCTGTACCGGCATCAGTCGATTCTTCCGTCCACTTCGAATCTCAAGGTCAAGGTTCTTATAATGGGAGGGGCATTTTAATATTGAGCATCATAGAACTCTATGCAGTGTTCTGAATAAAGTGTGCCAATCGTTCGATGACTGAAACTTGCAGTTATAAAACCACTTTAAATGATAAAATATCAATAATGTTTGAATTGTCATTGATTGAATTCAGATGCTCTCTACTCTCGATAGAACGATCACATTCTTCGCATTCAATATTGGCTGTTCCTTACTGTGCATTTCAGTCGCGCTAGCTGTGAAGGACACAGACGAAGTAAGCAAGAAATGGCTAATGAAATGTGAGAAAGTGTGCAATAGCGAAAATTTAGCTTCGATTTCCACAATAAGAAATAATGTAAAGTGAGCTATGAGAAATCATGATGAGTCAACATTATAGGTTGAATGGTCTCCTTCCTGGCTGCTAGCGCGCAACAGTATCGTCGCTCCACCGTCTTTATTCTCAATCGTAAGGCGCTATTCTTCCATTACATATCCGATTTTGCGGTGACAAGAAAACAATTTTATTGTGAATGGAAAACAGTTTTATTTTGTGTCGATCTGCCTTGCAGGGCGTGGTTGTCCATATGTGCGTCGCTGAACTAGTCATCGTCTTACTCGTCTCATTCACCTTCTGGCATATGCATCACACACTAAAAGTGTCCAGGAAGTGAGTTTCATCGTGTTTACCATAACTACGAATGCGGTGACCGCTAGAGTTCGAAATCCAACACTACGCGACACCGCGGGTACCCGCGAATGAAAAATGAAAGGGAGAATTATCTCGGGTAATCGTGCAAAATGATCGATTACCCGAGATAGTGAACGTGCATTCTCGCGTTAAAGCTCGATTTTGACTATTCCTTGCCAGTTTATTGAGATAGTGAGATCATTTTCTCATCATGCTCTCGCTCTCGCTTAACGGTTGCACACGATTATTGTGGGTGGATTGTCGGTTTGCCGCCTTTCAGATACGTTTTGCTTTGCTGATTTTGTTTTACTCTTCAACGATTTTGATTATCCCTTATCTTAATCGGTTTCCTAGGCATTCCCATTTCGTTGAGACGTCGGCTAATGACGTATTGAGCTGGATGAAGGGCAAAACGGCAACGACCAAAACGGCAACAGAGCATAACTCGCTTGGGAGACCTTTTTACAAGTTAGGACTACCGTATTCCATCATTACTAAATTACCACCATCACCAACAGTAACCAGTTCCATGGGTCAGATTCAGTTCCTTGGGTCAAATATTTTTATAAAATTTCGTTATCGATGTTAAAATTATTCTGCCGTAAATTGTTTTACCCCATGACTATGTCGTCATCATTTTGTGATTTTGATAATTTTAATATTTGACCAATTGATCTGGTTACGATAGGTGATGGTGGTATTGTATTAATACGGTATTCCAGCCTTGTAAATAGGTCGAGCATATTCTCGACTAGCTCAGAAAAAGGCTTTGTGTTGTGGTTTGACGTAGGAGGCAAGCGGACAAAAGCCGACCGGAACATAGAACTAACGACCGTTTCGAAGTTCCATATATCACGTGTCTTCTGAGAGGTTGCATGAAAACGAACCCCCTGAGGAACCAGGTGCAAAAGTGTGAGCAATCTGGCAAAGAAAATTATGACAGTGTCTAGTTTCAGTGATAAAACTTTTGTACCAGTGATTTTCCCTGGAATTGGCTTTTAGGCGTTTTCCGGATGTGGTTCCGGCTCTGACGTATATTTGTTCATTTTTGAGCTACAATGACCGGGGGGTCTCACTAATCCAAAATTTGCGACCAAGTCGCAAAGTCGAAAATTAATAATTCTCAATTTTACGTCGAAATTGCTCAGATCTATCTATTATTTCATATTTATGCGCTTACTAGTCTAGTTGTACCAATTTCCACAGTAAAATCGGAAGATTTCCATACTTTGAAAATGTCATGTTTTTCATATCGAATTTCTGAAATTTGAAGGTGTCTAGTTCAACATTTCGGGATTATACCAAGTGCTCACTATTTAAATTTTAAAGTATGCCTAAGATAGTGTAAACATTTGCAGTTCATGGTTCTTCCATGAATTCAGAGATCCAGTTTTAGACCCTTCAATATGGCTCGAGCGAAAGTTAGGAAATAATCAAAATTCGTTTTTGAAGTTGATTCTGCGAATTCGTATTATCCATGAGTTTGAAAGATGTTTTTTGTAATTTTCGAAGTTTGATTCGCATGAACAAGAGGCCGTTTTTACGATTTTTCAGAAATGTGAATCCGCAAATCTCAAAAAAATTGCAAATTTATAAACGTGACATTTTAAAGAGTTTTCATTGATTTTAGTTTCAATTGGATATGAAAACATTTGTCCAACATATGGCCAACCGTAGTTCGCAAAATCAACTTCAAAAACAAATTTTGATTATTTCCTAACTTTCGCTCGAGCCATATTGAAGGGTCTAAAACTGGATCTCTGAATTCATGTAAGAACCATGAACTGCAAATGTTTACACTATCTTAGGCATACTTTAAAATGTAAATAGTGAACACTTGGTACAATCCCGAAATGTTGAACTATACACCTTCACATTTCAGAAATTCGATGTGAAAAACATGACATTTTCAAAGTATGGAAATCTTCCGATTTTACTGTGGAAATTGGTACAACTAGACTAGTAAGCGCATAAATATGAAATAATAGATAGATCTGAGCAATTTCGACGTAAAATTGAGAATTATTAATTTCCGACTTTGCGACTTTTCGCAAATTTTGGATTAGTGAGACCTGTTCTAACACCTGACGACTCTCCAACAGATTTTTCCTAGACTAATGTGAGTACGTAGATTCAGAATCTGCAAAGAAAACACTGTGCAAGGTGGGGTCCCGGGCGAGATATGAATTATTTTATGAATTTCGACTGAGTTTTTCGATATTTTCACCATGATCTCGTGGTGCTAGAGCTTCGGTGAAAACATAAAAGTTTCTTAAAATAATTTTCCGCACATTTTGAGCACCATCCGGTCATTGTAGCTCAAAAATGAATAAATGTACGTCAGAGCCGGAACCACATCCGGAAAACGCCTAAAAGCCGGTTCCAGGGAAAATCACTGGTACAAAAATTTTCTCACTGAAACTAGACACTGTCATAATTTTCTTTGCCAGATTGCTCAAACTTTTGCACCTGGTTCCTCATGGTCATGCAATCTCTCAGAAGACGCGTGATATTCAGTTTCGTGGGTCAAATATTTTATGAGTTTTCAAATGGATCTCAAATGAATATACCGTAGGAGGAAATACGATATGTTACGATAGTTACTGTTATGTCCCGAAGTTATTTTGACCGCCCCCATAACTGGTAGGTCATTGGGGGAAGGTCGGTTTCCGGTGTTCCCGCGCTTCACCACTGTTTCGATCGCAGAATATTCGCAAATGGTTACGCAGTTGGGATTATATTTACAACTTATTTGTTCTTTTTGGGATCTCTTCTAGCGATTTCTTCTATCATCTAGCGATGGAGAGCATGCTCGTACTATCATGTCTAGATATCACTCGACTTCAATGAAGCTATAGTAAAGATTCCGACGTAATAGGGCACTGACATCTCGACCTGTGATGCGAGGAAGTAAGAGAGCTGTTATCATAATTATGTCTGAGGTGGTTACAACCATTAGGCTTTACTCTCATATTTATATTTTTTAGGAAAAGAGCCTACAGAAGTAATAAGTATGTTATGTCATTGCTAGCGGAGTTTGTGTTGCTGCTAAACAATCTAATTTAGCAGAGAAAGCGAAATTTTGTACATTTTTTTCGTTGACTATCTCGGGTAATTGATCGATTTCGGAGAGAGATGTCGGGTAATTGATTGCTCTCTGAGAGAGTTCTCGCGTAATCTCATTCGTCGTTCACCGCTCGCGGGTAGCGGTCCAATGCCGAATTACCCGCCCCGAATTGCGCACTCTAGTGACCGCTAATGGTTGAGAAATGGCGATAATCAAATGTGTGCTCTGTAGCCTTCTTGGATTTATTAATAGGCATCTTGCAGTTTCCTCTCTCCTGCTACTGCGTACCTGCAGCGGGTTGCTGTTATCGCCCTTGTCGCTCAGGTGTGTGATTGCATTTTTTGATATCTTATCGAGTATGAAAAAAGTTCGAATTGAGAATGAGAATGGGAAAATACGTACGCATCTTTGCACATTTCGCCACAAAATTTGTATGGTTCTCCGAAATAGTTTATCTATGCTGAAGTTCCTGTGTATTACCCTCAGGTGCTAAGTATTCATGGCGAAGAAGAGCAAATTTTGAATAATTTGCGGATTTGGAGAAACGATGGTGACTGTTGTGCAGACTACAGATTCTTTACAGTGCACCGTGCCCGTCGTAACCGTCGTGCTACCGCAAAATATCCATTTCGTCTCTTTGCTGTTACCTCCTATAGACTCAAGTTAGCTCATAATAAACGAGCACAACAGTATATGAAAGACGAACTCAGATCTCACTTGCTACATAATGTTCCTATTCGCATCGAATTCGATTGCCACCACTTTAGCGATTGTTTGTTCATCTCCAGATTACAGGTCAGCAAATGTTTCCTTTATGCAAACTGCCCATCCACTATGTCAAGATATAACCTCTTTTCAGGAGATTCATATTTCATCGTTGCTTCCACCAGTCAGCACCAGTTGCAATTGTCGAGATCAAAGGAACGCGCAATATGACGCTCGATACCAAGTACATGCGCATAAACAGGTGTACATGGTAAACAGGTGTACAGTGCAGCTGCGATTTCAATAACATATTTGTGCGGGGCAACCTACGCTTTTTTTAAGTTTCCACATCCTGCGGGTTCATTACTACACCTAGTTTGCTGCGTTAAAGTTACCGGACGAGGACACAATTGACCCCCTATTTTTTGTCCTCCATCGAATAGCCGATGGCTGAATTAGTGGAGAATGAATATAAAAAAATGCTAAAAAAAATCAATAATAGTCTCAAGGGAAAGCCGGATATGATCAGCGTAATCCCGCGCTCTGTCACTTTTCCATACTCTCTTGTACACGCGACGGGAACAGGGTGAGATCAGGGTTTCGTCCTTGTTGGGTAACTTTAATTTGCAATACATTTCACACGAAATGCGAGATCTTATCAAACGAATAGTGTGCACTATACATATCAGATGCGCACTTTGTGAGGCCAACAGTTCATCAATGTGAATCCGCATCGCTGAACAACATCTATTCCAAGTGTTTCCATCTATTGTAGAAGTTCGGCTTGCAGATCGAGAACGTCCTCGACGATTGATCGTAATCGAAGATTCTGAATGCATCTTCTGTCGGCAGGGAGATCGTGATCAACGTAAATTACCGTAGTCAAATTCAAATATTTCGTTGATCCATTTCACCTACAGCGCTCCGGCTCTTCCTAGTCTAGGCAAACCAATTTTTCGCTTAATACAGTATTATTATGTAAACTTCTCATGATCTGAACGCAAAATGAATTATGTTATACAGTACTAATCATGATACATGATGTTACCGCCCACATCATGTACTTTTCTTTCACCATATCTCTCGTGTATTCATAAATTGAGAAATTGTGCTCACTGTTAAATTGTTATGACATGACGTAAGTTCCTACTATTAGGTTGATTCATAAGTTTTTTTTACAATTCTGGAGGTAAATTTCAAAGTCATCTAAAAAGCGCCCTTCAAATAGTATCGATGCAAGTCCGTAGCATGAGTTAGGGGTATACTTCGCACTTATTATTATATATTCGAATTGCGGCTTGCTTTTAAATAATACAAAGAAAACGAAGGTTAACTACGAATGAATTTCTCAAGAAAATATTGGAAAACTTGAGCTCGCTGATGTTTTGCAGACAAAAATGGCTGGACATCTTCACATACAATATTGAGAAGCCCCTTGAATGAGCTTTCAAAAAAGTTTTTGAAATCGGTGCTAGTCTAGGGGGGCGGACATTTCCGCAACGGACATTTCCACAACGGAGTACCATTCGCTTGACAGAAGGAGTAGCAACATGGGAGTTGTTGCATTGTTACCAGTATGTGCTCCCCCACTTTAGCATATCACCGGTATCACGAGTCGGTGAAGCGAAAAGTGCCACTTCGCGAACAATTTTTTTCAAACCCATTTAAAATCGATCAAATTATAACCTTATGTTAGTCTAGGGACAAGATTATGAATGAACAAGGTCATTTGTCCCAGAGCCGGATTATAGGTATTTCCCGGATATATTTTCCCGTTTGAAATTTATAGATTCGATCAAAATGTACTGAGAATTTGAATTTTAACTTTTTGCGACCCTTCGATTTCGCATTTTTTGGAGGATATTATCTAGATAGAACGAGTGCAGAATTGGCAAATGTGAAGTAATTCGGAGAGAATGCGAGTACTACTGAAAGTTTTACAAATAATATTGGGAAGAACGTTTTGGTAATCACACTTTTTTCTGGTCGCAAATTCGGTCAAAATCGACCAAGTAGGAAATCGATTGTTCCAAAATGTAAATTTTTGCGATTATTTTAGTGGAATTAGGTGTAGATATTTTAAAAACACTCTAAAATAATCAAAACTGGTCATGACTGACCGAAACATTTTGAATACGGCTAAATGTTGTCCTACCCACCTCGAGTTAGCAACCGTTGATTGTATATTTGGCAATTTGAGTCATCTTCGATTTGAACGATTATTTTATGTAAGATGTAGGTAGACTTCTTCTTTAATATTCTGCAATAAAATTCCCTGCAACGCACCTGCATGATACCCAAATAAATTTATTTTTCGAAAAGAAATTGATTTTTCAGTGCAAACTTTTTTGGTTTGCACCCAATCAAAAGTGATCAACAGTAAAGTTGATCGCCGTATTTTTCCGCGTATTTTGCGCACCGTGCCATCCCTGTAGCTCATCTGTGAGCTGAAATACAGTATAGCCAGTTTTGGAACCGGGAAATACCTATAATCCGGCTCTGGGACAAATGACCTTGTTCATTCGTAATCTTGTCCCTAGACTAACTTAACGTTATAATTTGATCGATTTTAAATGCGTTTGAAAAAAATTGTTCGTGGCTTCCTCCACTGACTCGTGATACCTGTGATATATAAATTTTGTTCCCAGGCGATCATGAGTTTCAACGTATAGGGGGTTCATGGAAATCCACAAACCATGAACACGGGGTCGTTGATTTGGAGTAAAACTCAAGATCGCCTGCTAACAAAATATATATATGCTAAAGTGGGGGAGGACATACTGGCTACAATGCAACAACTCCCGTATTGCTACTCCTTCTGTCAAGCGAATGGTACCCCGTTGCGGAAATGTCCGCCCCCCCCCCCCTAGTCTAGTCAATCACATAATTAGAAAACAACTAATCGTACAAGCTGAAACGAATTCACATGTGAGATCTCATCTTTCCTACCTTACGTGTAATGGAGACTGGCTTGTATATAGGGGCGCTTTAATCTTACATAATGGGGCTACTTTACCACTAGGTAAATTTAATACCTCGCATCATTCTCTTTTCAAAATTGAGATTTCTCAAAAATTCGAATATTGCTCTATCCGATCAAAAAAATGACTTTTATTGATATTTTAGAGTCCATTTTCTGAATACGCTGGTATCCCGTAACTATGTGACGCTGTTGAGGTATAGTTCAAGTGTAGTTGATGCTATCAAACACAAAAACGTGGGACCGCTGTCTATCATCTAATCAGGAAGCTCTGAAATACACTGATTTCGATGTGCAAATTTCAGCTTATACATGTTGATAAGTGCAGTTTTTGATTGCAATGAGGAAGGCCCACAATAACGCAAATATAAGCTTCTCATGAAAGAAGAGTCATGCTGAGATTGGTTTGGTTTCGATAGGAGAATGTGTATGGAAGCGCAGTGAAAAGAAAAAAATAACTTGAAAACGAAGAATTTTAGCGACTGGGAGTGCTAAAAATATTGATAGAGCTCGTTGAGAGCTATCGATCACAGTTTTTAAACGTACGATTGCACCACGTTAAGAGACCGTCCACGAGAAAACGTAACACCTGGGCAGGGGCCACGGTTGGTCAAAAATGGATTTCCTCCATACTTTTTTCCTGAAGTAAGGGACCAAAGTTAGGAATGCAGATACCATCGGCTAAGGCCTGGGGTCACTTTTGAAAAAGATACCGTAACCCCTCATTTTGAGGGTGAAAAAAATTTCCCCGAGAAGTTTCGTTTTAATAGTTTTTCCGGTGTATTTTATCAAGTAGATAACGAATTTCTATGTGAAAATGGTCAGAAATGAGATAGAAAAAAGTTAGAGTCAAAAAATCGATTTTCGCGATCCAAAATCCCATATAAACGGTCATAACTTTCTACGGTCATAACGGCTGGAAACAATATCTACGTTCGAAAATATCAAGACATTTTCACGAATTTTAGCTATAGTGTCAAGTTCGGACCGAAATTTGAGCATGAATAGGTGTATTTAAAATTCTGTAAAAATTCTCATAGATGAACTATATGATGAACTTTCGAAAAATGCTAATCACCCAAAGTATTATTTTTTAAAAGAGAGTTATGACCGTTTACGTGGGATTTTGGATCGCGAAAATCGATTTTTTGACTCTAACTTTTTTCTATCTCATTTCTGACCATTTTCACATGGAAATTAGTTATCTACATGAGAAAATACACCGGAAAAAATATTAAAACGAAATTTTTCGGAAAAATTTTTTCACCCCCCAAAAATGAGGGGTTACTGTATCTTTTTCAAAAGTGACCCCAGACCTTAGCCAATGGTGCCTGCATTCCTAACTTTGGTCCCTTACTTCAGGAAAAAATATGGGGGAAATCCATTTTTTGACCAACCGTGACCCTTTTCCGTTTTCTGGTGGACGGTCTCTTAAGCCGAGATACGGCCAAAAAATGAAAACATTAGAAAAAATTAGTCCGGAAAAGTCGAGAATCCCTCATGTGAATGGCATGCGGATCACCGCAGTGAAGCGATAAGATTTTGCAATTTATAAAATCGAATAAATTTTTCATTACAAATATTTTATCTCGATTTACGAATTTCAAGGGAAATTAGTATTACAACTCAAGCATCTCGAATTGTCTATTCGAATAATTTCATTAGAAACTGTGCGGGTCCTCTGCAGAATGGACAGTGACTGTTGTGTGTGAGCGCCTCTTCAATGCACTCAGAGCATCCGACGTGTCCACAGGGACCGATCGCTGCCTTAGAACCAGAGCCATAGTCGTTCATGCATATCTTGCATGTGTTCAGTCTGAAAATACACTGTCATTAGGATATATTCAATGTTATCTTACCTCTCCGAGTTCGGCTTTCCAGAATCAGTCGCGTCGAGTTCACACCGATTCTCTTTTGCATTTCCTAAATGCATTTCATAATTAAGCAAACGATACATTGAATAAAATGGGAATTATGAGTAACTCACTCGTCGTTGGCTGAGTACGATTGATGTAGGTCGGCGGGCAAGCGAGAGTGAATTTGCGAACATTTATTCGTTCGCACTTTTCTCTGCTGGGTCGGAATTGCGTCAGCAAGAGGACATCATCACGGTCTTCATTGTTAGATACCAAATCCTCGCGAGAAATAGAATCCTGAAACGTAGCGTTTGAAACAGGAAAATATTTGTTTTCGATTAGTAAACGAACCCCATTTTCGAACTGTATATCGCTCACAATCTTCCATATCAGCGATTTCATGTTCAGAGCCCAGATTTTCCCGTCGGAGCCGCAGATTGTATAGTCGCGCCAGGCGAAGATGTTCGTCATTCTGAAAAGTCTACTATTTAATATTTCTACTATTTAAATACTTCAAATTGGGAACTCACGTTTGTGGGTTAGGAAACCCTTGAACTTGATCGCCTTCGATCGTTGATGAATGTATAATTTGAGATCCTCTTCGATGAAGGATCAGAGCGGGAAAGTTGAAATCGTAAGTGATTCCGTCATCGACCAAGATGCATCCCGGAGCGTCGTACTGTAATTTTTAAGCGATATGTATGCGTAATACGTTTAGTAGGAACAGCAATAAAGTGCTCGCTTGCATAATAATTCAACTAAAAAACTATTGCTTACCTGGACTGCCAGTTGAAGAGAAGAAGCTATACTAGAGGGATTAGTGATTGTCGCTCGCTGGATTTCCTTGCAAACTAGGCTCATTTCGAGAATAGTTACTCGAGGGGAGATACGAATGACAAATGACTGAGCAAATCTACTTCCTATAAAGACTGGATGGATGAATCCGTTCTTGGATGGAAGGACGCAGATCCTTGCCACTGGGCATGCCCTTTGAACTCTATCCGATCCCTCTACTGAGAACGGATGTTAACGAACCCCAGCATTGCCTCATTGATCATTTGTGGAAGAATATTTCAAAACACTAAAAGAATACTAGAGTCGAAAAATTGTTGGCATAATAAATATTATTTGTGCACGATATATCGTGGGTTTGCGAATCTAAGTGTCGATTAAAATGTGCTAATTTGTGTGTTGGCAAGGGAGGGGGCAAAAGCACAACAATTTACCATTAATTTGCGATTGGGCGCAGCGACTTGGGAGTTGTTTCATTACAACCATTATGTGCAACCCTACATTTGCATATGCTATTCTTGTTACCAGGCGAACTTGAGTTTCACTCCATATCTATGTATTAGTGGTCCAAAATTGAATATTTGAGTGGAAAATCAATGTTAGATAATCACCAAGTACCGTAACCAATCGATCTTCATGCCACTGGTTTAGAGTATTTTCTGATCTACTATAATATCGATTGGTTACGGTACTTGGTGATTACCTAACATTGATTTTACACTCAAATATTCAATTTTGGACCACTAATACTAATACAAGAATAGCATATGCATATGTAGGGTTTCACATAATGGTTGTAATGAAAAAACTCCCAAGTCGCTGCGCCCAATCGCAAATTAATGGTTAATTGTTGTGCTTTTGTCCGTTGTGATTTTGTCCCCCTCCCGTTGGCAAGATAATAAGGAGCGGTATGAGACACAGCTGAATGATGTGCACGTTCCCTTACAAATACGAATATGTAAATGCAGCAACTCCAAGAACATGCAAACGTGTGCTAAATAGTGTTGGCAATTCGATAATAACGAGACCGGAACGCCTCTCCCTCTTCCTATCCGAGGTCACCTGACCGGAATAGAGGCGAGCGCGCGTTACGGTCTTGTTATGAGAGAGGGATGGGAAGCGGTCTCGTTATTCTCGTCAATATCGGTATCTCTCGCTTCGGTTTCCTTCAGTTAGGGGGGAAGGGAAGTTGGCGAGAGAGCATGTGGAATTGAGAGAGCGCAGAGAAGGGAGTGTATTGGATCGAGGGGGGAGATAACGAGAATAACGAGAATAACGAGCATAACGAGACCGCTTCCCATCTCGTTATCTCTTACCCGAGGTAACGAGACCTGAATGGAAGCCCTGACGGAGGTTATCACGGCCTCCAATCGCCCCCTTCCCTCTAAGGACACGTCATCGTTCCCCTCCTCCCCGTCTCACGCGATCGCCAACTCTGCATACGAGGCAGCCGCGTGCGCCCTCCGCGATGCAAATATGCTAGAGGAGAAGGCGACGCGGTCTGTGATCGTTGGCCTGAAGGAAGGAGATAATCCTCAGGAGACTGCCAAGGCTGATCAGCTGACAGTCAAGGAGATGTGCAAGTGGTCTGAAGATGAGAACGTTAAGCAGGCTTTCGAGGACAGTAGTATCACGTTCCATCGCCACCCTCCTAATGCCACTCCCAATCATCGGCCCCTCAAAATCCAATTCCCGTCGAAGGATCTTCGAGATATTCCTCACTGGAATTCGTTGCAAGGGTGGACGTCCTCCCCCTCTGAAGAACCACCCTCGTGCTTACGTCCGACGTGATCTAACACCGACAGAACTGCGCATTGAAAGAGAGCGTAAGGAGGAGGTTAAGAAGCTCAACCTTCGCGCTAAGTCGATGACATACGGTTTACGTGACACTGACATCATCAGCTACCGTAATCCCCGTCCCCTTCCTGACAACTACGGTGCTCCCTCTCCTGCGCATCGTTCGAATACCAGTGCTGCCGATCCACCTTTCTCAGATGGCACCTCGGGCATCCTCAACTCTTCGCTAGCTGCTTCTCCTGCTGCAACGAGTGTCCCCGCCGGAGGCAGAGCCAAGTGAGATAGAGGCAGTAGGGTACCATCGTATTCCACTACTAGGTCTAATCATAACCCTCGTAATGTATCGTTCCTTTCTTTAAATGCGAGATCAGCGCGTAACAAAGTTGATTCCATTTCTTTCATTCTTAATACTCATGAACACAGTGCGCTTTTCATCACTGAAACTTGGCTAGACTCTGATGATCCTGATGCGTTACTTGTAGGCCGAAATCCTGACTACTTTTGTTTTCGAAAAGATAGAGCTCTGTCAGTTGATCAATCACGTGGTGGCGGAGTTGCTCTCCTAATACACTCTTCGATGAAGCCTATCCTAGTTTCTAATTTCACCTCACTCTCATTAGAATGCGTAGTCGTAGATGTTCACATACCTACTGCAAAAATCCCAGTACGCCTTGCAGTTGCCTATAGATCACCAAATTCTCCTGATCCATCGACTATTGAGCTTATTGAATTCCTTACTAACCTTATTACTATAAATGAAACTTTCATAATTTCCGGTGAATTAAATTTTCCTGAAATAGATTGGCTTAGGCTAACCTGCCCGCAACCTAATCCTTTTCTTGACTTCACTTGCGATAAATATCTTACCCAATCAGTGCATTTCCCTACGCGTGGTAATCATGTTTTAGATTTAGTGCTGTGCAATACCAATGCAATCTCATCGGTTGAACCCTCTACCCCTCTTAGTGATCATCTTAGCATAGTTTTCCAGTTGGACATTTCCTCGCCTGCTTCACAACCTCATATTCCTGCCCGCTTATATCAATTTGCTGATTGGGAATCTATTAATCAAGTGATTGCATCTATTAACTGGTGCAATGCCCTTTCACTTTTAGATACTGATCAGTCGTTTAATTATTTTACTGACAGGATGAATGAGATCCTTGACCAATTTGTCCCCCGCGCTAAGGAATCTGAGCACTCGAAGTATCCTAGACATCTTAAAATTTTACACAGGAAGTGCAATCGATATTTCGCAAAGCTGGTTTTCGTCAATTCCGATCCACCTGTACTCAATTGGCTGAAACTCACTCATTCTATGTCTCCCTCATAGCCGAAAGAAAATCGTACGATGCAATTTACTTCGATTTTAAGAAAGCTTTTGACTCTATTGATCATGGATTACTGTTTCATAAGCTCAGTCACTTAGGATTTTCAACCAATCTAGTTTCATGGTTCAAAGAGTACCTTACGGATCGTAAGCAATTGGTGCTTGTAAATAGATCGTTATCCCAACCAATAACAGTTGTATCTGGCGTACCTCAGGGATCTTGCATCGGGCCTTTACTTTTTAACTTGTTTATTAACGACCTGCGATCCATAATTCCGCCTGAGATAAAGTACGGTATCTATGCCGACGACCTCAAAATCTTCGCTGAAGTTCCTAAATTTTCTGCCCTTTTACAACAAACGATCGATGAGATTGCATCATGGGCTGCGCAGTGGAACATGACTCTGTCAGAAACTAAGTGCTCCGTTATGCACTACGGCCCATTAAGGACGCGGGTACAGTATGATTTAGGTAATATCACTATTACATCCGTTAATGTAGTAAAGGATCTCGGTGTCCTAATGTCTCCTGACCTCACCTTCAAGGCCCACATCCAGAGTATAGATTCTAAAATGCGCTCAAAGATTAATGTTCTCTTCAAATCATTCAGAAGTTCAGACTCACAAATGTATCTTAAAGCGTATAAGGCCTTTATTTTACCATTGGCGATGTATGCTAGTCCCATTTGGAATCCAACTGCCATTGGCCTCACCAATATGCTAGAGTCTCTACAAAGAAACTTCTCTCGTAGACTGTTTAGAAGATGCGAACTCGATGCCACCACTAAATATTATGATAGAATTAAATATCTCGGACTTGCTACTATAGAGCGCAAAAGGATCATCACCGACCTGCTATTTCTTCACAATTGTGTTCATGGGCATTATAAATTAGACTCTTCCTTTCTATTTCGTGTTTCACCGATCTCGCACAACCTACGATCATCACACCCCTTACGGTTATCGATTCCCTACCTAATTAAGACCACTCATTCAACTGTTGTAAGCAGGACTATTTCTATTTGGAATAATCTCCCCTTCGATATTGTATCCTCACTTCCACATAGTTTTCGTTCATTTGTTCTCTCTCTGGCACAGAAAGACCTTCCCCACTCACGTATACGTACAGTATCGATCATAAGTCATCGTCCAAAACTTCCGAGCTCTGTAACTTTTGAACCAGATGTACGCTCAGGGTGAAGATTTAAATTTAGGTACGAAATTCATCGGGGAATAAGGTGAGCTTACTGAGACCTCTTCAAAATTTCTAGATCTTGCATAGTGATGACGCAATCACAGTGCACTTTTATGAAATGGATTATTTCCTCGGAGAAATTTTCCGTGCCTACCGAACTTTCTGATGGTTGAGAGGTGTCATATGACTACTCAGAAAACAATTTTCAAGTTGCTGCGACTTCGCGCCAGTTTGCTGCAGACGCTGCAAGTTGGAGTCTGCAAATTTATAACTCAGCTTCTATTGAAGCTAGTGACTCGTGCAAAGCATGAAAATGATTCTTATTATGACCCGAGACGAGCCTGAAAGTTTGGTATTGATCGCAGATCATTTGCCCACAGGGCACGAAAAAGTCACTTTTTTGGAAGGCCCAACTTTGGCCACTTACCGTCTCAAGGACGAATTTGCATAAAATGTGGTTATTGCACAGTAAGGTACTAAAACCATCAAAGAAACGATTCCCATCTTTTGGTGTTGTTAGCTTCACTTTCCGGACCGTGGCGTTCGCTAAAAGAGCTCGCGGTGCTCAAAGAACGCGTGCGTCTCTCTTCACGCCGCTCCCTCTCCTCTCTCTCGTCGTGTAGGGAAATGACGTGCGCGCTCGAGGAGAGCATCCCGTAAATCGACCGCAACGGTCCGGAAAGTGAAGCTAACAGCACCAAAAGTTGAGAATAGTTAATTTGACGGTTTTTGTACCTTACTGTGTAGGAACCACATTTTATGCAAATTCGTCCTTGAGAGGGTAAGTGGCCAAAGTTGGGCCATCCAAAAAAGTGACTTTTTCGTGCCCTGAGGGCAAATGATCTGCGATCAATACCAAACTTTCAGGATCATCTAGGGTCATAATAGAAATCATTTTCGTGCTTTGCACGAGTCTCTAGCTTCTCTAGAAGCTGAGTTATAAATTTGAAGCCGCCAACTTGCAGCCTCTGCAGCAAAAAGGCGCGAAGTCGCAGGAAATTGAAAATTGTTTTCTGAGTAGTCGTATGACACCTCTCAACCATCAGAAAGTTCGGTAAGCACGGAAAATTTCTCCGAGGAAATAATCCATTTCATAAAAGTGTACTGTGATTGCGTCAACACTATGCAAGATCTAGAAATTTTGAAGAGGTCTCGATTAGCTCACCTTATTCCCCGATGAATTTCGTATCTAAATTTAAATTTTCAGCCTGAGCGTGCATCTGGTTCAACAGTTACAGAGCTCGGAAATTTTGGACGATGACTTATGATCGATACTGTATATAATTCCACCCCTACTGCCTCGACCCCTCTCCCATACACAAGTCGCCAAGAGCGACTGACCTTCCATCAACATCTTCAAAGAATTTCTCGTACCTAAAGTACATTTATCGATGGAATAAACTATTTGTATTTGTATTTGTATTTATTTGAAGCGCGCGCGTTTCGGTCTCGTTATATCGGTATCGTTTAGCCAACCCTAGTGCTAAATATGCAGCAGTGAGTGAACACCTTCTGATCGCAACAGGATATTTGCAACACGTAACTGAGCGGGTGAAGGTATGAATATGACCTGTAAAATTCATCCGCAAACGCTCTCTTTCACCACAGGAGTTTCAAATTGAGTCGTGCTCATGAATGTCATGAGCAGGCAATTCCAGAAGACGTGTGCCCGTTGCATTTGTAAACTTTTACAACTAAATCAGCCGAAATAAAATGACTAAAATTATAAATATGACCTGTAAAATTCATCCGTAAACGCTCTCTTTCACCACAGGAGTCATTTAGAAGCACGAAATTTCGCGTGCCCGAGCAGAATTGCATGGAGAATCGACCTGTGGATTTCATTTGTCATGAATTTGTTTCATTATAGAGAAAAATCGGCTTTTTGTCGCATTTAAATGAGCGAGTGGAGACCGGAAGAGATCGATCAGCCTTTTGTCGCTGAAAATCAGCACGAAAAGGCGGATCGATCTTTTCCGGTCTCCACTCTCATTTGAACGCGTCAAAAAGTCGATTTTTCACTATAATGAAAAAAATGCATTACAAATGAATTCTCACCCTTTGGCTCCAAATTTCAAGGAAAAAAATGGGTGCGCCCAGAACTTATAACTCCCGGAAGACGGAGTGGCCGAGGATCACTCTGGGATGAGTGAATTCACAGTTTGTGAATTGAGATTCATTACGGCTTTGCATGCGCAATCATAATTTTATATGGCTTGACTCAATTTGAGACCTTAGCAGTTTCATGTCTCAAATCTCAAATTGTAATGTTTTTGGATCACGCATTTCGAGCTCCATGTGCTCCACTGTATTGAGGCTATAATTATGGCTCACATCGATAAAACAGGAGTCAAATCAATGCTTAGTGAGTTAATACATTCATTTTGATAAGTTTACAAATGAAATGCGTGACGAATTGCATATTCAGCCTTACAATAATTCACTCAAAATATCTTGGAATCATCACTAGTTCATTCTCCATAAATTTGGAGGATATCCGAGAAAAATTATTTTCTTTCATTTTTCAAGCCGTGTCAGACAGGGCATTTTTACGAAAAAAAAGTGTTTTCCTCGGATACCCTCCAAATTGCTTGAGAATGAACCAGTGATTCCAAGATATTCTGAGTGAATTATTGCAAAACTAAAGATGAAATTTCGGGAAATCTGTATAAAAATCTGATTTTTGCTTAATCATGTTTAAAATGTCTTATGAGGTGAATCGCGAGAGAATCGACCACGCCGCGGCGGTAGGAAAAAAATGTGTCCTATCTGGCAAGAAATTTAACTACAAATATTTCAAATGATGCTCTTTCAAACTGCATCGTCAGAATTTTGATATCGGTCGTCATCGTCGAGATTCCGAAGGCCAAAGTTGGTACTGTCACTTTTCAACTATCAAATCGCGCTCACTTAAATGATCATAAATCCGTTTAAAATGAAGATAGAAGGTCTTTCTTTGTTTCGAAAGAAAGCTACCAGCTTGCTCTACAACTTAACTGTTTAGGTCATCATTCCTAGTCTTCACCCTGGTGCGGGGCGGTCGGGTGGACCAAAAGTGACGTAATTTTGGAAATCGGCAAAACTATCTGGGTTTTCATGCTTTTAAGTTGTAGTACACTTAAAAGTTGTAGTACATACATGTGCCTCACTTGACGCCAAAAATGAAAGAAATCGGAGTATAAACAAATAAAATGCTCTCACTTTTATGCGGCGACCCCAAAATGAGTTCTGGACAAGAGTACTTCCGTATCTTCAATTTGCCTCATTTGGGCTGAAAATCATTCAAAAACATCCAAAACAACATTATAAGTGTTTTCCCCCCATATTATAACACTTCCATTGTTCATAAATGGCCAACTGACAGAAAATTTGAAAATCGGTATTTTGACCAATTTCGACACGCTGGATGGGCCCAAATGCACTAAATGGGTTTCAAATAATGTAAATACATTCCTCGAAACAGCTAAAAGAAAAATGCTTCCTGAAAAGAGGACTGAAAAGACTCACTTTCAACAGATGAAATGTTTAGCTCATCGTGTTCTACATTTCTATCCATATGCCGAGTCTCTATGTCTATTTTGACCAGGGTCACAGTTTTGCGTCTTTCCTTGGATTCGTCAGGCGAAATATCCTCTTTTCAGGAAGCATTTTTCTTTGAGCTGTTTCGAGGAATGTATTTACATTATTTGAAACCCATTTAGTGCATTTGGGCCCCCAGCATGTCGAAATTGGTCAAAATACCGATTTTCAAATTTTCTGTCAGGTGACCATTTATGACCAATGGAAGTGTTATAATATGGGGGGAAAACACATAATGTTGTTTTGGATGTTTTTGAATGATTTTCAGCCCAAATGAGGCCAGTTGAAGATACGGAAGTACTCTTGTCCAGAACTCATTTTGGAGTCGCCGCACAAAAGTGAGATCATTTTTTTGTTTATACTCCGATTTCTTTCAGTTTTGGCGTCAAGTGAGGCACATGTATGTACTACAACTTAAGCATGAAAACCCAGACAGTTTTTCCGATTTCCAAAGTTACGTCACTTTTGGTCCACCCGACCGCCCCGCACCAGGATGAAGACTAGGAATGATGACCTCAACAGTGAAGTTGTAGAGCATGCTGGTAGCTTTCTTTCGAAAAAAGAAGTACCTTCTATCTTCATTTTAAACGGATTTATGATCATTTAAGTGAGCGCGATTTGATAGTTGAAAAGTGACAGTACCAACTTTGGCCTTCTGAATCTCGACGATGACGACCGATATCAAAATTCTGACGACGCAGTTTGAAAGAGAATCATTTGAAATACTTGTAGTTAAATTTCTTGCCAGATAGGACACATTTTTTTCCACCGCCGCGGCGTGGTCGATTCTCTCGCGATTCATCTCTTATAATCAAAATGAATGTATTGACTCACTAAGCATTGATTTGACTATAACAACTATCGACCTTGACCCGTAAAAGTTTCCTCATAATATGCGACAACACAATTTCGTGAATCGTGGAACGGAATGATCTCTAATTATCATGCAGGCTAGGAGAACCTTCACTGATTACATTGTTCGCAGAACTTACCACACGGGTTCAATTCATTTATTTCGCAAATGTTCAGTTGCTATGCCTCTCACTTCTTCTCCGCCCAATGCAAGTTTCTCGCTACTGATGTTGACCTGCTCATCTTCCCGTTATCTTGCCCCAAAGAAGATTCCGATATCCATTAGTGAAGATCAGCACGATGAGAGCGTTGACGATAGGGAACAGACACATGAGGGTGCGCATAGAAATGGCGAATATTGGAGCTGCAAAAACGCTTGCGAGCAAGTCATAGGGTTTGGTATACTATTGACTTTGCTGCCAACAAGTGCCGCGATAATCAGAGTTAGAACGGGAATGAAGACGATAATCACTGGAATTTGTACCTGAATCAATTATATCAGGTTGGAACAAAAGTTTTGCACGATTTTCAAATTTTCGTTTCCAGAATACTCTGTCCTTTATTTTCAAAATTATTTAATATTGTTTCATGTATTCCTTGAGGGTTTGGGTACTCTTTCTATCACACATTAGTATTACCCATACCATTTGATATTGTGGCGACATTTTAAAGTCAAAGTTACTACATTTGAGAACTAAACTACATAATTTTTGGGTCTGCTCTCTATGGACATCGATGATAATGCAAATATCAAGGTATATTTCGAAAGTGTGATGAACAGGCATCATAAAATAGTATGAAAATGGGGATCACCACAAATGGCATTCCAGAAACTTAGGTCATTTTTTATTTCGCGTCAAAAGGGGCTTGGTCTGAATTAGTTGCCTTCACCGCATAACCGTAGCCATAAGTCTATCGATCTCAAATGCATTTAAACTTTAAGTACCTTCCATGGTAAGCTCAAAATTATTTTCGTGTGGACATACAATGCTTATATTAAAACATCCAATATTGCATACTCAGATACTGATATTAGGGTGTCGAAATTGATGTGTCCATTAATGCCATGTATCCAGCATAAAAGGAAGCTTAGACTTTATATGGTTAACTGAACAAGCAACTCTTACTCTATCACTTATTGGCTTGGTCGAGTCAGGGGATAGCTTCCTTTTGAGGAGATCGACTCGAACAATGTACACCGAATTTCAATATTTTCCCTGTGATGACCATGATTCAAAATTTAAGAAAATATAAATTTTCTAGTAGAGAAAAAGGAAATGCTCCAGCATTTCTTTATGTTATAAAGCCCCAAGGTAGTTTATGTATAAGCACTTAAGATCAAGCCAGCATAATTGATTGTCGAGGCAATAACAGCGGTCCATTGAGTAACGTTACTTCGCGAATGTTGGAATTTAATGGTCTGTAAACCTTGCTAAATTGAAGCAACCACTAGATCCTACATAGCGTTAGAGAGAACTACCAACGGGCTTTTCACTCCACCATGTGAGACTATACAATGATTTTTCTGTCAGAATAGGGGCATGATAAACAAATGTCGATGTCTCTCAACATTTTCACATTTAACGAAACCTGCTTTTTTCGCAAACCCTCAGAGCAGGATTCGATTCGAAGTAGCGGATATATTTTACAAATAGTCCCTAAATGTATGCTATCCGGTTAGATTGGCCCGATTAAAGTGAAGCCTTTAACCAATTTCAAACTTCGTGGTCGAAATCGTACAAAACTTTCGTTCCAACCTAATATAATAATACAATATAAAATTTTTAAAAAATTTTTCTCGCACCTGTATTTTCAGAAGTCTTAGCACTCTTGACTCGATAGATTTGCTCTTGTTCACGAGCCCTGATTTGATTTTCGCCCCTATTTTAAAGCCGCAGAATGCAGTTAGGATTGTTTTTAGACCGATTACGACGCAATGAATTGCCGCACATGTCACTCGAATCGGGATGAGCTGAAACGGACGTGTGATTTACCAACAGGGTAAAGTGAATTAAAACGACTATTGAAAGTGCAAAATGTATTTTCTCTTCACTCACTTCAGAGTCGATTGCTTGTATGAACGATTTTGCGCTTAATTTCACTCCGTAATTGGCTAAAACTGCTTCCGAATGTTCCAATGCAGTTGATTTGTCTGACATCAGCATTAGCTGATTCATGTAAGACCAAGCGGCGCATAGTACCTATAATAATAAGATCAGGGTGAGAACCGCAAACTGCCGGAAAAACGTATCCCCGAAATCGCTTTATCTACACATTCACTCACAATAATTACTAAGCTCCAGGCAACTGCTTTCGCTGTGCCTCTGAAGAGAAAGAGCCAAGCTGGTCTCGAAAATATCGATTACTATGTTGTAAAAATCTTGTGATGTGTTTACCTACACAACATCACGTAACGGTAGAAGAAATTCAGCGCTACAGTGAGGTTGGCAAGGAATATGGAACCGAAGAAGGAAAGTGTGAACAATTCCATCGCTACTGAATAGTCCTGCAATCTCTGAATAACTTTCACGGTTCTATTTCAGTCAATCACTTTCAATGGGGAGAGTGAGAAGATGATTGCTGCTGGGGCCGGATGATATTATGAGGAGCGATTCTTAAGAATGGTTTTTTATACTGATTTCAGAAGTTGACTCACCCGATTTGGTCGAAAAAATAGCGAAAAGGAGAAGGAAATTGGCAAATAATGAGAAGCCAACTATGATGTACGTACTCCAAATCACGAATATAGAGAGGGACGTCTGAACCATTAACAAGCAAGGCAACTGGTGCTTCCGTACTCAATTCCTCGGAGGCAATTCAGTGTCAGGAGATAATGTAGTAATCACTGGGTTGGCAAGCACGAGCCACGTAAGTATCAGTTGAGCAAGAGAGAGAAGAGGCAAAAAGCCGAACAAATTGAGTCGTATCCGCAGTATCTGTGATATGTTAGAGAGCGCGTTTTCCCATTCTTCCCATTCTTCATACACTTTCGTCAGTTTTCGGCACTCCAGGCTCACTTTTCGCGAATATTGCTAGTTTCAATTGAAAATATCCAACATATCTTTTGAAGCTTGATGTATATCCTTTACGATGTGAGCCCTTGAGTAGTTTGAATTTATTATCAAGCTGTCGTAACTATAATCAATACCATGTGAAATGTTGATATCATATGGGCATTGGAAGATTTGTTGACATGAGAAATCGAACACAATGCATGACTATTCGGCTGTGCGTTCTTCTGCTTTGCTCTCGATTGCAGCCTGTTCTTCATCAGAGGAACCTATATGAGACTCTGTATTACATCTGGCTGAGTGCGGATCGCACATTTGAAATAGGTGTTTCGAAAAAGTTGTTATGAGGGGCGGTATTTTTTACAGATCAGATCGATTTTGAAATACAGTTTAGAAATTATGTAACCACGCGAAGGGGCAATAAACAAACTTTCTATATATTTCAGTGACAGCGGTGTGATTCAGCTTAGCCTACAGTCGAACAATTATGTAATGTATTTTGAGAATCTTTTGGTATGTCCTGCCTATTTTATAATTGAATAAAAATATGATAATCAAACGGACGGAGAAGACGGGTGAATCAGAAAATCGAAAATTTGAAAATCTAACATTACTTTCTCACCAACCTGATATTTCGGAGGAGTTATTTTGAAATCTCTCAATCTGGACACTTGTTTGATTATTTTCTTGCATATGACCCAAATGCACGTGATTCATTAAATGCAACCAGATTCATTAACTTATGTAATATTTTTATGTGAATCCTGAAATAAACTAGTTTACACTGATTTAGAATGACTTTAGTACAATTCAGAGAACAATTGCATTGTGACGTGAAAAAGAAAGTACACGGATGAAATATCTTGCAACCATTATTAATGACGTTTAATCAAAAGGTCAGAAGGGAAACGTCTCGTGCGTTACTTTCTTCCCCGGCAGCAATTTCTCTATGTTCTTCTTCGAAGGAACCTGCATAGATGTCTGATTTCGAAATTCATATTTTGAAAAATATAACTGCTGATGACCACCTTCGAGATCTTTTGAAAATTTAGTAAAGTATACTCACTTTCCATTTCAGTCACAGCTCTTTGAGGCATGTGGCTCTGTAGACGTGCGATACTGCGAAATATTGATCATAAATAATGCAAAATTAAAAACAATGTAACTCACTGATGGTCTTTCAGGACGCCCTTGAACTCCATGACCAGATCGTTTATAAGTGCCTGAAAATAACCAAATTGAGAATTTCGAGGATGATCATTACCTTCATGTCATTGCAATTATCGATCTGTTCGTTGATGCGCTTATCTTTTTCCTCAAGTAACTTGGCCTTCGTCTCAGCTATTGTTGCCTGAAATAAAAAAAATAAATTTGACAATTCGCGTAAAATATTTACGTCTTTAGCTAGAACTTCCTCTTTCAGATGGCAGATCTCAGCCGCGGCTTGAGCTCGCTCTTTCTCACAGAATATTTTATCCTTCTCGATCTAAAATTTTCCTCTGTTTCGTGCAAATGCAAATTTAACCTTCTCCTTTTCCACTTCAGCTCGAATCTTCTCCATCTTCACTTCATTGTTGCTCTAGAATGGGTTAAAAATAAAATAAATGACGATTTCGAATATATCATGTTTGTTCCTTCAATTTTCTTGAAATAATCAGGTTTGACCACCTTTTTTATTTCGGACACAGCGGCGGCAAAACCGGCCGTCCCAGCGGCTACAGAAGTGGTTATTATAGTCTGAAATTATCAATATTTGATTGTCCAAACCATAAACACATACCGCTCCTCCAATGGCACTCAACGCCCCGCCACCTGCTGCTCCAGCCACAACTTTGATCGTGTCAGCTATCATAGAACTGCTCTTAGAAGTGACATCGAGTGGCCACTTATTCAAGAAGACTATTACTTTATACTGTACCACTTCATATCTTGTAAAAACGTCGTAAAAACACTCCCTCCAATGTCCCCAGACATCAGGCGATTTAGAATTCTGATGATTTCACGTGATAACATTCCGATGGAACGCGATTGATACGTGCAGTTTGGTGTCAACAATAGTGCTCAGTATCAACACTGCACTCAAATTTCAAAATTATTGCACTTTATTGAAAAACATCAATCCAATGCAATAATAGTGCTGGGCAAGTGATTCTGCCGGAAACGTGTATTTCTTGTTGCGAAGAAAATGAAATTTGTTTTCTGATAAACATCAATTATATGCTCAATTAATTGATTTTAATGATCAGTATGTTTTTGTTTTCGCTCCAACTATTCGTCGACACACAAACAACGCGAGTCTAACGGAAATGAAGAATAGTGATGAAAGGCTCAGGAGTGCAGCCCCGATAATATCCAGATTATGGTATTCAATTGGGGAAATTTCGTACGATTGGGGACGGAGAGCGGGAGAAGGACCTGAAAACAGAAAATTAGTTTTATGAAAAGTCAAATGATTAAACATATCCTAAGCATAACGTGAATTCGATTAACAACAAACCAAACTCAGCAGCAAACTCAGTATACTTGATCAATTGTTCTCTTGAAGAGAAAGGTTTCTTTGAAAGCATCTTCGAGATGCGACGAGCATTTTCTCGGAATCTGAAAATATCGGTTATTTATGTGACTTCGAAGGTCTTCAAACAGAAACTAACTCGTCTTTCTCTAGTAGTTCCTTGAGATGAGCTGTGATGATGTTGGAATCGTGAAGGTCGAACTTGTTGAGTACCTGAAAGAGGTGGGAAATATTGTAATTTTCAGATGAAATCATTACCATTCCCAGCTTGTTCCAAGCCATCCCGGCAGCGTTTCGGGGCTGATCGGCGAAGATGGGAACAAAGAGAGCTGAGTGAATCAATTTGTAAATGTTAATTTCAAAAATACATAAATGTGTATACTTAATGCAATCGTTGGAACGCGTCTCAAAGTGAAATGCAGCATTAGGTTGGAATCGCATTTCCTTATTTATTGCCAAGTATTACTTGAAGACAGTTAGACTAGAGAAAGCAAAGTACGCTCAAATCCTTTGTTCCTTCTCACCCATGACAGATGATTATCGGCTGGTAGCCTTTGCCCTCCCCTCTCTTCTCGCCTCGAGCCCTTCTCTCCCCCCACCTATAGAGCACGTTCCTGCTCTCTCGATTTCCCTCGCTATATCGCCCCCTTACATTTAGAGGTATAAAAGCCCCCGTTTCTCCCACTCAGTTGCTCTACAATTTCTCATTGATTTACTGTTCTTGCGTTGACAGTATTCTGACTGGCTGAGTAGCGATACTCAGTACATTTATTATTGTGAGAAAATACGACACAAATCCATCTACCAGAAACTCCTCTCAACGCGGTCTCCTGTGTGCTTCCCATTCCTCCGTGGGTGATGAATACCGCAAGTCTGTTATCGTCTACATAGAACACTTATTCTCCATTTTCCTTGTTAAATCCGCCTAGGCTCATGAGAGTAGTCTCAAACATAATTGGGAATGCGCTCACTCAGTAGATCGTTCTGCGGCATCCACTCGGTCAGCACGAGGTTATTCACTTTCGATGCTTCGTTCACAGCAAAATCATCCTTCAGATTCTCGTACTTCCAAATGAACGTAACCTCAGGGAAATTTTCCATAGTCTGAAAGAGCAATTTGAACAGTTCAGTCGTCGCCGTCTTACTTTCAAAAACGCCCTCTTGACGTTCAATTTGAGATTTACACTTCGCACCATCGACCCGAATGAGAGTAGGACGGTGCGAGGACGAAGAGCGAGCACGGATTGCCAGTGCTGGAGTGAAGACATATTTGGAAAATTGAAACGTTTACGCTCCATTTATTCAATAATCTATCAATGTTAAGTTATTCTGCTGCTACCTCATCGAGCTCCTTGGGTTCCTTTGCGCCCAATCCTCCTATCGGAATCACTCTGCTGATGGTTGGGACGGCGAAGTCAATGAGCGGCTCGGTGTTCGTGAAGCAGTAGGCAATGTGGGACGTGATTTGCTGAAACACATAATTTGCGATTGTTGGTTTATTGTTTTCATTTCATAGTTTCTTGGAAACATTCTCAGAGGTGAGTCAATCAGTGGTTTGACATTTGGTAAAATACTTTATTGAAAAATACTTCAAAACTCGGGAAGTCTTCACCGAATCGTCGTCTGAAGATTTCGTGAACATGATTGCGCGGCTCACTGAAGCCTATTCTGAAAGGAGACCTCTGATTATCCAATACATGTTACCGAGTTTCAAAAAAATAATGCTTGTTTTTACAAAAAAGACGAATTTCGAACAGAAGTATCTAATCTCAACATGATCTCAGCGTAGATATTAGGGAGTCGGCTCCATGTGGAGTTAACACCCAGAGAAGCGAGAGCTGGTGCGAAACAATTCAGATATCAGCTCTGTTTTCGATCTCGGCTCTGTTTTCGAATCGGGGAACCCAAAAAATTATGACGGCCCATTGGACCCCGATATTTTCAGGGATCACGATTTGTAGATGGGATGTGAATAAAAAGCAAGAATCCCATCTTTTAAATAATGCAGATTGGTATAACTTTCTATTATCGATTCAAATTCAGCTGCATTACTTATGATTTCATATGGTCTAGTACTATCTTACGACGTATTGATTGAATCTGCCTTCTCACTCACAAGGATTGTAGCTGAGTGGCTGCGGCACTCCCACCTCCTCGTGCTGGTGCCCGTAGAGGGCGGAGGTCACAGTCATGATGATCGATTTGGGACGAATCAGTTCGGATAGGGCTGAAAGGAATGAAGCGAAGCGATGGGATGCCAACAACCAACTAAAGCTAATAAATTATCGAACTTTGAGGGTGCTCACAGCCTTTCATGTCAAGTGAAACCGATGATTCTTTGGTTTTTTACGAATAGTAAACAATGTTTAGCATATAATTTGGCTAACCCAATCCGCACATGTCCGCGTTCTCCACTATGTACATGTCGAACTTCTCGTTCTTTAGTCTCTCGATCAATTCAGTTTCGTCCAGTGTCTTCTCGCATTGGGCGGCGAAGACTGGAGCGAGTGCGAAACCCAGCTGACATTGGAATGAATTCCAGGAGCTGATCAAAATATGACAACTGAAATTTGAAATGGTTGAATACAACATATTAGGGGAAACCAGTATATTTCAAGGCGCACGTATTTCAACGAATCGAATCAACTCACAGTCATAAGATTTGTTTCGCCCAGTTCGAATAGGTCCGCTCCTGAATCGGTTCAAATTTAAGAACGAAACAATAGTTCGAATCGTGCCATTGAGAATGTTCTCTAGTCGGTTCTTCGCTTCTTCGCTCCCTTCTAATCGAATAATCTTCGATTTAGTTGTGCCGTCTTTGCCATTGGAGATGGAGGGGATGAGTGAGGTCTGGAATGATATTTTTTTTATTTCCCCTGTTTTTCGTCTAATGTAAAGATGATGAGAACTTACTACATCGTGTCCGGCCTCCACGAGAATATCAGCGACATTTCCGATGAAATTACTGTGCGAGTGACTGTAGCGAATGTTGTACACGAGAATCTTGTAGGATTGAGAAATTGAGAACATAAGAAGGAGGGCGACGAGTTCGCGCATTGTCCTAAAATGGCACACCAATAATTTGAAATGTGCATTCGATAAGAGTGCTGATCAAAATACCACGCCCAGACAATCGCGCTTTATAGGTAGATTTATAAAGCGCGATTGTCTTTTTTTTAAGTTTCGTTGACGCGCTCTTTCCACGTGATTAGACCGTGAGAACTCTTGATAATCGAGAGCAGTTCCCTCTCCTTGCACACTCCCTAACAAGCGAGATCAGCCGCGGCACACTCACCGCACACGAATGATACGAGGAAAGAGTACCAGTGATGACAATTTGCGGATGTTTCATGTTAGAATCAGAATATGGTTTTATGAACCTTAGCCATACAAGTGATCACGGTTCCCCATCTGCTGGAGTCAATATCGAAGTCACAAAGAGTTGATCTGAACGTTGATCTCTATGATTCCACTCTCTTTCTCTGCGTTCTGCTCAGTGATTTAGAGAGACGAGACAAAGATCAGCACAATCCTTGGTTGCATCACTTTCTAATGCCGTACTATCATTTCGTTGAGTGGAAACTGCGACTTGACGAAATGAGCTGAGGCTTAGTGGTCTTAGCGCGCCTATTTAAGGAAGTTGTTCGATGTAGCCAAGCTTCTTTTTCGCTTCTTCTTTTTGCGCCATAGTGTGGAAGAGCTGAACACATGTCGCATAATGGCTCAGCGATAAGAGGAGATGAAAGCGTTTTGTCAGAGAGAGAGAGAGCCTTTTTCTTTATTTTCTCCCTTGTTGCTCCTTCAAACATTGTTCTTCTGTTTTTGCTCACTCATCGTTATCTTTGATAAAAAATTAACAAAAAAACCAACTTTCCAGACTCAAATTTTCCCCTCAGAATCACTGAAAATCAAAGGTCGAACTCATGTGTTCGACGTATCGTCACAAAATGGTCCTTTGATCTTTTGCTCTGATCTTCGCACTTTCGCGCGAGTTCCTTAGTCGCTCTTTCTGTCTTCTCCCTCGCACTGTTGCACTATACAAATCACACTCGGCGTGAGTGAGAAACGAGAGAGAGACCAGAGGGAAAGGGTAGCGTTTCGCGCCGCTCCTTTTCCTTACTATTTCGTGCCATGTAATTTATTCGTTCGTACTATTTCATCAGTAATGTTCAGATTCAAATATTCCACTTTACTTGACTTCCGAGAGCTAATACCACTATTGCAATTGAAATTGTACCCGTTAAGCCATGCTGATCCCACTGATCTCCCTTCTTCTGATCTCCTTGGCACATTCCTACAAGATCATGGTCTACAACATTCGCTATAGTCACTCACACAGCAATTTCCTCGGCAACGTCGCTGATATTCTCGTGGAGGCCGGGCATAATGTGGTACGTGGATCTTCTTTATCCTTGAAGAAAATGTTGGGGAAACGAAGAAAATGTGATGAGTGCATTAGAACTGCAACAGTGACAAACTTACCAATGCATACAATTGTATTCTCATTGTAATACTTCCATTGCTCAGACCTCCTTCATCCCGGAGGTCTCTACAACAATCGCTGATGGGACCACTAAGTCGAAGATAGTTCGCATCCCGCCCAAAGCATCGGTTCAGGAGAAATTGAAAAACATGCTCAGCGGTAATTCAAAAATGAATTTCAATTCATATTTTGGAATTATAGGATCCTACTTCGAGTTGGGCGATACTGTGCACTTGAGGGTAAGGTAGTTTCTGTGTTATCTCATCCAGTATCTTTCTGAGAGAGTTAGGATATGTTTTATAATTCAATAAATACGGTTAGCTCAGTTTAGGACTACACTATAGTGTGGGTGGGCCAAATATCCAAGAAATGGCTAATTTTTAGATGGGTACATCGCTCGCGCGAGTCTTCGAGGCGCAGTGTGCTCAGACGCTGAAGCGAATGAACATCATCGAACAGTTGAGAGACGAGAAGTTCGATGTATATATTGTGGAGAACGCCGACATGTGCGGAATGGGTGAATCAATCATCTTCTTTGACTCGACATTTATCTCGGAATTGACCTCAAAAAATCGAAATATTGCTATTGAAAGCTTCTCAAGCAATACTTGATCGCGTTCAAATAATTCTCGAGAAGAATATCACGCCTCTCACGAGAGAATCGAGCTGAGTCAGGGAATGGAGGGAACATTATGAAATGAGTGGTAACCGGATTTGGGCATCCTGAGGCATGTCTGACACTCCCCCCCCCCCCAAAGTCTCATTGTTTAGATATCATTTTGGACTTCATGACACCGGGCCGGATCTCGGCTCCTCCCACTTTGAGAGCAGCTATCTTGGTTTCAGTGAAAGATAGAGCAAAATTGACATCTGAGTGACCCAGGCGCATTTTTCGAGCTCTATCGATCTATTTAGCTCATTTCATCTGAATGTGACTTTTAACCACGCTACATTCTCGGGCGCTTTTCTCGAAAACGAATGGAAAGGGGCAGCTATAATTTTAAGAGTGTGTGCATCTGAACGAGGGCTGTCGAATGAGATGCTGGCGCCGAAAATACGGACACTTGGGTGAAACTTTCGCCATGTGAACTTTCACGGAATATTTGAACTTTATTTTCCACAGACAAATCGATGGAACAGCAATCATTTTTGGCCGCGCGATCAGAAGGGAGCGGTGTAAGTGATAGTTGAGTGTTGAAAAGAAAGTTCAAAAGTTCCGGAAAAGTTTACATAGCGAAACTTTCACCCAAGTGTCCGTATTTTTGGCGCCAGCACCTCATTCGACAGCTCTCGTTCAGATGCAAGCACTCTTAAAATTTTAGCTTCCCCTTTCCATTCATGTTCAAGAAAATCGACCTTGAATGTAGCGTGGTTAAAAGTCACATTCAGAAGAAATGAGCTAAATAGATCGATAGAGCTCGAAAAATTAGCCTGGGTCACTCAGATGTCAATCTTTCACTGAAACCAAGATATCTGCTCGCAAAGCGGGGGGAGCCTAGATCCGGCCCGGTGTCATGAAGTTCAAAATGATATCTACTCAAGAGACGTTGGGGGAGTGTCGGACATGCCTCAGGATGTCCAAATCCGTTTACCACTTATTTCGCGATTTTCCTCCCATTCCCAAGAATGGCGATTCTAGCTCGATTCTCTCGTGAGAGGTCTTTACAGCTCTCACCGAGTTGATCAAGCCCAAGTCGATCATCATGGTTGGTACTGCCCCTCTCTACGGTCACCAATTCGACGAAGTCGGTGCTCCTCATCCACTCAGCGTCACTCCAAGTAAGTCACAGTTGTCCATAAACCGGGACAATACAGTCGAATCGAGCTTGATTGCAACAATTACCACCGAATTCTCAACAAAGAAGTCAATTTTATCCAGGAAATGCGCTGAATCCATTCTCGATGTGGAGTCGTCTCCACAACATCTACGTTGAGATTCTCACTCGCTACGCCTACGGACAATCGCGTACCAAAGTCATGCGCTTATTCAGAGAAAAGTTTGGCGACGATTTCCCGGATTTCGTGGTGAGTGTTTTGTTTCGTAAATAATAGGTTGTTCCATAAGGTCTGACACTTTTTTGTTCAGAGGAACTTTAAATCGGCCTTATTAATCGTGCATCCCAAATGTTAATACTATTGAATAGAGCAACCATTACACAATCACGCAATCCATGGAATTTGTATCAGCTGCTCCCACATGCTTTTAAGAAACGTTTATCACAGGTATCAGGAGCCAGTGAAGGAAGCCGCGAACATTTTTTTTCAAACCCATTCAAAATCGACCATACTATGGAGGAGTGAGAATATTTCGAACGAGTAGGACCATTTTTTTAGAAAATTTTAGAAAATTTCCGGTTTTACAGCCGGATTTACTGTATTTCAGCTCCCAGATGAGCTACAGAGATGGCGTTGAGCTCAAAATGTGCGGAAAATTATTTCCTGAAACTTTTAAGTTGAGAGGGAAGCTTGAAAAGCTGTCGTTAAGAAAGTAGAGCTGGAAAAGCGGAATAGGAACATAAAAATAAATATTTTCATCATGACAGAAGTCGAGGCCATTTAATTTTATTGCATATTTTTGAACTTGATGAGTCCTAATACATAATAAAAAATTTCAACAGTGAATATTTTGAAATTTGTGTAATCATGTAAACTGTCAGTACTTCGATGCTATGCGATTACACTCTCTTACATATAATTATTGACCTACAAAAATGTATCAATTGTAACAAATTTAAGCTCAAAAATAATTATTTTCATCGATACATCTTTAATTTTGCAAAATAAATATTAAAAGCAAATCAATAATTCGATTTCAGCAAATCACCTCTCACATCGCCTACTGCTTCACTAACACTGAACCACTCATCGATGTTGCCACTCCGACCATTAGCAGAGTGATTCCCATCGGAGGATTGGGAGCGAAGGAACCGAAAGAGCTGGATGAGGTAAGATAACAGCCTATATTTTTCTCGTGGTATCTCGCCATGTCTCAATAAAAGCTGTGCACACGGTATAGTGAAATTTGGAATTGTAACATTTCAAGAACTAGAAAAGTTAAAATTGGACTCCGAAACAAGAAAGACAGTAAGAACTAACCACAATTTCAGTACTGGTTGAACGTCCTCTCCACTCGACCTCGTGCGGTATTGATCTCTTTCGGATCCCTAGTCAAGAGTCAGACACTCGCTCTCGATGTGAAGAGGAGCTTCCTGGAGGTGATCACGAATAAAAAATTTTCTGGCATTCGAAATGCCGTAGGCCAAGAGGGGATGACATCTGAGTTACACACTATGCCGATTTCACTATGCCGATTTATGCTATTGATATTACATTAGACTAGGAATAAATGAAATTTTGAACTTAAAGGAGTGCTCCGGGGAATTCATACATGAAAGCTCTTGCAACGAAAATTTAGCGCTCTCAAGTGAGCACGGTAGTGGCTTGGCAAGTAGCCAACAAATCGCAAACTGAAACCGTCATTCGTGCATCATTTTTTTCCTCTTCTAAAATTTGTTTTTGCTTTATTTTCATTCTGCGTTTATTGAATTGTGATAATGTGATGCGTACTCTATCGATTTTTATAGCGTTAACTTACTTGGAGCACCACAATCGTTCAAATTTCGACGTAGCAATGTAACGCGTTTTTCTGACCATTCTAAACGCGATTTTGATTAGGAAAAGCGTTAAATAGCTCTTATATTATATAAATCTTTTCTTGGCATCTTTTTTTATTAGTATGAAGCTTTTCCAAGCTGTAGTTGACTCACTCGACCTGCGCTGGAGCCCCAGTTGTTATGTGATCATGTTATTTTCCCACTCTCTTTGTTATCATGTATTGTCGTTACTGTTTAATCGGTATCTAATTATCGTGTTTCGATTATTTATCTTGGTTTATATCCAGAGGAACGCGAGGAATTCAACATACGAGTGCGTGACCATGGAGAAGCGAAGAAGCGCAGGAAGGAATCCAATTGGCGGATTGCTAAAAGTGAGTCGCCACTTGTCTTATCACGTTGTCCTCACCCAATACCACGCAAGAGGCGTATCCGGTTGGTCCTTATGATAACTCATAATATGTAGGATACTATTAGAATAAATATTCTGCTTAAAAAAGTATCCTACTACTGAGGTAATTTACTTTTTGGAAGTAGGGTGAGAGTCTTACAACTAATTTACTTTTGCGACGCGAAAACTTGGACCAGAGACCATAGAACAACCAGAGAATAGACTTCCCACTCAGTATATTGTGTCTGCTTCTAGGACGCCCCGACTCCTGGAGTGAAGAACATCACGGAAGGTATCGGCGGTGCGGTGAATCGTCCACACTCAGGTACTTTTGTGGATTTATTTGTTTATTACTAGTTCCAAATGCACTTATATGGCATTTGTAGAAAAAAATACAATATTCGTTCATAAATCACCTTCGCATGTGATGATGTTGCAGGACTCGTCGCTGGCGCCACCAAGATCTCGCTCGACAACGACATCTGGTCGCTCTAGGTCAGCACTTTTCCTTGTTCAATCTACTGTAATTTCGTCTGTTTCTTTACTTGTTTTTTTCCCTTCCGTTTTTTTCCTTTGTCATCATCTTCCCAATAATATTTCCCTCTTGCAGACGGAGAAAAGCTCGGGCCTCTACGAGAAGCTGAAAGTAATGGATCGAGCCCGGTGCCACTGCCTACAGGGACTATCCCGATCGCTCCCCCGCCTTTCGCGGGTGCTCCCGTGCCAGTAGAGTAGGTTTCGCAATCACTCGTGGCGATGCCTGCTCTGGTTCCTTCCAACCATTAGATGGGCAATTCCTCATCCACTAGTCGATATTTTAGTAAAAGTGTTAGTTGGGATACAGTGGTGGGGGAGTGGCCCACCTACTGGTTGGAAGAAACCAGAGTGTTTACGCGCGCTCTCTGTTTCATGACCGATTGCATATCCGAATAGACGCCATCACACTGCACTTTATATATCGGTATAGGATAGTGGAGGATTCATGCTTTTGATACTGGCATGCCTTCGGGAAAATTGTTTAACGACTCCCCGCACAACTCTCTACTTTCAGGGCGTTCAAGGCCGTGGGATTCGTCCAAGTTCAGAAGAACTTCGATCCTTGAATATCGAATCTCGTGAAGGAATGGGATTTCGAAGAATATGGAAGAGCTAATGGAAACATGGCTGCGTACACTGGATCGACCATCTTGTTTTGTTGTTTTTTTTTGTTGCTCCACCTTGTTGTTCGCGATTATTTGTTGAATCCTCGAGTTGTTCTTTTATTGATGTTTTGAATCAGTGATAAACAAAAACCATTGAACTCACTTTAAACTCGAAGGGAAGCCTACAATTTTTCTTACAGTAATCCAGAGCGAGTAAGGAAGGGTGCTCCTCTAATAGTACCACTAATTCCAATCTTTTACCAACGTTCGTATAATGCTTCGGAAAAAAGTCAGTTCGCGATCAAATGCAGTGATTGCGCAATGTGTTTGTCAACAATGTATTGCATCATTCTGACGTTGAGTAGTGAGAGGATTTAATCAGTCTCCTAGTTGCTACATTGATTCTTGTTATGGACTGCCATCTCTACCTCCGAGCAGTTTTACTTCATTACTACCGTCTTGGCCGATCCGTGAAGGAAGCCCACTCTGCCCGGGCCCAGTCGGAAGGAGCTGACGCCCCCTCCATACCCTTCTGCTATAAGTGGTTCTCCCGCTTCAAGAAAGGGGAGTTTGGTCTCGATGATCAACCCCGCTCTGGACGCCCTCCCTCCCTCGATCAGCCTCTCGTTCTCCGCACACTGAAGCGCAAGCCCATGGCCAGTGTGCGTGAGTTGAAGAAGGATACTGGTACTCCCAGATCAACGGTGTCCAATATCCTCCATCGATCTGGGAAGAAGCCGAAACTCCCACAAGTGATTCCCCATAACCTCTCCCCGAACAGCTGAAAAATCGTGTTCAAGTCTGTTACTCCATCGTAGATCCAATCTTCGATGGGTCAATTCCATCCTCGCTGCAGATGAGAAGTGGATCACGTACGATAACCCTGTGAGGAGACTGCAATGGGTGGATGCAGATGAGAAGCCCACGCCCGTCCCGAAGAAGGAAGAGCACGGAAAGAAGGAACTCCTCTGCTTCTTCTTCTCAGTGCTCGGTCCCATCTACTGGGAGATCCTCGCCCCTGGCACCAGCATCAATGCCGACCTCTTCTCTGAACAACTGGAAGATGTCGCGATCAGAGTCCCTCCCAGACTCCTGAACCAGGGCAAAATTCTTCTTCTGATGGACAATGCTCGCCCACATCGAGCGAAGATGACCCAGAAGAAAATGGACGAGCTGAAGATCGAGAGGATTCCCCATCCACCGTATTCCCCGGATCTCTCCCCATGCGACTACCACTGCTTCCGCTCTCTCTCTGACTTCTGCAAAGGAAAGAAGTTCAAGAATCGAGATGAAGTTGTGAGGGCTTTCGTGAACTGGGCGGTCTCGAAGAAACCCGCATTCTGGAAGAGAGGAATCGAGACCCTGCCCAATCGCTGGAGGGAGGTAGTGAGAAAGAAGGGGGCATACATTGGTCACTGAGAATTGTAAAGCATTGAATAAAAAATAAAAACAAAAAATTATACGAACTTTCCGGACACCCCAATATTCTTCCACTAAGAAAGTGCTGAATATTTTAGTAAAAGTGTTAGTTGTTTTTTTTCCAGAGTTAACCCGTATTTGTTGGTGACCGTTGGATTTTGAGGGGAGATAGATAACCACAGACAGCCAACGAACATCTGACCATGTGTCCTAGTGGATAAGGGATTTGTCTTGCGATCCGTCGGTCGTGGGTTCGACCCCCACCCAAAGCTTCTGTTTATTGCCAAAGTATCTTCACTTTTCGAACCCTTCTTGTTCCCCGGTACAGTATCCCAAATTTAAAAACTTTCGAATTTGCACGCATTGCCTGCGCTGATTGCAAAGCTTTGAGAGGCCATAGCAACTCTTAGAGGCGTCTGTAGCATTTCGTACAAAGTGATCTCTGATCTGATGAGTGTCCTCTACAACACCCTTTTGCCAGTTCGGGTGGCTGGATATTCCCCGGAGCACTCCTTTAAAAAAATTAAGGTAATGTCCGCCTTCCCTTCCATTACTTTCATCTGGAAGTACGAGGATCTCGAGGACGATTTTGCGAAGAACGAAGCGTCCAAAGTGCCGAATCTCGTGCTGAGCAAGTGGACGCCTCAGAACGATCTCCTCAGTGGGTTTTCGAGCAATATATTAAATTTGGTGCCTAGCATTTGCTATGCATAGACTCATTATAATAACGAATCTTACGCTATTCGTCCCATAATATTGGTACGGTATTATAATGTTATTGTATCCTAATATACTGTTAACGAAAATTGTATTTCTAATGAAAGTTAAAATCGTGCAGATCATCCAAGCGTATCCGCCTTCATCACTCACGGCGGAATGGGATCTGTGATGGAGACTGTGAGGAGAGCTGTGTCCGGTGAGCTAGTACCAATTATTTACCATTCTATTATACATCTAATCGATCAAGTCGTACAAGAATTCGACTAGAAGGTTCTATAGTAATCATATATTTTGAATGCAAGACAATCGAGTTTTATTTCGAAATGTTCGTTAAAATATTCGTTTTATGCAGCTCTTCTCATTCCTCTTTTCGCCGATCAGCACAGAAATGCGAATGGACTCGTACACAATAAACTCGGCAAGGTGCGAAAACTTAATTTCACTTATAAGCTCCAGAAATGTAGAGCAAATTTGTCCAGGTTCACAGTAAGTTCGAGCTTACGGACCATGTCAGTCTGATTGATAAGTTGAAGGAATTGCTTGAAGACGAGAGGTAAGCACTTGTAATCAGTTACTTGTTATGTTAATCCATTATAGTTACCCCGTATGAGTGCTTTTTCAGTTATCGATCGAATGTCAAGAGAGTTTCTCGAATGCTCGCATCTAAGCCATTCGAGGGAACAGCTGATTAAGTACACCGAGTTTGCAGCTGAATTCGGTTGGTTCATAACTACCATTGGTTTCAGAAAACGATAATTTATATGAGGAGTAGTATTGCTAGATTCAAATCACCTTGAAATGCTTGTAAAATTTAGTACGCTTGTGAAATTATCATAACCTTTTCTAAGCATTTCAGGTCCCTTGGAAGCCCTTCGTCCCCAATCGCAAGACATGTCTCTAATCGCCTATAATAATCTGGACATTCTGGCTGTTGCTTTGATCATCCTCGTAGTGATTGTTTCCATTGTTGTGAAAATCGCGTGCTGCATTGTTGGAAAACGTTCATCAAAAACCAAGACGGAATAAGAATATGTAAAGTCGTCGGATATGTAAAGACAAATTGGCCTTAGTTCTTGTTTTGTTTAATCAATGAATGTTACTAAAAAATGCCATTTGTTGTGGAATACGAAGCAAGTTATGGATGGAAAATATTCCCACGATGATAAGCTCACGGTACTACCCATACTGTGTACTATCATATGTTTCTTGTGTTTCCCGTTTCCACATACCACAAAGTTTGTTTGATATGACGTGGCGTCAAAACTGGGATTTTATTCTGGGACTTAAATGTGACTCCCGAACAATGGCGAATGTTTTGTATAGTAAGAGGCAAATCAATCAGAATATTTATTCGAAAGTTTTCAGTTGCAGTGGTTGTTTTCATATCCGGGATTGAATATCCGGCTTCATACGAGTACTTCATCTGATCTCGACATGGTGGTTCCTCTTATCGAGCTCTTTCGTCTAACACTCGATTGGGCCTCCTCGTTCCTTCGATTCTCCTCACACAGCAGAACCTCCTGCGCACTGCAAGTTCATCATGATGATCGCAATATTTCGAAAATTCTGAGAATCTTTCATCTCACTCTTTGGTTTTCAGCATGAAAACGAGGAAAATGATGCATCCTCCGATTACAAGAATGATAAGGAGTGGGGTGAGGATGTAGGATATCCAGTTTTGACGCAACCAATCGACTGAAATATACAAATAATCGAATAGTGACGTCTAGAGCACATGAAGCGATATCAATCTCCCTCCATTCTACATGCTCTTTAGAACGATCTATCAGAGAGAGAGTGTGTGTATATATACATATATGACGAATAGATCGTGATATCGTTTTTCTACTAATTTCATAAATACCTGCACTTCTTCCTCCCTCCGGTTCAGTCAACGCGTTCGTTTTTGGCGTTTTAATCGAACGATTTCTTTCACTTCTAGAGAACCATCAATAATATTTTATGTATTTAAAGAAGGACTGTCAGTAAAGTTGAAATTTTGACGTTGTCATAACCATGTCCGAACTTTGTACAACTATAAGAGATTCTGAAAATTTCAAATGCGGATCTCTATTTTGAACCGAGTTATCATTCGTTGGCAGAATGCCAAGGAGGGCTTGAAGGGAAAGGACGTGCGGGAATTCAAATATGTAGAGGAGTTTTCAAAAACTGGTTGGATTCGAACCCGCAACCTTCCGATTATGCGGCGACTGCTTTACCACTGAGCTATGCGATTCACCTTTACCTATCCTCTTAGTTCTCGCTATGATCATTGGATGATTGTCTAGGTCATGGTTATGAAAGAGTCAAAAATTTAATTTTGCTGACACTCCTTCTTTAAAAATCATACTTGCTCTTGTTATTCGATGCATTATTTTCGTCAGAATTTTCGGTAATGGTGTCTATTCCTTGATGACCCACATCTGAAGATTCGAATATTTATTCATGCTATTTTGATGTCTAGATAGCACTAGAAATAGAATAGTACATTTTTTTTGTAAATGTGGGCATTTACAAAAAAATTTATTATTACTCTTTGAAAATGGAAAAAAATAACATGGAAGACGCAAACTCACCATCAGGGAGGCATGAAAGCTGGTCACGTTCGGTCAAAATCTTCTTTCCGAAAATCCAGTGTGAGTGGGACATCCCTGTATACAAACCGGGGTGTTATTTAACCTCTCGATTCCATCCATTGTGAATTCATGCTTGAAAGGGCACTGCAAGTTTATAAATTATGCACATGTACGATACAATATTTACTTTAATTGTAGCGCATTGAAGCCATTTGACCGGAGATACAATAGGAGCTTTACATTGTGTACAGTTTGGTACAAGAGGAAGCCTCGGGCAATGGGAGCAATCTGAGAAAATTCTCACATTTGTAAAGCAGCAAAGCTGATGTTCAAATTAAAATTTGATTCGGTAAACTACTAACAACAGCATCCAATTGATAATTCATCTGTGACTGTGTATTGCCAGATAGCTTTTCCAATTGACCCTTTGTATGTCTTCGAGCGTTTGATGAACTCTGAAATAATGTACTTGTAACATTATTAATACCAAAATATACCTCCTAGCTTATCATGGGCAGACATATATGAAATGTTCGTCTGCCACAGCTTGTTCTGTGAAGTTTTAATATTTCAGGCTAATATGCTTAAAAAAACGAAAACCTCGCAGAAAACATCAGGGATCTCATATGGACTCGTAACATCTTCCCCGCTGGAGAGAGATGCACTGAAGAAAGAATTTTGCATCTCCATTAATGCATCCAGTTGCAAACGAACGATAAAGAGTATCCGTCGGGGCACTTGAGAGTCGATGATGCGTAATCCACCTGAGTCATTCACATGTGTAGGAATACAGTTATCTCATTGGAAGTTTTTTGTGTCTTTTCAGATCTTTTTCAGAGATGCTATATAGCTGATCAGCGTTTATTAAAATTAGCGCACCTGAAACTTACTAAAAAATACAACGAATATTTTCCAATAAGAGATCGATATATATGACTACTTTTATGACATTTTAATCACTTTAATGCTACTTTTACCTTGATGATGTCACAGCCAGCTGTGTTTCGGATCGTCAAATCACCAAGGTCTCTTGTCGAACACGTTTCCATAAAATAATTTACATGCTTTTTTATTTAACTCATTCGCTATCCCGTGCATAAGTAATTGATTGAATAACTCACTAGATTTTCCAATGGCTTTGATCATACTTGGAATCTGACTGTTTACCACTTTCACAATAACAAATCCAGCTTTCATATCGGTGAAATTCACAGATATCGCAGAATCATTAGGATGATTTGGATGTAGTGACGAATAGAGGATCTTTAATGAAAAAAGGCTCTATGAATATGTCGGTACCCTCATTTTTCATTTGGTTCCTCAATTTTTTCTTTGATCCCTCAGTTTTTTTCCTTTGACCTGAAGTATTTTTTTCATTGGTCCCAAGTGTTTCTTTGGTTCATATTTATTATTTTCTTTGGTCCTTTTTCACACAAATAGGGCTAGTTAACTTATGTGTTGTCTGACCACACGCGGCCGTATTGCCACGTTCATTCGCGGCCGTATTGCCACGTAAATCCACTTGTCTCTCGCTTCTAACACTATTCAATTGACTCTCTTGCGACTGGATAAGACATGATCGAAGGCATATTGTCACATCATTCTACTGATGATGACTTTATCATTTCACTAATTTCGCACTAGTACTTCAGGGGGGGCGGACAAAACGTAAACGGATCACAGTTTGCTGGGAATTCGACGTAGGATCTTGGGAGTTGTTGCATTGTTACCTGTATGTTCTCCATCATACCACCCTGTGTAGAACTTCTTAACATGCGATCTTGAGTTTCACTCCATATCTATGCATAGGGGTCCGTGGTCCAAAATTGAGAATTTTAGTGAAAAATCATGGTTAGATTAACTGCAAATTCCCTGACCAATCGATATTCCAGTATCCTAATAACTACTTTTACCAAGTAACATATGTATCGAGTGGTCAGGGAATTTTCAGTTAATCTAACCATGATTTTTCACTAAAATTCTCAATTTTGGACCACGAACCCCTATACATGGATATGGAGTGAAACTCGAGATCGTCTAGTAAGAAGTTCAAAACAGGGTGGTCTAGTGGAGCACATACTGATAACAATGCAACAACTCCCAAGATCCTACGTCGAATTCCCAGCGAACTGTAATCCGTTTACGTTTTGTCCGCCCCCGTACTTCACTGTATGGTTACGGTAAGCGATGACCATGATAAGACTAAGTTCTGGTTCCAAAATGGAACAACTGGTTCCTTATTGGGCACGGTGATGATAGCCATTACAGGATCGAGTAGAGAACATAAATGATATGATAGAGTGGTAGAAAGAAGATATGAAGTGTATGTGGGTTCGTTGGTGAAGTGGAGGCAGACTGACAATTTTGCTCTCCAGATTGGACCATTATATTCATTTCAAAAAGGGCGGAGCTAATTTTGCGAACAGTAAATATATGACAATGGAACAAATAATACAATTATTATGAAAAAAAATTTGAGGGACCAATAAAAAAACTTGAGACCAAATGAAACAATGAGGCACCAAAGAGAAAATTATGGAGCAACATGTTCCTTAGATCCGAGAAAAATGATTAGCTCTGACTATGACGGCTTATATACTATTTTGATCAAACAAACATGTGATCGTATTAATGAAATAATAACATAAATTGGCATACTTGATAATTCGTGGACATATCTAGTCGAATATCGTATAAATTTGCCGCCCACGAATATACAGTGTAGTCTCCTATTAAGCACACACTATATTTCGAAAATAACTATTGTTTTGCATTAACTCACTCATTTTATCATCTTTGTCAACATATCGATCACTTTGATCCTCCGACCTACACGGTGTATAGTTCGCTACGCCAACTCGAATATTAATACAATCTTCGGCGAGCGTGAAATTAGATACTCGCAAATATATAACATGTCGGATTTCTTCCAGCATCCTGTCGAAAAAATGATTTTCTTAGCCTAATAAATTAGTTCTCTCGTGTGTGATTAGCTAAGCAATACATTCTTATTTACTGGCACTTGGTCGAATGAGAACTATAACGTCATGCCGCCTTTGTATATAAATAGGCGGGATGGCGTAACAGTTATCATCCGACATAGAACCTTACTTGATTTGTATTACTATTTTGCAGGTTTCGAGATTGACCAACGGTTGCTGGAGACTGAACAGAAGCAATTCAGCACTCTTCTCCTCATCTTTCCCACATAGACTGTAGAAACAGGTCTGAAGATGTGGACGATTATATCGTGCAGTAGAAATACTCGTAGTTCTTTGTCATAAGAGTGACTTTCTGAGAGAACTGACCAGCGGCCGTACATCAAAAAATAAAGTTCTGATTTTAAGATGTCCCTAGGGGCAACTTTTCACGTAGAGGTCGAAAATCGACCTTAGAAAGCCGTATCTCTGACTCCTCATTTCCTGCGGCACGCCTCAACGGTGAGGTCGGTTTTTGAAACTTTTGAACGGCTCATCCAAACCTAATAAATGTATAGTAATTCTGAAAGATCTCGACGGGATAAGCATTTTTACTGACAGAAGTGAAAAGCTAGCTCATGTGTGAAAAAGTTAGGGTCATTTGAACATTGAAAATTTCAGCCCTGAAAAAGTTTTTCAATGTGTGTCATTTTATTCATTATCATTTGATTCCTCGTGAAAAGTTACCCCAGGAGCCAACTTTTCGTGAAAAAATTCATGCCTCAAAGGGGTCTCCTGAATTTCAGAAGAGGAAAGGTAGTGATTTTTTTGCAAATATGTTTATTTTTAAGACCAGCCACTGTGAACTCTGATAAAAACCATTAAGTTTATGGGTACACTTTGATAGGGCAAAAATATAGCGCACACAAAAGGGACATTATCACAATTCGAAAAAATCAATTTGCTCATCCTCTATTTTTCTCATGTTTGGGTGCATGCTACTTTTCCTTTACGATCTGAATTCGTAATTTTCTGGGAAAATTTAGTAGAACGAACTAACATTATCACAAAAGTTTGAGCTTAGGGTCCTCACCAACCCGGAAGGTAGGTATGTTTTTGCTTGAAAATGCAATGTCACGTTTGTAAAAAATATGTTTCGACTTATAATATCGAAGTTACGAGGGCTATCGGATAATGTTATACATTATTCAACTTCATCAAATTAGATCAACTTTTATACACTTGCAAATTGGCGCATTTATTCAATCCAATAAAAATTATTTTTCGGACACCTGAAAAATGATTTTTTTTTCGAAAACTGTTCATTTACCGCTGTAATGCATACAGCTTGAGTAATTCAGTTGGACGAAGTTATATACAAGTAAAATCTAACGAATTCTCACAAAAGGACGCCCAAAATTTATTTTCGTTCTTTCTCGACACTCGCAATCTTCCATTTTCAAGCAAAAATATACCTACCTTCCAGGTTGGTGAGGAACCCTAAGCTCAAACTTTTCTGATATATGTTGCTTCGTTCTACTAAATTTTCCCGGAAAATTGGGAATTCGGATTGTAAAGGAAAAGTAGCATGTGCCTAAACATGAGAAAAATCGAGGTTATGATAATCGATTTTTTTGAATTGAGATAATGTCCGTTTTTTGTGCGCTATATTTTTGCCCTATCAAAGTGTACCCATAAACTTAATGGTTTTTATCAGAGTTCACAGTGGCTCGTCTTAAAAATAAACATATTTGCAAAAAAATCACTACCTTTCCTCTTCTGAAATTCAGGAGACCCCTTTGAGGCATGAATTTTTTCACGAAAAGTTGGCTCCTAGGGTAAATTTTCACGAGGAATCTAATGATAATGAATAAAATGACACACATTGAAAAACTGCTTCAGGGCTGAAATTTTCAATGATAATGAATAAAATGACACACATTGAAAAACTGCTTCAGGGCTGAAATTTTCAAATGACCCTAACTTTTTCCATACATGAGCTAGCTTTTCACTTCCGTTAGTAAAAATGCTTATCTCGTCGAGATCTTTCAGAATTACTATACATTTATGAGGTTTGGATGAGCCGTTCAAAAGTTTCAAAAACCGTCCTCACCGTTGAGTCGTGCCACAGGAAGTGGGGAGTCAGAGATACGGCTTTCTAAGGTCGATTTTCGAACTCTACGTGAAAAGTTACCCCTAGGCGCATCTTAAAATCAGAACTTTATTTTTTGCTGTACGGCCTATGGGTGATATTGCTCGGTTGTCTCAGATAGTCACTCATAAAGACTCTCACGGTTGCTTCACAGTGGGCAGGGGAACACTAGGAACAGACTGGAAAGCGTAGACAAGAAAATCGAAGCGCAGAGAGTCAAGAATCGTATGGAGACGAATGCTTACTGTGTCTTTCCCGCATCGAGTGTTGTTCAGTGGTTGAAATGTGGAGGAAGTGGAGGGGAAAAGCAGAGGAAAGAAGAGAAGAAAGCGGAGAAATATGAAGAAATTGGAGAGCGTTGACCGCACCATACAGGGAGAAGAGACGGAAATGGAAGGAGGAGTGAGAGGGGGAGAGTGAAACGTGTTGTTTTGGAGATGAAGTTGATTTTATGAACTCGTAAACATGGTTGATCACGTAAACAGATGGTTGTAGAACGTTTTGAGAACACGAGGTATTTGATAGTAAACATTAAAATTTGAGAAGATTACTCAAATATGCGGAATTATTTATTACTCTTTAGTCAAATCGTCTCTCCATTTCATTGTGGTCTAGGGTGCAAAAAAATGAGAGAATGCAGACACGAAAGGGAAGCGTGTCCTCTGGTGTTTGTTTCCCTCTTCTCTCCGCATAGAGATCACATTGCTAGGCGTAGAGACTTCTCCACTTATATCTTTCACTGTCGCTCTCTCTCGCCAATTCTAACATGAAGATCGCGAATTTTAGACTATGTATCAGGTTGGTGAGAAAGTAATGTTAGATTTTCAAATTTGTGATATCTGATTCCCCCGTCTTTTGCGTACGCCTGATTATCATATTGTTATTCATGCTCATTGAGTGCATGGATACTCTTTCTGTCGCACATTGGTCTAAACCTATCCAATTGGTAATGAGGTCACAGAATGATGACAAAGGTACACTAACAGAGATTGGACCTGATTACTCTTTTGCCCAGCAATCCATGGAGCGCTATGATAGGGCAAATATTATGCCACAGCCGCAAAGTGCGACCTAAGTATATCACAATACAACATTTGAATCAGGTCTGCTGAGAAAGGTATGTTAGAAAATACACTCGTTTATGAACTTGACAATAACTGAACACTAATAAAAATGTGTGTTTTTACCGTGTATCCGTAACAATTGATGTATTGATCTCAAATATAGTAAACTGAAAAGCACCTTCCACGGTTAACTTAAAAATATATTCATATCATATTTATCCAAGAATCAAGGTCTGGGCCTGTTGGACTATACAGTTCTTCCATGCAATAGGATCATCAATGCAAATTCTGCTCCATACGGCTCCTAGTCGATGAACAAATTCGTCCCTCCATCGAGTTTTGGGCCTTCCTATAGGTCGATGTGGGTTGTAGGGGCTCCACTCCAATACACGTTTAGCCCATCGGTCATCGCTGAGAGACGAGAGCCTCTGCGCCCAGCTCCATTTCCTGTGCATAGCCTGAACTCTGATATCCGGAATTGGAACTTTTTGGGACAGCCATTCATTCGTTCTTCTGTCTATTCTCGATACTCCGCACATTTTTCTCATCATGTTTCGCTGTGCAACTATGAGCCGATTCTTCAATTTCTTCGTTAGACTCCACAATTCACATCCGTATAATAGAGCAGGTACTACGCACATTCTGTAGACTCGGCACTTGAAGCCCATTTCAACTCTTCTGTTGGTCAGGAATTCGTAGAATCGATTGAAGCCTCTCCATGCACTCCCTATTCTTCTATTGATCTCCATAATTAAATCCTGATCAAATGAAATTCTGATTCCAAGGTAGACAAAGGAATCAACGTATTCAAGCGTTTGTTGATCAGCATAGAGCGCTGATTTGCCTCGGTTGCTCATAACTACTGTCTTCTTCTTGTTTATGATTAGCCCAACTTTCTTACTGGCTTGGCAAAGGTCATCGATCATTCTTTGAGCTTCTTTTGGGGAATGAGTAATTAGAACTACATCATCGGCATATCTTAGATGATTCAGTCTTCTTCCGTTAACTCTTATTCCACACTCCTCCCATTCCATCTTCTTCAAACATTCTTCCAGAACAGCATTGAAAAGATGCGGTGACAGCGGGTCCCCCTGCCGAACACCTCGAGCTATTTCTATCGGAATTAGATCTTTGCCGAATTTTACAAATACTTGAGCTTTGGAGTAGATGCTTCGCATAATTTTACATTCACAATTTACATTTTACATTCACAATTTTAGAGTGCACTCCTTGTTTGTATATTGCCTCCCAGACCGAGTCAAATTCGATGCTATCGAATGCTTTTGCATAGTAAATAAAGACCATGTAGCATGGAAAATCATACTCCATTGACTTGTTAATGACTTCGTTGACAGTAAATGCGTGATCAATAGTAGAGTAGTTCTTTCTGAATCCAGCCTGTTCGTGGGGTTGGCAAGCATTGAGGGTGCTCTCTATCCTTGTATCGATCGTTGATGTGAAAACCTTATATATGAGATTTAGTAGAGCTATCGGCCTGTAATTTGAGATATTCAGTTGATTCCCTTTCTTGAAGATTAAAGAGATTAATGAATTGGGCAAATCGTCAGGTATTTCCTCTTCCGTTATCCAGTTATTGAACAGTCTTGTGAGAGGCTGAGATATGATATCTACAGCACTCTTTAGCATTTCAGCACTTATTCTGTCGGGACCGGGAGATTTGCCGTCTTTTAGCCTCATGATTGCGTACTCAGTTTCAGTAATCAATATTGGTGGAAAGGGATCGTTGGAAGCAAACTTTGATCTTTTGGATCGATTCGAACTCTTATAAAGCTCATTGTAGAAAGATTTCACCACATTTTGCATATCATCCTTGGAGTACGCGATAGAACCGTCAGGCTTTTCCAATTGATTCAGTTGGGTCGTGCCGATTTGCGAAGATCGTAGAGCTCGTCGTGTACTGTGCCCATACCGAACTGCTTCACGCACAACCTCCAGATGCTTCTTTCTTAGATCTTCTGCTATGGAATATCGCAATGCTTTACTGGTTTGACAAAACTCGATTCGATTTCTTGCAGTGGGTGTTTTATCACGTAGACGCCTTCGCTTTTCAAACAGTTCTTTTGTCTTCCTAGTGAATCTTTCTTGTTTCACAATCGGGATCAATGATTCTTTAGCAGTGTCCCCCATGACACGCGAGATTTTGACGTAGGAAGTGCAATTCGTGGTAGGAATTGAGTGAATTTTGGCAGTAAATGTTCTTCTATCAAATTGCATTGATGGACGAGGTTTATGGAACATTCTCTTGGCTTGTCTTTCTACTTTCATTCGCGCCATAATTAGCCTATGATCTGTAACGAAATTGAAAGTTCCAACAACTTGAAAGTTCCAACACTCACATCCATCATATTTGATTTGCTTGAGGAGCCGACGAAATCGTAATAACGCGAGTAACTTTTTTTATCAAAATCACCGTATGAAAATGAATCGTGCGAACTGAAGTGATGCAGGGCCTACATATGGTACTGTGTCTGATGGGAACTATGACGTCATGCCGCCTTTGATATATGACATGCGACATGAAGTCATAGTTCACATCCGACATATTGCTAAAATTCTCTCCACTAATTTGATTTACGGGATAAATTCGAACTTACAGATACAGGGCTCCAAGGCAATGCGTGAAGGTGAATTGCGCGTGAGAGAAGGAAACCGAGCACGAGCATGGGATGAGAATGATTTCATGATTGATTTCTTCAGCTATTAAAGGAGTAGCATTTTGGAAGCGATGACAACATGAAATACATGCGTGTGAAGAAAACTGGATCTGTTCCTTCTGCAAACTTGCAAATATAATATCTGCTTATCTTATGGAGAATTGAAATTTATGATACATCACAAGAAATAGGAGTTCAATCCGACGGCTGGTCATAAACGTATGCCTGATTAGATTAGAGATAGACCCGTTGAACTAAACAAAAACTTTTTTTTTCAATAAGTGATGCTCACTAATTTTTCATAATTGAAAGTTATGCGTTCAAAATTTTGTATCTCATGAACAAGATTTCAATAAATTTCATAGAACGCATTTTATTCATTGAACAATATGTGAGATAAACACAATTGCGAAGCACAAAAGCATTCCGTTGAATGATTCAAGATTTCGGTCCCCTGGACACACGCTTTTTCGATTACTTGCATTGGATTTGTCAATGTAGAAGTCGAATCAAGGTATATTAATTACTCTAATTGCAGGCCCCTTCACTGTCCCTGCCCACGCAATGGTCTCAATTGTGTCGATAGCTATTCACAGAAACGAGTGAGTGCTCAACTTGTTGATGCCAACCTTTATTTATGAAGTCATTTGAAGTCTTCCGTAGATTCTCTGGTGATGAACACTCACAAACATTTCCATTTTTAGAAATCTACCCGAATCCACTTCGCTATGATCCCGATCGATTCCTGCCTGAGAACTCTGCGAAGAGACACGCTTTCGACTTCGTTCCTTTCTCTGCCGGCCCGAGAAACTGCGTCGCCGAGTTACCTCAACCTGAATATCCTCAATCTTGCACATTAAGAAATAAATAAAACTTGGGAACACATTTTAATTACTTATTTTAGGTCAAACGTTCGCCCAGTACGAGATGAACATTGTGTTGTCGTGGTTGCTACGGCGATTCCGATTCGTTACGGACAGGTTCGACATCTTATTTCACAGTATAATTAGTCACTTAAAGCAATTATATGCTCGACTTTTCCCAGTTGCTCAAGTCAATGTAGCCTTAGAAAAAATATGTTGCAGAAGTATGCAATTGAAGCGACGCTTCGTCCTGTGAATGGCATGCGGATCACCGCAGTGAAGCGATGAGATTTCGATATTGTTCAGGTTTACAGGTTTTGTTAACTGATCACTCAGACCAGCTTCTCTGGTTTCTTCCAACCAGTAGGTGGGCAACTCCCCACCCACTGGTCAGGGCACTGGTTACCAACTGGTCAGGGCACTGGTTAACCAGTGGTTAGCCTAAATTCCGCCCACTCCAACTGGTTAACCACTGGTCAATAAATAGCTAACCACTGGCTAACCAGTGCCCTGACCAGTGGGTGGGGAGTTGCCCACCTACTGGTTGGAAGAAACCAGAGTTGATCTCCTCCAAGCAAATTCAAGGAAAAGAGTTAGAACAAAGAGAAGTGTGGTTTGGCCGGTTGTACTAGCAAAATCTATTGAATTAGGCCTGTCTCCAGAGGAATCAATCTTCGTCAGACCAGTCACAAAGGGAAAGAGAATCAAACGTGAGTGTTTTCGTTTGCTTTGATGCATTTTTTGAGAGGAGATAATCGCAGAAGATGAATTCGATGAGCGAATCCAAGCAATGAAGCCGAAAGGAGGAAGTCAAGTCACTAAATTCTCACATCGCTATGCATTATATCGAAGAATGATACATATATATAAGAAATCTATTTCTGAAACTTGGGGAATAGAAACACTATGGTAGGAGTTACAAATTACCCGTTGGGGCAAAGTTGGGAAATTCCGATTTTTTGAGATATGGTCTCTTTTCATTCGGGCAACCACCCCGGATCGGAACCATGACGGGGAATGAAATTATTAAGGACAAAGTTGTAGAGGATTTCACGGGCGTCATTTCTGAAAAAGAAAAAGTTTCTAGCTCAATTTTGAAGCAAGTTATGATCATTTTTGTGAGGTCTACTTCACTAATTTTTGTGAATGACGTCAAATTCGAGACGCAAGTACTCGAAACATAAAAAATATAAAAATAATCGGCCAACGCAGTTTGAAAGAGCTTTGGTCGTAGTACTTTTTCTAAATTTTGCAGATTTTTTAAAATTATGGATTTTATTTTTCCAATGACCCCGTCCTGGTGCTCGATTCTCTCGCGATTCGTCTCATATATGTATCGAAGACACAGACATTCAAAAAATCTAATTTTATCAGACAAGGATACATTCCTCTCATCGGCTTGGCAGCATCTCCTAAAGATGCAGCCCCTCCAGCGACCGTCGGTTCGCCCTCACATGCTAATCTGTCGTCTTCTCATTCCTCCCGTGCTTCATCCATCGCCCCGCCTCACTCCACAGCGGCCGCAGCAGCCATTTCCTCATCTGAAGTGAGACGATTATTGGTTTTACCACTGCTGTTCAGTTTGTACCGTTGATGAAAATGAGAATAATCAATGGTCCTAGATTGATGCTCTCAAAAGATCCCTCGGTGAATTGCACAAGCAAACGGAAGCGGATCGTGTACTCCTCGAGTCCATTGCAGAATGGTCTGCAGACCGGTGGTTCGGTGTTTGGTGTAGACACATTGTCATAGCTACGGGAAAAGCTATGCAGATAACGGTCCCGAATTTCTGGATGCGGAAGAGGTGGCTCACCTTTCTCTTCATGAGCAATCTGGCCGTGCCTTCTTCGACGAAATTGCAGATGACGAAGTCTAGAAGAAACTGGAAGTAGACAAGCGGGAGCGATTCAAGCAGAGATGGGTGGAAGAAGTGAGCTATATGCAAGTCAAGTATATCGCAGGGTCCCTGTAAAGTATCCGACTATAGTAACCCCGACTCCTCATTCTTAACAGAATACAGTACCAAGACGATCAGCATTGTCTAATTCAGAATTCGTCGGTAGATCAACATAACATATCGCGATTTGTTAATCATGTATCGCCTGCATTGGACTAATTAAAGATTGTTGAATATATTTTCATGTAATTCATAAGTTGTAAAAATCAAATATGCTCGAGATTGGTATCACCTACGTGTTCAAAATATTGATAAAAACAAATTATTATGCATGAGTCATTTAATAATAAAAGTGAATCAAGAAATATGTTCAATTAATAGTTAAAATAATTATTAATTTTATTAAGAAATAATAGAAAAGAAAATATTACGGTAGAAAAATGCAACTTCAAAAAGGCCGCGTTCACTATCCAAGACCTGTTATTGATTTTTCGTTGTTTCTTCTCCCCCCCCCCCCCCCTGCATCCGCTGCTATTTTCCCTGTTCGTTGTCACTTGTCTATCACTTCTTGTCCCTGATTGTTTAGCTCAAACCATTTAGTCATTCTTCTACTTTCGCGTTGTGTGCTGTGCTGTCAAAACCGCGCGTTTACTGATTTTCATTGCTTCGAAATACTCGTTCAACACCAACTTTCTCCAGTATTTCTTTGTTAAAGTTCTGTTTTACAGGCTTATAGCTGTTGTTTGTGACGTACTCTATGATTTATGCTTCCTTTTCTACCGCTATCGCTGCCATTGGTTGATTGTACTGTTCTTTCGTCGGTGCTCTTCCAAATTGAAAGACTTTTCGTCGACGTGTTATCTGTGCACAATGTCCTCTGCTTAATTTATAGTGAATACCCTCCGTTCCATGTGCTAAATGATGTATTTATCCTGTCTTTTCAGTTACAAATCTGGTGTCTCGTGCCTGTGAAGCATGAGTGGCGTCTCTCTCCCCAGTCGTCGCTCCAAGGTTTGCACTAGTGACGGCAATTCGGACTCTGCTCTCTTTGCTTGCTTTCTTGCACCTACTTCGACTAAAATACTTGTGAAAAGCAGTGCACCTAGAAAATCAAAGGAAACGTAAGTCGCTCTATGTTTACTGGCGGGATTGTTTTTGCTTCGTGCATTCAGAAAATAATCAACGGACGGTTTATACCTTTTCGAGCATGTGGTATTGATACTAACACACTGAGAGAGCCTTTTTAAGTAATACTATTAATTGTAGCCATCGATCGATTCTTCTGGCGGGTCTACAACTGTCCATCGGGGTGTGAGCGACAACGGACGCCTTTCTGGAGAGTTAGATCCTCTCTTCCGTTCCCCTCTCAGGCCAATCGATGTTCAGGAGACGGATGACCTCTGCCAAGTGAGTTCCTCCAATCGTCTTGTAATTAAAAAATGAACACTTATAGTTTAGATCTTTATACTAAACATGTTGCGAAATCTGCCTTAAAGTTACCCAACCGTCAAATTATTTGAAGCTGCACACGGCTCTCCGCTCACTCGCTTTAGGAACGGTCACGAATGGGCGGAGCGTCGTTGCGACTTTTCCCTAGGGTACCACATTCAAATCTTATGCAGCGCGAGCGGGAAATACGTTTTTTGCGGTGGCGCCTTGCGGTAGGCGTGCGGTTGAGGGGCTCTGATTGGTCAGAATTTAGATTCCGCCCGCGAAATCGGTAAAAAAACCCGCGCGCCCACTGCAGGTGCGCGGTTGTCATGCGACCCCTCCACTGGACAAAGCCAAGCGAAAAAATCCAACAGCGCGAATCGCCGTGGCTGCGCGCGTGCCTGATCATTGCAAATTGAATGAGAGAGTATTCTAAAACAAGAGAGTGGGCGTGATCAGGATCAAATAGTTGGATATCTTTAATTGATCCTTCTATTATATCTATCATCATAACATTGCTTCTATCACAACCTAATCCTCAACCACTTCCTAGGTTTATTCCCTTTCAGTCCACTAGTCGTCTCAGCATCGTTGGCAGTCAGAAGATTGGGAATGACCTCGAGATCGGGAGGAAAACGGATTCGCCCGCGTGTAAAAGGTAAAGGTGTAGTCACGTCAAGCGATTTTTCCGAAGTTGACTACTTAAGCACGATGTGCACACAAATATGTGCGGAGTCAGACTTCCATGCACGAAACGCGCGAAAAAACAACATGCGAGTACCAAGTGCGTGAGCGTTTTCCTACGTTTAGAAATCTCGCTAGACGCGCACTGCGCGTGGTGCAGGACATATTTTTACAATCCAATATTGTGTTTATTCTATCCACACTCTCGCAACTTAACCGGCCGAGAGTGCGTGCGAAATGAAGTGGCGCGGCCGAATGTATAATTAATGTTCAGCTGGGATGCAATTCCGGATCCTCCTCTTGAGCGAATCTGCCACCATCTCTTCAATGCCTATGATGGAACTGATATGGCCAACCTCGCAATGGTAAGGCTATTTATTTTTTTAGCAATTGACCTGATGATATTACCTTACGTTTAGCAAATTTTAAACAATAATATCCTGATCAGATTCCTACTGCAGGTCTCCATCCACTACTACAATGAAGTTATGAGGTTCATGAGTGGATCGAATAATCAACCGGGAATAGAAGATGTGTCATTTTGGGAATATGGAGTGAGTATTCTTTAGGGTTCTCGTTTTGGTTTTTCTTGCATATTATTTTAATGCTATGATTTAACGTATGGAGATTCTTCAATTTTTATCTGAATACGTATTACATAATATTATTTCAATTCTTGCCCACCTCTACCAGGAATTCCTCAATTCCTGCACCTCTACCAGGAATCCAATCACTATTGACAATCTACGGTTCGAATTTGTCGAAAGAGCCACATATCTAGGAGGGCGAATCAGTCTTCCCCTAGATCACTCCGACGAAATTGAACATCGGATTGGACTGGGCTGGTACGCATGGAGTAAGCTGTCCCATCTTCTATCGTCACGCCTTTTACCCATGAAGATCAGGCGACGGCTCTTTGAAAGCTGCATCACAAGTACAGTACTCTACGGATGCGAAGTCTGGGCATTACGATCGAGTGAGAAGGAACGACTGAGTGTTACTCAACGAAATATGGAACGGAGGATGTTGGGAGTTACGATCAGAGATCGTTGGAAGAATGAGCGAGTTCGTGGAATCACCAAGCTAAGAGACTGGGTCGAGGAGGGATTGAAACGGAAAGCACGGTGGGCACTCAAAATTAGGCAAATGAATCTGGAGCAGTGGAGTCGCGCTACTACAGTCTGGACACCCTACAACAGGAGCCGCCCCCCTGGGAAGCTACGCGTACGCTGGAGAGACGACCTTAGCCGAGCCATTGGCACACATTGGTGGAGTGCAACCTATGCAGAATATAGACAAATCCTCATCTGAGCAAACTGCCTGATATGATAAACTGATTGATTGATTGATCTTGCCCACCCAAACGATCGATCATTAACAGGGCGCTCTTATGGTGTGCATGACCTTCTTCCCTTCCAACCTGTCATTCTATGACTTCGCAAATCTGGACGAAATGCGGTTCCGGCGAATGATGAATCTCAACAATTCGCCAACTTTGCGAGTGATCCTGAGTGGGCCTGGTGACCCCATCATCGAAAAGGTCAGATTTACAGACAACATCTTCTGGTCCTGGTCAAACAAATTTGATTTAGCTTTTATATCATAATTCTCTTTAAATGTATTTTTTATATTTGTTCGATATTTGTGCTTTCCTCGCATACGATCTATTAAATTCAGACGGGACGACTTTGTTCTTTGATATTGAGATACTGTATATTTTTCTTCCCGTAAACCAAATCCTCCCCAGGTGATCTCCCTGCTGTCTACTGCAATCTCGATAGTCAAGATCGATTCATTCTCTCTCTCCTCATTGGCCTTCTCGCTATGCGAACAGTTGCTTCGTTCCTCGACCATCGGTGCACTCAAGATCCAGCTTCTGCACCTGAATGACACCACCGCGTATGTGTTAGGGTTCACTAATCGAAAGAGTCCTTCTTGCTCCTCCAAAATAATATAATTGATATTGATTGGTATTCGCAAAAGTTAGAAATTGTTAAGCAATACTTTCAGTCCACTTGCTCTCTCTATCGCTTCTCATGCGAAGGAAATCGAAATCAATCACCCACTCAATCAGCTCTCTGATCCCAGTGAGTGCTTATATTTTTTTCCTGTAGATAACAACGTATTCTGAATTTTTATCGCAATAGTTAGTATTATTCATTAATTTCAAAATTAAAATTTCTAATATTTCTCTCCTGTATTCATTTTATAAACTGAAAAATCAACTCATTAGTTGTGTAGTGATAAACGTGAGCACTTCATTGTGTTTCTGGCCTCCACTCTCAAATTTCTCCTCTTATATATCGTTTCTCCTCTCTATTAAAGGAGAAAGGCGAGGAGGGATATCCAGCAATTAGTCGGGTACATGAGGGAGGGGATAGCGGATTTGGAACCAGAAATGCCGAAATATTTGATCGGATACACTTCAGCCTCCTTCATTGTCCAGCTGGACACGATGCCTCATCTCTCATCGATCTTCCTCATCGACCTCTCCGCTCAATTCTTCGGCCTGTCTACTACTTTCTGGGAGAACTACCTCAACGAGGTGGGGACTTTTTTTTATTTATGCTATTTATTTTGTGAAATAACGTGGAACAAATGAAAAGAATGGAACATAGAATAACCCACCTTCCGTGGGAAAGTGGCGTATCCTGTCTTTGCAAGCAGTCAACAGCTGAGTGAATTTTGGCAAAATCTCAATTCAATGAAAGGATTGAGATCCTACTTCACAAAACAATCAGTTCAATAAAAGTCCCATGATCAATAGCCAAAATTCTCTCACTGTTTTCTGAAATTTCACGAAGCATAAAAATAATTAATCTGCATTATGTTGTTATTAATTCTTATTATAACATTGTGACAGAGATTGCCAAAAATAGTGAGAGAATTTTTGCTATTGATCACGGGACTTTTATTGAACTGATTGTTTTGTGAAGTGGGATCTCAATTCTTTCATTGAATTGAGATTTTGCCAAAATTCACTCAGCTGTTGACTTTGCTTGCAAAGACAGGATACGCCACCTTCCCGCGGAAGGTATATCTCGGGACTTTTATTGACGCGGAGCGATTGATTTGTTTTCGTGATTACAGATTTCTGCCTACAAGCCTTCAAAGGATAGTGATGAGAAAGCATCGGCAAAATTAGGGGTTTTTTGTTTTTCTCGTGGTCAAAGTCTGTTGAGACAATTGTATCATCCTCCTCCCCTTCATAATTCGTTCCACGATCCATCCCGTCGAAAAGCAAAGGTGCCGTTTTCAAGACAGTTGGCAATGGTTAGTATGATTACATCGCCTCATTAGATGTTTTCAAAGTGGGCTAATGAAAGTAAAACACACCGGAAGCTTTCAACTCCCTCATCTCCTCACCCCGAGGTTTCAAAAGTGCAAACTGAAAGTGCCCGTTCGACCACAACAAACCATACCGCCTTGGGTTATTTACCACGGTGATTCCAAATATGATACTCGTTTAACCATAGCTTCGAATTTGTATCTCGTTCCCGAAGGTTGTTGACAACTTGAGACGACTCGCAGTGTTTACGACCTTTGACCTGGCCAAGAGAGAGGCGCGGGGAGGGAGAGAGGAGGAGGAGGCAGAGAGGCAAATTCGCGCGCGAAAATGTTTGACAGGTGGTAGCACATACAGATGGAAACCATTTTTTTTCGAAATTATGCTCATTGGATTCGCCGTATCAACATTAGTCCACAGTAGGCCGGTAGGAACTTGGATTTTCCATTGAGAGCTTGTATAGCCGAAAATGTGGCCGATCTGCCAGAGGGCTCCAAATTTCGAACTTTGGATGCTTTTTCGCACCTTTGCAGGCGGAATTTTACAATTCTGAAAAGTCTCTAGGCGGGCAACCGACTACGCTCTATCGAATGAACTATAGCACGTCTCTCTACGATGCTACCAACTCAAAAATCCTTGACGCCGCGAAACCGACAAAAGTCGGAGTCAGCCTGAGGCATTTCCGATTCCAAATATGATCCACCTTCCGTGGGAAGGTGGCGTATCCTGGCTTTGCAAGCAAAGTCAACAGCTAAGTGAATTTTGGCGAAATTTCAATTCAATAAAAGGAGTGAGATCATACTATTCACAACAATCAGTTCAATAAAAGTCCCGTGATCAACAGCCAAAATTCGCGCTCTATTTATTACTTTGCAAATCTGCCAAGCAACACCTGAAAAAATGAACGCGAATTTTGGCTGTTGATCACGGGACTTTTATTGAACTGATTGTTGTGAATAGTATGATCTCACTCCTTTTATTGAATTGAAATTTTGCCAAAATTCACTTAGCTGTTGACTTTGCTGGCAAAGCCAGGATCCCACGGAAGGTGGATCTCGGGACTTTTTATTGGCGCGGAGCGAATGATTTCTTTACGTGATTAGCGTTTTCGACTAAGTGCATTGAAAGGGTAGAGATGGGAAAGCATCGGCAAACCTAGGGGTCTTTTCTATGTCTTGTGGTCAAAATCTCGCTAGATAATTGAATTATCCCCCTTCATTCTTCGTCGCATTTTGACGCCACGACCCAATCCGCCGAGAATAGACTGTGCCGTCTTGAATACCTGGCCGTTGGCGTTTGCCAACAGCTAGTATAATTATTATGCCTCATTATGTATTGTAAATGAGGGTAAATGTAAAATAACTCAGGTCGGAAGCCTTCAACTCCCTCCTCCGCCCTCCCCTCTCCCAAAGGGTACAATAGTACAAAACAGAAAGTGGCCGTTCGACCCCAACAAAACATGCAGCCATGGGCAACTTAAGATGCTGATTTCGAAAGTGGTACTAGTTTTACGTGAATTTGAACTTTGTATTTCATAGTAGGCAGAGTGTTGACAACTTGAAACGGTTCGCCGTGTTTACAACCGTTGACCTGACCTGAGAGAGAGGCGGGGTGGGGGGGGGGGGGGGGGGGGAAGGAGGAGGAGACAGAGGGATAAATTCGCGCGGGAAAATGTTTGAAAGGCGTCAGCACCTACAGATGGAAACCAATCTTTTCGAAATTAAGCTCATTAGATTCGCCGTATCAACATTAGTCTACAGTAGACCGGTAGGAACTTGGATTTTCCAGTGAGAGCTTGGATAGCCGAAAATGTGGCTGAACAGCCAGAGGGGTCAAAATTTCGAACTTTTGAGGCGATTTTCGCACCTTTCCAGTAGGAATTTAACAATTCTGAAAAGTCTCTAGGCGGGCAACCGTATACGCTCAATCGAATGAGCTATAGCACGTCTCTCTACGACTGCTGCGGATGTAACTCAAAAAAGAGGAACGCCAAAAAAGACACAAAAATCTGAGTCAGCCTGAGGCACTTCCGGTTATGATAGAGACATGAAATTTGGGATTTAGCATGCCCTAGGTTCCCAACTAAGATCCCCAAATGCTGGATACTTGGATTTGAATTTGAACGGTTGTCGGTACCCTACCCTCTCAGGAACCTTTCCGACTGTGGGAATTTCTCGTTTCCCGGCCAAAATTGAAATACTCGTTTAACCATAGCTTCGAATTTGTATCTCGTTCCCGAAGGTTGTTGACAACTTGAGACGACTCGCAGTGTTTACGACCTTTGACCTGGCCAAGAGAGAGGCGCGGGGAGGGAGAGAGGAGGAGGAGGCAGGGAGGCAAATTCGCGCGCGAAAATGTTTGACAGGTGGGTGCACATACAGATGGAAACCATTTTTTTCGAAATTATGCTCATTGGATTCGCCGTATCAACATTAGTCCACAGTAGGCCGGTAGGAACTTGGGTTTTCCATTGAGAGCTTGTATAGCCGAATATGTGGCCGATCTGCCAGAGGACTCCAAATTTCGAACTTTGGATGCTTTTTCGCACCTTTGCAGGCGGAATTTTACAATTCTGAAAAGTCTCTATGCGGGCAACCGACTACGCTCTATCGAATGAACTATAGCACGTCTCTCTACGATGCTACCAACTCAAAAATCCTTGACGCCGCGAAACCGACAAAAGTCGGAGTCAGCCTGAGGCATTTCCGGTTATGATAGAAACTTGAAATTTCGTTTTTTTTTGATTTAGCATCTCTTATGCTCGCGCAGACGATCCCCAAAAACTGGATACTTGGATTTGAGTTTGAAGGGATGTAGATACCCTACCCTCCCAGGAACCTTTCCGACTGTGGGAATCTCTGGTTTCCAGGCAAAAATTGCCCCGGCGCTTCGCGCCGTGGCTAATTACGACTGACTCGGCAATACGGGAGAGAACCCTATTCAGGGTAACTGGTGGGGATATCTCTAACTTTCAGCGTTGTATATTCGGAGTATTGTTCTTTCTTCTTGAAAAATCGTCATTGATTAATTCAGAAACTCTCGAACGGTTCGCTTGAATGGGTTGAAGCGCCGACTGGCAAGAAGATGAAGACACCACTAGACCTGAATCCCGACGTACGCATCAGTTCTCTAAAGTGGGAAAAGCGTATTCCGAAGTAGGTCACCGTAAGTACCCTCTGAAATTCTATCGTAATCATTGTGATTTGTATCCACTAGCTTTATCGCTATTAATAGTTGATGTTGTTCGCGAATAAATTATTTATACTTTCAATTCTATTGCGTTCAAATTGTCAGACGTTCTAATCGTCGAGTTACTTATCGTGTATTTTCATTGCATAATTCCAAAAGGTTATGTTCACTCAATTCGTCAATTAGATCCTGTTTCAGCTTTGGTTGAAAGATTTAACTTGCAATTCCTATTACAGGTCTGGTTTCTCGAGATTGTGAAGTATGGGTGCTGCATTTTTCAGTAATCGCTCCAAAGTTCCGCCCGAGTCTGCCAGGTATCATATCATACTGAATATAATCTAATAAGATGCTATTTTCACACAACTCTATTCCAATCTCTGAAGTCATCCGTTGTTTACGAAATTAGGAAATATTTCGGGGTTTGTATCAAAAAATTGATACGGTGTTGTCGCCCAAAAACAAATTCCAAGAGTGAGTACGAGTTTATATGCATGGCTGAATCCACGTGTACTAGTCAGCCATTGCTCCAAAGCATACGTGGGCAGGCAACGGCACACAATTTTTACGAAGTTGTTCAGTTCCTGCAGTACTTTGGCTCAAAGTAGCCTGGTAAACAGTGATTCTAAAAATCAAATGCCTTTGATCCTAATCAAATGCCCCCCGTAGAAAATCTAATGCCCGTGGATGGGGCGAAATGTTCAAAATTTTAGAAGTTGTTCAAATCTTCCAGAATTGTGGCTCAAAGTAGGCTATGGAACGGTCGTTATAAAAATCTAATACCTTTCGTCCTAATCAAATGCAGCTATAATATAATCTATTGCCCTCACATTTGGGAAGGACTGTGCCCACCACTGCTCCAAAGTGTCAATTTCACAAAAAAATTATTCGATCTCGCCTATTATTTTACTCCATTATTCTGAGCATTCAGTTGGGATGTTATTCCGATGCTGGCTCTCGAGCGAATTTGCCACCATCTCTACAATCCCTTTGATGGCAAAGATCTGGCTAACCTCGCTAAGGTAAACACAGTTTTCAAGATAGCGGAATTCTCGTATGGTTACATTTAAAAATCAGTAAATTTACAATTCATTGCATATGATAGTTGCATTTTGGGAGAGGGGGGGGGGCGAACAAAAGCAAATCGACAAAAAGCACAACTCAACGCCCTAGGATGAGGAGTCTGTCTAGCAACTTGGGAGTTGTATCAATGTTGCCAGTATACGCTCCTCTATCACACCCTGTTTAGATCCCCAATTCTGATTTTTGAAAAAAAAACCATGACCCCATATACGTAGATGTGGAGCGAAATCAAAAACACCTAGCTTGAGGATCTAAACAGTGTGTGATAGAGTAGCGCATTCTGGCAAGAATGGAACAACTAAATCTTTGCTAGACCAACTTCCCAGCCAAGGACGTCGTTGATGAACGCTGATTTTTTTAGAGTGCGATGGCTATAAATTCGGGCACGATCTTTCGACCTTTTGAATTGTGATAGAGCTTAATGAAATATCCGTGTTTCGTTTTCTTACTTATAAATCGCAGGTATCTCGCTACTACTACAATGTAGTGATGAAGTTCATGAGAGGACCAAATAATCAACCAGGAATCAAAAGAGTGGACTTTTATGGATATAGAGTGAGTATGTATATATCGATTTTTGCAATATTGTAAAATAATTTTCTATCTAAACGTCCAAGAAACATTTTTTTTATTTATGGGGATGTTGACCTTTGTCGTGATACTGTTTCTAACCAAAACACAGGAGAATCGGAAAGCCAGTTTGGTGGTTGATGTATTTGATGCCTAGTAACATTCAGTAAAGTTTTTGGAGCCGCGAATTGGAAATTGCCTAAAAGCCGGTTCTCACCATTTTGAAAATTCGAAAATTCATATCTTCCTTCAAAGTTGAGTAAATGAGTCGCTAAGAAAACTAAAATGATCCACTCGTCGAGTACAATAACTTTGTTGTTAAAGAGAAAATGAATGGAACACAAGTTAATGGCGAAAATCCAAAAAGTTTGGATTTTGAGGAAAAAAAATCGAGAAAAAGTCAGCTCTTGAAAAAAAAGTCATTACTACCTAAGAGATTATTACAGATTCGAATTCTACGACCTTTTTTACCCCGGGGAAAATTACTTCCAAAAAATTCGAGAACTTAATATCGCGCTTTTTTTCGCCGAGAACATGTCCGATCGCGTGATTTTGCTCAAGATCGAAAATTTCACTTTATAATTTTTGTGTCGAAATCACTCAGATATATTTTTTCTTTCTAATTTCGATGCTTCCCAACCTTTATATGCCAATTCCCTTCGAAAAAAACGGAGATTTCAATATTTTCAAAAATCATGTTTTTCACCAAATTTCTCAAATTTTATGTAGCAACAAAAATTATAAAGTGAAATTTTCGATCTTGAGCAAAAACACGCGATCGGACATGTTCTCGGCGAAAAAAAGCGCGATATTAAGTTCTCGAATTTTTTGGAAGTAATTTTCCCCGGGGTAAAAAAGGTCGTACAATTCGAAAATGGGATAAACTCTTAGGTAGTAATGATTTTATTTTTCAGGAACTGCATTTTTCTCGATTTTTCTCATCCAAAAATCCAAACTTTTTGGATTTTCGCCATTAATTTGTGTTCCGTTCAATTTCTCTTTAACAACAAAGTTATTCCACTCGACTAGTGGATTATTTTAGTTTTTTAGCGACTCATTTGCTCAACTTTGAAGGGAGATATGAATTTTTGAACTTTCAAAATGGTGAGAGCTGGCTATATGAAACGTATAGGAACATGGTCTAATTAGTCCTCAATAATATCATTTGTCCCCCATATCCATAAGGAAAAATACATTAGTTCCCCATAATCTCACTGGTCCCCCATATCCGTACAGCGCCGAAATATTATAGGATCAAAGTCCGAAATAATCGAATTCAGTGGTACTAAGTAAGAATTAGTAAAAGATAATTTGTTACTTGGGTTCTACAGTGACCATCTTGACTGCATAAAATCCGCCGTCGATATTATCCCTTACTTTATATACCAATCCGAAGGCACCTTTTCCAAGAGGTGGAGAAAATACAGTATATTCCTTGTACAATCTAAGTGCCTTGATTAATTATTTTACAAGTACCATTATCATAGGGAGATGGGTGATAATTAATGAAATAAATATGAAACCTTGTTTCTGTAATCTCTGTTTCTCCTAAATTAATTCCTGCAGTTTGAAAATCGTTGCGAAGCATCTGAATAATATCATGAGATAATATCAAGCCTCTCACCATAGAATAGAGCTAGAATCAGCAATCTAGGGAATGAAAGGGAAATTATGAAATCAGTTCTGGCTGCATGTGAACATCATGAAGCATGCCTAATACTCCCCCAAAATATCAATTAGCATATTTCATTGTGGAGCTGGCTACATCGAACATCATTTCGACAGCTCTCACTTTGAGAGGAAATTTCTCGATTAAATAGAGAGGTAGAGTGAGGTTGACCACTGTGAGACCCTATTTATATTGCCAGCATCATCGATCTATGTAGTACATCTTGTCCGAATTTTAACAGTTATACAGTATCGATCATAAGTATTCGTCCAAAATTTTAGAACCATATATTTTTGACCCACACATCCAATCAGGCTGAAATTTTAACTGTAGATAGTAAATCCATCGCGGAATCGTGCGCACTTGTTGATACCTCATATATAAATAACATGCTCTTACAAAGTGATGACGCAATCACATTACACTTTTTTTGAAATGGATTGTTTCCTTCGAGAAATATTCCTTCTGAGGGTTGAGAAGGGCTCTAGGACTACTCAGAACACAATTTTCAAGTTGCTGCGTCTTCGCGCATATCTGCTGCAGTTGCTGCAAATTTTAGGCTCCAAGCTAGATATTCGTACAAAGAAGAAAAATGACAATTATATGATTTGGCAATTTTGAATTCACGGCTCCGAAAACTTTACTGAATGTTACTAGGCCTCAGGTACATCAACCACCAAACCAGGGTTCCGATTGAAGCAATTTGAACAGTTTGTAAAAGGGCACCTGCGATCTCTCAGAAGACCTGTGTTATGAGTGTATTGTGGTTATGTAATTCCCAAGGTATAGGTAGTTCGGTTTTCATAATATTGTTTCAATGTGTGGAACATGCACAGGTGTCTATTGGGGTGTCCGGAAAGTTCATATAGTTTTTTGTTTTTATTTTTTATTCAATGCTTTACAATTCTCAGTGACCAATGTATGCCCCCTTCTTTCTCACTACCCCCCTCCAGCGATTGGGCTGGGTCTCGATTCCTCTCTTCCAGAATGCGGGTTTCTTCGAGACCGCCCAGTTCACGAAAGCCCACAACTTCATCTCGATTCTTGAACTTCTTTCCTTTGCAGAAGTCAGAGAGAGAGCGGAAGCAGTGGTAGTCGCATGGGAAGAGATCCGGGGAATACGGTGGATGGGGAATCCTCTCGATCTTGAGCTCGTCCATTTTCTTCTGGGTCATCTTCGCTCGATGTGGGCGAGCATTGTCCATCAGAAGAAGAATCTTGCCCTGGTTCAGGAGTCTGTGAGGGACTCTGATCGCGACATCTTCCAGTTGTTCAGAGAAGAGGTCGGCATTGATGCTGGTCTCCCGAGGGCGAGGATCTCCCAGTAGATGGGACCGAGCACTGAGAAGAAGAAGCAGAGGAGTTCCTTCTTTCCGTGCTCTTCCTTCTTCGGGACGGGCGTGGGCTTCTCATCTGCATCCACCCATTGCAGTCTCCTCACAGGGTTATCGTACGTGATCCACTTCTCATCTGTAGCGATGATGGAATTGACCCATCGAAGATTGGATCTACGATGGAGTAATTCCCGACAGACTTGAACACGAATTTCAGCTGTTCGGGGGAGAGGTCATGGGGAATCACTTGTGGGAGTTTCGGTTTCTTCCCAGATCGATGGAGGATATCGGACACCGTTGATCTGGGAGTACCAGTATCCTTCTTCAACTCACGCACACTGGCCATGGGCTTGCGCTTCAGTGTGCGGAGAACGAGAGGCTGATCGAGGGAGGGAGGGCGTCCAGAGCGGGGTTGATCATCGAGACCAAACTCCCCTTTCTTGAAGCGGGAGAACCACTTATAGCAGAAGGGTATGGAGGGGGCGTCAGCTCCTTCCGACTGGGCCAGGGCAGAGTGGGCCTCATTCACGGATCGGCCAAGACGGTAGTAATGAAGTAAAACTGCTCGGAGGTAGAGATGGGAGTCCATCACAAGAATCAATGTAGCAACTAGGAGACTGATTAAATCCTCTCACTACTCAACGTCAGAATGATGCAATACATTATTGACAAACAGATTGCGCAATCACTGCATTTGATCGCGAACTGACTTTTTTCCGAAGCATTATACGAACTTTCCGGACACCCCAATATCATCGGTGTGTACGCATCCATAGCATACAACAGTATAGCTTGTCACTCGGTTGCCAGCCGGCGATGTCTCCCCTTTTCAAGTTTTATTGTAGTACCAGTACCATTCACTTTTATCAATTTCAAATACCCTTACACCATTAGCCGAATATTTTTCACATCTTTATTGAAGTTTAAATATTATACCGTTTTTTTAATACAGAGTTACGGTAGTCATTTTAGGGTACTATAGATTGCTGCACGATAATGTAGGTCTGGTGCTAAAAATACTGATACAATCCCGACTACCGCAAATATGTAAATTTTTATTCCAAGAATGGCCGACAACTCCAATTTCGTTCTTCGATGGGAGATCGATAATCCTACCGTCGCTCTCGCATCGGGAAAGGCGCAGTCGCGAGTGTTCACCGAAGGAGGATTCAAATGGTGAGTATCAGGATGGCTGAAATGGATCACGATTATCCGTCTTGTTTACTCTCTCACACGGTTAACCGCGATGGGAGGGTTTGCAGCCTCATCATCCACAGATGTGAGAGGAGAGAAGGGCTGCCAGTGGGGACGGTTAACCGTCTTTCTAGCCCATCAAGCCTCTCTGAATAGAGAGCCGTTGATCCTTTAGCGGTGCTAGTGCGTGTTATTAGGACGCAAATAGAGGCATGATTGCTGTTGAATTTGAATAGACATTGGATAGCCTGGGGGCAATGATAAGAGAAGGAGTAGTCAAATCTCCAGATGAGCCAGAATGATCCATTTGAGGGCTTTAGGATTTATGGTTAAAACTGCTCACGAAAAGAGGGGATATGAATGTTGGGTTTAATTTATCAAATTTGACGTAGTGTGTGACCTTCTTGCGTATTCCCTTCTTGTTTAGTGATTAATAGGAAAATATAAGTATTTATTTTGAATACACGCTCTCTTTTCAGGATCGTCGAAATGCATAGAAGCATCAGGGATTATGAGAAGGCCACCTTCGTTCTGCGATGTTCTGTGGATGACTCCATCGATTCTCACATGCATTGGCAATGTAAGGGAGACGTGAAACTGTGCGTCAACGATGTCACCTGGGACAAGGTATTTTATATAAATATTAATGATTAGTTTTAACTAAATTAAGTTAATCTTAATTAATATTTTTCATTTTAACACAGTTCTAACAAAAATAATTCATTTTTCAATATTAAATACAAAGCAATTGTATGAATTTATTTGTAGGATCGGTTCACAGTCGACAATGCCAGCTCGTGGTGGCTACACGAATCGCATCTCTCGTGGGAGGCATTCACGCGCACTTATGTTGCTGACAGTGTGAGGTTCTTACTCTTTTAACAATGTGAAGTTCTTACTGTTTTTAACAATGTGAAGTTCTTACAGTGTGAGGTTCTTACACTACGATTTAATAATTTTTGCCTCTGTGTGAATATACGAGGCAGTAAAACATTTATCATTACCATATTTTTCTGTTTGATTAGGCGGTCCGTATTACATTTATCAAGTTTTTATTCGGATTGTGTCATATTGCATAGTGATGATGTTATTTTATACTTGTAATGCCGTTTTTATTATCACTATTTTTGCTCTACAAGTGTAACAAACTTGAGACTTGGTCACATAACAAATATTTCGTCATCAGTATACGACATCATAACTCAATCTTTGTTTTTTTTCTTCATTTTGTTCTAGAAACTGCTAGAAACTTATTGAAAGCGCGCATTGAAGACTGATTACTCGATAGCCTGCACAATGAAAATACCCTCAAAGTTCTTAGATCGATCGGGGGTCTTCGAAATATGAAAGTCCTGATTCCCATCGTTTCTAAGAGAAGGGCGCCTATAGATTTTCGGATTTTGAAAAAGTGAAATATAGAGATTTCATAAGAGTTAATATTGTAAACTGATGACGAAATCTTGATCATGTGACCTAGTTCCATGTGGACTTGAACCACACCTTCCCTGAACTGATCTAACAATTTTGAATCGGAATTTGCACAATAGGCACGTTATTGCATCAAAACTATGGAAGTATATCACCACTATACAATATGGCACAATTTGTATTAAAACTTGGAATGGCCGTGTGAAATATTCTATGCCCCCGGAGCATCGACATAAGGAAAGGAAAAACGTCCGGGAGCTATCCTGAAAATAAGCCCGAGCTTTAAAATTTATGCTGCGAAATTTGATCGCTAAACGGAATAAAAGAGTGTTCGCACCGCGCGTGACGTGACAATCAGGCAATAATCGGGCATTTCAAGTTGCAACTCAGGCTTCTCAGGCAACTCTGACTGTACTTTTTTTTGAAAGCGCGAGCATTTTCCTTGATCCCTGCGGACGTTTTCATTTTCCTTATGTCGATGCTCCGGGGGCTGTGCCGTTAAGGCTTGGAGCGTCAGCATTTCCACAACGTATCTGTTAATTCAGACAATGATAATAATTTCGTCATACTTTTCATTGGGGCCTTCAGCATAGTTACATGTTTCATTCTTCCCTTGTAGTTCATCATTGATGGCAAAGCCTGTCTGGAATTTCGAATCAATATAACCGATTCATCCAAGTTAGTTTTTTATCTTCTTTTTCAAGAAAAATTTCGACAATATAAAGTTCCGTGAATGAAATGCAAGCACATCTACATTACACATTTAGATTTCATTTAGATATCACATGTCTTAGCGATTTCGAGACTCTCTTTTGAAAATTTTTCAAAAACAGTCGTTCTCTACCAAATTATATAGTTGTATGTCTGATCTGATGGTCAGATACGTTATGTTGACCTTTGAAAGCCATAATATCAAAATTTCCAAAAAATTCGATTTCTGCTATTCCGAAGTTTCACATATCATATGGCTATTTCAAAGTTCAACATATCTAAATATATTTTGTATCAACGTTGAAATAAGTTGTGACACGTTTACTTTTTCATAGCAGGTTTTTAGGCAGTTATGATTTTACCACTTGAAAGTATCCTGAAGTTCATTTACCCTGATAATTTGGTTGAGATCGAAATAGTTTGAATATGTACTCGTACGCCACTTACCGTTTATCAGAATACCTGTGATATTACCCTTCTTCAATCTCATATTTCATATTCTAAGGATTCCGGCTGCTGCTGCGAGGTTCGCTGTTCCAAATGAAAGAAGCAATGTAATTCTGAAGTTCGGTGAACAAAGGCTGCACATCTTCAAAGATTTATTTTTATTTATTTATTTTTTTATTATTTGTGGTTATCATTTCTTTCCGAACTCGGGATGATTAGCACCAACGGGCGTAATCGCCCGCTTCACGTGAGCATTTAGAAACGGCTAGCCAATTCAAAACTGAATAATACCATTTACAAGTACCTGGCTGTGCACACTCCTGTCTTCGAAACTCTCTTCTTTGGTGATTTCGCTGAAAAGGGAAAAGAAGAAGTGGAGATCAATGACGTTGTTTCTGAGGTAGGAATTTTTTGAAATAAAATTTGGGAATAGTTGAATTGATTCGTTTTACTCCAGGAGTTCGTCGACCTCCTTCACGTGATCTACCCCGGCAAAATCATGATATCTGGTGCTTTTCTTCATCCTAATTTGTTTATAATTGTTGCCTTGACAATAATGAAATTATGAAAGGCCTTGACTGTAGATCGTTCCGGGAACATGCTATGTATATTTTATATAATTATATTTATGAGGCTCCTAACAGATTCATGGCATATCTTACCATTATAATTAAAGATTTTGATTTTAAAGATAACACCGTGCTCCATATTCTCGCACTTGCTGATCGATTCTGCATGGAGGCGAGTTCAATTCTGAAAAATAAATCAGAGTATATTACTTTATTAGGCAGTATCCTAGAAGCGTACCAAGACACGCCCCTTTTCCCATTGCGCGCGCTCTCGGTCCCTCCTCGCGCCCGCCCTCTTCGTATAGCACGCTCTCTCGCTCCGCGCCGGTCGGCCCCCTCCCTCCCCCTCCCACGCCCCTCCTTCTCCTTTGGAGCAAGGGCATAACGCGCTCCCTCATCTCTCTCGCGTTGTTCTCACCCGGCGCGACTATAGCGCCCGCTGTCTTAACCTTGCCCCCTCTCACTCTCCCTGCAGGTGCCCATTACCTTGCCCGTGGTAGGCTTCTAGGAAAGTTCCGTTTATTATTATCTGAGTCTATATATAGGCCTCTTGTCTATATATAGTTATTATTATCTGAGCCTCTTGTTTAGGAGATAATGCCACTTTATTTGACTCCATTATTTGAGCGGCTGGAGACCGAAACATATCGATGCGCCTTGTGATGCTGATTCAATGTAGCATTGGAAACGCATGTGTGGGATCAGATGTATCCCACGGTCGCTACTTCCGTTTTTTCCGCTTTTATTGAGCATTTCACAGCACAAATAACGAATGAAAGGGAGGAAAATGAGTAGGCGAGTGATTTTCCTCCGTCTCATTCCTCGATTATCTCTCGACTACACTGTGAAAGGCTCAATAAAAGCTGAAAAACGGAAGTAGTGAGTCACTACTTCCATACCTGAGCCAGTTAGTTAACTGGCGGCCATGGAAAATCAACGTATAGGGGGTCATGATGAAAATCGATAGTAGGTCATGGGTATTCCAAGACTAAGTACCATAACCAATCGATAGTACACTATCGACTAATACCGTATATGGCTACCGTAACCCTCAATTATCGCGAACTGACTTTATTGTTAAAAAGTCAAAGTACCATAACCAATCGATACAGTACCCCCCCCCCGATACCGTATACCACTACCGTAACCCCGAATATCGCGAACTTACTTTATTTTTAAAAAGTCCTGGAACCGTGTTCAATCATTTCTACAGTACCCAAGTGACTACCGTAATCCAGTACTTTGGGTCAGATCCAGTTCCTTGGGTCAAACATTTTTCTAAAAATCCTGAACATTTTTCTAAAAATCTTAAATTAATTGTAAAATGACTCCACAGTTATCAGAAACGATATGATACTATACGATATGATACTTTGAAATATTTTTAGGATCAATTTTGGATTTTTAGGAAAATGTTTGACCCAAGGAACTGGATCTGACCCATGGAACTGGGTTACGGTAGTCACTCGGGTACTGTAGAATCGATTGGGCACGGTTTCAGGACTTTTTAAAAATAAAGTCAGTTCGCGATATTCGAGGTTACGGTAGTGGTATACGGTATCGGGGGGTACTGTGCTATCGATTGGTTATGGTAATTTGACTTTTTAGAAAAAACTCAGTTCGCGATAATTGAGGATTACGGTAGCCATATACGGTATCAATCGATAATGTACTATCGATTGGTTATGGTACTTAGTCTTGACCTCCCCATGACCTACTATGATTTTCACCATGACCCCCTATACCTTGATTTTCCATGGCCACCAGAGAATGACAAATCAACGGGTAGCCGCCGCTCAAAGAACGACAAATGTACGGGTGGCCGCCCGATGAGAGCTTTTCTTATAGCTTAGGTGTGCTCTCTAGAAAAACCAGGTTTAACTGGCATTTAACTAGTTAGAATCGAGCTCAGCTGTGGGTACCTCTGGTTCACATACATGCTTATACCAATCGAATCAGCATGAAGCGGCGAATGGATCTGCTCCGGTCTCCAGTCGCTCAAATAATGGAGTCAAAAGTGGCATTATCTCCAAAACAAGAAAGTCATGCCAAACCAATCACAAGGTTCAATTCGCCGTTAGATTCTGCTCGGGTACCCGAAATTTCGTGATTCCAGCATGACAGAGGTAAACATGTAAAACCAATTTTGACTTGAAGCGGTATGGCACCACACCGATCTCCAATGATGGATTCATGCAAAATGAATTACACCACGATGTTCAGTATCGAAAACTACCCCAGACAACATGTTTTCGTTGGTACCACTTTTTGGGCTGTTCCGATGAAAGCCCAGCAAAGTGGTGAAACACAAAGGCCGATTCCCTTACACCGAGACCTCGCTACGAATTGTTCAATCTATCACGGCCTCATATGTTTTAATAACTCAGTCTGTTTTAGAAAGTGTTCATGCTGGCGGAGACTCATATGATGCTTTCTAAGAAGTTCACACTGGTAGAGAAGCTGAAAGTGGCCGATCAGTACAGACTCGAGAAACTGAGAGTTAGTATTTCTTTCATTATGTAGACCATTCCAGAAAAATTGAAATTAACTGTGAATAGTACCATAGTTCCCGAAAAAATAATCGTGCTAAAGTAGCCTCTCTTTAAGAGGCCGGATCGGTAAGAATCGACCATAATGGCCAACCCCCGGACATGCGGCACCCTGGAATGAGAACTGGGCCTCCACGCCTTAACCATGGATTTCTAGGGAAATGCCTTAAGCAGGCGGAGCCTAACAACATTTATTTTATTTAAGTACTAATCTACTATCACTTGGCAGTCAGTCACTTGAGTTAAATATATTAAATTTTAAGTTTTCTAAGCACAATAAAGTGGAAAATTGAGGATGAGAAGGCACTATTTTCCTAACTTTTTAGTGTTCTAACTTTTTTGAGTAGATTTTCATATTTATAATTGTAAGATAATTCAAAATGACTGAAATTCATCAATTTCTTCAAATTTCAAGTTCATATTTTTCTTCGAGACCCTCGATTTCGCATTTTGGACCGACAAAATTTCGGTCCTAAAGATAAGAAAAAATGCATATATTGCAAATGCATTAGCTACATTGAAACCTACTTTATGTTGTGCACAGTTATCATCATCTCATTTCTGAAAGTACTGAGTTGCATATGCTCAAATTTCAACAAAATCGATGATGCGAAAATCGACTTTTCCAGAATTAATCAAAGTGCTATTTTCAGAACGTATTTACAAATTTGTTTTTGCGGAGGTACCGATTCCACTAAATGAGCACGTTTAAAGTGGTTTCAGACAAAATAATCCGCGATTATCGACATTTCATTGAATTCCGATGTATTCGGACCTCAATATGAGAAAAATGGAAACGTCGGTTTCTTCTCCTTTTGAATCTTTTCGATGCAGAATTGAGCCGGCTACATTTTAGGCATGGTGAGATATTCCCCCCTCCCGTATTGAAAAATTATTCAGGAAAAAGTGAAAAACTTGGACACGAAATCAAGTTTCCAACCGAAGCCAACTCGATCTGGGTAGTTCCTTTTTGGTTATTAGACATGTCTAACACAACGCAAGAGAGATTTTGAGGCTATCACATTGCGTTCGAAAAATATAAAATTTCGATTTTTCAAATTTGGGACCTTATAATTTCTCCCTGAAAAGCGGAATCGACAAATGGCTTATATGTTGTGCATCAAGGGGCCAAGGGGTATCCATGGTTAAGGCGTGGAGGCCCAGTTCTCATTCCGGGGTGCCGCATGTCCGGGGGGTGGTCGACTCTTACCGATCCGGTCTCTTAAGAGACCCTCCACGAGAGAACGTAACAGGTCCACGGATGGCTAAAAATTCGATAATTCCCATACTTTTTTTTCTGAAGTGGGGGTCCCGAGTGCTGATCGCCGGCAGCAATGACTAACATGGGTTTGGTCTCTGGACACATTCTCCGATTTTCACGAAAAGTTGAGGTTATACTAATTCGAGTACGCTGATTCCAGATCCGTTGTCAAATTATGCCAAATAGGTCATTGAAAAAATCGATACTTTCCCGTTGAGACGTTAGGAGATTAGTTGCAGCTCTCTACATGCCTGTGGTGGCCTAGTGCAGTGGGTGTGTGAGCATCGCCGTACATGGAGGGTTCGACCCCCGTAAAAGCATACTCTTTTTGCTTTTCGTTCATGTGCCCGTGATCAATGTCAAAGTATGAAAAAACAATTTTTAAAACTTTTTTCTTGAATATATTACAAAACATTACCATTCGGTTACAAATGCACTTGAAAGTCGAATAGATGGCTGTCATTTTGCACTAAGAAGGAATTCTCGATTTTTCGATGACCTATTTGGCAGATTTTGACAACGGATTTGGAATCAGCGTACTAGAATTAGTATATCCTCAAATTTTCGTGAATATCGTAGAATGTGCCCAGAGACCAAACCCATGTAAGGTCTGGGGTCGATTTTGAAAAAGTTTCTGGCACCCCTCACTTTTGGGGTCGAAAAATCGGCTTTCTCAAAATCATCTGTAATATAGATTTTCTGGTGTATTTTGACACGTAGAAACGTAATTTCCATATCAGAATGCGAAAAAACGAGAATAAAAAATGTTATGGTCGAAAAACCGAAAATTTCGATCCGAAGTGGCACATAAAGTGCCATAACTATGTTTAAAAAAATAACATTTTGGGTGATTGGTATTTTTGGAATCTACTAGTGCAAATACATCTCCAGTATTTTTTACAGAATTTTAAATGTGTATATATTACGACTTTTTTGAGCTTGGAGTTGGTCATCTCGCATAAAATTCTGAGAAATGGAACTTGCAATTTCTCATATACGGGTCCTACGTTGCCCAAATTAATAGAAAACTTTATTTATTATCAAAATGAACTCCTAAAATCAATTTTAGGCATATGACCACTTGAGGGTAATTGAAATTTGAAATTGTCGAAATTCGAGATTTTGCTCTCAATGTACCGAGAATTGGAATTTCCTTCGCTGTTGTATTTCCCTGAAATTTGTTCCAATGTAGTGTGGTGTCACGAGTATGAGTAAGTCTAAATATGTGATGCATCAGATTTCGAATCTGAGGGCTTATGGATGATTCACTATCACGAAATGTCGCGATTGCGTACAAAATTATCGAATTTTTGGGCGGTTCTCAGTTGTATGCAGTTTTTGTGCGTTGTAAGTATCAAAATCGGATTCTGCGAGTTGAAATACACCAAAAATATTCGTTTTTGTGAAATTTTGCAATAAAAGTTAAAATTCGAATTTTCGAAAATCAACGAAAAATTTATTTTCCGAAAATTCTGATTTAACAAGTGTTTCCAGGGTATTTCAACTCGCTGAATCCGATTTTGATACTTACAATGCAGGAAAACTTCATACAACTGAGAACCGCCAAAAAATTCGATAATTTTGTTCGCAATCGCGACATTTCGTTATAGTGAATCATCCATAAGCCCTCAGATTCGATATCTGATGCATCGCATATTTAGACTTACTCATACTAGTGACACCACACTACATTGGAACAGATTTAATGGAGATACAACAGCGAAGGAAATTTCAATTCTCGGTACATTGAGAGCAAAATCATGAATTTAGACAATTTCAAATTTCAATTACCCTCAAGTAGTAATATGCCTAAAATTGATTGTAGGAGCTCATTTTGATAATAAATAAAGTTTTCTATTAATTTGTGCAACGTAGGGCTCGTATATGAGAAATTGCAAGTTCTATTTTTCAGAATTTTATTCGAGATGACCAAATCCAAGCTCAAAAAAGTCGTAATATATACACATTTAAAATTCTGTAAAAAATACAGGAGATGTATTTGCACTAGTTGATTCCAAAACTACCAATCACCCAAAATGTTATTTTTTTAAACATAGTTATGGCACTTTATGTGCAATTTCGGATCTAAATTTTCGGTTTTTCGACCATAACATTTTTTATTCTCGTTTTTTCACATTCTGATATGGAAATTCGGTTTCTACGCGTCAAAATACACCAGAAAATCGATACTACAGATGATTTTGAGAAAGCCGATTTTTCGACCCCAAAAGTGAGGGGTGCCAGAAACTTTTTTCAAAATCGACCCCAGACCTTAGTCATTGCTGCCGGCGATCAGCACTCGGGACCCCACTTCAGAAAAAAAGTATGGGAATTATCGAATTTTTAGCCATCCGAGGACCCCTGCACAGTTGTTACGTTCTCTGGTGGAGGGTCTCTTAAATCCTGGGCCGTGATTCTCAGCCGAGAAAGAAAATTTACAACCTGATTTCCAATGCTACATATTTGTCTAATGTTGTACTTTCTATTACAATGTTACACTTTCCAGGACCACTGTCTCCAAATTTACTGGGATAAGGTTCATCTCTCTAATCTCAAGGTTATTTTTAAAACAATTATCTATATTTTTTAGCATTGAGTTTGAGTTATACCTCTGAATGAATTTCTTTCACCTCTGATTTTCAGGTGACTCCCGAATATGCCGACTTCTCGGCCGACATGAAAGCCGTGATCGATCAGTGGATTTCTTAAATAAAGACGATTTCACAAGGCATAATGCCCTTCTCTTGTGGCTCGATGACACTTTTTTGTGATCTTTTATCGTAATTCCATTTGCTTTGATCTTCTCTCATCGCATATCAATGTTTCTTTTGTGTTGTAGTAGACATAAGTAAGATAAAATTGCTAGTTCGGCATAGAGAGTTCATGCAGAATGAATGAATGGTCTACTACCAGACTGGCTCTGTATTTGCAAATCTAACAATGATAGTTCATATTTCGGCTCCAGATGAACGAGTACATCTTCGAGATGAATCATATCGACGACATCCTAAGGTATCCTATTCTTGCAATTATCTAGTGTCTTATAATTTCGATAAGCCTGCTGACCTTTTAGATTTATGTTAATCACTCGTACATATTATAATGGCGGTAGTTTTCTGGATAGTGTAAATAGTTTCTGACTAATATATCTCCAGATGAGGGAGTGTGGACTGGCCCGGAGTGGTTCTTTCGTGAATGAGAAGAAGGCATTCGAGCCATCGCGGACGATTAAGGCTACTAGCACCTTCAGGAGAATCATTGGATTCTTGATATCGATATTGATTTGTTGTGAACTTTCAGTTATAGATTCACATGCTCGAATTACGTTGATTAATTTTAGATCATTTTTTCATTCGAAGATTATCTGTTCATGAATTGCACTGTAATTTTGTGTTTCACAGCACATTCATTTTTTGTAAATATTATTGTCGTAAAGAAATTCCTTTTTATCGAATGTTCGAAAATCAATGCCTCGGTATGTGGTTTAAATTCCACGTTGAATATTTTTTAAACTGCGTTGAGATTTTTATCCGATGAGAGTTTGTCTATAGTGGTTCAGTCATGTCAATCATTTCGAACGCAGACTGTACCGACGATGGACATCTTTCTCATATACATTTCTCCCAATTTGATTATTTCAAAACATAAGTGCTCACAAATTTACTCATAGTCCCCTTCCTTCAACTGTTTATTTGTTGTTTGTTTCGCGCGCGCTCTCTCGAACTCTCTTCCCTTCTTCCCTCGCACCTCTCAATTATTTTCATTCATTCTGATTTTTACCTCGTCCCCTTGCTCGGTCTCTCCTCTGTCTATTTATTTCGGTGATGAACCTTTGTGTTTATTCACTTCATCGACCTCCACACTCCAGTGCGCCTCCGGGGCTTGGCGTGCATCAGTTTCGCAATATTTCGCAATCGTCTCTTGTATTCGTGCGCATTTCTTCTCTCTTTCTCAAAAATCGACGCAACTGCACAAGCCCGCTGATGAGTGACTTAGTTGACCTATAGTCTTGTTTTATCAGTGCTGAATATATTAGTTTTCATTCCATTTCCCCAATCCATGTACCTAGTGTATTTCTTTAAAAAACGCTCTGAAAAAATGAATTTTATCATGTTTTGCTTGCAGAATATGCGATATTTTTGCAGTAGGGAATTTTTTTCCTTTAAACGAATATTCATCAGTCCCCTTTTAATCATCTAGCTGTTCCTCGCGACTGTACGTTTTCCTTTTCAGAATTCGCTTATCGAAGGTCATCTCACATTAATGAAGTCTCCTCTCTTCCCCTCTTCTCTCTTTTCGTCCTTTGATGAAGAATCCAGAGAGACTGCTGAATTCTGCCAAGTACGTGCATCTATATGACGGCGGTTGCGTAATAATCGAACAAGGTCTGGCACATCGATTTTTCGAAAACTTGTGGAAATGGGTTTTCGAGGGTGCTGATTAACGTGGTCAAGTTCATTTTGCACCAAAAATAGCGGTTAAGCCAGGCTGCATGTAGGCTGCATCTACATTTAAGACCGTAACTTATGAACCGATTGAAGAATCAACTTCAAATTTGTACAGTGATAAAATGAGACACCTACGACTCCAATGACACTAAATTAGCATATTTTATTTTAATGCAACATTAGGAAAAATTCGGTTCTCGAATATATGGCAAAAACTTAAACTGATAATTGCATGAGGAGATGCGTCTCGTACCAGGGATCATTTTTCGTATGCAGGGTATGGGGCTATAAGTCCGCGTTTTTATGGGTCATTTATCGCATCTGGACCGCCTTACCTGCGCAAACAGTGACGAATGCGAATGTGTTTCACTCTCAAATATACCCTCCGCGACCCTCGACTCGCAATAATTTATTCTGGGAGTATTTTTGAGAGTGAAACATCATTCGTCACTCTTTGTGGAGTTCGGGCGGTCCAGAGGCGATAAATGACCTATAAAATGATGCGTAACATAAAAACGCGGACTTCTAACCCCATACCCTGTGTACGAAAAATGATCCCTGGTAGCATCTCCTCATGCAATTCTCAGGTTCAGTTTTTGCCATATATTCGAGAACCGAATTTTTCCTAATGTTGCATGAAAAAATATTTATTGTCGTTGGAGTCGTGGGAATCTCATTGTATCACTGTACAAATTTGAAGTTGATTCTTCAATCGGTTCATAAGTTATGGACGTAAAGGTAGATGCAGCCTACATGCAGTCTGGCTTAACCGGTCGAGTCGGTGCAAAATGAAGTTGACCACGTTAATCAGCACCCTCGAAAAGCCATTTCCACACATTTTCGAAAAATCGATGTGCCAGGTCCTCCAGATCATTTCTCGATTCTTACGCCACCGCCGTCATATACATCTTGTAAATATCTACATTTGTTTTGTACATACTTTGAACTATATTCATACTCTTCTTTGACCGATTTAAATCCGCAACTACACTACTATCTGATTTTATTTTTATTGCAATTTGTATCAGGCGTTTCGCCGTCTCAGCACAGCGAATACGCAGAATCTGGTTGGCGAGAGTGGGATCAAGATCGATCAGCCGACAGCTCTCATCGATATCCCGAGGTGCCGTGACTCTGTTTCGCTTCTGTTCTCAGATTCTGTAATCTCTTCAAAAACCGTGGAAGTCAAATAATCATTACATTTGTTTATTTTGTTTTACTCGTAAAGAAACAAATGTGGTTTCACTCGGATGCACTCTGCTCACTTCAAACTTCTAGTTAGTATCTGATTTCAGTCTATCTTGGATCGAGTCTCTTCCCTGGCCAGCTCTGAATCGACTCTTCCACTTCCTCCACAACAAGGCAGAGAGCACTGACCTAGCCAACCTCTCGAAGGTATAATAGTTGTGGAAACTATATAACGAGTTTACAGTTTAGCTATTGTAAGTATGTTTGTAAGAAATATTTAATTTGTTAAGCATTGTTTTAATTTTCGAAACGCAATCACACTTCATCATATAAATAAGATAGAATGCTCGCAATACACTATCACAGGTCTCTTCTCACATTCAAAACGAAGTGATGGAATTCGTGAAGAGGGATAACAACCATCCGGGTTTCAAACGTGTGATGCTGATTAAGACATGGGTGAGTGCTACGGTTTGGAATGTTCAACTGATCTTAAAGTGCTTTTGTAATGCAATATTACGCATTATTTGTAGTGACAAATACATTGTTTTCGAATTTGGTAAGTGAATTTATCGCAAATATATTCTCATTTTATGTCATATTATAGGATGCGTTGCTTGTGGAATTCGCCCTTTACCAAGAAAATATTCCCTTCTACGATTTTTCCAAAATCAACAAGGGAAGGATTATTCGATATGTGCATGGCAATTCTCCCACACTGGCGATGCTACTTCGCGGTTCTGAAGACACAATCTTAGAGCAGGTCAGACTGGCGCGACTATTGCTAAACCACCAGCATTGTTCAACATTCTTCGTGTTGAACAATGCTGGTGGTCTTTGCGTACAGCTATGCATAGGGACCGCGGAGGGGTGTTAAAAATGCATTCTGAATCAATTCCGCGATTCTTATCTCATGAAATCGAGGTTGTGGAATCGATTATGAACAATAATAGTCATTGAAAAAAATCATAGCACTAATAAATATACCTTTGAAAAATACACATTTTACCAGAAATCGACCGTAATTTTTTGGTCGAGTTGAAGCGAATTTGTTACTTCTGAGACAAGGGTATTTTTAAAAATAAATTAATGCATTCTATAATTATTAAATTTTTAATTGTTACTGTTTATTTTGATAACCTATATGAACGGCGTGCTCAACAACCACTGCGTTCTACGAGGGGGAGCGAGAAAAGAGAGCGCAGAGAAAGAGAGAAATTCGCATGGCTCAGTGGGTAGAGGCGCGTACAACCTGCCCTCCGATCACCGTGAGTTCGAACCCCCTCTCTGCCATCTTTTGCAAAATTCGCCAGGTTTATCATTTTTTTTCGAATTAAAATAAAAATTCTTGTTCCTTTCTCTTTCCAGCTTTGTGATACATGACAAAATGTTTCTCGATGCAATGACATCTTCAAAAGATTTATTACAGTATCGTATCATATATGAACAAACAGAACTTTGTTGATTACACGGGATGATTCAACAAACATTGACAAGATAGGACATGACAGGACAATTTCTTTAAAATTTCACAGGCATAAAGATGAATTTTGTGAGATCTATTAGCGGGGACAAGTAAATTACACGAAATAGTATTTAGTACAAGATGTGCTTTATTAGCCGGATTGATCTAATCGAGATTCTAACGCTCATATAGTACCCTCAATCTACACACTTCTCTTTTCATTCTCCAGACAGGCCAGAGAGAGCTGGAGGACCTCCCACTTACTGCATGTAGTTGCGCTTGTAGCAGATCCAGCCTCATCGAAAAGGCCTCCCTCACTGCGCTGTACGCGCTGAAATATAGTAAACAGTTGCACAATTATTAACTTTCTTTTCTATTCCGGTTCCGCACATACTTAGACTTAATTTTTAAAAAAATATGCCGAAAAAAATAGATGACCAACCACGTGTCGAATCTCTTCAGAACCCGAAGAGACCACTTCTCCTCGAATGAAGAGGGCAACGAATCCGGGCTAACCCTGAGGGATTGATATTTGCAATTAAAAGGCGCGATTTCAAATCGACAATGTTTATGTTTATTGCACCATATTTTAACTACTCGCGTGTGTAAGGTACAGAAGTCGTGGCAGATGGGCGTTAGCTTTCTATCTGATGCACTAATATGGGTTGTTACAGTGCCAATGCATGCCTCACATCCCACATTTTTTTCTGAATCCCAATATATAAGTACATCACTAGCAGAACTGACCGTAGGGTGATTGAAGAAGAAGGTGAATGCGCATCCGTCGGAGAGACAGGAGTGGAGGAGACAGATGGACAGGTTGTGCAGTCGGTACTGTCTGCAATCGGCGAATAACGCCCTACGTCCTATCTAGTTATCTTATCATGACAGGCGAAACTATCTGTCTGATATTTAATAGCGAAGTTGATATTGCAAGAAGGCACTTCAACATAGATCATAGATGTGTCTCACTTGGAATAACTTACTTGAATCCCTGGTAGCTCTGAACGAAGAGAGTGGCCAATCGGAAGAGAGCGAAGTAGAAGAGAAGAGGGAAGAAGAAGTCAGCAATGTGCGATGATCGTTTCGGAAATGGAAATGGTCAAGGACTAACTATTTCTATATGACCGTAAGATCAATGCATAATGGGGAAATAACTGGAATGGAAAAAAAATAAAAGAACAAACCTGTATCTCGGGAAGTAGAAGTCTGCCCGAGGTGGCGGCGATCCAAAAGTCCCCTTGCGAACTCTTGCGCGTTGAAGACGCTTAAGGATAAGGCCTAGTAATGACGGATCCTACTACTGCAGGCGTACCGGCTTGGCTTCGCGCTTGATCGTCCTCGCCTCCTCCAGATCCAACTCCGTCGCTCGCTCCCCATACTGACCGATCTGAAAAATATATATATATTTGTTATAAGAAACTGAAATCCTGCAGCTAAAAAAATCGCCGAACACATGCAACATTACTTCTAATATTTGGCTACCGTAGCCTGATTGTCGATCTACCGTACCTCCCTCTGCGATCCGGGGTTGGCGTCTCTCTCCACATTGCAAGCCTCCTTCTCTCGCTCCTCCGGGTTGATCTCCCTCTTCCATTCTTCCTCTTCATCGGACCAGATCAATTCAGTGTCTTAAATACAAACTAACTCAATCAGATCTAACAAGTTTCCTCTTAACAATTTGCCTTTGAAAGAAGGCATGACTCTTCGACCGTTCTGAACAGTAAGTCTCCATCCCTGTAGCAGAACTTAAATTTATCCTCTGTCTCCCTATCTTTCTTGTGTGAGTGCTCTATTCCGTCCTCCCTTATCCTACCAAGGGTATGAAAAGAGCGGAAAAAAGTGAGCGAATGATCTCGGAGGATGTGGAATTTAACACTCCCCTTCTGAGGGAATATGCGCGAGTATAGAGCACAGAACTGCGTCAGATGATCCTCGTACTCGTCAATTTCAGACTCGGGGTAGAAGCGCGCTTCGAAGAATTTATCAAGATTGCGAAACGCGATTAAAGCATCCATCTCGATGCATCCTCCTACAATATCACGAATACCCTCAAGATTTCTATAAAGTCTATCGATTAGTGGCCCTGTCAGTCTCGAAGCTGCGTGAATATTGTTCTTAATACCGCAAGCATTACAAAGAAACAAGCGGAAATCGGTGGTCCATCGATTTAACCAGACATTTGCGACAATTTCTAATGAACGCTGAACTTCCTTGTGTAGATTTAAGCATCTCCTCAGAGCATTAGCTCGTTGTATTCTACTACTTCTCACTCTTCCAAGGATCACAGCACTTGAAAGATTTGTGCGCTTCATTATATCTGATTCACATTGGTCGCACACAAAGTCATCGTTATTACAACGGTTGAAGTCCAATGGGGTTACGATTCCGTGACATGGAGGGTGGAAGGATCGCGAACAGGTCGGGCATGTCAGAGACATGCTCCTTCCTTCTTTTCATCCGATGGATTTCAATCCCACCCCAAGACACTCCTGACCGCGCGCACAATGGAATTCATTTACCACTGCTGCCATTTTTTTTCGGAGATTGTGAGTGTGAACAGGCACAGCAATTCTTCCTTTACTCACTACAAGAGATTTAATCACAGCAAGATCGGACAGTTCTGCGCGCTCAACTTCTACCGCCGTTGGTGCGCGCTTCGCCTTCTCCTTTGCCGCGGCCAATATTTTTTCCCCCTTCAGAAAGAGAAGAGAATACAAACACTGCTCCTTCCCCCCTCAGTACCTTGTTTAGGTACACGAGTTCAATAGCAAACACCAAGTCGGTTGTGATACCGAGTCGGATGTGCAAAATTGGAATTGCTATGTGAGACAAGGGAATAGTGAGTAGAGGGCGATTACGTATCGAATGTGATAGAACAAAGAGACGATCTCTCTCCCTATCCGTAGCTGCGCCCTTTGCGGCTTTCCTATATCTATTCGCGCTCTTGATAATCCCCCTTAGCGTGCGCATATTGAAATTACCCGATGCGTCTTGAGCGGATGAGAGCACAGCGGGATCCGTTGAAAAGGTATGCTGGCAGAGGTAGCAAGGGAATGTAGATGATGCGCCACCGTGGCCATATAGCATGCATAGCGCCTTAATATCAGCAGCAACAAACCAGCGGATTAGCACGGGCGAGCCTCTTCTCTCAATGAATCGGCAAGACATAAGCTGATTGAGCAGTTTACCCATCGTAATAACAGAATTCTCGCGGCTCTCATCACCTGCGTGATAGACAAGGGGGTAAAGATTGAAGGGGCTATTGCATTTGTTGGTATCGCACCTTCCAACCTTAGCCTTAGTGCTGCCCCCTCCTCTATCGATTGTTACCATCATCCAGCACTCATTCTCGTAATTAGGTGGCGTGTTTTCAAAGATAGGGCATTCGTCATTACCACTCATAACATACTGGAGGATATCCGTCGGATTGTGGGCAGCTACAACGGGTAGCAATTCGAGAGGAGAAGTGGTACTAACACGAAGCATTTCATAGCGCAGCTTGTAAAGATCTCGGATCTCAGTGCGCATTTTGCTGTCATGCTTCCATACAGCAGTCTTTGAGGGGAGCAGACTGCCAGAGTTATTCATTACGTTGATAATAGACTGCACGTCGCGCCACGATTGCCCGCTCATTTTGAACAGTCGAAACACTTCCTGGAGAGGAACCACAGGAAATATAGACTTGCCAGATAGAGATAAGCTAATTGCATTAAGGACGGAGACTAGCTCATTATGGTCGATAGGACCTTGTGTCTCTCCAAGCATGAAATACCGCATGTACTTGACAGCATTGCCAACGCGCTCTGACTTTTGCGGTCGCGGGCAATTGGAGTAAGGAGCAGTAAATAGAGGCGCTCCTCCCAGATCGGACCAATTAGAAATAGCACTTTTCATTCCAGCCGGAGGATTATTGAGAAAGCGCTTTCTACTAGCAAATGCGTGATCAGAAGATGGAGCTGCATCGACATCGCAGGGCACTTTACGATGTGCCCGTTTATCAGCTAATCGATTCTGATATATCTCAAGTAATTCCCGAATAGTTACATTCTCATCCTTGACTTCCGCCAACTCCCGTTCTAACTCGGGGCATTTTTTGCATAAGTCCTCCCGAATAACGCGCACAGTAACATTTCGATTTCCCCACATCGCACTGATTGCTTGTTATCACACTCTTAAGAGTAGACAATAGCACTTCTTGCGATTAGTAGATAATGCAAGTACCTGATAGATTCCTCGTCCTCATCTCCTGAAGGCGGGGAGGCGGGAAGGAGGGAGGGCGGGAGGGCGAGCGGGAGGGCGTCGGAGAGATCTAAAGTCGCAGCATTACATAAGCAACATCCGACAAAAACGCTAAGCGCTAATGCAATCATTCAGTTATGTAGCAATCATAGTCATTAGATGAGGTCTCTCTCCAACAATTAAAAATAAATATAGAGCAATAAATTTGTAACAACAGCTATTTTTTTATCTTGGAGTGAAAAAAACGATTACCTCGAGACTCGGCGAGTAGCGAAGCGACGTCGAGCGACTCCCTCTACGTCTACTCCGTGCTGTAATTATTTAAAATATGTTTAAGGTGAAATATCGTTAAAATACTACAAAAAAAAACTGAACAAGAAATCCAAAAAAAGGAGGAAGAGAGTGGACTGCTTAGAATGGTAATCCGCCGCGTATAATGGTTCCATCAGCTAGGGAATCTATAGCGGCGCTACCAATCAAGCAATGAAAACAATTTACACGACAATTAAATAGCAAAAATGCCGTTATTAATTAAGAAATCGCTGAGAAAGCACAAAATCACAATGGTCCAAAAATAGGTCACTTGGCAAGTTGCCAAAACGGTCGCATATCCTGCACGGAATTTTTCTATGGGCTCTTTCAGAACGCAGTGAAGACCAACTAATCGCACTCTATTGCTGTACAGCCCGAGAATCGAGCGTTTGCGCATTTTGAACTTCGAGTGCTATAAACAAGTCTGTGAACGGTGGACCGTCATTTTTAGTACCTGTTTATGGCATAGGAGAGGTGGCTGCATGTGATTAAACGTTCAAATCAAATAGTGCACTCAGAAAAATGGAGATAATCAAGATTAACCGAAAAAAATGACTACAGTACAGTCTCTCAGAAAGAGTCATATACCATGCTTGCGAACGAACCCCGAGCATCATTAGTACTTCTACAGAGTGCAGGGATGGTTAGCTTAATCATCTGAATAGAGAACTAAAATAGTGCACTCCGATTAAAAGATAAAAATACAAATCATTAGAAAACTGCGAAGCGCAATTTTCTTCCAATGCATTTATTTATGTTTTACAATCACTAAATTACTTAATTCAGTTAAGATTTCGTATCTTCAGATGATGATCTATCGATTGTACGCAAAAAATAATTAATTAAAATAAAGTAAGCCTGAGAAAATAAATAAATAAAATGGTGGTGTGATGGTGTGTGAGTTTTCCCAATGCAAAAAGTGGTGAACGGCAGAAAGGACGGAGCTCTGCGGTCCCTAGCCAATGCCAATTTAAATTATTGGTGAAGATATTTTGGTAAACTTTCGACTATGAAAAACATTTAAAATAGATCACCGTCCTTCTCTCTTCCTACATCGAGGAAGTCTGTTTGTGTGGTAGTATCTCCTCCACCGATCTGGAATTGTGCACGAAGCTGTTGGATTCGTCGGATATTGATATTATTGACTTCGATGGCTTAGTTGCTCTCGATGATACCACAGCGTGAGTGAGATTATTATGATCCTTATTTATTATCTATATATTGTCTGCCATCTGATTCCTGAAGAATATTTTCAATTTGAAAAAATAGGGGAATAACATAAATATTTTTATACGGATGTTAAATATATTTATGTTATTCTACATTGCACATCTATCTACATTGCATGTTATCGCTTTCAGCCCTCAAATTATCGCAATTTCCTCAAATGCCAACGTAATCGATATCTCATTGGGACTTCAGAAGCTATCCCGTCCGGGTAGGTGCTAATTTTTCAATTTTCTGAATCTAAAATATTAAGATATTGAAACCTTTGGGTTTGGGTGTTCCATCGGTCGTTTTTCAGCCGCATTCCTCTCTAATCTGGCTTCACTGCCAGCTTCGACTGTGAAAATCGCCTATCCCTACGGCTTCGGCCTCCCCAAGTCCCTATGGGAAAATTTCCTCCGCGAGGTGGGCGTTTATTTTTTTAACTGAGAGAATCCAAATTTAAATTTAAATAATCTCATTTCTAAACTATAAACTTTATCAGAAATTCTCTGATGGCTCCTTCGAATCGGTCATGATTGGAGATCTTCCAATCAAAATAAATACCCTGAACAACTTACCGGATATTCCCATCAGACCCCTGGAGTGGGTGAAAGCTAAAGTGGAGTAGGAGGCCGCAGTTCCATTACAATTCAATATCACTGTCGTTAATATACTATTTTAATTGATGTCTCTCTTGTTTAATATTACTACATCTACATTTCCCTTCATGCTAGAAGATTCATCCAAGAATGTGTTGAGTCACAGTATTATGCTCAATGCAATAGAAGAGAGCACTCTATGCAGTCATGGTGTGGGCACGCCACACCATGGCATTTCCCGGCTTTACTTTTCAAGTCTATTTCTCAACGAATATCGAAATACTATTAGAATCAGATTGCATAAAATAAAGTCTGCATAGCCGGTTATCTTATTCCCAAAATATCATTCACTTTTAATAATACAAATTAATAAAGTTAGTTTAAGTTTACAGTACTTTTGCTTTGTTCGGAGGCAAAATCCGTGTAAGGCCACAACCAGACATTTTTCGTAGTTCGCGCGTAGTAATTCCGGGCCGTTTTGCTTTTGCTGACATAATACTGTGGAGTGGCACCTACTATGTGCATCTTTTTTTCTGTAACTTGAAGTTCATTTGAACGAGTGGCAAAATAAGGATTGTCATGTCGTACTCTGCTTACTTTGCCTTCTCCACTAGAAGTTAGTCCCCAAAGTTTCTAATTTTATGAGCCTGTATTTATATCATACATTCATCTTTCTGTGCTCTAGAAAGAATATCTCCTCCGATAGATGTTTGTCCCTGTATTCTGATTTACACAACTGTATGTATGCAATAATCGCTGTGTGCCCTTGAAAGAAGTTTCCACGATAAAGTTTTGATTTTGATGCAATTTTGTTGTTTGAATGTGTACGGTAAATTCCGTTACATCAATATCTTAAACCGTTAATTGTTGTACAGGGCTAGTAGGTCATTTCAATATTCCTATACATAGAAAGCTCACTTTGTGATTCACTCGTTTGTACTCAAGTAGAGTTACGGTAATTCCCCTCCCTCAGTTGTTTACGTGTCACTACCTATTTGTTTGCTCGAGCGCGCCGTCTCTTTCTCTGGCACTCTCTTCCTCGCGCGCGCTCTCTCAAGCTCTCTTGAGAGGCGCTTCCCCTCTCCTCTCTTATTCAGTTCGTCCTTTAGCTCTAGCGCCGGATAGTCGACCGGTCCCCTCTCCCTATTTTCTTTATATTTATTTGATGTTAATAGACTTTTGCGCTTATTCCTATCCGTGCCCTCTATACACCGGATAACTAGGGCCACGACATAACGCTAATATAGTTGTCTAGCAGAGTCAAACTAATTTTATGTTTGTGTTATAACTTATCAAACTGTACTCTAAAACTGTAAAGCACTCGGCCTCACCGCACTACACTACCTAGCGTAGTCGTTCACGACTTTAAAATCGCTTGACGTGGCTGCACCTTTCCTTTTTTTACCTTTATCAAATTGTAATTTTATGTTTGCGCTCTTATAATAGCATTTGTCAATTATTTCACAAACCATTAGCTAGAGATATTATGTATCGCTGTCTCTTTGTAGCCTTATTTTGCATAAGAAAACATTAATCAGTTGCGTGTAGGTATGAATTACACTATCCCTTCGTCCTCCTCTCTACAATCTATGGAGAAGTCGCAGTACCTCGAGATGCCTGCAGTTGAGGTGTGCACGGAAATACAAAAAAACAATTCTGTTCTCCATCATTTATTTCTTAGTCTCTGCTGTATTATAGCTTACAATTTTCATACTTCTCAATGAGTTCTCATAAATATCTAAGAGTATCGGTCCCTCTTTAAAGTTTCTCACTATTTACTTTCAGAATATGCACTTTGGAAATATGGATTTTATGATGTCAATCTTTTTTCTGAAACAAAAAAGTGTCTGTATGTTTTAATCACCGCTCAGTACTAATGGAGTTTTTAAAATTTCACTTTCAGAATCCGCTCAAAGAAGATCGAATTGCTGGCGGGAAGTCTCCTCTCTCCATCTCTTCTCTCTTCTCTTCAGATGATGAAGAATCGAGAGCTACCGCGGCATTCTGCCAAGTAAGTGCTTCTAAATTACATATCCTATTCAATCCTATTTGCGCCACTTCACCCCCGTAATCTTTCCCTCACATTTTATATACCGTAACCTCAACCTTCTTTCCTCTGATATTTCCAATCTCGTCAGGCCTTTCGTCTCAGCACTGAAGGAAAGATCGACTATCCGACCGACGAGTCCGAGGAGACAAGGTTCCGAGTCACCCTTACTTTAGAAACTTCACAGCTACGGTATTCCTTGACGAATAACGATTCCCTTTGTTAATTTCAAGGTACTTGGAGATATATTCGATTTCAGCCTCTCGATGATTGAATCTCTTCCTTGGCCCGCCCTCAAGCGCGTATTCTTCTTCCTCTTCCCGAAGGATGGAAACTGTAGAGATCTCACAAATCTCTCGAAGGTACGATAGCACAATCTTAAATTGAACTTATTGTGTTCGATAATTTTACTCAATATTGTGAACTGACCAGCCATCGTGAAATGAAACGCTTAAAATCAAAGTAAATTTGTCTTAATCTCACCCAGTTGGTTCCTGGAAATACTATTAAATGTGAAGAACAATTTGTATCCTTGCCATTACGAACTTATATTTTGGCATTCAATACTATGGATGCTCGAATGTATCCTCCTTCGGCGAAAATGTTTTCTGATCATTCTGAGCATTGAACACTCCAGGTCTCGACTCACTTTAATCTTGGAATCAAGGAATTTCTGAAGAAGGAGAATAATCGACCGTGGATCGAAAGGGTGACACTGTTGAAGACTCGAGTGAGCATTGCATCAATGAATTGAGGGAGCAATTTGGCGCATGTCTATCGTTGTTTTGTATGTTCTCTATAGGCGATCGAAAATTGCGCTCGGCATTCTATGGCAAATTTCCAGAGAATTCCCTTCGAATCGCGAGAGAGCATGTAAATTCGCGAGAGATTGAGCTCTTTCTCTGCACTCTCTCATCTCTCGCTCACCCCCTGTAAAACTCCGTGTTGCGTGAAATGAGAGGAGAAAAGGTCATAATAGAAAATATGATATATTAGGTTGGCGGGAAAGTCTTTGTCACTTTTTCAAAACGTTATTTCTTGGGCAAAGGAAAATCATGAGTTCAATTATACTTGTCCTCATTATTCACAATATGTGCCCAACGTACCTGCAATGTATGGATCCCCTCCCTTTAGAACCCGCCTGGGGGCGAATGAAAGTATTGCTCGAGTTCAACCTCGATACTTCCACGTGAATTGAAGGACCTACCTCGAAGGGCATGGGTCAGGTATGCGAAAAGCCACTAATCGGAAAGGGCCAAGTCAGGAGAATACTGGAGGTAAGTGAGAACCATCCGTCTATATCCAGCCAGTTCCTGCTTGACTTGATTGGAGTCCTGGGGACGGGAGTCATTTTGCTGATTATACACTTTCTTGTCCTTCAGCATTGAACGATCGACTTCCAACTTCAAATTCTGTAGTTGTGTGATGTAATTGGTCCCGGGGATTAACATGCCCCGGAGAGTAGCTCCGAGTAGATCACGCCATCCACTCCCCACCACATTGACAGCTTAAAGTTTGGAGACACCCTGTGAAGGCTCTCCTTCTCCAACCCGCTTGGTTCTCACATGGTTGTTATCGTAGAGGACCCAACTTCTCATTCCTCGTTATGAGCCGTTCCAGCCATCGATCCCCACCTCGGAGAATGAGGAGAGTATTGGAATCATCGGCTCGACGATTATGGCTGGCTTGGATCAGATCATGGGATTCGAATCGACCGATTAATTTCCTCATTCCAAGATATCTCAAGCCTTCTTTGACAGTGCGATGATGGACTCTAAGTGCAATAGAGCTTGACATAAGGAAAGGGAATGGGGAGTTGTTTACTATAAAGGCCCATCATTGATTCTTATTCACTAGGAACATGGGAAAACGAAAGTGCATTTGTGGCGAGCAGTGTACAAATCCAGTGACAAAGACTTTCCCGCCAACCTAATATAATGGATTTTTCGTCTACTTCCTCTAAATTAAACCTTTTTTAAAATTATAAGTTACCGTATTAACGTCCTATGTTATTCTAATCGACGATTCACAGGTTGGCCTTCTGGTGAAGATTGGCCTCTTTCCCTCCAATCTTCCCTTTCACGACCTCTCTCCCCTGACCTCTGGGAGGTTTCAACGATCGAGACACTATGGTCATGCCGCTCTCAAAGTATTGCTGACCGGACCTGAGGATCCCTTAATCGAGCAGGTCAGATCCACACACACATACCTTTGTGTAGTTTTTCATATCTGTTATTGGGTAGTCTGTTATTGCTCTGTAATTCGGTCTGTTATTGTCTGTCTATTATTGGGGTCAAAAGGTCAAAATTGGTGTTATTGGGTAAGATAAATTTTAACTTCTATGATATTCATCGCATTTTTTATCTAACGACCAGCAAAAGACGAATTAACTTCTGAAAATTTCATGAAAACAAGCATTTTCCTCCAGCTGGCCGAGTTCCTATCATCGTCCATCAAAGATGTCATCATTGGCAAGAATGACTCTCATCGTCTCTCCTCTTTCGATCTTTCGATCTGTACTAGACTGCTCGGATCTTCGACCATCTGCGAACTCGTCTTCAACTATCCCACTCTAGATGATATCACCGCGTGAGTCAAAAGTTCTTTATTGGCAAAGGTAAAGGTGCATCCCGTCCTCGAAACTTGGCTCGCGGGAGAACACTGCGAGGCCAGTGTTAATTTGGGCGGATGCAGTCTGGAGTGCCCACGTTTCGCCGGACCTATTTACCCGCGTGATCTAGTCAAAACTACCAATTTCCCGTCCCCAATGGATGGGTGCAAGTTCTTTATGCAATTAGAAATAATAAAAATCTCAAAATTGATGTTCCATTGCTTTTTCAATTCAATTCAATTCAATTGTTTATCCGCCATTAGTATTAATGAGGGAAAATTCGGAGAATCTGCGGTAGCTTGCAGTGGATTTATTTTGCAAACTGTGCTACTTTGGCTAGTTTTATTACGAAGTGTGCTTTCAGTCCCTTTCTCATTTCCATCACTTCGCGGGTCTCGAATCTTCTCCGATTCTGGTTCTACAAACACCAGATCACTGATCCCGGTGAGGAACCATTCATACCATAATTCTCTTTTTAACTTATAAAAGTGTTCTAAATTTTAGAAATTCCCTGAGATTATTAAAATATTTGAATTTCTTATCTATTCAGCCGCCTTCCTCGAAACTCTTTGCTCGCTCCCCATCAAACGTACCTTTATCGGATCTTCCATTTTGACCATCAATACGAGATCGTTCTTGGGCCTCTCTCGCTCCTTCTGGGAGAATTTTCTCAGCGAGGTAAATGATCATCCCTATTTTTTTAGTGTCGCAGTATTTCTTACTACTTAATAAAGATTATATATATTCCAGAAGCTGTCAAACGGATCATTCGAATGGGTTGGAACTGGGAACATTAACAGAGTCATCATGAGGGCGCCCGTCAACCTTCCCGCTACTCCCATCGTGTACGTGACATGGGATAGAGTCAAGACCAAGTAAGTCACTCCATTCCCCCTGTGTAACAGCCCCCTCATGATACATGTATATAACGAGTCTTAGTAACGTATCCCAATGTATCTCCCTCTTCACACATCCAGATTAACCTCCTTAGAAGTGCACCTCAACGATTCTTATCCATGCATTTGTATTCCTCATAAGGGAAATTAGTAATATCATTGCATCTAGTTTTGAATTTCATTGAAGTAATTAATCATACTGTAATTATCCTCGATGTTTAACTCTTATGAAGAACATTTACTGAATTTGTCATTTAATAGTTATTCCACGATAAGGGGGCAATAGAGGGAGCGGAGTACCATACTCTACTACAATCGCCTCCTCGATAGAAGTCTGCCCACTTTTTTCTGATTTTATTCACATGTATTTATGCGTTCATCGCTCAGTTCTCTTGCAAGAAGGTTCCCTGATAAAGTTGTATGAATAATATTTTGTTATTCCATTTAATACGTTGACTTTCGTTATTCAATACCTCGTTTCCAACCATTCGTTATGATCCCGAGCATAAAAAACGGTAATTTCTTTTGAGAAATTCATTCAAATGCGACGAAATTTTTAAGGTTTCGATGAGTATGCAGTCCATTGGCTCTGCCGAGTATTGGTCAGTGCATCCCGGTAGGCTGACGCATGAGGTTTGTTGCATATTGAGATAATTTATTCTATGAAGAAGCTGTAATCAGCATTCGATATCTTCTCATTCAGAATCCAATTAACAATGATCGTCCTACTGGAATTAATTATCCACTTTCCCTCTCCTCTTTATTCGCTTCCGCAGATGAAGAACTCCGAGTGACTGACGAATTCTGCAAAGTACGTAACGATCTTTTACTTTTCTAAATTAAACAAATTGCTTTTTTTAAGTTTGTATTATTTCATACTCTTTTGGACATTTCTTCATTACCATATCGTACCTTCTGTCAACTCTAGTTCTCGATAATGTCCTCCTCCTTACCGTAACAGCTCTTATTTCAGGCCTGTCGTAATCTTAGGGAGCGTCGCCCAGACACTTCCTCCTCTTCCCTGGATCAACTACAGCTGGACAGGAACACAGGAAATCGAACGGACAGGAAACAGCACGACAAGAACGAAATTGAAGTGCGCCCGGTGATTCTATATGTGATAGGATGCTTGGAAAAAATCGCTTGAAGTTGTTGCACCATTACTTTTAGTGATATGATTTTGTATTTTTTTCAGGTGAATGCAAACATGTTTCGTATGTCTCCCTTCTCCACCTCTTCTATTTTCTCGTCTGCCGATGAAGAATCCAGAGCAACGAATGCTTTCTGCCAAGTGAGTCCGAATCCTCGTAGTACGATAAGTATATTTGAAATATTTTAATTCTTTTATTTTTATCATATGAACATATATTGCTTTATTAATTTGAAAGTATTCCATCACTTACATCCATAACTGACCGTTGTCTAATTATAATGAATGTATACCGTAATTATTATTTTTATTTAGACATTCCATCGTCTCAGCATCAAGGCGAATGGCCAGAGTACATTCAAGATCGATATACCGACGAACCACTCAGATAACTCGAGGTACCGTTTATATTTTTATTTAGTGATCGCAGCTACCGTACTATTATGGTTAATATTTAGCTGAATGATACAATATACATGTTAACTAATCATAGAGGGAAATTTGAGTGAATAGCAAACCTTGGACCTTACTAGCTATACAATATCCTAATTGCAGTATCCCCTGGATTGAGTCCCTCCCTTGGCCGGCACTCAATCGCCTTTTCCACTTCCTGCGATCCGACGAAGAGTGCACTGACCTTAACAACCTCTCAAAAGTATGATGGAGTGTTTTTCATAATATGTTTAATATGTGGAATATTGTGCTGAATATTTAAAAATGAAAATATCTAATTACAGGTCTCAACTCGCTTTTATAATGAGGTACATCAATTCATGGAGATCAATAGACCGGGATTCAAGGAAGTGAAGTTTAACTATTACAATGGGGTGAGTATTGTGACACGGGGTTAAGTTGGAAATTCGACGCGTAACTCTGGTGTGGTTCTAAACTATAAAGAACACTATAAAGAAATATTTGTCTAACTATTGTGTTTCCTAGTTTTGATTACTCGGCTACATATTCAAAGATTTCACGGAAAAAATGCACACCATTTCATTTATTGTCATTCCAATAGACTATTCACAGAACATTCTGGATATGGAAATTCGTTTCCACCATTCGAATCTCGCTTTCTACGACCTATCTAATATTGATTGGGGGCGAGTGAAGAGAACGGGGAGCAACTCGAATCCCATTCTGCACGTCAGACTGACCGGAAACAAGGACCTCGTCATAGAGCAGGCTAGATATACTAACAAGGAATGACCACGAGGGCAGGTTGCGGTTGTTACCTAGCGAGACCTAGCGGGATCGAAAGAGGACCAAATTCTAAGAACGTCTACGTTTTTCATATCTGCTAAGCACCTCTGAGGTCGTCTGGGAAGTAGTGGAATTTCCGGTTTTAAACATCTCCCTACTATGAGCCGAGGCATCAGTGATTTTAGCAGATATGGAAGACGTAGAAGTTCTTAGAATTTTATCCTATTTCGTTCCCGTTATATTTCGTTCAAAAAACTCCAACCTGCCCTCGCGGCTATTCCTTGTAAGACAATTATTTATAAGTTAACTCTTCTCATAAAACTGTTTTGTTTCGTGTGCCGTTGTTGTGAAATCAGAGTGATATGAGGTTTATATTTGAATGAAGTTGAATTCATTAAAATAGGTACTTTTTCTTCTGATAATTCAACTTTTCAGCGGATGGCAAAGTTGTTGTCGTCTTCCATTGCGCATCTCTGTATCGATGGATTGGGAAAACGTTCCTCCACTCCTGAACCAACATTATGCACGAAGTTGCTGGGATCATCGACCATTTGTTCACTGGACTTCAGTGATTTGATACTCGACGATATCGCTGCGTAAGTTGTACATAATAGTCCAATACGTATTTTTAGACATTTACATTTATCTAAATTTATCCGTATATGAGGCCGTTTGCCTAAGAATCGAGCAGATTCGGAGAGTTCTGGCACAGCCCAAAAATATATTTTTTTCTGAAACTCGGTGATTTGAGATTACCTAAGGGGCTGAAAACGGTGGGGACATTAATTTTGCCCCCAGAGTCGTCGTTGGCTCCAGACGACGTCACGTCGAAAACACATTCTCAAATATAACGTTGCTCTCGAATGTGCTAAAATTACGTGAAGATGGTTCCCGGAGTAGAATTTCACGCTGATTACGCATATCACTTCATTTTTCATGAAATATTAAAATGAGTTTAAAGCATGCATCTTTTCTCTTATGCAAAAGTGACCTTATCAACTCGTTTTGCTGTTTTTACTGTTTTTGTTTACTGTTTGGCTGTTTTAAAACTCGTTGCATAAAATTGGACGAAAATAGAGATTCTGAATCCACTCGTCTCGCCACTTCTAACCATGTAACTTGCTAAGGTCACTTTTGCCTTAGAGAAAAAATGGATTTTTAAAACGTAGTTTATTAATTCATGAAAAATGAAGTGGATAGGTGTAATCAGCGTGAAATTCTACTCCGGGAACCATCTTTACGTTCGAGATTCGCATTCGAGATGCACATTCGAGAGCAACGTTATATTTGAAAACCAGCCGATCGCGCGCGCCACGGCGCGCGCAATCGACTGGCGTGTTCTCTGATTTTTTCTAACGCCTAGTCTTATTTTTTCGGATGCAAAATCTTTCTCACTCCCCCTTGACATATCTCCTTCCCTCTCCCTACCTCTTTCTCGCGTTCTCTCTCCCATTTCTCTCATTCTCTCCCTCCCCCTATTTCTGCAACTCTCTCTCTATCTCTCTTTCGCTCTCCCTCTCTACCCCTCTCTCTCACACTCTCTCTTCCTCACCTTCTTACCTTTCCCTCTCCTCCTCCCTCTCCCTCTCCCTCTCCTTCTTCCTTTCCCTCTTCCTCCCTCACCCTGCCTCTTCCCGCGCAATCTCCCTCTTCCAATCCCTATCCTTCTCCCTCGCTCTCCGTCCCTCTCTCTTCCTCTCTCCCCTTCGTTCCCCTCTATCTCTATCTCTCCTTCTACTTTCTCTCCCTCTCTTCCCCTCTATCCCTCTCTCCCTCCCTCCCTCTCTCTCACCCACTTTCCCTCTTTCTCTCACCCTCTCGCCCTCCCTCTCTCTCACCACCTCTCTCCCTCTATCCTTCTCTCCTACTCTTCCTCTTTCTATCGCTCCCTCTCTCCCTCCCTGTCTCTCACCCCCTCTCTCTCCTTCTCTCTTCCTCTCTCCCATCTCTCCCTCTCACCCACTCCCCCTACCTCTCTCTCACCCTCTCTCCCTCCCTCTATCTCTTCTTCTCTCTCTCCCTCTCCCTCTCCCCCTTCTCTCTCCCTCTCCCCCCTCACCCTCTCTCTCCCTCTCCCTCTCTCTCCCCTTCTCCCTCTCTCTCCCCTTCTCCCTCTCTCCCCTCTCCCTCTCTCCCCCTCTCCCCCTCGCTCCCATTCATCTATCTCTCCCTCTATATTTCTACATCTCTCTCTCTCTCCCTCTCTCCCTCTCTCCCTCTCTCCCTCTCTCCCTCTCTCCTTCCCCATCTCTCCCTCCCTCTTTCTCACCACCTATCTCCTTCCCTCCCCTCTCTCCCTCAATCCCTCTCTCCTACTCTTCCTCTTTCTCTCGCTCCCTGTCTCTCACCCTCTATCTCTCTCTTCATCTATCCCTGTCTACTCCCCCCCCCTCCTATCTCTCTCGTTTGTGAATGTTCTTCAACATGCTAGAAGGTTTGGAACATTTTCGAACTTTCTGGAATATTCTAGAAGCATTGAAACATTTTCGAACTTTCTGGAACATTCTAGAAGCTTTGGAGCATTTTCGAACTTTCTGGAACATTCTAGAAGCTTTGGAACATTTTCGAACATTCTGGAACATTCTAGAACCTTTGGCCCATAGCAAATTATTGATTGTTATACGGTAATTCAAAGATCAAAGGTCAAAATCATAAATCTGACCCATGGAAGAATAGGTGACCCATGGCTAATTATCGATTGGTATACGGTAGTTGACATAATGCTAATTATTGATTGGCATACGGTAATTCGAAGATCAAAGGTCAAAATCATAAATCTGACCCACGGAATATTAGGTGGCCCATGGTTAATTATCGATTGGCATACGGTAGTTGACCCAATGCTAATTATTGATTGCTATACGGTAATTCAAAGATCAAAGGTCAAAATCATAAATCTGACCCACGGAATAATGGTTGACCCATGGCTAATTATCGATTGGTATCATTTCGAACAACTTAGTAACCCGAAGGCAAGTGAGATTGATAGCGGAGGTGAGGAGAGACGGGAGGGGAGGTGAGAGGGCGAACGGACTGGGGAAATAACGTTATAAGGGAATGACGGGTAGCGTATCATTTCGAACAACTTAGTAACCCGAAGGCAAGTGAGACGGATAGCGGAGGTGAGGAGAGACGGGAGGGGAGGTGAGAGGGCGAACGGACTGGGGAAATAACGTTATAAGGGAATGACGGGTAGCGTATCATTTCGAACAACTTAGTAACCCGAAGGCAAGTGAGAGGGATAGCGGAGGTGAGGAGAGACGGGAGGGGAGGTGAGAGGGTGAACGGACTGGGGAAATAACGTTATAAGGGAATGACGGGCAGCGTATCAATTCGAACAACTTAGTAACCCGAAGGCAAGTGAGAGGGATAGCGGAGGTGAAATGGATAACGGAGGAGAGAGAGCGAGGGGAGGTGGGAGAGCGGAGGTGAGATAATCTAATGAGGGAATGATTGACAGCGTATCAATTCGAACAACTTAGTAACCCGAAGGCAAGTGAGAGGGATAGCGGAGGTGAGGAGAGACAGGAGGGGAGGTGAGAGGGTGAACGGACTGGGGAAATAACGTTATAAGGGAATGACGGGCAGCGTATCAATTCGAACAACTTAGTAACCCGAAGGCAAGTGAGAGGGATAGCGGAGGTGAAATGGATAACGGAGGAGAGAGAGCGAGGGGAGGTGGGAGAGCGGAGGTGAGATAATCTAATGAGGGAATGATTGACAGCGTATCAATTCGAACAACTTAGTAACCCGAAGGCAAGTGAGAGGGATAGCGGAGGTGAGGAGAGACGGGAGGGGAGGTGAGAGGGTGAACGGACTGGGGAAATAACGTTATGAGGGAATGACGGGTAGCGTATCATTTCGAACAACTTAGTAACCCGAAGGCAAGTGAGAGGGATAGAGGAGGTGAGAGGATGAACAGACTGAAAAGATTACGCTGTGAAGGAATGACTGGTGGTGTAATTTCAGAACAACTTAGTCCCGGCTGGCCGCGTAGCGGCGAGCCCTGACTGAACTTAGTTCAAAGGCGAACTCCCGCCGAAGGCGGGAGTGAGCGTCGTGGTTACCAGAAGCGTTTGACGGGTTAGCTGGTGGTCGAATAAGCTCGGGTATATGAGCATTTAGTGATAATGGTAGATCGTTTTTACGTTATCTGGAGTGAAGGGGAGAAAGTATTTAGAGGGAATAACGGGTATTATTCTGAACAACTTGATTAATCTATTGTTCAGAATTTAAAATCTTTTCACTTGGTCGATTTTAAAGGCGGTACACTTAGTTAACTAGTTTTATGTGCTTTTACAAATATTCTCGACATTTTTTCAGACGATTTCCTCGATAAACTGGCTTCGATGTCCATCGCACACGTTTGCCTCCGTACCATGCGTCTCACTTCTGACTCATTCTTCGGAATTCCAAGCTTCTTCTGGGAATTGTTTCTCAACGAGGTAATCTCATATATTTACTTATATTTATCGAACTGCACATGGGTTATAACAATTACTGAATATGAAGTACTGAATGAACTGAGATAGTGGAGTAGTCACGTCCTCCTGACGGAACGGCGATTTTTTCTAATTTTAGAAGCTATCAAAGGGATCATTCGAATGGGTAAAGACAGGAAACACGGACGGAAAGATTACAAATGCACAAGTCAAGTTGCCCGATACTCCTATCAGAAGCGTGGAGTGGCACAAAAATAGGCCGAATTAAGTTACCGTAATAATTTTTCGTTTTCTTGCCCTGAAGTTGCATACCCTTGTATAGTAATTGTTCATTTATAATTCTCCTTGAAGTGTAATTTCCTTATCTTGTATTTTGTTCGACTACATTGACATCACCTTACAATAGTTGTGCAGAGGACATAGCACTCTCGATAACCTTCACACCGTCAAACAGATTGTTGAACGAACACATGAGTTCGGTATTCCCTTGTACCTCGGTTTTGTCGACTTTCGCAAGGCGTTCGATTGTGTTGAGTGGAGTGCAGTCTGGCAAGCTCTCTGGACCTTCGGAGTACACCCCACACTGATCCATCTTCTGAGACGTTTGTACGAGTCATCCACCACAAGAATTCGAGTCAACGAGGAGTTCGTCGAAGTGAATGTGAGAAGAGGCGTCCGCCAAGGAGATACTCTCTCCCCCAGCCTATTCAATGCCGTTTTGAGACAAGCAATGAACGACATAGACTGGGAGCAAGATGGACTGAGGATCGATGGAAGAAATTTAATCCACCTCGAATACGCTGACGACGTGGTTCTCGTTGCCAAGACACGCCCCGAACTTGAAAGAATGTTGCGGAAACTGATGGATTCATGTGCTCGTGTCGGATTGGAAGTTAACTCAGGAAAGACAGTGCTCCTTACATCATGTACAACAACCCGAGCCCCAATCATCATCAATAATCAAGTGTTCAATTTCGCCGATTCTGCAACCTATCTTGGAGGAAGAATCACCCTCCCCCTCGATCACCTGGCTGAAGTTGAACATAGGATTCGCTTGGGATGGTTCGCCTGGAGTAAATTGTCCCACCTCCTTTCCACAAGGTTGCTTCCTATGAAGACTAGACGACGACTATTTGAGAGCTGCGTCTCTTCTACAGTACTCTATGGGAGCGAGCTTTGGGCACTGCGAGCAAGTGAGAAGGAGAGACTTAGCGTGACGCAGCGTAAGATGGAGCGGAAAATGCTTGGAATCAGCTTACGAGATCGATGGAGGAACGAGAACATCCGCAAAGCGACCAACCTGCGCGACTGGAATGAAGAAGCGCTCAGAAGGAAGACTAAGTGGGCTCGGAAGCTGGGACGCATGGGATTTGACCAGTGGAGCCGCGCATCTACAGACTGGGTCCCTTACAACAAGACCCGCCCCCAAGGACAACCTAGAGCGCGATGGAAAGATGACCTAAGAAGATCCCTTGGCGCGAACTGGTGGCATGCAACTGCCGAAGAATAGACCTATTCCTCATCTGGTGTTAATCGCCTGACGTGATAAACTTGATTGATTGATTGATTGATTGATTGTTGTGCAGAAATTTTACTTGAATCGCAATGCTATAGCCAGTGAAATCCACAGTGCCGAATTTACGGGGACCCCCCCCCCCCCTCGCGCGGATGGTACCTCCTCGCGCTTGGGAGGTGGGCCGCGCCGAAAACGTCCCGTATTACGGGGGAGGGGGGTCGCGTTAAGGTTTAGGAGGGGGGGTAGAGCGGCCTAAAAATGGGGTTGCAAGGGCTTAGCGCCCGGCAGGGGGAAGGTCGTCAAGCGGTTTACAGCCCGGTTAGGGTAGTTCAAGGGCGTTTTAGGGCGCTCTAGAGCCATTTTTGCAGCCGCTACCCCCCACCCCCGGTCGCTAGGTCAACAGCCCTTGGGGGTAACCCCCTCGCGCAAAAAGAGGGGTCCCCCTCGTGCAATTCAAGGGTTTACGGGAGCCGTGGAATTCACATGCTATAGCAATCCTTGTGAGGAATTCAAATTGTTGGTACTTGAAGAATTCTCCTTGAAGTGTAACTTTCTTATCTTGTATTTTGTTCGACTACATTGACAGAACTTTACAGAAGTTGTACAGAAGTTTTACTTGAATCGCAATGCTATAGCAATCCTTGTAAGGAATTCAATTGTTGGTACTTGAAGTATTCTCCTTGAAGTGTAACTTTCTTATATTGTATTTTGTTCGACTACATTGACAGTATTTTACAGAAGTTGTACAGAAGTTTTACTTGAATCACAATGCTTTAGCAATCCTTGTGAGGAATTCAGGAATTCAATTGTTGGTAATTGAAGAATTCATGATAAAGTTATGTATTCTAGGTATTTTGGCAATTGGTTGATGAAGAAGACGTTCTAATGCGTTGTAAAAATACCGCCCCCAGAAAAAAGGGTGTACATGAAGCGGATGCTCGTCGATTGATTAAAATCGGTTCATCACAATATTTTTTTACATTTTTCTATCAAATACATTTGCTTCTATTATTTTAACTAGAATATTTCCAGCGACTTTCAAACAACTCAGTTGAATGCGTCGAGACTCTGTGAATGAATGGCTGAACCCGTCACTAAAGCGCATCATAAACTGGCTGAAGGTCCAGTCGGATGGGCAGAGTGACGAATGAAGTAGGATACGGTATCGTCCGCCCCTTATAGTACCCTATGCCGATGTTATGCTAACCAATCCTTCCGTTTTCTCTGTTATCCTTGTTCATCCTGTTGAGTAGTTTTTCTTTCCGATTTTATGATAAAGACTTTTCCATGAAATTGTGTTTCTGGTTTTTTTCCATGACGTTACAATGCGTTCTGTAAATACTTACTTCAATAATTTCATCCGGGTTTTAAACTATTCGTTTGTTAAGGCGTTTAATGCGCTGTTCGAATACCTTTCATAAGAACAACTCCATTTATTCATTCTTGCGTCATCTTCATTTACTAACTTCAATTGTAAGATGCTGGGAAACGAAGGTCGTCCTCCCTTAGAGATACCATCTCAACCACTCCCTTCTCTCATCTCTTCTGCCGATGCTGACTCCGGAGATGCGGATGCACTTTGTAGAGTCAGTATTCTGAAAATTTTACAGTTTTTTCGTACCACTTTACGCCCGTGAACCCTCGTTTTAGAACTTGCGTCTCTATTCAAGGAGTCTTTTCTAATACCGTATTATTTATTCTAATTCTCAGGCGACTGATCATCTCACCATCATGGATAGTTCCCTCGAGACGAACAACAATAAAGTTCACGGGTACGTTTATATTCAAATTCCACATATCTTTGAGCCGCTAACCCATCACATTTCGAAATTAGAGTTGCCCTATTGGAGAGCCTCATTTGTTAATGCTTCTCAGTATTTTATATCAACCATATCATGATGACGAACACTATTTTCAGTTGGGAATCTCTTCCATGGCCTGCTCTCGATCGTATCTCCTTCCATCTCCGTACAAATGAAGATTGCAGTGATTTGACGAATATATCCATAGTAGGGTACCTTTTCCAATTGAATTACTTTATTTAGCTTTTGGCTGTATTCAAAAAGGAGCAATATTCACCTTATTCTTTTCTACTCATATGTAGTTATTATACTCAGAAAAATGCAGAATATGGACTTTAATGGAAAGGGGAAAATGTAATTGCTATACTCTTTGGCTAGCTTTTCCTTGTCCACAGAAGGCAAACGAGCATTGATATTACACAGGTCTCCACCCATTTCCGCACAGGAGTGACGAAGTTCATGAACAGACTCGAAAATCGACCGACTATCGAGAACATATCCATATTGAAAGATGATGTGGGTGTTCGCTTATCTTATTCTTTAATGTTTACCCTTTCAAAGTATTTCTTACCTTATTTATTCGCGAATATTTTTTTGCGAATTTTGATTCAACGTCATAGATTTTGATCATCGCCAATGGTACTTTCACAGAACGGTCTGGTGGCGCGTGTTTACCTCTTCCCCTCCAATCTTCCCTTCCACGGTCTGACCACTCTGGACTCGAGAAGATTTCATAGATCGGGCAACTCTGACCAGCCCAGAATAGAAGTGGAAGTAAATGGTCCAGAGGATCCCATCCTAGAGCAGGTTTTATCAAATGCGTCTTTGTGCTATGATTAGTGTATCTCTAGAGGTAGGGAAATATCGTTGCTCGGGCAGACAAATATGTGAGGAATTGTGGCTCTTCAGGTTTCTGGAATACTTTCTACATCCATCAAGAAAGTCGAGATCACTGCATGGAATTTCTCTTCTACTGATTTTTCGCTGTGCACTCAACTATTACACACTTCGAAAACCGGCCTTCTCTCAATCACAGATCTCATGATACATGACACTGCTGCGTAAGCGTACCTTCGTTTCAATGGGAGTCGCCCTAAAGAGCATGACTATTGTATAGTATGTTGATCGTAAGAGCACAGTCTTTGCAGAACACAGCGTATGCCTGATCCTCTTTAAGCCATTTATTGGGGTGTCCGGAAAGTTCGTTCATCTTATCTTAAAATGATATTGCGAGGACCAATGCTCCTGATACATAGTACAGCGTATACATAATATGTGGTAGTATGCTGACATTGAATGGTAAACGGATTGGATAAGTCTCCTAGTTTCTACGTGTGTTAAAGTGATCGAGGATCGCCATGATTTTTGAGCAGTTTTGATACATGTATGTAGGGAATTGCTCTACCGTAGATCGAACTTTTTTGGATCATTTCCATTATCGCCATGGATAAGCATTGGATCACGTACATTACCACTGCGAAGAGACGTCTGTAGTTTGATGCCGATAAAAAGTACAAGCCCGTTTCAAATAAGAAATATGTCGGAAAGTTGGAAACATGCGACTTCTTTATATTCGTGTCTGGTTGGATATGCTAGGATATTATCCCTCATGGCGCTATAATTACTGCCGTTATGTGCTCTAACCAACAAGAAGAGGTCGTCATTAGAACTCGTCTCAGACTCTTGTGCGAGGGAAAACCAATTTTTCTGATTGACATTATGAGTCCCCATCTCGCGAATTCGGCACGGATTACAATGGCTGAAACGAATATCGAGATTCTTCATCCTCTATCGTAAACTCAGGATACCTAGCCATGCGATCGCCACTTTTTCCCCACTTTCTCTAAACAATGCAAAGCAGTGAAATTCAATTATCGAGGTGATGTGGGGCGAGAATTATCAGAATTTAGTCTATCGAAGTATTTTGCTTTCTGGAACAGTGGGTTCATGATTATGTCCACTCGATAGAGTCAGTTAGTGGTAATGTGAGGGATATGTATACATTACTAATAAAGCTTAATTGTTGTTGAAATAAGTGAATAAGAAAAATGAACGAACGTTCCGGACACCCCAATAGACTGATTTTTTTGTTGGGGTTTTTAAAATTTTTCTGTTAAACATGCGTTATTTGTTTCCAAATCTGTCCAAAACGAACAACTTTACACTGACCTAATAGAGTACGCCCATCTCAAAGACGCGACTTACTCTTCCTTTTCAGTTCCAACATCCTCTCCCTGGCTTCTAACGCCAAGAGAATTCAGCTGTCTTTGCTCGGTCAACCTGAAATTTCCGCTCCGGGTGGGTCAAAGTTTCAATTTTTTGTACTTTCAAGCATGTTAACATCTGCAAGTCGATATTACGATGTTTACAAATATTTATAATAAATTTTTTTGATTAAAATTGCACAAATGCATGTAGATGGGTGGCTAGAGATCGTGATTCTACTCACTACAATCACTTGCTCTTTAGCTTCCTTCATCACTCAGCTTGATTCTTCCGTCTCCTCGTCCATCCAACTAATCCATAACTCTTGGTCCTCAACCATCTTCTTCCGACTCCCTCACACCTTCTGGGAACGATTCCTTAACGAGGTGAAAGCATTTTGAGAATAATGCGCCTTGTGCAGTAGAGTATTAGCCTATTCAAAATTTAAAAAAAATTATATTGATGTTAGAAGGAAATTAGTTAGATATTTCAGAAGTTGTCTTCCGGGTTGCTCGAGTACGTTTATGCAAGGAGTGTGGGCGAGAAAATTAGAAGGCCGCCTATCGAGCTGCCTGATGAGCCCATCATTATTCTAAAATGGATGAAAGTAAAGACCGCTTAGGATACTGTATCTTCACTATTCTCCACTCCCTAATGTTGTATCTCAATGTTCCCGAACTAATCTCGTTTAATCTCACATATAATGTGGTTTATGAGTTTGATTAATTATCGTTTGATAAATATTCAAGATTGTTGAATAATTTATGTATTGAATTTCAAAAAAACGTTCTTAAGCGTTGCTGAATATTTTGTGCTCGTACAACGTTCACGATTTCTTAAAGTTGATTTCTCAACGCCAGTTATTGAATTGTTAATATCCGATCGGTGGGCATGTTCGTAATTCTCTGAAATCATAAATTCTGTCCACAATTTATGATTTCAGACATGTCGAGTGACTTCTATGCATCGGATGAGATAAAAGAGGAACCAGCAGAGTTTAAGGATGAACCTATCGATGAATTTGATGACATCAAGCAAGAAGAACCCTTTCTTTATGTGAGTACTCGAGATCCTTTTAATAAATTTGAAAAAAATTTTTGAGTATTATTTATCTAATTTTCCCTTTCACTATATATACTCGCGTACAATCGGAAAGCGTAGAGAATAATATAGAGTTTATCGACGACTTTAGAAGAGAACAAAATATCACCATATCACGCGGGGGGCAGTAAATTAGATTGACATAAACAGCTATGTGACAGAAAAGGGGTGGATTTTTGGGAGTCGAGATTTATTATATGTAGTCAAATACGGTTGGTATGACGGCGTTGGTATAAGTTAAGTCATACACAGCAACGATCATATTATCAGGCGTCGTATCATAATACTGCTGATGAGATCAAAGAACCAATGGAAATGAAGGATGAGCCGTTCGATGACTTCAATGAGGAAGAGCCAACTGTCGATGTCAGTTGAATCATTTTTACAGCACAATATCTTAATCTTACTATTCTTACTACTAATGTGATTTTATTGGTACTCCATACATACAGTCGCGCCGGAAAGTCACCGGGCACTTTTTGAATTTTAAATTTTTGCACAGGAAAGGCATTGTACTGGCACTAAGGTATGATGTACCAAATTCATCGGACATTATGGTCATGGTATTATGGCATGACGTCATTGCTTAGTTATTGCGTAGTGATGACGCAATCAATCTCCACTTTTTCAAAACGCATTATTCTTACATAATAATTTTTCCTGCTAGCCAAACTTTTTGAGGTTGGACATATGACCGAGGCCTACTAAGAATAAATTTTTGAAAGTGCTGCGTGGTCGCACATTTGCTGCAGCCGTGCTGCAAAAACAGGGTCTAAAAATCAGATCTCGGCTTCTAGACTAGCTAGAAACTCGTTCAAAGCGTCAAAATGAGATCTGATTTTCAGACCCTGTTTTTGCAGCATGGCTGCATCAAATGTGCGACCGCGAAGCACTTTCAAAAATTTATTCTCGGTAGGCCTCGGTCATATGTCCAACCTCAGAAAGTTGTCTAGCATGAAAAATTCTGTGTAAGAATAATGCCGTTTTGAAAAAGTGGAGATTGATTGCGTCATCACTACGCAATAACTAAGCAATAAAGTCAAACCATAATACCATGACTATAATGTCCGATGAATTTGGTACACCATACCTTAGTGCCATTATGATGCCTTTCCTGGGCAAAAAGTTGCAAAAAAATCAAAAATTGCCCGGTGACTTTCCGGCGCGACTGTATGTCGATATTTTCCTTCTCTCTGCATCAATAGGTATCATCTGCATAAAGCTCATATAAGTGATGCCGAATCTAAGGGAATCTCTACTCTCTCAGATATTTTGATAATCACATACTCTGATTTCCTTAACTAGCAGATATTTCGTTCTTCCACTGGTTCTTCTCGACCCGTCAGTGATCCCCATCCCCTCACATCGAAAGAAAGAGTAAATTTTCGTTTCGCGCATTTTAATTATATTGTCGCTATTTTTCTAGGAGCTTTGAATGTTCAATGAGTAAGAGTACTGCGTAATTTGTTTAAACATAATTGTATATAATTTACATCCACATGATGTTTTGAGTCCGCGTATCTGTCTCTTGGATATTCTCTCGGAAATTTGGCAAACCTCTACAGTATCCATTTTGCAATGTACGCCGTTGCCTTTGCGTCGTTTGCAAGGAAAAGCGGAATGAGCGTGATATGCATCGATTTACCAAAGTTCCGAAGAAACGCACAAGATGGGTGAACGGAGTTCGCACATCACTTGAAGGACGGAAATCTCTCCTGGCTCAACTGAGTGAAATGAAGAATCCATACGTGTGCGCATGTCACTTCGCCCCTTCTGATTTCACTCAGAATGCCAAGGGAATCAGACTCAAATCTGATGTCATTCCCTTCTATGAGGTGTGTTACAGGGATATGCTTCATCGGAGGTTCTGAATTATGGCTAATATTGTTGAAAAATAATTATTATATATTTTTTTTCAAATGCAAAAAATATATTTTCATATTTATACATATATTTATAAAAATATATACTCTCTTAATGGTAACTTGATTGAGGAAACGAATCCAGTTGAAGTGGAGTCAAGGCCATTGGAAACGAAGGTGTGCCACTCTTTCGTTTCTCCATCTCCAATCCAAGAATTAAAAATCTCCATATCCAAGAATTAAAAATATTATTTTCGCTCCATTCTTTTGTAGGCGCTTAAAATTATGATCAACGTTTGAATATTGTTTAATGTGCTTTAATATGTTTTGCATCTATTTATTTTTATATATTTGACACATTTCCTCTCTCACCTAACCTGCCTAAATGCGAATTAGTTTCACCTGATAATGGATCATTGTATGACAGTTTCTCCAATTCTATTCTACTGAATTCGCTTCTCGTTTCACCTGTGCCTGGTTATAGGTCTCTTCAACAACTTCTGCTGGAGTGGAAGAACTGCCATTGTTCGATCTTGATGATACAGATGAGATCAAAGAGGAACCAGAGGAGATGAAGGATGAACCGATCTGTGAACTCGCTGGTTTCAAGCAAGAAAACCATATTGAAGATGTGAGATATATTTCAAATCTTTGTTTTCGAGATTATTTTGCACGGCATTTGTGGAAAAGGTAAATGTTGACCTGAGGGAATGGTAAAATTTCACCTGAAATTTATGAATTGACGAACTAGTTTGTGCACTTCAAGGACTAATATTGCGTTCATTTGTTACCCCAACATTTTAAGCTCATTTGGCTGCTACTGCTGTTGGTTATTTGCATGCAATTCAAGCCAAGATGATGCTTTAATATTTTTATTGGAGGTTTTTGATGCGCGGTATGTACAGTATAGAAGTCATCACTCTTTATCATATTCGGCTAGAGCACTGGGGAGAGGACCGTCGTCCTACTGGTCATTCCAAGAGACCCTGCTTGACCCCCTGTTGCCTCCTGGGGAGAGGAGGCAACAGGGGGGTCAAACATGGTCTCTTGGAATGACCAGTAGGACGACGGTCGTCGTCCTTTTATAGCCGAAAGTGGATACGCAAATGAACTGATGACGTGGCATTGGAGAAGTAATCTGAGGGGAGGGAATATGATATGTGGAATGGGGAAGCAAAAGGGAGATTATGAAGTGGCAAGTTCAATCATAGCAACATGAACAAACTAATTCTCGAATGTGTCCACGCCCGTCTTATAAGAACCAATTTATGCACTTACTAAAAAGACATTTTTCCCCCATCGACACTATTTTTAAATGTCGATTTTTTGTGAATTTTATAGCTCAAATTTCTCAGATATACTGTTCGTCTATGGGAAATTCACGACAAACCGATTGTACCCATTTCCATAATTAATTGCTCTCGAAGAGAAGGAAAATGGCTCTACAGAATGAGATGGAAGGACTGAAGAAGAACTTGAAGATTTCCACTAATTTCAAATCGATTTTCAAACGAGAGAAGATTGCTGCACGTAATCTCGCGTCTGCTCCGGTACTTAATCTTTCTTTTTTTGCCCTAACTTCCGACTTCCTCTCAGATATATTTTCCGTCCACGGGAAATTCACGAATAATCAATCACGAACTCAAGAAGTCCAACTCAAGAACGGGATCCGACCGGGAGAAGATTTCTGAGATGAATCTCCCGCCTCCTCAGGTTCTGAATCTTTCTTGCTTGCTCTACATTCGCATTTCCTGTCCTCTTCTGCCGTTTCAATTTTTTTTAAAATTCCAATTTAATATGGGGGGCGGAAAATCCTGCAACGGATCGCCCTTCGCTGGAGATTAGAGCTAGCCACTTGGGTGTTATTTCATTGTAACCAGTGTGTGCTACCCTACCTTTGCATATATAATTCTTGTTACCAGGCGAACTTGAGTTTCACTCCATATCTATGTATTGTCCAAAATTGAGAATTTGAGTGAAAAATCATTGTTAGATAAACACAAAATATCGTAACCAATCGATACCCATGTTGCCGGGTTACAGTAGTTACTAGAATACTATAATATGAATTGGTTACGATATTTGGTGTTTATCTAACCATGATTTTCGACTAAAATTCTAAATTTTGGACAATGAACCCCCCTATACATAGATATGGAGGGAAACTCAAGTTCGCCGGGTAACAAGAATTATATATGAAAAGGTAGGGTAGCATATACTGGTTACAATGAAACAACACCCAAGTGGCTAGCTCGAATCTCCTGTGAAGGGCGATCCGTTGCAGGATTGCCCGCCCTCTTTTAATATTATTGATATTTTTTATTTATTAGGCTGGTGCAAAAGTTTCTTTCTTTTTTCATGCACCAACATTCTGACCTCCCCAGGTACTCGTAATGAGAAACTCAAATAATTGTTTTAGTTATTGGTACGGACATTGGTACACACTATAGTGAGTACTATATTGTGTTGATTCTATCGATTAGAATTGAGCATTTTAGTTCGGAAGTGATCGGACCAGGTCGTGCAATCCGACTTTTCAATTGTTCTAGGCTCCGAGGGGAATACCGCAAAGGCTACATCTAGCACATTATTACAAAGTACTTTGACTGAGTATGTCATACGACATAGCCCGCCAAACCTGCCTTGAAAAACCTAGTAGCAATGTTGGCCCAGTTACAGAACTACTGTATTGGAAAATCGTAGATCACAAATTGCTGAGCGCAGCTTCATTACACAGAATTGATGAATGCTCAATTTCGATGGGTTGTTAAGTACTTTCCCCTATAAGTATGCTAACAAATTTAGGAAAGGATAGGACTTACCGATGAAGAACTGCAGATTTCGAAATAATCGTGTTCGATTCATCCGCTGAAATCAACACTTTTTCGATTCCCCTGTCTCCCACACACGTTCGAATCCGGATTTTTTGTGCCTAGTAGAACAAAGAACACCTGCCCAAGTGTTCCTCAATTGGGTGGAATCAGAATCCCACAAGTATTCGATAACCTGAATTTATCCCAAAATGCTCAAAATAGCCGTTTTCCGATGTTAATTTTCTGAGACTTATCAACTTCTCTCGATGATGCGTAGATCCAAATCAAATGTATGGTATAAATCTACCGACCGACATGGCCATAACACATGGTATTCAGAAAATCATGAAGGTCTAGGCACACTAACAGAAATTTGAAAAATAAAAAAGAAAGAAACTTATGCACCAACCTAATATACTCCTATCACAAAATCGTTAAATTAATTTCGGATTTTATAATGAATCCCTTTTGTTTCATAATTTTTGAAAGGATATACTATGTGATTGTTGTCATGGAATAGGATTACTGCTTAATCGTGAAGCCGGATGTGTAGTCAGGATTAATTTTTATCTTATTTTTTTAGTCAGGAATGTGCGATTTCTGTGATGATCCGGCTCCGCCCTGTCGTCCGTCGCCTAAAGATCAAACCAGTGCTCAACGATTCTTCGCTACTATAATGTGGTGCGGCTTTTTGCTTTGTGCATTTTCTGTCCACTGAATCTTACGGTTTCACGAATCCCTTTCATCCTTATGGAAAAGTACATAGTATAGCAGAACCGAAGCTTCTTACCGTTTGAGGGATTGATGTGTATGAAAGTGTCGCAGATTTACCCGACAACATTTTGCAGCGGACTAGCCGTGAAGTTGAGCTTATCGAATATTTTATCCTCAATAACAAACGCGCCATGATCTGCATGAAACATTTTAAGAAAGATGGAGACAGCACCTCCGTGAGTTTTTTATGCACTTTTTGTTCATTTTAAATAGTGAACATAGTGTACGTTTTATCTATACAATTCAACGTTTCTAGTTAATATATTACTGGTTCTATCCAGGAAACGCGAAGGTTGTGCGATCTGTGTGGTCGAGAGGCATTCCCATACCTTATCTATCCAGACGATCCGTCTCTTGCTCGGGACTTCTTCAACCGTCTCGTTGGTGTTAGTTTTTGTGAAGTCTGATTTATATTTTCTAAATTATTGGACCTTATGATCAAAATTTTTACGATGATTAGGTCTTATGACAATTTTTTTTGCAAAATCGCCCCTGATATAGCAGTTGTCTTTCGCCAACTAGTTCTTAACCGAACGAGCGCCTCTTTGCAACGTTTCTCAAGGTAGATCACATTTCCTCATTCAGTTGACGTCGACACAGAGGTCAACCATGAACTTTTTCGTCCAGAACAATCGTCGTGCAATCATTTGCAGAAGGCACTACCGAGAGGAGAGAAAGGGCGAGGTGAGACATATTTGATCAACAAGTCAGGGTTAGGAATATTAATTATTTAGCTTTTTCCAATAAGTTCTCAAAACTAATAATGATATGTATCTGTGAAATGTGGTGAATGCTTTAGCTCAAAGAGTAAGTACGTAACGTTTTTATTTTTTTACATTTCAGATTCCCTCAACTGGGCCTCGAAAGGTAAAATTTTATAATGAATTTTTATGCAGTATGTCACTAGAAAAATATTTTTTTCTTTGTAAGCGGAACGGATAAGTTTAATTGTGGATTGACGAATTCTGCATTCCAGCCCTATGCGTGTCTCACATGTGGTAAGAAATTCGACGTAAAGGTCTGGCTGAGGGAACACCTCATAACCAATGAGGGACATGTTGGTACAGAACAGGTTAGCTGTTATAATATTATGAGGTTCGTAATTATGTTATGTGTACATTTTTCTCTCCACTGTTGAGGTCTTGTTTTTTTAAAAATAAAGTTCGATAAACGGGCCCTCGTCTCTGTATCTCTAATAGTCCCTTATCGCCCGAATTGTATGTAGATGTATGAAATGAAAATACGAAGGCCCGTTTATCGAACTCTCCACTAAAAGATAAAACAGATTGAGAGATGTGCGATGACCGAGGAAAAGAGAGCGAACGACTCTCATACTGAAGAGGAGACAATCGAAGAAGATCCGATGAACGAACAACCGGGACCTTCTCGAAGATGATCATTATGAACCATCTTTTCCTTTTCTGGTTTCCTCTTATCTCATAGTTCATGTTTTTTGTTGCTCCGATTTTGTCGTTCTGTCAATAACGGATGCGATATATAGATTACTTTTTTATCGGGATAAATTGTTGGAAGTTTTTAACATTTTCGTTTCGATATATCCAGCCGTTGCTTGTTCGGCTCGTTCATATTTATTTAAAAATATATAATCTTTTTATGTTATTCCTACACATGCCTGGCTTATCGGGTGTCCTGACTGTATTCCACGAGTTGGATTTACTGTAATGTGATGCATAGCGCGTACAACATGGAAGGCGTTCTCGTTAAGACGCGCGCGCCCAAGCAAACCGCGACGCGCCGATCGCGATCGCGACAGTAGAAGTTTACAGTTTAAATTAAAATAAATATTTAAATATTTCGAGGTTTCCAGTAGTTGTTAAGTGTGCTCGGAGAAATTGCTGCGAAATCTAAACCTTTATTGTTACTATATTTAGTGTAACCGGCAACTGTCTTTTAGTGTGTTATAGAATGATTCGCCAATTTTGCAGCAGTGCTTGCTGATCCTTACGTGACGCGTCCTTTGTATTCATACAACTCACGATGGTCCTATAATATTGTCAACAGCCCTATTTTTACTATTCGTTCATTACAGGCATGTCGAGTGATTACTACGCATCGGATGAAATCAAAGAAGAACCAGTGGAGTTCAAGGATGAATTAATCAATGAGTTCGAGGAAATTAAGGAAGAACAACCTGTTCTCAATGTGAGTTTTGTTTATTTGTAAATTGTCTACTTTTTAAAAATATTTTTCATATACATATTATCGAAACTTAAGTTACATTTTTATTCACTAAAGCATGCTGGGATAGCTATTTCTAATTCCGAGTATTACTCACTTGCTCTATTCTTTAATCAGGTCAGTACTATTGTCGCGCCGAATGCCATCAAAGAAGAACAAGTAGAAATGGAACCTATTGCTGATGTGAGTCCATTATTTCACATTATTTTAAATTTGTTCCCAAGTTTGACTCTGTTTGGTTATTTTGTATGTATTTTCATCTCACGGTTATTATTTTCTCGCAGATTTACTGTCCATCGACCGGAATATCTCGTCCACTCGATCAGTCTATTTCATCGATCAACAGTGTTATTCAATCGAAAACAAAGGTGAATACATCGTCGAAGTTAACTGATCACCTCACTGTGCTTTACTTTATTGCTGCAATGTTCAGATACTCGAATTATGCTTTAACCAGATGAGACGGGTTAAATATTCGAAACATTATGTGGAAAATGTCAAATAGTTTGATTGGTATCATACGTATAATATTTATAAGAATTGTTTCTCCAAGCAGTGTAGTTGTTTTGCTTTAACAATTTTCCTTCATAGATGTCCTGCCCATCTACCGGGACTTCTAATCTATTCGACCAGTCTCCACGTCATAGCAAGGATGATATTCCATCCAAATCAAAGGTAACTTTTACCTTATTTTCTCTTTTTATATTTTTTTATTACTTCATCCGGATTACGTAACTCATTTAAACAATTAACAACATTTATTTTGATATGCAATTTACGTTGCAGCCCTACGCATGCCGTACATGCTTCAAGCAGTTTGATGTGAAGGCCCGATTGAGCATACATCTCTCTGCTCATCCAAGACACGTTAAAAGAGAGATCAGACCGGCAGAGAGGTAATTTACTAAGAGCATAACCAAGGAAAAATGTGCATTTATGTATTATAATCATAGTTGCCCACGCCGGCGGCGACACCCATGACCCCCTACTCATGGTTACTTCCATTGACCTACCAATCGATGGTCAAAAATCGATTGGTAGGTCAATGGAAGGTCAAGAATAGGTACCGTACCCAATCGATAGTACAGTACTTCCAGATACAGTATACGACTGCCGTAACCCCAAATATCGCAAACTAACCATATTTTTAAAAAGCCCTGGTACTGTGTCCAATCGATTATACAGTACCCAAGTAACTACCGTAACCCAGTTCCGTGGTTCAGATCCAGTTCTTTGGGGCAAACATTTTTCGAAAAAATCCAAATTTGATGATATAATTATTTTAGTATCCTACCGTACCTCTAATTAATGGAGAATCATTGTATGATTGGTTTAGGATTTCTGGGATAATGTTTGACATTTTTAGAAAAATGTTTGACCCAAGGAACTGGATCTGACCCAAGAAACTGGGTTACGGTAGTTACTTGTGTACTGTATAATCGATTGGGCACGGTACCAGGACTTTTTAAAAATTAGTTTGCGATAATTGGGGTTACGGTAGTAGTATACGGTATCTGGGGGTACTGTACCATCGATTGTGTACGGTACCTTGTCTTGACCTACCATTGACCTACCAATCGATTTTTGACCATCGATTGGTAGGTCAATGGAAGTAACCATGAGTAGGGGGTCATGGGTGTCGCCGCCGGCGTGGGCAACTATGATTATAATATATTCATATTTAAGCAATTCGCAGATTGCCACCTCCTTGTGATTTGTGTGACGATCCCGTTGGCCCCTGCATATTATCTCCGAAAGTTCTGATCGGCAGACAACGATTTTTTGAAAATCTGATTGACGTAAGTTGGTATAAGTGTCAAGTTCAGTAGATGCTCGTAATATTAGAAATGATCTATACCGGGTGTTTAACTATTAATCGATGTTGTTCAGTTGTTGCCCCATCAACAAGAGTTGGTCGACTGGTTCCTGTGTGATCGTACGACTCGAGCATCCGTCTGCACGAAACATTTTAGAAAAATACAGGCACAGATTTGAGACACTTGTTCATAATTTTCGATTCAGAAATATTAGTGCTGAATGGGCATTCATGGAATAGACTGGTCTTTATGCCATTATATTGTGGCCCATTGCAGGAAAAGAACATCGAGGCCGTGCACGAGAGGGAAGGACCTTCTAAATCGGAGGCAAGTGAGACCTTCACTTATTGAAGATGTTCTTCGTTTGCAGTTCAAGTTCGTTCCAGTTGACGTAACTAAGCGGAAGTGCTACCTCTGCAACAACTACACCAGCGTCTTTCACACAATTCCCGATTGGGGCGAAGCTCGACTCGAATTTCTCAGCAGGATCAAGTGCACTGCTGTTATGAGGAGAAAGTTAGAGGTGGGCATCTATGACTTCTTTGAAATTTGCGAATATTTATAGGGTTGTTAGATTGAAACATCCACCAATTAGTGTTTTCTAATATTATTAACGTATGTCTCTGTTGTGTAGATTAATATATTCATATTCTTACAGGCCCTCAAGTCGAATGATGTCCGAGCACACTTCTGCACAATTCATATCGCTGATCGTCAGAAACATAGGCCATCTGAGACAGTCCCGTATCTGAATCCAACTGGTCATCTCACGGAGGCTGTTGGAATGAATGCATCAGTAAATGTCGATCTGTGAGTATTGCTTTGCATTATGCATTCCTATTGACTATAATACCGTAGCGTATGTCTATATCTCTGTCCATCTTTCAGTGACGCAATACCATTAGTTGATATGTATACATACTCAGCACCAAAGAATGCTCCATCATAGTTTATGGATCCTTTACAGCACCACACAGTTGTCCATTCGAAATCCATCAATTCCCATCGAGAATTATGTAAATTGCCATTTGTGCTATCTCCATACGCCTTTCTACCGTATAGCCCCCAACGATCCAATAGAAGCTCGTAAATTTATCAGCAGTATCCGCGAGTTGAGTTTGTTTTCTTTTTTTATAATTTAAGAGGCCGGATCTGAGAAGAGTTACCATTTCGACGACTTCTCCGGACATTGCGCCAGGATATTCGATTCCGGCTATGATACTCATTATTGGACCTAGAGTGCATAGGGTGTTTATTTGAAATTTCACAGAGATACCGCCTGAATCGGGCAAAGCGGCCAGCCAGGTGAGGGTACAGTGAAAAATGATGAAAATTCATATTTTCTCAACGGATCAAGCTAGACTTAACATTCAGTTTGGGTTATGTTAGGCTACGCCAAAGTGCTCTGGGACGATATTGACATCGAATTTGGATCGATTCTGAATGGGATAATTTCTTCCGGTTTTTCACTTTTCTGTAGTTTTTATCCCGTTGCAGACGTTTCGGCGTATAATTTCCAATACCATGGTGCAGCTCAGTAGCCCACCTCTTATGTGAGTCCATCGCGGATTGAATACACTCCTTAGTAAGTCATGAAAAATCGAAATGAAGATCGGGTGGTCACAACCGACCCTATACATTTCACGTTTTCAGTAGAGTTTTGCGCGACAATAGCTCAATCTAGCTTGAAAATGTAATTTTCACGCTATTGAAGTTAGATGGTATGGAAAAATGGGTGATTCGTAAAGATCTAAAAAAAAGGCTTTCTCAGCCTCGAAAATTGCAATTTTCGTGCATTACTATCTAATTAAGTTGTAGCATTGATCACAAGGTACATTTCGCACTAGACACCACTGTGAGTAAGAAATTGTAGAAATAATTATATGTAAAAAATACCAGACTTTAACGGGAAAAATACCAGACTTTAACGTTTTTGTGCAACACATCACCAGGCAAGTCCATATTTGGTGACAGATTCGAAGTTTAAATGTATTTGAAAAAAAATATTTTTATTTTTTCAAAATTTGAAAATTTTTAAACATATGAAATTCATTTCAAGCGCATTATTTCCTTGTTCCATAATTCAAATGAACATTTTCCATGCAAAAAGCGAACGAATATGTACATAAAATAAGTCGGAAAATGAATGTTGTTGCACTCCATATCACTAATATTGCATGATCGGGCGATTAAAAAACACATTCGCAGATCCGTAGGAGCTTTAATATGTGCTGGTGTTATTCGATGGAGTGTCAACAAATTTTTTAGTACAGTAGGTGTTTGTGAACACTATAACAGGTTCAATTTTCGGAGCTTAAATTTCGATAATCCGAAGTCTGCGAAATGCCGAAATTTTAGAAGTTATTGAAACATCGATTCTGTCACCAAATATTGACTTATCTGGTGATATGCTGCAGCAAAACGTTGAAGTCTGGTATATTTTCCTGAAAAAATCGTCAAAATCGCATTATTTTGATTTTCGACTTTACGTATTTCGCAAATTCAAATGACAATTTCACGAAGTTGGACAGATTACATATAATAATTTCTACAATTTCTTACTCACAGTGGTGTCTAGTGCGAAATGTACCTTGTGATCAATGGCACAACTTAATTAGATAGTTATGCACGAAAGTACATCCCGTCTTCGAGACCAGCTCGCGGGAGAACACTGCTAGGCCAGTGTCAATTTGGGCGGATTCAGTCCGGAGTGCCCACCTTTCGCCAGACCTATTTACCTGCGTGATCTAGTCACGACTACCAATTCCCCTTCCCCAATGGGTAGGCGCCTTGGTGAGGCGCCTTGGTGAGGCGGAGACGGTGTCACGACCGGGAATCGAACCCGGGTGGGATGGAATGGGAGGGCGCGCCATAGACCACTACACCACTTCGTCTCTAAAAAGGTGGCGCAGTCGGCGTGGTGGCGCAGTGGCGCCGGCGTGGTGGCGCAGTGGTGTGAGGCGCCACTCGCTATAGAAGGGACCTGAGTTCGATCCCCCGCCGAGGCAGACCAAGCCCTCTATCCCTCCGGGGTCGGTAAATTGGCAGTGACCCAGGTCGCGAAATGTATCGTTCCCTAGAAGCACCTTGGACAGCAGGGATAGGTAGTCCAAACAGTAGTCGGCCTCACCGCACTACACCACCTAGCGTAATCGTTTATCGACGACTGTAAAATCGCTTGAAGTGGCTCCAAAAAAAAAGCACGAAAATTGCAATTATCGAGGTTGAGAAAACCTATTTTTTAGATCTTTACGAATCACCCATTTTTCCATACCATCTAACTTCAATAGCGTGAAAATTACATTTTCAAGCTAGATTGGGCTATTGCCGCGCAAAACTCTACTGAAAACGTAAAATTTATAGGGTCGGTTGTGACCACCCGATCTTCATTTCGATTTTTCGTGACTTACTAAGGAGTGTATTCAATCCGCGATGTACTCACATAAGATGTGGGCTACTGAGCTGCACCATGGTATTGGAAATTATACGCCGAAACGTCTGCAACGAGATAAAAACTATAGAAAAGTGAAAAACCGGAAGAAATTATCCCATTCAAATCGATCCAAATTCGATGTCAATATCGTCTCAGAACACTTGGGTGTAGCCTAACATAACGCAAACTGAATTTTGAGTCTAGCTTGATCCGTTGAGAAAATATGAATTTTCATCATATTTCACTGTACCCTCACATGGCTGGCCGCTTTGCCCGATTCATGCGGTATCTCTGTGAAATTTCAAATAAACACCCTATGCACTCTAGGTCCTATGAGTATCAAGGCCTGAATCGAAAATCCTGGCGCAATGTCAGGGGGTGGTGACTGTTCTCCGATCCGGCCTCTTAAACGTCAACATTTTCAGTTAAACATCCAACAAATCAATACGGTCCGGAGGTTTCTCAAACTTCCACAAAATGGCCTCATTGTGTGTTTGAACCACTTTGAATGCTCTCGTATGTGCGATTTGTGTGGCGAGCAGACGATGAAATGCTACTGTTCTCCAGTTCAATCTTCGCATGCCTCGGCCTTCTTCAGTAGACTTATTGAGGTACTAATATGCTTCAGTTATTCAATCGAATGATTTCAGCAAAAATATTTTGTTCTATTTGCCTAATGAAGTCTATTTCACCAATCTGTCTATGTTGCATCGTTCTTTGTAGGATTCTTATGATTGATAATAATATTCAGCTAACGCCTCAACAACGAGCTAAAACGGAGCTTTACATCAAGCAAGAGAGAAGTGCGATAGTCTGTCCGAGACACTTCCCCTTGAAAAATCAGGTAATGCTATTAGCCACTTCCTCCCACACTCGATGTACGATAGGATTACTGTAGTAGATAGGAGAATAAGCGGTTTTTGACTGAATGGTGAGCTTATAAAAATTTGTACTTAGCATAGGCGACGAGGTATCTCTAATGCCAACTGCACAGTGCGAAGTTCGATGTAAGGTATTTGCATATTTTCTAGCGGAAAAGAACTAACGAGGTTCACTCAAGTGAGACGAACCACAGGGTTCCTTGTGATTCGTCTCACTTGAGTTTCACCACTTCATCAAATTCAGGTCGAGCCGCTCACAGACAATTCCCCTGCTATCCAACGTGTGAAAGTGAGGATGATCGAGGTGAGGTATCAGTTTGTGATAAAAATAATATAGTTAATCGGAAATTCATTCAAAAACTAAAACTTTATTTTATCTTGAAGGAGAAGTCGAAGGATTCGGGTCAGAAGATGAACAATAAGCGATTCCCATTTCAGCCTGCTCCCATCGATGATGGATCTAATGAGGAATGGATGGAAGAACCAGGACCTTCCAGATAGAATACAAATACATATGCTTCTCCGTTTGTACCTATTTGTCCTGCCCTCCTCATGTTGTCTTTGTATTTTACTATTGTTGATCTAGTTCCTTTTGTTCGATTATTTTTCTATAAATCTGTTAATAAAATGTTGACTTTTATACGCATTATTTGTTGGATGATGAATACGTTGTAGAACGTTGCGTGAATATTTCTTTGATTCCCTTTTTTGTATTATTTGCATAATTTTTTACCGAACTTTGAGACTCGCCATGACCATGCTGGATAACGACATTTTCATCAAGAAGCTTGGAACGTTTTTCTTCGAATCTCGAACCGGCGGTCCCAAGAACGTTTCTGTGACTATGAAACGATATGACGGTCGCAACAAGCCGAAACCGGATGAGAGCGTCAACGTTGAACACTCGGTCTTATTCCGCGCCGTCTGTGGCCACAAGAAGATCAGGACTGTCGTGAGGGCGAAAGAAGTCACCAACTTCACGATTGTCTACACTTCGCTCTTGAAAGAGAGCATGGACAATCTGGAGAGGAGAGTCGTCAAGAAGATAGAGGACGAGAAGAAGGCGAAGAAGAAGCAAACTAACTCTGCTAAGAGAACCCCCAAAACGTAAACTATTCAAATAGTGCCCCATATATTGTATCACCCCGCTTTTAAAAGGTCTTACATTTTTATTCATCCATTCTTCTAAATTTACTTTCCGATTCGGTCTCGCTACAGCCTCCGAAGGCAATATTTTCAGATGGGCAAATCTGCTGCTGCCAGCTCTCAATCGGATCTGCTTTCATCTCCGTACTGATGGGGATTGTGCTGATCTGGCTAAACTCGCTCAGGCATGAAAATTCTGCATTGTTACGAATAAGATCGTACTCAGATTACGTGATTTAGAAAAATGTCATGCTCATTTTGGTTGTTAAAGAATAAAAACTTAACACGATCGATTTTGGAGAGAAAATAACATAAAATAATGCTTTGTCTTGCTTTTAGGTCTCATATTACTTCCGCTGTGGGGTAATGGAGTACTTGGGTAGAGCGAGAAATCGACCGACGCTCAGAAGAGTGGGTGTGGAGAAGACTCGTGTGAGTATTTCAAAACTCCACATTTTTTAGTGCGAGCGAGAAATGCAAAGAAAGTTTGAAAATGTTCTTACATGTATATATGCTCTCGCTGGGATATCTGAGCGATTTTTAATGGAATAATTCCCTCATAATAACATGCAAAAGTGACATCGACGAACTGTGTTTTGTTCATTCATTACTTTTTGTCATATCCATTCTAACCACAGGACGGCCTGTGCTTGACGATTTCCGTCTTCCCCTCGAACCTTCCCTTTCTCGACAGCTCTAATCTGACCGAGGGTCGATTCACCCAATTGATCGGCTACACTCATCCCCATCTACTTCTGACGCTAACTGGAGCAGAGGATCCCATGGTTGAGCAGGTCAGGCATGCGTCGTTTGTGTGTTATTGTGATTTGGGAATAGTTAATTAATATTTCTGATTATTGAATTTTTTTAGGTTTTCATCCTTATTTATGGAGCGATCAAAGAGGTCGAGATTATTGGGTGGGGTGATATCTCGTCAAATGATCTCTCGTTGTGTGCGAATCTTCTACGCAATTCGATCATTGACCATTTCAAGCTCATCAGCACGAATCTGGTTGAAACCACCATGTAAGCAGACAATGTATTGTATTGTATGTACTTAAATTCAGTTGCACTACATACTTTAATTGTAATATTGCGCTCAAATCATATCCACTGTTGAGAAGATAAAACATGCTACCCTTATGTTTTCAGTTCCTCAATAATCGGCATCGCCTCTTGTGCTAAAGAATTCACTGTTCATTTGGATAATGAGCCGCAGCTTGACGATCCGGGTTAGTGAACTGTTCTCTTTAGTATCGGCTATTTGTATTCCTATTAACGTTTAAAAGAAATATATTTATTGCTGAAATCGTGTTCAATACAAAGATTGAATAGAGAATTTTTAGTTGCCTTGTGAGAAATGAGTGAATGAGAGGTTCTGGGGGGAAGATTAGCTTATTTTTCGAATTAATGAGTCTCTGTTCAGGAGCATTCATTTCTCAGCTAGCATCGCTGACCGTCACGGATGTTCACCTCACAGAGGAAAATCTTAATCTCCTTTTCATCGACCTCTCTCACTCCTTCTGGCGGAACTTCCTCGTCCAGGTTATTCACAATTTATCTTATCTTATAACTTTAAAAAATATTTTGCTTTTGTTGCTTATTTTTAAATTAAAATTAAAATTTTACAGAAGCTCGTGGATGGCTCGTTCGAATGGGTCGAGACGGGGAACATGGACAGGAAGAGCACGACGGGATCATTTCTCCTTCCCAATACCCCCATTAGATCCCTTTCATGGCATAAGAACGTGTAAGAAGAGTGGGCCACCTGTACTCAGTCCTCTTTTCAATGTTGTTTCAATTTTTTTCCGGTCGTTCACAGTATTCTCATTCATCCAGCATCTGTCTCTGTTATGTTTTTACTTGTTTTCATACGATAAAACTAAATTTGGTATGCCCCATTTTTCTTTTTATTGAATAAACGTGGAACCTCGTTGTTTCAATACCTTACTTACATAAAACACTAAAATATATCTTCTTTAGTCAAATATGATTATTTATTTTTAAAGATAAAATGAAAGACAATATGTGAACGCATATTATTTTCAGGAGACCCACAATATGGACAACACTTTCTCTTCTGATACATCCGCGTCGCAGCTGAAGCTGCAGTCCGATATGGATGAGGTACATTTTGAACTATCCAATGCCTTAATCATCATTATGATAATTATTAGAAATTTAAATTTTATTTCGTGTTGTGCCTAATTGCCCTTCTAAGAAGAACCTGAAAATTAAGCGCAGCATGGAACACAATCATTGCCATTTCCCTACCATCTCGTTAATACATCACTTTTATGGATCTCTTGTGCTTTCATTATCGTTTTACTTCATTTTAGCTCTCTGATCGTCCCAGTGTCACTGGCATCCAGCACAACGAGGGAATCGAAAGCCCCTCCGACCTTTCCAAGTAATAGTGCAAACTCGTTCTTTGTTGTTCACGGATAGATATTTTCGGTTTATTTTTCTCCCGCATTTTTCAGTTGGGGGATTCTTCCGTCGAAAGCGCGGCCGGCTTTCGAGCTACTTTGCTCATACCTGCGTACCGATTACGAATGCCTCGATCTGAGCAATTTCTTCCAGGTACGTTATCGTTGCTTCTGCAGTTAACATTTTTCATTTATTACCTTTGCATAGACATGATCGTGTGCATAAAGAGCGAAAACGTTTCTGTTTCGCAAATACATAATAGCTGTACCCAGTTGACATAATGACTAAGTTTTTTAAGATCGGACTTAGGGCCTATTATATATGGGGCATAAAAGGCACCATGTTGACATTGCAGGTCTCGTCTCAGTTCCGATCTTTAGTGATGGAGTTCTTGCACAAAAAGAAGAATCGACCGGCATTCCACTCTGTACGTCTGAAAAATTCTAAGGTGAGCTTGGAACGGCGCACCCATTTTTTGATTCGACACTCCCTTGCTTCTTTCAACGGTATTGGCACATTTATAGGCGGGTCTGAGGGTGGTGATATTCCTCCTCCCCATCAATCTCCCATTCTACGATGTTTCCCATCTGGATTGGGGAAGATTCAAGCGGTCGATGGGACAACACAACGATATTCCTGAAGGAGAGGTGCCCATTCTGCGAGTGACCATCAGTGGACCAGAGGACCCCGTCATTGAGCAGGTAGGACAAGTGCATAACTCTCTTTCGATCCAATTATGTGTTGGTTGCTGCGTCACAGTTATGGAGCGATGTTAAAAAATCATTGGAAAGATCGGATCTTTGCCTACTTTTATTCAAACAGAATGAGTGACAAGGATCCGATCTTTGTGGTGATTTTCAACACCACATGACGAAAGTACAACTCCCTATGGCTTTAAATGTCATATTATAGTGAAATGCAGAAACGCTTCACAGATGATCTTCCGATCGATCGGAAATCCTCTTCTCAGGTGTCCGACCTTCTCTCCTCTCCAATCAGTGCTGTCGTAGCTGGCTCTTACGGGCGCGCCCCTCTCACGACGGCGAATCTCTCTCTGGCCGAGCAGATTCTGCGCCATTCGACCATCGACCAACTCTGTCTTGATGTGCAGAATCTCGATGACGTCACTGCGTGAGTCCAATCATTAAATGTTCAACGTGAACTTTCAGAACGCTCTTATGATTTTCCCGAAAGAAACCAATTTTTTGAGTCCTCTCATCCTCTCAATCGCTTCTCGCGCCGAACAACTCGGTTTCTCCACCAGAGCTCATGATTTTCACGACGACCCTGGTGCGTAATTTATAATTATTCATTTTTCTAATTTGATATTGTAAGTTTTATAAATAATATAATGGATACCCTATCGTGATAAGTTAATAATTATACGTTTGTTGCAAGAGATCCCTGAAATTAATCAATCATGTTCACAAAAGATGACAAACATTTATGTTTAGCTTCTTTTCACAGTGACAATTTGCTTTTCAGTAGCCATCATCATTAATTTCATCTGTAAACTCGACTCGTTCCCCATCTCTCGCATTGCCATCTGCGATTGCTCCGATTCGTCTTTATTCTTCGGCCTCCCCAACAAACACAATCTGGCAAATCTAATCTACTTCAACGAGGTGAATATCTGATACTTCTTGTATTAGGTTGGTCCATAAGTTTCTGACTTTTTATTTTTCATAATTTCTCCTGGCCTATTTCGATTGCCTGCAATTTCTATATAGTTTTAGCGACGTCAGTAGTGGTGGAGTACCGTAAAACATTTACATTGAATATAGCGGTTATTGAACGTGAGAAAATTATTTTCATATCAAAACTACCGAAAATAGCGTTTTTCGGTGTTTTTGGTTGAGCTCAACTTCTCAAATATTTGAGACCTCCTGAATCTGCCCAACATATATGCAGTAGGGCAAGAGTTGCTTGTTCATTTAAACGTGAACAACTCGGTCTTCATTGCGAGTGAGAAGAGAGAAACAACAAAAAGTGCTGATTTCAATGTTTCAATTTCTACATCGCAGTTCCGAAATATCCTAATTACCTATTGATCTATGAATCTGCTCCTAAATATAAATATGTACTAAGGTAGGAAGTTAGAAAATAATGAGCGACTATTGACCTCTCGAGGTTGACCTATACGAGTACAGTGCCAGAAAATATAAAACAAGCATTTTCCAATTGGCGTAGTTTATTGATTTGGCCAAAATTTTAAGCGAGGATTCAGAGGACCAGAACTTCCGAAGTGTCAAATTTTATGTACCTGTAATAGGCTTCTCAACAATACATCGCTTTTGTCTTAATCTCTTCTGCCATTGGATTTACGATCAATTGAAGAGTGTTGAAAATCAAGCACGAAGTAGATTTTGACTGTGAATAGTGTCATCCTTGCTGATTGAATTGGCCCGATATTGCGTCGCGTAAAAAGTATTCCCAAGCCTTCATCAACTATGCATAACCATTAGTTGATTGACTGAATTCGTTGGACAGGGAAGGTCAAAATGTCCGAACATGAAAATAGTCAGAAACTTATGGACCAACCTGATATGTTAAGACCGCTCCTTATTTCTGTACGACTGTACTGTTTCCAATCTCTGCCCTTTACATACGTAACCTTAGCAGGACTTAGCCCTAGCCCTGTCAGAATAGGAAATTCCATCGGAAAGTACCTAGAAATGAATTGTTTAAGAATGTGGACAAATATCCTTGAAGTGACTAATTTCTTACACTAACAAAATAATCAGACAAAAGTATTCCCTTGATGGAATACAAGTTCTTTTTTTCAGAAGTTATCAAATGGATCCATCAATTGGGTTCAAGAGGGATTCGATAATGAGAATGAAGGTGAAGCAAGTGAGGAAAAGAAAGTTAAGTTCACCAAAGCGCCGATTGATTGGAGTGACACTGAAATCTTCAGTCTGGAGTGGGATAAGCATACGGCGAAGTAGAGTATCGTAATTTATAGTACCTTTTCTCCAGAATCTCGTTGCCGATATTCCACTAATAGACTTTTTTGTTGTTAATACGTGATGCTCGTCTTACTGTTGTATCATCTTGTTCTGATCTAACTGTTTTTCACACGATTTTATGCTGGAGTTCAATTAAATATTTGTTTATTTTCATCAGATAAAGAGTTCATGCGCAATATCTTGTGTAATCGCAAACACGTTCAAATACGTTGCTGGCATACCTTGGTATAAAAGCGATATACAATTATGACACCATCCCAATGGTGGTGTATTTTTTCAGAATCGACAGATCTCGTTAATTGCTCAAGTCGTCGGTTTGCCTAACGGAAAATGGCTGCGAAACGAGTCAGTTTTCTCTTGCCATTATTATTTTATTTTTTCTTTCAAAAATTATATGAAATTTACTTAGTTAAATTTTGAAGTGCTGGTTGCTCAAGGTCGGCTTCCCAATATTTGTTTCCATTCTCTCATTACTTTTTTAAAATCATTTCAAGTTTGTCAAATCGTTTCATATTTTTAAATATTTGCAGCCTCTGCTCGAGAATGGGCTGAAAGAATCGCCAATGCCGCAATTTTTTCCTCCGTATCCAGAAGATGATGATGATGAGGAGGAGGAGAAGTATGATAAAAAGCGAGCCGTCTATCTCATGTTCTAGTAGGAGACCTTGTAAATGAATTGATTCTCCATTTCTGTTTTATATGTGCACAATTAATAACTTGATGGTTAATAATGCAATTTTTATTAAAAGCAGGTGGCAGTAATGTAATGTTCTGAAAATTTTGAAATGGGAATTATAAATACCATTATAATATATTTCGTATAATTTATTTTGGCTCACTTCAGTGAATTGGAAGGATATAAAGAAGATCAATCAATCGATCCTCACACGACGCACAATCAGAACCTCGTTACTCGTGAACATGTAAGTTTACAACGTAATAAAATTGATTATTTGGTTTCAACTTTCTCATAACGTTCTATGCTTATAAAATAGTTGCAGCTTCGACTCAATAACGGGCTGAAAGAACCGCCAAAGACGCAATACTTTCCTCCGTATCCAGAAGATGATGAGGAGGAGGAGAATCAACGAGAGTCCTCTACTTCAGTAATCGAACGTTCTGATGAAGGAGAAATCGCTGCGGAGCGAGTGAGTTCTTAGGTTATCGATTATACCCATAGTTGCCCACCACTGGCGGCGGCTTGTTGGGCAGTGCGCATCCATGAACCCCTATTCATGCCATTTTGTTGGGCAGTGCGCAACGACGTATACAGGCACGGATGACCTTCGGATGGAATACCGTAATCCACATAAAGCATCATTGATACCGTAACCCTGGCTCACTACGAAATACGAACCATGAACTGACTTTATTTCTAAAATTGGCGCTAAAAATCCGTTCTTTGCTGTTATAAGTACAACTCTTCGAGCAAAAAAGAACAATTTCATCATGTAATTATAGCCGAGTAGTTAAAGCACTTGTCTAGCAAACATGAGGTTGTGGGTTCAAGTCCGGTCGGCGGTAAACACATTTGCCAAGTTTTGGGAAGTTTGGAAAAGTGAAGTGGGGCTACCGAAACTTTGCCTACAGTATCCCGGTTCCATATGTCCCGCACGGAAACATTTTTGAAGGAGATTTCTGGAAAAACATTCGAGATTTGTTTTGAATTTTGACCATCCGAGGCATATTCCGTTGGTGAAAAACAGATTTTAATGGCAATAGCGGTAATCATGACACAGAACAAAATTAAATGGAAAAGAAGAAGCTCAGTATAAGTGAATATTATTAAAAAAGTCTAGTTAAAAAGTTTTGCTTTTGAAACATGACGGTTAATTTTGTTTTTGAAAACAAGTCAGTTGATTCCGAAAACGATTATTCAAACAATAAAGTGAAAAATCAGTCAAAAATAGCGAAATCTGCATTTTCGGATAAAATCGTTAATAAAATAACGAATTTTATTAAGAAACAACCCGCAATATTGGCAGTTTGATCGCGATACTAATACGTAATCAAATCATGTATGTGACCCAGCGCACTGAAGTTGAACTACCGAATCGGGATACTATAGGCAAGGTTTCGGTAGCCCCACTTCACTTTTCCAAACTTCCCAAAACTTGGCAAATGTGTTTACCGCCGACCGGACTCGAACCCATAACCTCATGTTTGCTAGACAAGTGCTTTAACCACTCGGCTATAATTACATGATGAAATTGTTCTTAAAAAATTTTGCTCGAAGAGTTGTACTTATAACAGCAAAGAACGGATTTTTAGCGCCTATTTTAGAAATAAAGTCAGTTCATGGTTCGTTTTTCGTAGTGAGCCAGGGTTACGGTATCAATGATACTGTATGTGGATTACGGCATTCCGGCCGAAGGTCATCCATGCCTGTACGGCAGAGTATTGGCTCGTTTGCTACCATGTGGTGTGCATACCGTATCTGGGATACTGTAGATCGGGTTACGGTATCAAGGATACTGTATGTGGATTACAGTATTCCGGCCGAAGGTCATCCATGCCTGTACGGCCAAGTATCGGCTCGTTTGCTACCATGTGGTGTGCATACCGTATCTGGGATACTGTAGATCGGGTTACGGTAGCCGACAAATAACAATGGAGTTACTGTAGATGATGTTGGGCATGGTACCAAATGTCGATCGAACATCAACCCCCACCACTATTTTTGACCATGACCCCCTATACGTCGTTGCGCACTGCCCAACAAAAAATGTGTTGGGCAGTGCGCATCCATGAATAGGGGGTCATGGGGGTCGCCGGCGGCGTGGGCATGTATGATTATACCTAATTTAATCATTAATCTTACATTTTCCTATTGACCCAGGCGCAACTTCGCAAGTGCATTGTCTGTAATCGCGAGTGTTGCCTGCCCGAGATGCTCCCATTCACTGCTGATGAGTACAAACGAACACGATGGGTGAAATCAGTTCGTTGGACTACGCAAGGACGGCAATCTCTGATGGAACTACTGAGTACAACCGAGTCTCCGTACCTCTGTGCAAGTCACTTCCTTCCTACCGACATAATTCACCACTCATCTCACGTTGATCTCCGCCCTGATGCAATGCCCATCTTCTTGGTCAGTTTGCAGATATTTTTGTTTTGAACTTGCTCCACGGTTCCCAAATACACTCCCGGTTCAGGATCTTTCTACTGGAGAAGAGGATGCTCCCTCATCTGCGTTCGATGTATCGAATGAGGTCAAAGGAGTGCCCGTGGAAATGAAAGGGGAACCGATGGACAATTTCGTTGATATAAAGACGGAGGGACTGGAAGACCTGGAATCAATAAAGTCATTTCTTTGTTCTGAGTGTGGCAAGAAATTGAACAACAAGCATACTTTCGTGTTACACATGCGAACGCATCCAGGTTTGTCTACATGATATTCCATGCAATATAAATACAATATATATATTCCATGCAAATGACGGTGTTTTGGAATCCTCGAAATATTATTGAATATTCAATTTTGGATTTTTTTCGAAGTTTGCTCATTTTTATTGATGTTAGATAAAGTGTATAATGATTAATAATGAAGTTTTTTAAATATTAATGTTGGTAAATCAGGTGCCGAAGTCTACATGTGCTCTCAGTGTGACATATTCTTCCACACTATTTTCAATCTAGGTTGGCACGTCAGAGTTCAGCATAAGGAGGTACCGTGCATTTTTTTGTATTGCGTTTATTGTGTGCACTGCGTTTTGCTTAGCTCTGAATACTTCATTGAAAATGTAATTCATCAGTTCACTCCAAACATACACTGACTATACATCCTCTCATAGATTACAAGGGCACAATATCGGACATATTTCTGAATAAAATTGTGTTATGTATGTGCGTGGATATATGGTGGGAAATTAAGAGAGTTTATTAAAATATGAGGGTACATTTACTATGGAAAATAAAGAATAGTAAATAGGATAAAAATATATCTTTTGTAAAGAAATTCGAACCGGAACTTGTCGAAAATATAGGAAAAGTTATCATTTTTCCTTTAAAGTGACCTAACACTCTTTAAATTATTTCAATTTTCGCCCATGTTTAATCACGGCCGCTCTCTTTTTTTGCATATTCTCTCACCTTTTCCTTTTGCATATTCTCTCACCTATCAAAAAAGCGCGAAAATTAAAAAAAAATCAAGGGTGTTGGGTAACTTTAATATCGAAATACTTAACATACATATTGCAAAATTTCTTTCAATGGTTATGTTTTTGATCATTTTCAGATTATACGGATTAATTCCATGGAAATATATACGGATAAGAAAACGCTGAAGTGCCCCTTGTGTGATGAAGTATGTTTGTGTGATGACTTCCCTCAAACTGTAATGTGTTCATTACCGGAATTCTAGTACAGTTCAACGTCGGCTGGAGCATGGAATTGCCATATCAGACTAAAACATGCTACCACGGCCTCTGAGGTGAAAAGCTCGCTATATTTTCCAATTGTTTCGAATTAGATTTGTTCTCACAGAAGATTTTGGTTCATAGCTGTGCGGGGGGGGGGGGGTGCCCATCCTTATGGGCACCCCCTCCCTGGACGTATAGGAGGTCATGGTCGAAATCGATCGGTAGGTCAAGACTAGTTACCGTACCCAATCGAACATACAATACCATCAGATACGGTATACCACTACCGTAACCACCGATTATCGCAAAACTTTATTTTTTTTTAAACTCCTGGTACCGTGCCCAATCGATTGTACAGTACCCATGTCACTACCGTAACCCAGTTCCATGGGTCAGACCCAGTTCCTTTGGTCAAACATTTTTCTAAAAATTTAAAATCTATATTCAAATTATTTTTAATTATCCTACCGGATCTCGATACTGTGGAATCATTTTATAATCGATTTAAGATTTTTTAGAAAAATGTTTGACAATTTTAGAACATTTTTTGACCCAAGGAACTGAATCTGACCCATGGATCTGTGTTACGGTAGTGATTTGAGTACTGTACAATCGATTGGGCACGGTATCAGGACTTTTTTAAAATTAAGTTAGTTTGCGATATTCGCGGGTTACGGTATCCATATACCGTATCAGGTTGTACTGTACTATCGATTGGTTATGGTACTAAGTCTTGACCTACCAATGACCTTTTATCGATACATCGAAGGGGGTGCCCATACCGGATGGGCACCCCCTGATCATGGCGTGCACAGCTTTGATTTTGGTTGGATTTTCTATGGAATTTTGGAGAATGAATGCTAAAAAAATGCTAAGAAGCGGCAAATGAAAAGCAAAATAACAGTTCACTAAATATATTTGCGAGATTTGCATATGCAGGCCGGATACGCCCTACATTGTGAATGTGGAAAAGAATCCTCAGATATGCGCAAGCACGAGGTGAATAAGAATTTGTTTATTGAAAAATCATGTGATTCCAAACAATTTTGATCTGTGAACAATTTCTGCAATTATCTTTGTGATTAATATCAGTTATATCAAGTATCTTTTCAGTGTGAGTTCTCGACTTTCACTGTGATCCGCAAGGTCAAGGTCAGTACCTGGAGATATTTTTTCATTTATATATTTTAATTTTTATGTTGAACACGCTATGTTTCTAAGACGTTTATTCTTTCTTTCACATCTTTTTCGGATTCGTTGTTTCATGATTAAAAATGGATATATCTCAGACAATTGCTTCGACTCCTCAGTGTGTTGTCAATTCATGCGAGGTATAGATTTCCGCCTCTGTGTTTGTATAATCACTATAATATACTCAGAAGCATCCCTCCACAATTCATAGCTATGCATCGCATCTTCTTAGACACCACAAAACTTCACTGAAGAAGGTTTGCTGTCTAAATAGATTCGGTTCCGCACTAATCGTCTTTCCAGGAGCGAATCTCTCTAATCTGTGATTGTGGCTACGAAGCAACTTCTGATCACCAGCATAATCACGACCAGAAGGTACTTCGCTCTTATTCATCTTATCGGGGCTTAAATTTGTGCGTTCTAGCCTATATTTTTAAACTATTTTTTCATGTTTTCCAAAAATATAGTTTTTCGTTGAGCGATTGTCTACTTTCAGTGTGATGGAAAGAAGTACACTCTAAACAAATTGGATGAATAAGTAGATGTTGATTAAGAACATACAATTTCCGTCCAATGATCATTTTAATATAATGTTGAAGGCTAATTTCTCGTATGAAGTTGTTGTTCATGTAAATTTCCTTGTTTTCGTTTAATGACGATAAAGTTATGTTTTGGCACTATTGAATATTTTTTCAATGATTTGGTTCAACTCCAAATGGACTATTTTGAAGAATAAATAGCAAGCGAGATTTCATTCATTTATTAATTTATACTGTAATGATTGAGCTAGCAAGTGCATACATTTTCCAGATAAATACTGCTTTTCCATAATTTCCAAATGAAATGTGATCACGTCATGCCCATGGTATCTTCTTTTCAGAAGCGTTCTCAAGAAAACGGCTGTCCTAACGGGAACATGGCTGCAAATCGAGTCAGTTTTTTTCTCCCCGTTGTTATTTGCATTTTTTTCAAAATTCATTTGTAATGTCTCGTGCTAATGTTTTGTATAGGGTTGCTCAAGTCCGGCTTCCATATCTGTGGTATCAATCTCTCATTTCTTGGCAGCCTTCTTTTCAACATCGATTTATTTATACTTTAAATGATTGCAGCATCGACTTGAGAATGGACTGAAAGAACCGCCAACGACGCAATTCTTTCCTCCGTATCCAGAAGATGATGATGATGAGGCGAAGGATGAGAATAAGTGAGCTATTTATCGCATTTTCTAGTGAGCGAACGTATACCGCGATTTCAAAGCCATCTCCTGTTTTTCATTGTACACATTTGAATTTCTGGTTGGTAATTAAATTAAAGAATCATGTGGATTTGTAGTAGTTAGAATTTCGAAAAATATGTTTCTTATAATTTACTTTGCAACTCAATACAGTAAGCTCATTTCAGTGAATTGGAAGAATCGATAGAAGATCAATCGATCGATTCTCACACCACGCGCAATCAGAACTTCAATGGCCTTGTCGCTAGTGAACCTGTTAGTTTGCCACGAGATCAATTGATTATTTGGTTTCAATATTGTCATATCGTTCTATACTTTTAAAATGGTTGCAGCGTCGACTCATGCATGGGCTGAAAGATCCGCCAAAGACGCAATACTTTCCCCCGTATCCAGAAGATGATGATGATGAGGAGGAGGAAGAGGCGGAGAATCAACGACAGTCCTCAAGTGCAGTAATCGGACGCTCGGATAAAAGAGAAGTCGCCGAGGAGCCAGTGAGTATTTATATTATTTTGTAATTAATTAAATCATTCATAGGACATTTTCCTATTGACTCAGGTGCAACTTCGCAAGTGCATTGTCTGTAATGTCATCTGTTGCCTGAACGAGATGCTCCCATTCACTGCTGATGAGTACAAACGGACACGATGGGTGAAATCAGTTCGTTGGACTACGCAAGGACGGAAATCTCTGATGGAACTACTGAGTACAACCGAGTCTCCGTACCTTTGTGCAAGTCACTTTCTCCCTACCGATATCAATCACCACTCATCTCACATTGATCTCCGGCCTGATGCAATGCCCATCTTCTTGGTCAGTTTGCAAATATTGTTGTTCGTAATTTGTTTCACAGCTCCACTCCCGATTCAGGATATTTCTTTGCAAAAAACTGGAGAAGAGGATGCTCCGGTATCTGCATTCGGTGTATCGAATGAGGCCAAAGCAGAGTCAATGGAAATCAAGGAAGAACCGATGGATGATTTCGTTGATATGAACACGGAGGGACTGGAAGAGTCAATCGATTCATTTCTTTGCTCTGTATGTGACAAGAAATTGAGCGACAAGAATAGTTTCGTGTATCACATGCGAACTCATCCAGGTTTGTATATGTGATATTTCTTACAATATATATTTGATGTGCTAGTTTTGAATTATGAGCAATCTCAGAAATAAAACAGCATAATACATTTTAGACATCGTAATCCCTTTTAATTGGAGGTTAATTTAGAATTTAAATGTAATCCCTTTTCCCAATATTAATGCCACAGGTTCCGAAATCTACATGTGCGCTCAGTGTGACATGCTCTTCCCTACACCTTTCAGCCGAGGTGCCCATGTCAGAGCCCAGCATACCGTGAAGAAGGTAACGTGAAAGTTGTTTCCCATGCTGCTTAAATTGTGTGCTCTCTAAAGTTTTCTTCATTTTCTGACTATTTCGATGCATTTCACCAGTTTTAACTGGTGAAATGGGTATAGTTAAAATCCGTTGAGAACGCGGTCCCATCGCGAAAGGCAAAAACAATTTTTTCGAAAAAAATCACATTTTGGTTGGCCATAATTAAGCAACAAGCATAATATTGATAATGAGGTACCCAATTTTCAGGGAATACGATTCATGTGCATGGTAGACTTCCCTAAAAAAATTCTAGCCAGATCGGTGATGATGATGTCCGGCCACTTCTCGAATCTCTCAGAGCTGCACTCCTAAAACAAAATAGATCATACACTTTCGCATAGTTCACGAGGATATACACAGAAAATATATACTTAGAAAATGAATTATTTATGTATACATTTTGAATACTCGTTGTTTATTGATTATTTACCTGAGTGCAAATCCTCGACGAGACAACGTTTCAGGAATAAGCGTGAAAAATTCTATAGTCCTGACGCTATTTTTCTGAAAGCGAGTCCAGATTTTTGGTCGAATGAATATATAAATAATTCTATGCGCCGATTGTGAAACGTTTCAAATAATCTTGTTGTTTAACTTTTACAATGTGTCAGGTTAAACAGTCCGAGCCAAAGCCAAAAGTGAAGAATGTCTATCCATGCTTGGAGTGTGGCACGAAACTTTCCAGCAAGTGCAGTTTCGATTATCACAGGCTCGTTCATTCCGGTACGTGAATCTTATCGAATTATTTCGTTACATAATAAGAACATTTCGTTGTATTATAAGAACTGTGCGAACAAAGGGGCAATATGGCGTCATGTATTGGAAAACGAAGTTAAACGATAAACAACGAACGGCACAATTAAAAAGTCGCGCATAGATTCAATCCACCCTCCATTTTTCGGACGTATAGAATAACTTCAATTGCTACACTTTATGTCCTCATCGTAATTTAGGATTGTACATCATGTACAGTCGCGCCGGAAAGTCACCGTACACTTTTTGAATTTGTTGTATCTTTTTGCCCAGGAAATGCATCATTCTGGCACTCTGATATGATATACCAAATCCATCGGAGATTATGATTATGGTATTATGGTATGACGTCATCGCATATTTATTGCGTAGTGATTACGCAATCAATCTGCACTTTTTCAAAACGGAATTATTCTTACATAGTTTTTTTTTCTGTTCGCCATACTCTCTATGATTGGAGATATTACCGAGGCCTACCCAGGATAAATTTTTGAAGGTGCTGCTCCGTCGCACATTTGCGGCAGCGAAGCTGCAAAAACAGGATCTTAAATTCGGAACTCGGCTTGTAGAGTAGCTAGAGACCCGTTCAAAGCATCAAAATGATCGCCATCATGAGTACATATGATCCTGAGAATATGAATACGATATCTCATAAATTTCCTTCTGGGTTTGAAAAAATCAATTTTTTGCATGACCATTTTTTGGACATCCATGACTTTACGGAAAAGTTTAGTAAAAATCGGATTTTTATCTGATAATGTTCAAAATATATTGAACAACTGATTTCCAACTTTTTAGAGTGATTGGATATCTTTCCGACCCGCGGTGTGCGTTTTTTAGGAGGTATACTAGGGTCGGGAAACACCTTGTTTACCCCTATGGGCAAGAGAGAGCATACGGTGAGAGTGCGTAAACAGGGTGATTGCCGACCCTAGTATACCTCCGAAAAACGCACGCTGCGGGCTGGAAGGATATCCTAACGCTCTAGAAAGTTGGAATTCAGTTCTTCCATACATTTTGAACATTACCAGATAAAAATAAGATTTTTACTAAACTTTTCCGTACAGTTATGGATGTCCAAAAAATGGTCATGCAAAAAAGTGATTTTTTCATGCACTGAGGGCAAATTATGAGATATCGTATTTATATTCTTAGGATCATGTGTACTCATGATGACGATCATTTTGATGCTTTGATCGGGTCTCTAGCTACTGAAGAAGCCGAGTTCCGAATTTCAGATCCTATTTTTGCAGCTTCGCTGCAGAAAATGTGCGACCGAGCAGCACAAAATTTATTCTGGGTAGGCCTCGGTCATATCTCCAATCGTAAAAAGTATGGCGAACAGGAAAAAATCTATCTGAATAATGCCGTTTTGAAAAAATGCAGATGGATTGTGTCATCAGTACGCAATAACTATGAGATGACGTCATACCGTAATACCATGATCATAATCACCGATGAATTTGTACATCACACCTTAGTCCCAGAATAATGAATTTCCTTGGCAAAATGATACATCAAATTCAAAAAGGGTACGGTGACTTTCCGGCGCTACTTCTCCATATTTCAGTATCTGGAAAATTTTCTCCTTCATGTGAGAAACACTTCCAATGCCCCTACTGTGACCGCTTCTTCCGCTCTAGTTCCAATCGAAGAAATCACATTAAAAGTATTCATTGGGCAGAGGTATTATATCATGTTGTGTAGAAAGTTTTGTCGTATTTTTGGAATTTAAACGTTTAGTTACTATTATGGTTCAAACGAATGCATCATTTAGATATTCTAAGGAGTTCCATGGATAGTCCCGCGCTATAAATTAATGATGTTACGGACATCTCACTGGCAATATCTTGGGAGCTGTTATTCGTTGATCAGTTGCATTTCAATGACTCGAGATCTATGACTTGCCGTTCATCTTAGAAGTTAGGCAGGGCTGCGGGCAAGTGATGAATGAAATATGCAATGACCAAGGAATAAAATAAGTGTAGTAGAAGGTATCATCAATAACAGGCCTTCCCAGAAAGTGAAGCCTTTATAGGGACTGCGCAAACCATATGGAGTGAGATATAGAAAATGTCACCTCCCTGATGGGTCCTTTCGAGTTGGACCTTTAAATTATGTCAGAGGTGAACACAGGCAATAGCTATTACATTCATGCACAAAATGTTGAGCTAGTTTGAATCAATGGATTTTTGACTTATTTGGTAAAATAATGGAATTTTTAGACAGCGAAAATGAAATTTGAAACGTTATCCTGCCTACCATGCTGCAAGATCACGTGTTTAATTGTGCTCATGTTTTTGCACAATCCACTTAGCAATCATTCCATGTAGTGACATTGCCTAGGCAAATGTAACAGCCTCGCAGAAGGGACAAAGTCAGAGAAACATTCATCATTGAGATATTGTGAGAATCCCTGTTTCAGCCGTGAAAATATTTATCATATTTTCACACGCTTCGGAAAAATTAAAGCCCATGGTTGATGATGGAATAGTTACCCCCAATAGTTATGTTGAGATTGCGCATAGTGGGGTTGAGGCTATTGCCTGCTTCTAAAAGAGGGCGCTTAACGACTGACGATGTAGATTCAACAGACCGAATCTAATAAATTAGATTAAACCACTTATTGGTGACTGTATCGAACCAACTTCGCACAGCGGTAGCGAAGGGACATGCTCCTGATATGGATGCCCTATTTGATCTTTACCTACCTTTTTTGCCGAAGTACAAATTAATAAGAGCATCACTGTGACATGAAAACATGAACCCTCGTTGACGAACTTTTAGATTTAACTCGTTTAGACAGGCAGAAATTACCAAATCTAAATCATATCTAAATTGTCCCCTTGCGTATCTCGTTAACTTGAAAAATAGGGCTTCTGCTTTTGACAAAGCAAGGAGAACGAAAGTATTTAAATGGGCCCTAAAAATGCGACAGAACTTTCTACTCAACCTATCAGGTTGGTGCAAAAGTTTCTTTACAAAATCACTTCTGGAGTTTTCGTGCTATATATTGCTTCGATATTGAGCAATCTTGATATGGTGTTTCCTATTATATTAGTGGATGTATACCCTCCATAGCGCACTTTAGTTCAATCCTGCTCGATCGGGTGTTCGGGAGGGTTAAGATGCCAAAGTCAAAAAATTCAAACTTCCGGCGGATTATTTGATAGATTATTTCTCTACATACTGTGGTGATTATAAAACATCATTTTCGTAAAGCACATTTACTGGGAATTATATTGTATGAGCAGCGCCAGATCAGCCATGAAATAGCTTGCTAAGGGAGGGACGATTTTCGGGAACATCAGTTCTTGAAATTAGCATACTTTGAATCATCGTGCTCTACAATTTTGCTGGATGACCAATTAGTCCCATATTAAGCTAAATCAGCAGAACCTATTACGATAATGCACGAAAATAAAAATGGTCACGATTGATTGTTCATGTCAAGAGCAGCACTTTTCAAATTGATGATTTCGAAATTTGATCAACGAAATCGGTATTTTCATCCTCATAAGTTTTTCGCACGACTACGAAACTACCATTTCAAGCGTTCGGTGGAAGCATAAACCGCTATTCATTACTTTTTCAAAATATCTAAAGTGGGATGCCGTTCACTTAAAATTTATGATAATTTTTGCCGAACACCCAAAAAACGCGAATTTTGTGAATTTTCGATTAGCACTATTTTTCCCGCTATCGACGTGAGATTGATTCGATATGAACCAATGCTTGTGGTACATCAATGTTGCCTGAAATAATACCCGAGTAGTTTTTGGAACAGCTAAAGCATTTACGAGAAAACTTTGAAAACACCTTGTAAAGAAACTTTTGCACCAACCTAATAATAACTAGCTGTTAAAGACAAATATCAAAGAAGTGCCCAAACTGTCTCGTATTCTGATTATTACAAGTTAATTTGATTTTTTTAAGGTGCATGCTGCGAAGTCGCGTGAAGTTGAGAATGCATTGCTTGACATTCCGACTGACGTCAACGGAGAACCAATCAAAGCTGATCCACTCGAGGAGTTTGCTGATGTCAAACAAGAAGAACCAATTGCAGATGTAAGATTTCTATATTTGTTTTGTTTTTTTCTTGATTGTGACATTTCATTCTCTCAGATATACTGTCCATCCACCGGAACTTCTCGTCCACGCGATGAAACTTTTCATACGGAAATGGCCACCAGTGATGAAGCAAGGGTCTTGTATCGGTGTGATGAATGTGACAAGAATTATCTCACCCACAATGGCTTGAAGTATCACAGCCTCTCGCATACTGGTTGGTTGTTTCCCGATTTGAAAATTGTTCCGAATAATAATTCATTTAAAAGACCTCTATTACTACCATTCTTCATACGGGTTTAGGATTTAACTATGGTTTAACCGATAGTATTACTCACTGTAGAGCTAGATTCTTGCTTCAGCATACCATTAATACGATATAAATATGTGCACTGGTTTATTATAATCGCCAGACATAACAATTACCCCAGGAGAGAAGCCTTACGCATGCCCTTACTGCGACTACTCCTCCCGTTCATGCAGCGATCGAAATGCACACATCAGAGGTGTGCATGGAATGGAGGTATTACCCAATTTACTTATTTTCTACGAAATGCCTTTCAGTGCTGCTCATGTAGTGATGATTGTGCAGCTATTTTTATCCTTTGACTCGTGATTTATGAATGGTATTCAAAGATCCATGCGATTTTGGTAATTGTATGAAATCCGAGCACTAGGTTGGATGAGAACTAGGTCGTCATGTCGACATTTTGCCGACATTTGCTGCCTTTCATATATGAAAGACGGCGTGACATCATTGTTCTCATGCGACCTACTGCCGAAATCCGCAATTCTAACTCCACTTTGCAGCCCTTTGCGTGTCTCACTTGTGGTGGACAATTCGCTGACAGGATGGGACTTAGGATCCATCTCTTCAAGAATGAGGGACATAAAGAGAACTATCTTGTCAGTCTATAACTTATATCTTAGTGAGCATAAGTTTGAAGTGAAATTGAATTCTACCTGAATACATAGGTCTAGATAAAGTGATGCTTGAACTAAACTTCTTTTCTTTGAACTTCTTTGAACTTCTTTTCGTTTTTTATGGTTGTTTGTTCATGATAAAATATATATCCTCGAATTTCCCCTTTGACCTTGCGAATAATTCATTGGATTATTGTGTTATCTTTCGAATATTCAACCATTAATTCGGGGCATTATGTCGGATGAGAACTATTTCGTTATACCACCTTTGTTATCCTACAAAGTGTCTTTTTCGGTTGTCGTATTGCGTGTTTTCAACTGTACAATTCAACTTAAAAATATGATCTTTTAGATACATCCCCTTACCTTAATTACAACATTGACAAATGAGATATTTATCATCAGAACAACCTTTAAATTAGGAATAATTTGTTAGAATATTAGCTTATGCAGAGAAAATAACATTAGTAAACAACAAATAACCACTATTCAAAAAAACAAGGTCAAAACATAACGTCAGAATTACAGGCAAATTAAGTAAGATAATTAAGTATTAAGTAATTAAGTAAGTAAGTAAGATTCAATGAAAAAACGAGTAACTTCAACTTCAACTTCAACGTAACTTCAACGATGAAAAGAAGCGTGAATAGAAAAGTCTGGATTGAAACGAGAATCTACTTCCACCTTCTAGAAGGACCGGGTTCATCAACCGATTCTTCTTCTTTTTTTTTGACTCTCTTCTTATTTGGATGGAATTTGTCATCTACGAGAGTCTTTCCATCACGAGATTCATCTTGGCGTCCCTTCTTTGCTGCATTCCCCAGACAATCCTGAGAACAAATGTGAGAATAAGAGTACTCATAAGAAATTCAACTTTTATATTGAACGCCGTTCATAAATGGGAAATATTTTGCCAACCTCCTTCTTCTCTCTCTTCATCTTCGTGTCTTCTGCCATCCCACTTTGCGCATTGGCCATCTGAAATGTAGATAATTCAAGCATACTGTAGACAACACTTACCGTTGTTCTACGGTGTCTACCACAAATGAATGCCTTCCGACGGCTGCTGACGAACGATTCGGCAATTACAACCTGCTCCGGAGTCAGCTAAAAAAATGTTGGGTTATCATTTTAGAACTGGTTATATTAGAACTCTGTCGAATACGCCAACCCAGTTCTAAAATAATACACTTAAACTAATCACATACTCTGCACGATTCTCACACAAATAATCCACCCATAATAATACGTATACCTCTGCAAACTCGCTGAAGAAGCAGCGGGCCAAAACCGGATTCTCAGGCGAGATGAGGAATGCGCCGGAAGGCAATCGGCACAGATCACATCGCTTTACGCCCTGTCTGCCAGCGTAGCTCTGCACAAAATTCAAATTTAAAAAACCTCTGTGCACATGTTTCCTCACAAATAATGTAGTGTACCCACAAAACTTCCACAAAATACATATGAGAGCATTCGCGATAGAATCGACAACCTTGAGGCCTTCCGGGACGTAGGAATTCATATTTTTCCTTACTCACGAAAACATAGTATTCAGTACTTCTAATCAAGCTCTATCGAATAGCGTTGGCCGTTTTTCGATAAAAAATTTTTTCAGCCACGGCATGGGCCTAAAATGGGCGGAGCCTCGCTTTTTTCGAAAAATACCCATCTTTGACGGCGGTTTTCGGCCTTTTCCAGTAAAGATATTAAAAAAGCAGACGAATGAAAGAGCTTAGTTCGGGGAACATTTTTCTTTCTTTCTGGTGGTCAAAAAGTCGAAAAATTTCTCAGGAAATCAACTTTTGCGAAAATTTCGACAAATCGCTTAAAACCAAAAACGTAATGGGTTTTCATGCTTAATAAATTTGTCCATATGAGTACTATTTTCCGCCAAAAAATGAAGGTCATAAAGCTTTGCGCTGTAATTACGGTGTCGTTTAAGTAAAAACCGTCAATGGGGTCCTGTGTAGACATACTAGTTCCCATATGTCAATATGGCTCATTTGCGTCCAAAATGAACAAAAACATTATAAAAACATGTTTCCGCATGAGAACTACATAAGTTTCCTGTCCATTCGGTCATAGACTCGATTTGAAGAAAGAAATTGAGGACTTTTGCATGGAATTGCACAAGGGAGTCGGAATCAGGCTAACATTCAAGGTCAAACACACGAACTAACATGTAATTGATGTAATTACAATTCCTACAACGTTTTGTAAAGAATGGGCCACTTAAAATGCAATTTCATCGCTCTGAGAGCCGAAAAAAGCTGTAATACGACAATATATGCAGAAATTGTAAAATCGATAAGTGAGTGGGATCATGTTATAGAGAATTATGTGCTGAACATTTTATTTATTGAAAGTAAACTTCTATATTTTCGTTGAAGCGCGCTACAGAGCCTGGAAGTTGGCCAGAAATACTAGAATCCCCCGAGAGCGCGCGCTCTAACCGTCTGCCGCTCTCGCCGCCTGGCCTCCCTCTCCCTCCCCTACATTTAGCGCTTCCTCGCGCTCCTCCACCTCCGTATTCTCCTAACTTTTAGGCTCTATAGCGCGCTTCCACGAAAAGATAGAAGTTTACTTTCAACAGATAAAATGTTCAGCACATAATTCTCTATAACATGATCCCACTCACTTATCGATTTTATAATTTCTGCATATATTGTCGTATTACAGCTTGTTTCGGCTCTCAGAGCGATGAAATTGTATTTTAAGTGGCCCATTCTTTACAAAACGTTGTAGGAATTGTAATTACATCAATTACATGTTAGTTCGTGTGTTTGACCTTGAATGGTGGCCTGATTCCGACTCCCTTTTTGGTTTTAAGCGATTTGTCGAAATTTTCGCAAAAGTTGATTTCCTGAGAAATTTTTCGACTTTTTGACTACCAGAAAGAAAGAAAAATGTTCCCCGAACTAAGCTCTTTCATTTGTCTGTTGACCATTTTTTAATATCTTTACTGGAAAAGGCCGAAAACTGCCGTCAAATAAGGTGTTTTTTCGAAAAAAAACGAGGCTCCGCCCATTTTAGGCCCATGCCGTGGCTGAAAAAAAAATTAATCGAAAAACGGCCAACGCTATTCGATAGAGCTTGATTAGAAGTACTAAATACTATGTTTTCGTGAGCAAGGAAAAATATGAATTCCTACGTCTCGGTGGATGTCGAGTCTTTCCTGATTCCCCTCATATACAATTCAATAAGCTCACATCTTTCGTGAAATGTTTCATGCAGAGTGTAGCGTGTTCGTTGTTGAGCAGACATCGTTCGATCAGATCTAACTGTTGGCCAGTCCGCTGAAAAAATACCAAAAAGTGTGTTTTTGTACTTTGTTCCAAATTAACTTCTTGATTTCATGATCATAATTTAAATGGAACATGCAAAATTGGAGATCCATATAGGAGAAGCCATAATCTGTCAGATGAAACAGTTTGCTTTCCTAGAAACTGACTGCATCCATTTTAGCGAAGAATCGTTGTGCACTGGTCCGATCTTTCGGGGACTGACGACAGGGCAATTGGGGATCGTCGCAGAAGTCACAATTTACAGACTGAAAAGAACAACAGTTGATTAGCAAGTGATATTAACTTAGTGGAGAACATAGTAAAAACAATGGAAAACCTCGGTTAACAGGGCGGTCCCCTCTTGACAGGCTCCACTGCTTTGCCACATCTGAGGCTTGACAGAGATGTGACCACGGCAGAAGTATGCGTGATCTCCGCTCGCAGTCAGTTTCTGAATGAATGACATTTCACATATATTTTGCCTGTCCACAGAACAAATTGCTGACTAGACGATACATTTTTTTCTTTAAAATTAATACATAAAACGCAAATAGTAACCCCGGAAATGAATTTAATAAAATAAATAAACATTGCTTACAGCTATTCGCGCCCGCTGGCTCCTTGTAGTGGTAATCACACTTGCCAAGAACAACTTTCGGCAGTCGTTGAATTGGGTCGTGGAGAGATAATCAGAGGAGGATTCATCGCAGAGATAGCACTTCTCCGCGCGAATTCTTCTCTAAAATTGGAATAATGACTTCGCCTTCGTTTCGAAATTAAGGAAAAACATTTTAAAACCATGAACATGGCACTTACTTTACCCTTGGTCTGCAGTACATCTGGAATTTGTAGCCGGTCCATCCCTTTCTGACCAGGGCCGTAATTCATCTGACTATTCGAGCGAGAATCGCCAGCTGGAGGATCGAATATCTGAATTTAACTTAATATTTAGGAATTCAGGATACAGCAGGATTCTTTCTGGATTGCGAAACACGAAACGTTCCATACACCCCCTGCTTCGCTCACATCAGATGGTTCGTTCTTGATGTGTCTTCCGCACACAAGCGCACGCCGATTCTCCATTAGAAGAACTTCGATTTTCTTCTGCTGCTCAGGATTCCACTTAAATTGTGTACCGTCGCTTTATTATCAAAAAATGGAGAGCTCCCACCATTTCTCGCGCTATCTCGAATTGGGAAGTATATTTGGGCATATCGTATCTCAATATTGAGCTTGATATCATAGAAACTGACCGCAGCGATTGAAGCGAAGAATCGTTGTGCACTGGTTCGATCTTTCGGAGACTGACGACAAGGCAATCGGGGATCGTCGCAGAAATCACACTTTTGCGAAACAAGTTGGTCGCACGGATTTTTCTGAATTGACACTTTCGTGTGAATAAAATTGCACATTTTCATGGAATAAATAAGTTATAAAGCATATAAGGAGGATTTATTTCTATTATTTCTCCGCACAGTATATAGCACACGTCTTCTGAGAGATTGCATGAAAACGGACCCCCCGCGGAACCAGGAGCCCCAACTTTCAGCAGTATCCTCAAGATATTTATGTCAAAGTGTATTGGGGACAAGAAAACTTTTGACGTTGGCCGTTTTTTTACAGAACCGGCTTTTAGGCATTTTCCGGTTTCGGGTCCGGCTCTGTCATATTTCAGCTCCCAGATGAGCTACAAGGATGGCGTGGAGCTCAAAATGTGCGGACATTTATTTCCAACAACTTTTATGTTAACACGGAAATCCTAGGTCGTCATCTTCATATAGAAAATTTGGAAAAAGTGAGCACAAGACCGAAAAATAATTCCTACCGGCTTTGGAACCCACCCTTTCTCCCACTTTTCGTTGCAGATTTGAATTCTACGATATCGACGATAGATTTAGTCTATCAAAATTTTACGATAGATTTAGTCTATCAAAATTAAAGTCTGGTCCCGGTAGGGGTGGGGTAAGCTTTTATGGGCGCCAATATTGCAAAAATGTCCTAAAAACTCGATTTTTTCGTTTTTCAACGTTGCATATAAATCGACTGTCAGCTTCACTCTTACTATAATTCGCTTAGAATAGTTTGAAACCATAATTTGTTCATTCACAAGTCATTTGGAGGGCAAAAAAATATTTTTTATCGATTTTTTCCATCCCTGAGGATGGGCAATTTTTTTCGTAAAAATAAAATTTTCTCGGATGCCCTCCAAATTACTTGTGAATGAACAAATGATGGTTTCAAACTATTCTAAGCGAATTATAGTAAGAGTGAAGCTGACAGTCGATTTATATGCAACGTTGAAAAACGAAAAAATCGAGTTTTTAGGACATTTTTGCAATATTGGCGCCCATAAAAGCTTACCCCACCCCTACCGGGACCAGACTATAATTTTGATAGACTAAGTCGATTTCGTAGAATTCAAATCTGCAACGAAAAGTGGGAGAAAGGGTGGGTTCCAAAGCCGGTAGGAATTATTTTCCGGTCTTAGACTCACTTTTTCCAAATTTTCTATATGAAGATGACGACCTAGGATTTCCGCGTTAACATAAAACTTGTTGGAAATAATTGTCCGCACATTTTGAGCTCCACGCCATCCTTGTAGCTCATATGGGAGCTGAAATATGACAGAGCCGGACCCAAAACCGGAAAATGCCTAAAAGCCGGTTCTGTAAAAAACGGCCAAAATCAAAAGTTTTCTTATCCCCGATATACTTTGACATAAATATCTTGAGGATACTGCTGAAAGTTGGGGCTCCTGGTTCCGCATGGTCATGCAATCTCTCAGAAGACGCGTGATAGATAGATAGATTTTATACATGTCAAGGCATGTGGGGGTGTAAGGTAAGGGAAGGACTCTGGCGCCTTCTTCCATCGACGAGGGGGGAAGGGGTTGGATCTTTGGACTCATTCATCTTCTTTTGAATCGTTATATGTCGAGTTATATGTTATATATCTTCGAGGTATATGTGAAGTATCATCGCATTTTGGTGGCGTGGGTGGCGCAGTGGTGTGAGGCGCCGCTCGCCATACAAGGGTGATGATCCCCCGCCTGGGCAGACCAAGCCCTCTATCCCCCCGGGGTCGGTAAATTGGTAGTGACCTCGGTCGCGAAATGTAACGTTCCCTAGAAGCACTTTGGACAGTAGGGATACGTAGTCCTGGCAGTAGTCGGCCTCACCGCACTACACCACCTAGCGTAGTCGTTCACGACTGTAAAATCGCTTGACGTGGCTGCACCTTTACTTTTTTTAACCTTTATCATCGCATCAGATAATAATATGTAAAAAATAACTTCTAGTATTTGTGCAAAACCGAAATCTATGACATCATAACAGAATATCGTTGATACCTGAAGTCTCATCGCAGCGATAGTTTCCCGATTGAACCTCGGCTTGAAGTTTTTAGGGATAGCGAGTATTTGCTTAAGGCGAGTAGTAGAATTCTGAAAAATCTTGCCTACGCTCACTACAATTGATATTTAAATTTAGAATTTTTGACATTCCCAACGAACATATGTCATATATTTTCGGAATGAACTATTTTTTGATCATTCCCAATATTAAATCAAAAATAAATATTCTCGCTCTTGCATTTATAAATCATTATAATTTTCACCTTTTCAAAACTAGCACGGTTGCTAGAAGGTGCAGCGATATTCATTAAATCACTCGAGGTCATTCCCATTCCGTTAGTCTGATCGAATGGACGAGAAACTCCAGTGGATCGACAGTACATCTGATAGTGAGGAATATTATATCTAGATATCTTTGATGCTCAAATATATAAAAACATCACAATTTTAAAAATCTTTAAAGAAAATATTCTCACCAATTTAAAATCATAAATAAAGTACAACAGTGAACTCACATCAGCAATGGGCTCATCCTGCATGGTATCAAATTTAAGGTTTGATTCGTCTTTGAATGCAACTGGTTCTTCTTTAATCATGTCAAGAGGATCACTGGCGTAGAGCACCTGAATATACTGTTAGTAATTCGACAATATTGTACTCCTTCAGCAAATGGGAAAGAACGAAATAGTTGTTTCTTAATGAAAGTAACGTAAACTGACATCAGCAATTTCTTCCTGCTTGGTTTCGACACAATCTTCGATCGGTTCATTCTTGGCCCCCACTGATTCTCCTTTGATCTCATTCGACATGGCAATCAAGCAGAGCCTCAAGAACATTACATTTATCATGCGCAAAACCGTTTGAATATAAGTGGAAGCAAGGTATTCACGCAACGTATTGAAACATTTGACGTATTCAGTAAAACAAAAATAAACCAGAAACTTTATCATAATATTTTAAAGAATAAAATTAATTTATTCGAAAATAATTCATTATTGCTGAGATGACTGATGAATATTCGGACAGAAAGGTTTCACAGGAAATGTAACAACCAGTAGATTCACAAAACATCTCAGATAAACAATTTCAACATTTAAAATGATAAAATATTACCTTAAATAAATATACTATGCGATAATCTGCCAACAATAAAGTAAATATGTACTGACTATATTTCAGTTATACAATGATAAAATATGATGATAGAATACAATTTCTATATTCCTCACGGGCACGCCCTCTACTTTCCCTTTCTCCACGGATTCTTTCCGGCCCGCTCAGACTGTGCTTTCTCTCTGTAAACACAAGATAAAAAGAAAAACTTTAAAAAATAACAAAAAAAACAAAAAAAATAGTTCGCGTTATTTTCAATGCTGCAGCGTCAGATCTAATCAAAAGAGCTATCTTCAGCGATCAGTAAAAAACTATCTAAACATTTCTCACTCCCACTGCTTCAAAGGCATATATTATCAGATTCTGACCGATCTTGTAGATACTTAATCGACGACTGGATGTTTCTCGTTCTTCTCTCGAGATCGACGGTCTCCTCAAAAATTGTAAACAATAACGGCACATGAGCTGCACTATTTAAGAATATCTTCATAATCTATCACACTATTCTTTGCGAAAACAGGCATTGACATATTAATTTTCAGTAAGTACATGAATCAACCAACCCCCTTCGCGGCTCGATTGGTGGTTTGAAGAGGCGGGAAATCCTGCAGATATAGCTTTAAAGCCATTTACCAGAATGCATTAATCCAGAACTACGTATTGGAACAAATACGATACGTTTGTTCTTGTTCTGTACTATATAGTCGCTTGTAGATGTTACAATGACAATAAATTAAGTGGAACTTTCCTAGCTCCGCGCCAGGCACCGCCCCTTGATTCCGCTTCACCCCGAGAGGGGTGGAGTCTCCAAAAATTTGCCGAGAGGTTTCCCCCTCGAACTTAGGAACGGGATGCTCCAAGGAGTGAGGAGAAGCGAGATAAGGTCAGCCGCGCGCTCTCTCTAGTCACGCCGGGTCAGAGAGCGCTGGGAGGAACGAGAGAGGGAGAGAGGGGAGTGTTCTCCTCTCAGGCAGGGGAGGGAGGGGGCGCGAAGAGGGAGGGGAGGGATGAGGGGCGCGCAAGGGGGAGGGGCGAGAGGCGGGTCAGAGATCGCGAAGGGAGAGAGGGGGGAGGAGCCTGGCGCGGAAGTAGGAAAGTGCCAATTAAGCAATGATTCTCCACTTCAGCCTACCTCCGCATCCAATTGTCTTCTCGCCACTATTTTCTCCGACCAGCCAACATTCGCTTCAACCTTCGGTTTCTCCGACACGATTTTCTGTAAATAAACTCAATCTTTGATTGGTTACCCATGTTTACGAAAAACTTTTTTATAACTCTCTGATATGATTAGAACGCGCTCACCTTTGGAATCGAGTGAATGCCAAGGGTCGGAAACTCCTGAATATTCAAGAATTGAGTATTTGATCATGAATATGAAACACAACAAAGAAAAAGGCAGAAGTAATTCCCACCTCGTCAATAGAAAGTGAAAGGGAAATTGCAATGGCTAGATCGATATCTTGTTGAGACTCCGAAGTATTGATTGGAGGAGGCGGAAGCTCCTGTAACACTACGCTAAATTGTAAAGTTAGTGCTACCGAAATAACAATAGATCCTCATGTTTAATTAAAAACATGGAAAACTAAAAACTTTGTTCTTCAAAATTTTTTTATATGTTGCGTAAAGGTCGACACTGTGAACATAGGTTCCCAGCGGTAGAGGCGGTCCCTGTCAGGCACATTTCACCCATGACCCCCCCCCCCCAGGTCATGGGTGAAATGTGCCTGACACCTTTGAGCCTGAAGCGTGGACAGGTATGACAGGGAATGACAAACCGGAAGATCCATCGATTGAACCAACTGAGGGATCACTTCACGAACGATCGGAGTAGACAATGAACGCTAGGAAGAACTGACTTATCTTAGTACTTGCAATAAAACTAACGATTCTCCCATTGAGCAGCGAGACCTCATCATGAACAACAGCGTCACTAAAATATTATTGCATAGTTTTCATCAAACAAATAAGAATTATTCTGCATTTCCAAAAATTGAAAATAAATAAAATAGAAAGATTACCGTGCTTGCAGGAATCGCATCGACTTGGACAGTTCGGTCTTTCTTCTATTGAGATCAACCAACTCCTGAAAGCATACAAACGTCACAGCCACTCCACAAAAGATTTAAAAAAACGCTGAACAAATATGTGTAGAACATGGAAAATACGGCTGATATGCTCCATAATCACTCACCCCTTTCATCTTCTCTTCTTTCTCTGTTTCGTTCTCATCGAGCATCAGGAAAGGCATCGAGCGACCGTTATGTTCAATCAGCTCATCTGTAAATGCAATATATATTCCTCTATGTAGGTGAGCCGAATATAATTTCTAGAACAACTACATTGAATTAATAAATCCAGCGCGATAAACGCGGTTACTGAAATAATCTAATAGGAAGCAGCCTTTGGATCATTATAAAACACGAATAAAGAGTATATACATAATAACTCGCATACAAAATAGCCAATCCACCAACCGAGTGTCCACACCCTGCATTCTCCATTCGTTGCATCTGCTTCTCTTGGTGCGAGGATGAACTTGGTCTTCGAAGTGAAGTAACCATCGCGTAGCCACGAGTGAGCATCGTTGATCGAACAAGAACTGAAAAGTTTATCACAATCCTCTGTTTCAATCATTAATATTAGATTGTTTTATCTTACAAATCATAAACATTTATTTTGTATCATTACTAAATATAGTGGTTAACAACGGAATTTGTTCCCGTCACTAAGCCGCAACGCGCTGCGTTGCGGTCGCATCCTCATCGTCCAAATAAAACGTTCCGCACGCCCATGAGTTTACGCACAGTTTCCAGTAAAGAAGGTTCAAAAGATTAGCAGTTTAATTTTACGATACAGACAGTTAAATTTATGCCATTTTATTGCAAAATATTGTGAGAAAACAACAACTTTAAAAAAATGAACTTACTGCATTTTTCCGGTAAGGTCTTCATAGAAAACGATCGGAAGCTCGTTTGCGACCCTGAAGAGCAATAATGGAATCATACAAATAAGCTAACCAATAGAATGAAATACCCGAAAAGAACAACAAAACTCACATCGGTTCCTCTCCCGCTTGCCATCTTGCACAGGGAGTTTGAAAGAGTGCGCGTTTGAAAAGCGCGCGTCCTGGAAATGTTCGGGAATTCACGTTATTCATGGATCAATACAATAATTATTACAATAAATAAATGTTGTATCGTAGAGTTGCCCCTACTCACAAGACTGTGTAGTCGCCCTCGAGTGGGGTAGATCACTCGGGGTCTCCCCTTGTTATCGAGTGACCTCTCCCTCTCCCTCTTCCTCTCCCTCTCCCTCTTCCCATCCTCAGTCTAGTTCCCTCCCAAGCGGAGAGTAGTTGCTCCCTTTTCCCCTCTTAGGATTTCCCCACTATTTTGTGGATAAAGTTATATCCCTTACGATCCGTTGTCGGGCACAAGGCAGGGACACAACAATAAAAACAATAAAATACATTAGATTCAATAGGGTTTCTAAGAAAGTGTGGTACTTATTTACGGAATTAGTGTTGTTTTCAAAAAGTCGCGCGCACCCACCAAAAGCACTTACATGTCAACGAGCTACTCGCCCATTTCTTTTATAAATACAAACCCAGTATTTTTGTAGATTTCCCAAGATTTGCCATTATAGCTCGAATTACTATCACAAATATTTTAATAAAACAATCATGGAATAGCAAATATAAGTCCTGGTCGTGAACCAGTCAAAGACAAGGAATAAAACAATTGCGAAAATTCGTTTATAAGAAAACAGACGACAAAAGATAAGCTACCGTATCAAGTGAAAACTCGAAAAAAGAGCGTTTAAACGATAACTGTAACAAATAAGGTGATTAAAAAAATCATCAACTGAATGAATTAGATTACCGTAAATGATGAGAGCAAACAAGTAAATTATTGAAGTTGGAAACCACTACCAGCAAACTTTCTTAGTGTCTTCCTTGAGATCGTTCTTCTGTACGATAGTTAGTGCGTGAATCCAGAATGAGAGTGATTGCAGAGGATATCCCTGATTGCGCTTGATCATCTGATAAATTATTAAGGTATTAGGTAGCAAGATCCCTATCAGGCAACAAATAATTAAATAACGGTGCAAAATAAAGTATGTCAATCAATCAATCAATCAATTTATCTTATCAGGCGGAAACGCTCAGAAGATGATAGGTCGGTAGTCTTCATAAGTTGCACTCCACCAATGGCTGCCAATAGCTCGGGATAGGTCGTCTCTCCATCGCGCGCGAGGCTTTCCGGGGGGACGAGTCCTATTGAATGGAGTCCAGACAGTTGTCGCACGGCTCCACTGTTCCACTCCCATTCTTCTGATCTTGAGGGCCCAGCGCGCTTTTCGTTTCAATCCTTCCTCATTCCAGTCTCTCAGCTTGGTAATCCCTCTCACGCGGTCATTCCTCCATCTGTCCCTCAGCGTGACTCCAAGCATCTTTCTTTCCATCTTCCTCTGGGTGACTCTCAGCCTCTCCTTCTCGCTAGATCTCAGAGCCCATACTTCACACCCATAGAGAACTGTAGCCGTGATGCAGCTCTCGAAGACTCTCCTCCTGATCTTGATGGACAGAATTGGAGAAGATAGGAGGTGCGAGAGCTTACTCCAGGCCAGCCACCCTAATCGAATCCGGTGTTCTATTTCGTCGGAATGATCCAAGGGAAGAGCTATTCTTCCTCCGAGATAGGTGGCGCTATCGACGAATTCGAATCGCAGATTGCCGATGATTATTGGATTGCGGGTAGAGGTGCAGGAGGTGAGGAGGTTGGTCTTGCTTGCATTCACTTCGAGACCAACTCGGCTGCACGCGTCCATCAGCTTCTTCAGCATTCGTTCCAGCTCGGGTCGAGATTTGGCAACGAGAGCCACGTCATCGGCATACTCCAAGTGGCAAAGGTTCCTTCCGTCGATTCTAATTCCATCTGACTCCCAGTCAATGTTGTCCATGGCTGATCGTAGCACTGCGTTGAAGAGACGAGGGGAGAGGGTATCCCCTTGGCGGACTCCTCGACGCACAGTCACAGGAACGAGCTCCTCATTAACTCGAATGAGTGTAGAGGAGGACTCGTAGAGACGGCGCAACATGTGGACGAGGGAGGGATGGGCTCCGAACGAGAAGAGGGCTTGCCAGCAGGCATTCCACTCCACACAGTCGAACGCCTTCTTGAAGTCGACGAACGCCAAGTAGATTGGGATACCGTACTCGGAGGTTCTTTCAGCGACCTGCTTGATGGCATGCAGGTTGTCGAGAGTACTGTAGCCGCGCCGGAAGCCGGTTTGGGTCGAGGACTCTGTTTCTTCAAGCACAGTTTCGAGTCTCTGAAGAATGACTTTGGTCATTGTCTTCAGGGAAACGGTGAGGAGGGAGATGGGACGGAAGTTCCCAATGTTGGTAGGGTCTCCTTTCTTGTGCAGAAGAGTGACAATTGCTTCGGTCAGGTCGCTTGGAACAGCCTCTCCATCTACCAGATAGTTGAGTAGATCAGCGATAACGGGAGCAAGGTGGTTTCGAGAGTGGTATAGCATATCAGGGAGAATGCCATCCGAACCGGGTGAGTGACCACACTTGAGTTGGGACATCGCTTTGCTGACCTCATCGGGTAGGAAGGGAGGAAGGGGATCCAGAGGCTGAGGAGGGACTGGGAGTGGACACGGAACTGCAGGGGTGTAGAGACCGTCAAAGAAGCTCTGGACCACTGTCTTGGTAGCTGCTTGAGAGAGAGCACCAGTTACAGGGTGGGGAACTAGAAGGCGCTTCTTTGAGGTTTGCAGACTCAGCATGCTCTTCACGATGCTCCTTCCCATGGTTGCTGCTTGCCGTGCTTGCGCCTCCTTTCGCTTCCTGATGTCATCGACGAAACTCGTCCGGGCAGCTTTGCAGGCAGCTGAGTAGGCGACAGCTTGTTGGGAGTTGGATTGCAATTCATGGCGCATCGCTAGGAGCTTCCGCGTTCCACTCGAGATCCAAGAAGGGGATTGGCGCTTCCTCCAGCAGTTCGTTGCCGCGGTCTCCGTGAAAGCCTTTACCGTAGTATAGGCGTCGGCGGCAGAACTGGGGCGGGCAAGGGGCAGTGACGCGAGAAGGTTTGCGTTGACAGTAAAAGCGGTTCGATCGAAATCTAGCCGCTCCCTGCATCTTTTCTGCCTCGCCTTGCCAGGGAGGGAGAGGCACATCCGAACAAGGCGATGGTCGGAGTCAAACTCAAACCGACCAACGACTCCACAGTTGACTACTCTCGCTGTGGCGGGCGCTGCAACGTAGTCAATTTGGTGGAATGCGGAGCCGTTTGGGGATCGCCAGGTCCAGATTTCCGTGCCGTCTCTTGGGGAACGTGTTCAGGATGCGCAGTCTGTTCCTCACGCAGAGCTCAGTGAAGCAGCGTCCGCGTGAGTTCGGTGTGGGAGAGGTAAAGTTACCGACAAATCTTTCATTGCCAGGTTCCCTCGCCACTCGACAGTTGAAGTCACCAACCAGAACTGGCATATGGCCTTTTGGGGCACTCCGCAGGGCGGTCTCAACCTGGTCTAGGAAGTCTTCATACGCGTCGTCATCGTAGGAAGACGTAGGGGCGTAAGCGCAGACCAGGAAGAGCCGTAGGTCGGGAAGGAGCAGAGTGGCCAAACGAGGGGAGAGGCCATTGAACACAGCTCCGCGCGCGAGTTGCGGTCGAAGCAAAAATGCCACGCCATGGGAAGCAGTGGGCCCGCCCGAGTGGTAGACTACAGTGCCTGAGGATGTAAGATTGAACGAGGCACAACCCACAATCCTGGCTTCCTGCACTGCAACCACGTCCCACTTGATCTTGTCGAGGGCGAGTTCCATCTCCGACTGCTTCTCCCTTGGGCCGAGCGTCCTGGCGTTGATGGTGCCGATGTAGAAGTGGCGACCCATCGTGGCAGCGTACAACTCCCGCGTGCCAACGCGTCTGGGAGAGGGAATCCGGGCGGGCGGAACCGGAGACGGAGAGACGAAATCGCACTCAACCGCTCGCCACACACTTGAGAACCCAGAATGACAAAGTATGTAATTAAATTGTTTCTACCTTCTCAATATGATCGCTACCGATGAGATGCTTTACCAGAGAACCGGGTATAGGATATATCGCTTTCTCACAGAGCGCACAATTGATCTGTAACATTTGTCATTATGGAAACGTTTAAATATCAAACAACCACAGCCTTTAAATAAAATGATACCCTCGCTTTTCCGAATAGATGAATCGTGAATGAAAATGGGTCTTATCAACACCCTCGTAGAAATGGCAAAGCTTGTCCGAACAAATGTTCACTGTGCTCTCAACTGCAAAAAGAGTACGAATTACAGGCAACATCATTCTTCTGTGAATTCTTAAAAGCTTTTAAATATGTTTTCACAAAGAAAGTACAACTAAACTAATATATTGACAATAGTAAGAATAAGTTCCTTTATACTTACCGTCATAAGGTGAGAGGCAAGCGATAATGTCGAGTGGATTGAGTCCGTTGGCTGGATTGAGTTTGCGGTAAACTTTCTTAATGTCTTCTGTAGGCAAGTTGAGATTCTTCTTCTGCGCAATATTCAGCGCGTGAATCCAGAAAGAGAGTGCCTTTAGAGGATATTCTTGATTGGACTTGATCATCTGATAAATTATTATAGTATTAGGATGTAATATCGAGTGAGACAACAATTAAATAAATTTTTCTACCTTCTCAATATGATTTCTATCGATGATGCTTAACCAAGAAACTGGGTTTAGGAGATATCGATTTCTCACAGAGTGCACAATTGATCTGCAACATTTTACACCATGGAAAATTATTAATATAAAAACATCAAAGCTCTTACTTTACTCTACTCTATTCCGCATACCTTATTCACATATTGCTCATACCTTCCTCATGCATTATGGTATTCATACCTTAATGTAATTTTAAATTTAAAAAAAACGTTTTCAATAATGATAGATAAGCACCTTGGTTGCTATCCTAAGATCTGTAATGTATTAGAAATACATATTTATTTTTTTCAAAATTATGTTATGATATATGTATCTTTCATATATTTTGCTTCAAATTTTCTTCCGCCAAAAATGTTGTTTCACGATCGACGAAGCGCCTCGCCAAACCAACGTTGACACGCTGTGCACTTCTCGATTCGTTCTCAATCCCATTCATCGTTATTCCCTTTCAAATTACCGGTCAGAGTGTGGGGGAATGGAAAAGTAAAGGGTTCTCAATTCTATTGATTCTCAATTTTAATCGAGATCTCGATTCGAAATGAGATGTTAATTTGAATTTACATTCATTTCGAGATCTATCGAGATCATTTCTCGCTGATCGAGAAATTTTACGGCGTTTTTTCTCACGAAGCTAACCCTAATTGTATCACTGCGCTAATAAAAAATCACGTGGTATTCGAAATTATTACAGATAGAAAAAAAATTATTCCAAAAGTGATTAGTTTTCCTACTTTTCGTCTGTTAAGCATATTTTCCCTGAAAGTATAACTACAAAATAAAGCCATAATTGAATATAGCAACAAGAAGTTCCTTTATACTTACCACAGTGATTTGAGAGGCAAGTGAGAATGTCGAGGGGATTCACTCCATTGGTTGGATTGAGCTGAAACAGATATTCTTTATACTCATATTTTTCTGCCCTCTCACATCAATAGCACAACATATTTTAAAAGCATGTGCTGCTAAATTTCTGGATCTTCGCTACTGCAGGTAGCTTCAAAAGTTCATTTACAGCGCTTGGTTCATTACTATGAACAATCTATAATTATCATTCATATATTAGGAGTTGTGAATTTTCAAAGTACTGATCTCGCCATATGAACGTCGAAACAGGTACCCAATTCCCAAAATCCTGTCATTTTTCATATTTTAAGGATGGATACTATGAAAGACCAACAGGTAGATCCTTCGATTGACCCGACTGAGCCGACACTTCACGAACGATCGAAGTAGATAATGAAGACTGGGAAGAATTTGTAAAATTTCGCGCTAAAAATAAACTAACGATTCTCTCGTTGAGTAGCGAAATGGTAGGATTTGAGATAAGAGAGGCATTGGTTCTTAAATTGAATATAATTATACACAGCAATTAGACCGATACAACCACGGTTTAGCAGTACGAAATTGACGTTCTGTCAGGAATCGAACTCACGGCGGCTTCGTTTCTCCTCTACCCTCAAAACGATTATCGGACGGCAGATCCACCTTCGTAACTGTTGACTGCACAACCTTTCCGACAGACTGGATTGAAGAAAGAAGAACTGGTGTCTGCGAAAAAGCATCATTACAATAACTTTCTGAGACATCGCTAACCTTCTTCAAATTTGCCTGCATTGAATTTTCCTTATTCTTCATCATTTCAGCCTTCTTTGCCTGTTTCTTTTCTCTCCTCTTCTCACTTTGTGTCATAATCAATATGTGAATCCAGAAGGCGAGAGGCTTCAGTTGATACACCAACTTGCGCTCGTTCATCTAAAAATATTTATTCGGGAAAGAGAAAAATCGTAAGCATCATAGATTAATCCAATAATTAAAAAATATTTGATATGATGCTGCAAAAAATGCCAATAGATGCAACGAATTTAACAATCTCCGGAGCGCCGATGATAAATAAATAATCGAAAAATATACCTTCTGAATATGTTCGATCCCAAGGAAGTGTCTCAAAAAGCGCGGCGTTTGCGTAGGAGCACACGACCACTCGCAGATGCAGCAATAGATCTGCAAAATATAATTGAGATAATAAACATATAGATCTATCGAAACTTGCAGTGCATGACTCTCAAAGGAATTATTTTATGTTGAAACAGTAATTTTAGAATACTTATCACCTTTTTCGCGTCACAATTCATAACCTGTTTTGTCAGCTTCAAGAAAGGATTCACATCTCGGCACTTGAAAAGATCACGGAACGTGCACATCCCACTCATCACGGCAATCTCAACTGAATGTGAAATTTATTAATTAGCTTACAAAAAATTTAATCCAATCTAAAGGTTGAACGCGTAAACGTCAGTGAACGAAGGAAAATAAATATATTTGCGTTTGATCTTTAACAAAAATAAATAGTGAGAAGACCGAGGGGATTTACACCATTGACTGGAGCAAGCTGAACACACTTCAATGTGCAAAAATAAGGAGTAACCTCACAGTTTTCCACTTTTAGAATCTTCTCTCTAGGCATTCGACTCAAGAATTCATTCGCGACAGACCATCCAGAATTCTTGAAATATAATTTATTATTGATTTTCAAGTATAATGAATTAAAAACAGAAAAATCATTCAGGTTATGTTGTATCCGGTCCCTTGTTGTGTCTTAGTAGACGGGAGAGGACGGGGTAAAGACGAAGTTTATTTACAAAAAAATAAATACAGAGACCAGAGCTGGTCACAGCTGTGGGATCCACCTTCCGTGGGAAGGTGGCGTATCCTGGCTTTGCAAGCAAAGTCAACATACGCCACCTTCCCACGGAAGGTGGATCTCGGGACTTTTATTGCCGCGGAGCGATTGATCTTTTAGAATGGTTATACTTAGACTCCGGAAGCTCCGCCCACTCGGCTCGGGCACTTTACCCCGCAAAAGCGAGACAAGAGCGAGACGTCTTCATTCGCAACCAAATCACTCGACCAAAAAAATAATTTGGAAGCTCTTTTCATCCTCTTCAGAATGAGCCTCCGTGACCCTGGAAAATCCATGTCTAAGTAGGTCAGCATACAAGTTTTATAGAGCGACTTGACTTAGAAAACTATAATACTCGTATGCTGACCTACTCAGAAAAGGAATTTCCAGGGTCACGGAGGCTCATTCGAAATAGGATGAAAATAGCTTCCAAATTCAATTTTGAATGAGTGATTTGGTTGGGAATGAAGATTGTGTTTCTTCGAATTCGAAGCGCGCATGGCTGGCAACTCTTTCTGCGTTCTCTCATCCCTCTCCCTCCCCTCCCTTCACCCGTCTCTCACCCGGTGTGACTAGAGAGCACTCTAAATACGAGAAAGCCCCATTTCTTCCTCTGCAGACTTCGGCGAAGCCTTACCCGATCGTTTCGAGAATTGAAAAGACAATGGAGAAATAGGCTCCGTCCCTCTTTCTCTCGTCTCGCTTTTTGGGCCTTTCACGTTATTATCAATTCACCCACATTTTGGGTCATAACTTGGCTGAAACATTAGATATCAACCTAATTCAAAATGCATGGTCCTATTTAGCCCCATACGAACACATTAACAACACAATTAACCTGTGTGACGATTTCGAGTAACCACCTTGTGGTCCCTAGTTATACTGCCACATTAGATATTTTACATGTAGGCTAATGTAAAGTAACTCATGTCGGAAGCTTTCAACTCCCTCTTCCTCCCTCTCCTAGAGCGTACAAAACTGACAGTGTCCGTTCGACCCCAGCAAACCATACAGCCATGGGTAATTTGACATGCTGATTTCAAATATGGAACTTGTTTTGTGATAGCTTCAACTTTGTATATCGTTTCCAGAGATTGTTGACAACTTGAGGCGACTCGCCTCGTTTACATCCTGTGACCTGACCTGAGAGGGAAGCGCGGGGAGGGAGAGACGAAGAGGAGGCAGAGGGATAAATTCTCGCGGGAAAATGTTTGAATGGCGTCAGCACCTACAGATGGAAACCAATCGTTTCGGAATTATGTTCATTGGATTCGTCATGCCAATATTATTCTACTGTAGGTCGGTAGGAACTTGGATTTTCCATTGAGAGCTTGGGTAGGCAAAAATGTGGCTGAACTGAAAAAGGGGTCAAAATTTCGATCTTTGGAGTCGTTTTTCGAACCTTTGCAGATAGAATTTTAAAAATCTGAAAAGAGTCTAGGCAGGCAGCCTAATACGCTCTATCGAATGATCTATAGCACGTCTCTCTACGATGCTCGCGCCTCCAACTCAAAAATCCGGGTTACCAAGAAACCGACAAAAACTGGAGTCAGCCTGAGGCACTTCCGGTTGTGATAGAGACTTGAAATTTCGGATTTAGCATCCCTTATGTTCCGGCAGAAGATCCCCAAAAGATGGATACTTGGATTTGAGTTTGAACGGTACTCGATACCCTACCCTCTCAGGAACCTTTCCGACTGTGGGAATTTCTCGTTTCCCGGCCAAAATTGCCCCGGCGCTTCTCGTCGGGGCTAAGCGAGGGAGAGGAACAGATTATGCAACTAGTTGCGCCAAAAATGTGTGTGAACAGTACAAAAGTATACAACAGGTTATAAAAACAACTGAAAACAATTGTGAGCTTCGTTTTTAGTTTGATACAGGCTACAATATGTTTTCTACTTTCGTTTCTATGTTCCGAGAGACCTCATTTTTTTTGCGTGCTGCGCACACAGTAAATGATCAAAATATAAGAATATTTACTAATTACATTTTCCCTGATATTCTGATCTCCAAGATGTTCAATATATTTGTAAAACGAATGAAATTTGTTTAATAAAATAAGAACCAACTTTTAAAGAGAGAATTTTCTAACCGCATCGAGTGCATTGTTCAAGAGGGAGAAACCGAGCGACATAGGAATGTTACGATTGGCAATAGGAGAGGCAGTGCTCCTTAAATGACGCAATATTATTCCTAGAAATGTGATCAGTATAACCTTTGATTGACAGTATTAGCCTGGCGGACCATTAAGAAACAAACCCACAATGGATTAGTTGTTCCCCTAACTTCAAAGAGGTTATCGGCCGACTGATCCATCTTCGCAGCTATTGACTGTGCAACCCCCCCCCCCCCAATTTTTACTATATCTGATTAAAAGAATTATGATCGATCAAAACTTACAATTGTAGAATAATATTCAGAACTGTGAAATAACTAAAATATTATTCACCTTGTCCGTTCCAAAAATATGGTGTGCGCGCATAGAGAAACGATCAGCATCTCTACACTTGAAGAGATCGTGTATTGACCGCTGGTTGTTGAGATGGCAGTGAGAAGGCCAAGGGGATTTACACCATTGACAGGAGTAATCTGAACACACACAGACAGTTGAAACTGGCCATGGCTGAAAAATTCAAGTGCTAGGAGGAATGAATCCGCTAATTTTAATGGTTATTGAAGCTGTTTATTGCTAAGACGATCATTGTAGTTGACGTTTTCCTCGGAATATTCCAATCCAATAGTCGAACTGATTATTTCTTCATTGATCAATCGGAAGCATTTAGTGGTCTTTTCTCAAGTGTAAAAAGAAAAACCTTACCCGATTGTTTTCTAATCTTAGAATCTTCTCTGCAGGCATTCGACTTAAGAATTCCTCCACGTCAGTCGACCATTGAAACCGAAAAATATATGCTTTTATAGAACGAAATTACAAGAAAAAACATCAAACTCACAGTGGTTGTTCTCCAATTGACATCTTACTCTCGTAGTTTTTCATTGAATTACCATAATCCATTGAACAACGATCTTAAACATAATTATCATAATAGTGAGGGAACAACAAATATAATTGTACTGGTCGCGAACCAATCAGCGAAAAGGAATATAAAAATTACAACAATAGCATTTATCAGATAACGAACGACAAAGGATTTGTTACCGTAACAATTGCTGAACACTCGAAGAAAAGAGCGTGATCGGAAACTGTAACTAATCGGTTAATTAATAAAGCATCATAAAGTGCGATTGGATTACAATAAACTTCTAAGAAATAAAAATAACACGTGTCGAATGAGTAGTATCAGCACAGCAATTAATCGAACAGATGATCATAAATTAGCAACAGGTGAGTGAATATCAACAAACAGAACACTCCATCATCCAAAGAGCGTCTTCACTTCCTCTTTCTCTTCAGGGAGAACGACTGCGCCTGACTCACAGAGGGCATCCAACCAGAAACGAAGAACCTTCTTGCTCATCTGCCCGTTGTAACGCGTTGCCTGTTTAAAATATATGCTTTTTTTCATGAACATTGTCATCGAATACTCCTCAAATTGTAAATCGTTCTCCTTTATCAGCGTTCATTGAGAAATTAAGAGACCCTCCAACAGAGAACGTAATAGTTCTACGGATGGTCACAATTCAAATAATTCCAATACTTTTTTTCTGAAGTGTAGCCCCCGAGTGCTGATTGACTGCCGTACTAACTAAGGCTGGATGTCGATCTTGAAAAAAAGTTTCCGGCACTGATGCGTAGTACAGATTTTCTGGTGCATTTTCACGCAATGAAAACGAATTTTGATGTCAGAATGCTACAAAATGCGAATTGAAAAAGCTATGGCAGAAAAAAACTTTTTCGACTAAAAAAATCAAGTCGAAAAAGTGGTTTTTCGAAAAACATTTCCGATCTAAAAACGTTCGAAGTGCATATTTTAGATACCAGTTTCTGAATCTACATGGGAAATTGTGTCTAAGGTGAAAAATTCAAATTTCAAAAAATAGTTTTGAGATATGTTCGCCCAAAGTACGTTATTTCGACCATTTTTGCGAAAATTCTGTAGTCCGGAAAGTACATATTTACGTGAACATTTTATGTGAAAATTAAAATAATACAATACACTCAAAAAGAAAATTGCTTACGTTAACGATGTGCTTGGAAGTTGAAATGTGAGTGATGAAAGTGCATGCATCGTCAATCCTTTTGTACTCAACGCACACACCACAATGGAGCGCCTGAAATGGTCTGATTTGATTTGTGATTGACGATTAACCATTTCCCCTTTGTAATTTGGCATAAGTAACCTGTAAGATACAAGTCTCCGGCACTAACCTCACCAAAGTACTTGTTCATCGCGACGTTTAGCTTGACAACGTCACACTTCTTCATAATCATTTTGAGCAGAGTTATCGCACGACTGTTGTCCGGACCTGCAATCATTTAAAAAGTATTTAGAATCATATTTGACACAATCCTTGCTGACGCACATGGATCGGGGACAACGGCAAGGTGTTGGAGAAGGGAGATGCTACAGGCGTGATTGATCATCCCTGCCACCAGATGGAGATTCAGGTATTTGAGAGGAGGAGCCGCTGCCTGCGAGTTGATTAATTATTTGATAAGCCAATAATAAATGAAAACCAGATAATCAAAAGGTACAGAAACACAATATGAACAACATATGTGCACTAGTGACCTCTTTCATATTCTTGCTCGCTCTTGAAAGGGCATCAATCCAGAAAAAGATAGCATCCATGTCCACCTGACCACCGCGAGAAAGTATCTACAAGAAAGTATCACCGAGAGTAAAATAAAAATACTTTATATATTTCATTCTATATCGAAAACCGTCTAGGAAGTTCAATTTAAAAAAAGTTTCATTCAAAAGGGCAGGAAAGGAAATCGCAATATATTTTGATCGACTTTATATCGCTTTTAGAATAAAAGTTTAGTGAGCTCAGTTTTTCATTGGATGGCTTAATCATATTTCGGCGCTTCTGCACAATCCCGGACAAACTTTAGAATTTTAGTTACATAAGTGTGATAAGTACTACTAGGGGACTTGTCGGTAATCAAATAACTGCCTTAGTCCAATGTAGGATGAGTATTCGTGTCTATATAGCCAATACAAATACACAATCATTCGCGAATATTGCATAGTCCGGGATTGTGCAGAAGCGCCCATATTTCGTATTGTAAAACACCACATTATCAAGGTGCGACTCGGAATTCAGGTGAGTGATGAGAGTCTTATCAAATCTTAGCATCGTCCTTTGCTTCTGAAATATATATTAGACCGAATAAAATATATTAGACCGAATAAAATCGTGAAAAGGCAACAGTGTACTGCACTAACCGTAGTGCCAATGATCGATCGGACTTGAGGGTCCTCTCCCAGTCGTACAGCGCTCACATTCAGCAGTTTTCGATACAGGAACGATGAGATCAGACGAACATTATTGCCTGGAAATATATCATACTATTCAAAGATAGACAGAAATTCAGGTGTCAAAATTGTAGAGTTTATATTGACCAACATTATTCTGTACTCAAACTTAAATTTTGAAATAATAACACTTGCAGGGATTGGGAACTTCTGTATGAAGGAATAGTACAGCTAGTGGTGAACGGGACTCATTTGTTGGATAGATCTCTGGCTTCACTCTCGCCACAGTAGGAAGATGAACGGGAACGGATTTCTGCGAACCAAAATTTATAGTTAAAATATATTGCAAATTATGGAATGAAGAGAAATACTTTTTAGAAGGGTATGTTGAGAGAAAAATCACACCAACCTTTTTCGTGTCTTCGTTAGGTATATTAATATCATTCTTCTGTGCGATAGTAAGTGCGTGAATCCAGAAATAGAGTGGTTTTAAGGGATATCCCTCATCGCATTTAATCATCTGATAAGTGAAAATATTACTACAGCTTTTTGCGATCTAGAGAGACGATATACTACGGCATCACGCCTCCGTCCATCTCCCCTTATTCATTCGAAATATTCAGACTTCAGACATTTTGTGCACCACCTGAACCCTCGCGATCTAATAATGAATACATGTAAATTGTAATCACGGAGTCGAATAAAATTTGCAAATGAAGCATTTTCACCTTCTCAATGTGATCGCTACTAATGAGATGCTTTATCAAGGAACAGGGTTTCGGCAATATCGAGTTCTTGCAGAGCGCACAATTGATCTGCAACAATTCGACCTTCAAATATATTTAAACATTAAAACAACAACCTCACAATCCTCGCACAAAATCATACCTTATTTTTGCCGATTAAATGAAAAGTGAGGTCATGAAAATTGTTTTTATCAGAGCCCTCGAACAGACAGCGAAGCTTGTCCGAATAAGTAACTGTGTTATCATCTGAAAAAAAGACTCCAAATTTCAAGAAACTGACAACACTGCTCTAATAGAAAAAAATACAACTCGTATTCGGCATTAATACGAAAATGATAACTCAATATTAACGAGTGGTACCTTACTACTAACAATAAAATCTGCAATATTTTGCAGACAAAAGTGACGAGATTTTTCTTATTTTGTAAGTGTTTTGAATATTTTTTCTCATATATATATATATACAGTCGCGCCGGAAAGTATCCGTACGATTTGAAGATTTGCCATAACTTTTGTTCTAGATTAGATCTAATTCCAAAATTTTGCAGATATGTAGCAAATTCATCGAGGATTACGATACACATATTTCTGTTCCACAAACATTTTTTAAGATTGCATAGTGATGACGAAATCGAATTTCACTTTTTCAAACATGCATTATTCTTACATAGATTTTTTCCAGCTGGCCAAACTTTCTGATGTTGGAGATAGGACCGAGGCCTAACCAGAATAAATTTTTGAAGTTGCTGCTCAGTCGCACATTCGCTGTAGCCGTCCTGCAAAAACGGGGTCTAAAATTCTGAACTCTGCTTCCAGAGTAGTTAGAGACCCGTTCAAAGCGTCAAAATGATCGCCATCGTTAATGCAGATGATTCTGAGAATATGAAAACAATATCTTATAATTTGCCCTATAACTTGCCCGGCATGAAAAAATCACTTTTTCACAAGGGCACTTTTTGGAGGTTCATAACTTTTCGAGAAATGCATATTAAAATCTGATTTTTGCTTAGTCATGTTCACAATGTCCTAGATATGTGATTTCCAACTTTTTAGAGTGTTTGGATATCTTTCCTGGCCGCGGCGAACCGGTAGATCCATCGATTGAACCGACTGCGGGATCACTTCACGAACGATCGAAGTAAGCAATGAGCACTGCAATGAAATTACTTAAGAGTTTGGTCAAAAAGTTGAAAAAAATAAACTAACGATTCTCTCGTTGAGTAACGAAACCTCTGCATGTACAACAGCATCACTGCAGCATTAGCACATAATATTCATTACATAATCAATTATAATACATTTCCATAAATGAAAAGTAATAAACAAAACAAGTACCGTTCTCGCAGGGATCGCATAGATTTGGACAGTTCACACTGTCTTCTAGTGAGATCTGCCATCTCCTGAAAGTAAACAGAAATGACTTGCTCTCCATTATAGACCAAAACAGTTTCCAATTAATTGTATCAAAACTCGGATGAAATAAAGAATGTGATCTGTGATTAATATTGTTCTGATATCTATATTTGTGCCCTAGATTTTCTTATTATACTAGTTCTTCAAAGAAGGAAAAAAATCCTCACCTCACTCAATTCATTCATCGTCTTCACTTCTTTCTTTGTTTCATCCTCATAGCGCATCAGAAAAGGCATCGATCGGCCATTACGTGCAATCAACTCACCTTTAAATTGAATATATTAGGTTGTGAAAAAAGTAATTGTAGATTTGGACCATGATATTTGAGCACGCCTAAAATTATTTTCATTTATGATCTCAAGCTGGCTCAATAGCATATAGTAGGGGCCGGCAAATCAAATCCAAGTTTTGACAAATGTGATATTTTCACTCTTTTCTAAAAATATTTCCCGTCTCTCGTATTTTGAGGGGGGAACAGGGCTGTACATTTTCATATAGTGTAGTGAGAAGCACATGTGCAGTTCTTTCGAAAAATAGGTCTAATTCCGCTCCTGCCTCAACATAGCACGATTTACACATCACTGAATTAACACCTCAGCTAATAAACACTTATCAAACGATAACGTTTCCTGCTTCGAGGTTCAATCAGACTGGTATCTAAATAAGTGCGCTTCCATGATACACTATCGTGCTACATACCACAGAGAAACATTTGAACTCATCCCTTCTCTACTTGTAGAAAACATAGATTTTCGGTATTGATGAATACAGGCCAATATTGTCAAATTTTCGACTTTCGGTATACGGTGAATGAATAAATTTCCTCAAAAGGGAGCTATCCCCTGACTTTTCCCAGTCGTATACTGATACATAAAGAGTAGCTTTAACAGTTAACCACACAATTTAGGGCTTTTCACCAACACTGGAAAATGGAAGACTTGTAATATACGAATTTCGATGTACAAATTTAATAGTTGGGATGATGAATGTTACATGTTTTGCTAGAAGTATTGTATGCCCACCTAAATACAATTTTAAGTTAACCATGGAAAGTGTTTTTCGCTTCACTACATTTGAGATGGATACATCACTAGTTACGGATGCACGGTAAAAATAATTATTTCTGTTGATGTGCAGTTAGGGTCAAGGTAAAAAATGAGTGTATTTTCTGACAGGCCATTCGGAGCGGACCAGGTTCACATGTTGTATTGTGATATCCGTATGCCATACTTTTCGCACATGACGTAATATTTGCCCTATCCTAGCTTTCCATGGATTGCTGGACCGAAACGTACTCAGTAAAACATTTTGCCGATGTAGCTTTGTCTCAATATCTGTGGCCTCAATATCAATTGGATAGGCTCGAACCTACGCGCGATAGAAAGGGTACCCAAGCACTCATCTATCACAAGTAACAATATGATATTCAGGCGGCAACCAAAGACGGGGTATTACAAAATCTAAAATTTAAAAATCTACAATTACTTTTTTCACAACCTGATACTTCCTTCAATGTACATGAGCTAAACAAAATACCAAGAACAAATGACCGAACAAAATATAAAGCCTTTGTATTGTTATAATAATAGAAAGACTTCGCATATTAAAATAGTTGGTATACAAAACCAGAAATTAACCAACCGAGTGTCCACACCCTCCATTCTCCATTCGTTGCATCTGCTTCTCTTGGTGCGAGGATAAACTTGGTCTTAGAAGTGAAGTAACCATCGCGTAGCCACGAGTGAACGTCGTCGATAGAACAAGAACTGAAAAGAGAGATTTGTATTAAGTGCCTTTTACGTGACTGTAGCTTGTTTCGATATTGTAATATATATCGTAATAAAATGCGGAATTTCTACTACTGCAATCAACTGGTCTTCCGTAATGCTGTAAAAACTACTGGATTGATATAACATAATAATGCAATTTTTTTCACAAGTCTTAGAGTTACCACGTGCTCGAGAGATGCGTTGCGGTCGCGGTTTTCCTCATCTTCTAAAATAAGCACTCCCCACACCCATAGGACTTGACGGAAGGTTTCCATTAAAAAAGAAAAGCAAAAGATGAGCACTTGAAGCTTGCAAAACAAAAAAAAAAGAAAAATCGTGTATTGGAGCAGGGCTCTTCGAGGATGAGCGCGACGTGCCAAGATATTTCAAAATTGTGCAAAATTTTGAATATAAATTTATAATCAAAACATGCGAGTAGAACTCTGGTCCAAAAGACGATTTTCTACTCATAATTTTCACCAACAACAATATTTGAACGTTGCATGAAGAAAAATCTGATTTTCTAAAAAGACATTTTTTCAACTTTTTCTTCATAGTGGCATGTTTGAGTAAAAATTGCCAAGTTGAAGCCACGAAATCAGTCTTTATATTTTTCTTGTTGCGCTCTCGATCGCAACAAGAAACTAGGCATTGATTCCCTAGAGAAGCGTAGAATAGCGATTGATATGAGAGTAGCCACAAATCTCATCCGAGGCAAATATAGTATTTCCAACCGAAAGCCACATTATTTCAAAATTTACTACACTCGAAACGGCATGAACTTCAATAATCCTGGATCGAACCACAACTACAGACACAATAGTTTCTTCCCAAGAGCGGCAAAGCTTTTAGTAAATTCCGAGAATCAGACCAGTTCTCCTGAGTAGATCCCCCCACCATTGTTATTCATCCGTCATTTAATCGTCATTAATTTCATGTTCTATTACAGTTTTTCACACGTTATTTCGAACGAAATAGCATAAATATATATATATATATATTTTTTTTATCATACACATACACTTCTTCTTTCGTAATTAGCATTAAAATTCTGTAGCACGCTGCCGCTTGATTGAGAGAATATTTTTTTATGGCAAAACAGGTTTTTCATCCGGATAATTTTTATTGTTTGTCTAATCGTCTTGCACTAAACGTGGAAGTTTTTCGAAATAATTTTCCGCGCATTTTGAGCACAGTTCCATCTTTCTAGCTCATCTGGGGGCCGAAATACATGATAGCCGGATGCAAAACCGGAAAATTCCTAAAAGTCGGTTCTGGGACCAATGAACCATATTTATCGAAATCTTACGTCAAGTGTGTTTTTTTTTCTTTTTTTTCTTCGTTCTAACACTACAATACGAGTCGAATCTGGCAAAACTTTTTTCAAATGTTCCTGAGAGGTAATTTTTTATCCACTGACTCGTGATACACGTGATAAACTGACTGCATTTGTCCGGTAGGGTCTTCATAGAAAACGATCGGAAGCTCGCCTGCGTCTCTGAAGTAAATACAAAGATAAAAATGTATACCTGGGACAGAAATAAATTGAACGAATACCAACAAAACTTACAGTTGCGATCCTCCGCTTGCCATCTTAAAATAGGAAGTAGCATTAATCACCAATTCAGTAGTTACATTACCCATCGGCGATCCTAAATTTAATTATAGAAACAGTGAGAGTACAACAAATATAAGAACTGGTTGCGAACCATTCAGCGATAAGGAAACAAATTACTGCGAAATTCGCTTTTATCATCCGAAAACGAAAGACACAGAATATACTACCGTAACAATTGATGAATGCTTAAATAAAAGGGTTTGACCGTAAACTGTAACTAAGTGGGTGATTGACAAAGCATCCTAAAATGCATCGATGGATTATCGTAAACCTATGAGAGATTAATGGGTATAGATTAATTATTGGAGCGATTAGCAACAATTAGTAGTAGCATGTGTCCAGCAATTACTACCAAAATTGCGATCAATCGAACAGATTATTATAACTAAGCAACAGACGAATGAATATCAGCGAACAGCACATTCTCATCCAAAGAGCATCTTCACTTCCGCTTTCTCTTCAGGGAGAACGACTGCCCCAGCATTGCAGAGAGCGTCCAACCAGAATCGAAGAGCCTTCTTGCTCAGCTGCCCGCCGTTACGCGTCGCCTGAGACAAAAAGGGATATTACGAACCCCGAATATGGGATTCTGCACTCCGTAATCAGTGTTTACTGAGAAAGTTCCAATCATATTCACTCATAATACACATCCTTACGTTATGGATATGATCGGAAGTGGTAATGTGAGCAATGAAGGTGTACGCATTGTAACTCCTTATGTAAGCAATGCATACGCCGCAACGGAGTGGCTAAAAGTATAATTGCAAATTGACAACTAGAATACTATGCTTTGAAATTTATGTGCATTGAATTGACACTAAAAACATACAGTGAAAGTGATCTAAAAATCAACAGTTCAAACCTCTCCGAAGTACTCTCGCATTGACAAATTGAAATGAACATCAGAACATTTCTTCATCTTCTTTCTCATAATTTCCATCGCACGACAGTTGTTCGGACCTCAATAGAAACAGCATTTCTTTCCCAGCGCCGCTCAATTACATGGATCGGGCACGTCGGTACGATGCTGGACGAGGGAGATGGGAGAAGTCCGAATGATCATAGCCGCTACCAGTTTGCGATTGAGATAACTGCGAGCGGGCGCAGCCGCCTGAAAATTATGTAAATTATTTTTATGAAACTTCGCATTACTCCGTTTCACCGGCCTTGTTGTATCAGGGCTAAGGTTGGCTCAGCAAATATGAGATTGCATGATCGCAATACTCGAGTCCAAAAACCGAAAAAAGTAGCCCTGATTAGGTACTCAAATATTATCATAGGAAGAGGAAAACGAAATATGTTGAAGAGAAAAAATGAGTAGCTCGAAAAATCGGGGGAAAAATCTGATTTTTTCTTACAGATTATTTGAATGAAAGGCCAAAAAATATAATATTCATAGAAATTTTGCCACTGTTTACCTCGTCCTCGTTCTTGCTCGCTCTGGAGAGGGCGTCGATCCAGAAAAAGAGGGCTTCCATGTCCACCTGACCGCCACGAGCCAGCAGCTGTAAATCCAAAATATGTAATCTTCATGAAGATCAATATCCAATATTGGATTGTAAAATATTCAGCTAATCACCATATCGAGGTGCTGGTCGGAATTCACGTGAGTGATTAAAGCTGCGGGGTCGGCGCAGTCGGTGGAATTCGGACATACTCCGCACTTCAGGACACAACCCATCTGTAATTAAGATGTTTTTTCGAAAATAAAACAGATAGAGTTCAGACAGTAAGACATAAAAACATACCTTTATTATTTCCTTTTCCTTTTTCAGTAGCTCGGCATTCACAGTGTGTACCAATTTGCGATGCATGAATGAAGTGACCAGACGAACATTCTTGCCTGAAAATAGGAAATATGATAGTATATAAATATACGGAGTATGTACATGTCAATGTTAGTTATCCTCTTTATTCAACATACTCAACTGAACGTTACAAGTTTTAGTCCGCAACTACCCAAACTCACAGGGATTGGGAACTTCTTTGTGATGGTAGAGAACACTTAGCGGTGAACGAGGATCGATCGATGGACGAACCACTTGAGAATGAGTGGGAAGATGTACCTGTATACGAACAAATATTAAGATTATAAGTAAAGGTAAAGGTAAAGGTACATCCCGTCTTCGAGACTGGGCTCGCGGGAGAATACTGCTAGGCTAGTGTCAATTTGGGCCGATTCAGTCTGGAGTGCCAGACCTGCGTGACCTAGTCACGACTACCAATTCCCCGTCCCCAATGGGTGGGCGCCTTGGTGGGGCGGAGACGGTGTCGCGGCCGGGAATCGAACCCGGGTGGAATGGAAAGGGAGGGCGCACCATAGACCACTACACCGCTTCGAATATAAATTCGTTAAGTAAATGCTATAAGTAAAATGACTCCTGTGGTCACTTAAACCTCGGACTCCGGAACCCTCGCTTCTTCCTTGCGCCATAGATCTTCCTTCTGTGCGATACGAAGTGCATACATCCAGAATGCGAGTGGTTCCAGTTGATACACCAACTTGCTATCAATCATCTGAATAATAAATATTTGTAAGTATATGTTTCACGGAATATTAAATTTGAAACCGTTTTTCGACAATGCAAAATTATTTTTTTCCCAATTTATGAAGTACATGCTCCCAAAGAATGAAGTGCTCTCCAGTAAATATATATAATCTATATAGCAGTTAATGGCAGTGCTAAATATAATAGCCAATGAACTAATCTACCCACCTTTTTGATATGATCGTTATCGATGAGATGTTTGATCAGGCAACCAGGCTTAGCAGCTGACTTCTTTCTGGTTGATATCCTTGTATTACAGATAATACACTTGATCTGCAAACCATTTCTGGTCAATAAAATTGAAACTGGCCCACCTTCTCGTAATCGAGAAAATGTTTGGTGAGATTATGAAACCGGCCCTTATCACGACATTTGTAGAGTTCTTGAAGCTTGACAGAGAACAGTAATACTTCATCTTCCGCTAAAAAACTACTGTTTAGATGTAAAACAAGAATTTACTGTAAATATCTTTCATCTCGCTCGATATAACATAGTCTAAAGCGCAGCATGAATTGTGATCCGTGTTATCATTCGCAAGTGTGACTATATGACAAGCGAAAGCAAATATATCATATTTAAATTCCGAAAATGCTTTGGATAATAATAATATCTAACATAAAGGAAAAAATACTTGAGCATTGACCGCCGGTCACTGAGATGAAACTGAGAATGCCCAATGGTTTGACGCCAGTCACTGGTGTCACCTGAAACAATTTAATTCGGATATAATGACTTGAATAATTATATAACAGAATAGTCTCCACACATTTGTATTTTTAAGAACAAAAAATTAAAATAACACTACGTGATTGTAGTCGATAGTGAGAATATTCTTTGCTGCCGTCCGCCTCACGATTTCCTTGTGGGCATTCGGATCTCCAGAGTGGTTAATCTACAATCAATTTATTTACATCACAAACGTAGCCTGAAGGAAGCGCTTTGTTAATGCCTCTGGGCATCATAATAGTGTTTCCCTTTTCGGGTTTAAGAGCCTCTTGGTTGAGCGCCTGTCTCTCAAAATGATGTAACTTTTCGAAATAATAATGTCGAAATACACAAAAGGCAAAAAACCACAAAGGCTTGATATATCATAAAAGAGCTTATATTTTTATACAGACAATTGACATATTCTGAAGTAAGAAATATAACTGATTAAAATCACCTCTTTGAATGGATTGTTGACAAGGGAGAAGTCACGAGACAGTACACCATATCTGACGACATCGGAAATCGGAGGTGATACCTCCGATCGATTATAGCTCGATGCTGCGAGAAAGTTTCCCTGAAATTTATCAAGTGATACAAATTTGAAGTTAACACATTCTTTCCGAATCGTTATATGCATCAGACTTACCTCTGATTTCTTCTCCACTTTCTTCTGTTTCTTCCCTTCTCTCTTCTCAACTTTCTTAGCAAGAATGGATGATGGAGCGGGAACAGGCACCTGTGATATTATTATATAAACCATGCTACTTCTTGGCCATCTGCTAATAAGCTTAGTGTATGGGTTATCATGATTACAAAGTGCTAGGACCACTTTGTAATCATGATAATTTTGGCGTTAAAGCTTTGATAGCAATTATTAACCACAATAAAGAATAATAATGTATCAGTGCTCACTTTTGATTTATCGGCCTCCTTCTGTTTCTTTCCTTCGTTCGTCTCAACTTTCTTAACAGGGATCGAAGAGGGAACGGAAACAAGCACCTGCGAAAGTATAAACACATTAATATCTTTAATATCGATTGGTACGGTTACCAAGGGCTTTTCCTCCTCCTTGGCTCCAGAAAGCGACTCGACCTCTTCCGATTGAGCTAAGCGAAGTGCGTGCATCCAGAACGCGAGCGGTTCCAGTGGAAACATCATCTTGCGTTTCTTCATCTGAAATTAATAACAGTGAGAATTCGAAACCGTGACAATCGTGAGCCATAGCGGTAATATTCCTTTTCTAAGTGTTAGCAATCTTATTTTACATATTGTAAAATGCGAAAACCCATTTAAAAAGTTTCACCTTCTCAAAGTGATCGCTGTTCATGAGATGCTTTATGTCTCGCACACTGCACAGCCATGTACCGCACACAATACAATAGATCTGCGAATCATAAACACTTAATTTTGTCGTAGTAGCAGCAAAAATTCGAAAATAAACTGATCATATTTTCCAGTTACAAGAATTGCTTTCTAACTTCAACCTGCTTATTGTCGAAAAGGTGGCTGGTGAGTGTCTGGAAATGACTCTTCTCTCTGCATTTGTAGAGATCACGAAGCTTGTTCGAATAAATCATCACTGCATTATCCACTGAAAATATTTCATGAATAAAACAGTGGATAATAACAATTTTAAAAAAAACTTGAAAAATAATTAATAAACCATGTAATTACATGCGATTTGACTGCCGGTTGCAGAGATGAAACTGAGAATTCCAAGTGGATCGATACCTGGGACTGGATTAAGCTGAATTGCATTGTTCGTCAGTTGTAACAATAAGTCGACCAGTTTGGTCAGATTAAACATTCATACGCGATTATTTTCCAACATTAGAATCTTCGCAGCGTCCGTTCGTTTCAGGATCTCTTCTACTACACTCGGATCTCCAGGATGTTCAATCTGTAATGGAGAAAATAATTACTCAGGTCCGTATCCAGACTTTAACAAAACTGCTAGATAAAATAGTAGCCTATTAGTCACCTTTCGGAATGATTTGTTCAAGTGGGAGAAATCAAGAGGGGAAGAACGAACAACAACGGAAGAAGTGGCAGTTTAAAAAAAAATTTACCAACACATTGGAAAACATTGAGCTCGTCTCTTTCTCACCTCTAGGAATGGATTGTTCAGGAGAGATAAATCGAGCGATGGAACTACATTCTTGGAAGGTTTGACCGAAGGAGAGGGGACTGGCTCCTGTGATAGAGCAACCAATGAAAGATCATGATTCTTTCCACCATCATCTTCCTCATCTTCAATAACACCTTATCATAGATTTAGCTCACTTTCTGCAATTGTGTCTCCTTCTTCTTTTCCTTCTTCGTTGTCGTATCCTGCGTCATAAGCAGTGAGTGAATCCAGAAAGCGATTGGCTCCAGTTGGTACACCAGGAAGCGATCATTCATCTGTACCCATTAACACAATAAGTTTCAGATGATCAAATAGCATTATCCGGAATGTCGAGAATTCGTATTATGCAATACACATTGTTGAACAGGCCAAGAGCGAGTACTATTACGGAATCAAACATAAAAATATCAAGTACCTTTCCAATATGACCGATACCGGTGAAGTGCTTTATCAGGCGTGATGGTGTAGCAGGAATCGATGTATCACAGATGACGCAATCGATCTTCAAAAATACAAAGTGAATCATGATTCCCAATCAAACCTATAAATTTTGGAACAAAAATCACCCTGTCCGAATCGCAGCTGAAAAGGTGTTAGGTGAAATCAGGAAAACGACTGTCTCGGCAGTTGAAGAGATCACGCAACGTGTTCATATTTCTCATCACGGCAGTTTCAGTTGTAAAATTAATAGCTGCAAAAAAGGTGTGACCCATAACATTTCAGCCCCATAGTTTTTCTAACGTCGATAATTGATATTAAATTATTTCAAAAACATAATCATAACGTTTTTAGTTTGCAAGACGTCGTACTTGCATATTTGCCGCTGACTTTTGATATGAAAGTGAGAAGTCCAAGGGGATTTACACCATTGACTGGAGTGATCTGAAGTATGCATTTCAGGGCTCAATAAAAAGAAGATTAGGCAAATATTAGGTTGTAACATAAGTTTTGTCGCATTTCGGAGGTTCACAATATTTCCATGAAGGATACTTCTCAAACATTATCAATGCCTGACCTCCTAGTATATGTTTGGGGTGTTCATGCACATTCAAACCATAGGGTAGAGCTGAACTGCGCACGCTGGCTATGCGAAAAATATTAATATGAACTGATTTAAATTTGGTGCAGATTTTATTAATTCGTTTGATCGGGTGCTAGTTCGCAGAGATGAATAATGAACCAAACTTCTACAGCATGGTGATATACCCCGTCAATGCTCTTTCAAAATGTACGCCAGATATGGTGCTATGTTGAGCGGAACCAAAGATATACTTCACTGAGTGTAAGGTTAGCCGCTGATTCGTAGCCAACTTGACCAACTCTTCTGAATCCAGAATTGCAACAACAGTGACTAACATAAGTGCGTTCAATTACCACTCATGGAGGTATAATTTATCATTAAACAAGTGAGAGAAAGAACACTCCACTTGTGGGAAATTTGAATTTTTATTAATTCAATTCGCGCACAATTTTACCAAAATTTGCAAGATTAGGTGTTTCGAATTAAAGATTGTCATTCAAAAGCTATTTATTTCCAAACTTATCCCAAGTAGATACTAGTAAGGGAAGGGTTTATGGTTCGGATGGACACAACAAATCAGATATTGAACATGTGTGCGAGGTAGGAATATGAACAAAGTGCCGATTTCAGTAGTTTAATTTACATACCATCGTTCTGAATGGAGCCACTTATCTCAACAGAACCCAATCTACCCCAAACTTTATCTGCACACTGACCACTTTGGGTGAACTATATTCCACCACTATTTGGATCTGGATATCTACTGAGAAGAAAATTTGGCTTGCGAAAGTTTTCGCGACCGTCACCAACCATCCACATTATACAAACTCGTCTACATTTCTAGAACGATTTTCGTTTGTCATTATCCGTGAGTGGTTCAAAATTATGCACATATGTAGTACTTTACGCAAATCACACAAAATCGGCAAAATTTATCCTTTTCAAGAAGAGCTGATGCGTGAAAATGATTTCTAATCCTTATCTCAGTACAACTTTGTCTGACTAATGTGCCTCCTCAACTGCCTTGACAGGACTGAAGTAAAGCGCGTAAGAAAGAGTACGAAGGCCCTCACTGATGATGAATAACGAAATTGAGATTAAATTAATTCGAAGAATTTCTGAGGTTAAAATGCATAAGAGATTGGACGCGACAAAACTTATGTTACAACCTGATATAAAGTATAAATAAATACCCGATTGTTTTCAAATCTTAGAATCTTCTCTCCAGGCATTCGACTCAAGAACTCCTTTACGACAGGCGACCATTCAGGTTCCTTTAATCCAGTGCAATTACATATATATATATATATATATATATATATATATTTATGCTATTTCGTACGAAATAACGTGAGACAACATAAAAAATAGAACAGGAAAAATAATGGCGATGAGAATGACTAGTTAATGACTGGATAAAAGGGTCATGAAGTCAGGAGGATCTACTCAGGGGAACTGGTTTCATTCTCGGTATTTACTAAAAGCTTTGCCGCTCTTGGGAAGAAACTATTGTGTCTGTAGTTGTGGTTCGATCCAGGATTATTGAAGTTCATTCCTTTCGAGTGTAGTAAATTTTGAAATTATGGGGATTTCGGTTGGAAATACTATATTTGCCTCGGATGAGATTTGTGGCTACTCTTACATCAATCGCTATTCTACGCTTCTCAAGGGACTCAATGCTTAGTTTCTTATTGCGATCGACAGCGGTAGGCATATTTTCCCAAGTATGATCAAAACAGCGCATAAATAAACGACGTGTGAAGTAGTTTTGTACCTTTTGGATCTAAGACGGAGGAAGCGCATTCTAAAATCGGTCTAATGTACATTGAGTACGTTTTTAGGAGTACTTCTATATTTTTGGTTCGTAAAGCTCTGAGGATAGTGTGACAGGTAGTTTTGGCCTTAATGGATATGGTAGTGCAATGATCTGAAAAAGCGAGGTTTTTCTGGATAACAAAACCGAGGTCTTTCACTGTTTGTTTTTGTTCCAGTGTTGTGGTGCCTATAGTATATGTTCGCATTGTATTAGCTCTGCCTAGGTGCAATGAGTTGCACTTATGTGCAGCAAGAGGAAGTTGCCATTCTTCAGACCAGTGTACGATAGTGTCAATCGCAGCTTGTAATAGGGCAGATGAATTTCCCTTCCTAAAGGACCGATATATTTTTATATCATCAGCGTACATTCTTGCAACGACGCCATGGTTTTCCACTAGAGTGGGAATTTCTGAGGTGTAAATAAGGAAGAGCAAGGGGCCTAAGACTGAGCCCTGTGGGACGCCGCTAGTTACGGGCATTGATGTGGAGAGCGCATCTTTTACTCGCACTTGGAATGATCTATCTTTGAGATAACCTGTAATCCATTTGATCGTATTTTCGGAGAGACCTATTGTGCTAAGCTTGAGTTTTAGCTTGGGATGGGATACTCTATCAAAAGCTTTTGCGAAATCAAAGTAGATAACGTCAACTGGTTTCCCATCACTAATCGAGGATGTCCAGTGTTCGAGAACTTCTAGCATTTGAAGCTCACGCGACCTTTTCTTGCGGAATCCATATTGCTCATCGGGGAAAATTTCTAATTGCTCACAATGGGTAATAATGGATTTGCATAAAATTCGCTCAAAAACTCGGCAGAAGAAAGAGGTAATTGAAATGGGCCTGTAATTTAGGGGATTGGAAAAGGGGGGTGATTTCTTAACAGGGGTTACTATGGAATGTCGCCAATGGGAGGGAACGGTTCCAGATTGGTAGGAGTTCCTAAAGATGATTTCGAATGCTTAATGCATTACATCACAGCAAATTTAATAGTGGATCATCATTTATTTGCTCCTCTCTGTCTCGAACTATCTTTCTCTTCACAATTTGATGCGTTTAGATATCACAGATTTGATTGCTTTATCCATAAACAATACAAATCGCAAAAAAACTTAAATATATTACCTTTTTTCCGCCTTCCATTGCACAATCTACTCGATTCCTTAACTTGTCCTAAAATTACAATTAGCGGTGCAAAATCTGTGGAGCAAGTATTTTGCAGATGAACAACTGCTTTCCATAGACTTATTTAAGTTTCAATATTTGAACTAAATCTTTATCTTAAAATCTATCAAAGAAGTAGCTGCAAGAATAATCTTCACAAAGGATACGGAGAAAAAACGAAAACGAATACCTTCAAAGAATCTATGCAAAAATAAAATTGAGTAATGAAAAAAAGGAGAGATTGAGAAAATTGTAATGGCAAAATTGCAATGAAAACACAATGAATTATGTTTAGTACTTGGAAAACAGCTGATACAAATACAACACAATATTCAATAAGAGCTTCTAGAAGGGCCGGGCTGTTCTTCAATGGATTGTTCTTCAATTGACTCCTCTCGAGATGCATTCGGGTCTCTATTCGGCCTCGAAGCCCGATGTCCCGGATTCTTGATTTGATGCATCTTCGCATCTGATTTCTGTGTGAACTGCGCACCGCAAAAGAGACACGCGTAGAGCTGAAATGTCGGCTAAAAGATGGAATTCGTGGCGCCTCCTCATTCGGAAAATCCCAATGAAGACATTTCACACACTTTCCCAAAAAATATTTCTTGAAAAATAGCAAAACAGAATTAGAATTAGGTTTTTTAGGAAAAACGTGTCCATTAATCTAAATTCTATTAACAGATTCTGACACTCACCTCGTATGAGGGAACGGCGTCATTCTGAAGATTTCTTCTATGGTCGGCACAAGTCATAGGAAGGTCAACGTCGGACGGGGAGAAGTGACTTTCACATAAGTACGCCGTTGTCACAACGCACAGCTTCTCCATGAGCAATCTCCTTCCTTCGGCGGTCGATCGGACAGCATTCACCCATAGAGGCAGTTTCTTAGAATAGATTAGGTTTAACCGCACAGGTGATATATTTCTGAGGGTGGAGAGGGAGTTGAAGTTCCCTTGGGAAGTTGAAAGGGCTATGGCGCATTAAGCCGTTGACGAGTAGGGTGATTGGGGGTCAAACAGGATCTTTGGACTCTTTCTTTCTTCACTGAATTCGTTCGTTCTCTCTTGACTTGGTGAAGCGATAACGAACGAATTCAGTGAAGAAAGAAGAGAACCAAAGATCCTAACTGACCTTCTTATCCTTCGTGAATTCGCGCATCTCATGCTCGTTTTGCATTCGATTGCACACGATACACACACGTCGTTTAACTTGACGACGGGAAGACGCATATATCTAAGATGAAGAACTATTTTAGCCACATATGCCAACATATCCCATCAGATCATTATACTTGGACAGACCACTAGGGCTCCGGAAGGTACACACAACTGTTCTATAGTTTTAAACAAAAAAATCGGACACGAAACAATAATTAATGGTTTTGTTATTTTTCGCCTCTAAATTTCTCACGGTGTGTAAAAGAAAGAGGAAAACATTCAAACCTGTGCAAAGAGGGAAGGTTGAGGGCGAGTGAGTTCGCGTTCGGTCCGCACCGGGTTAGGCGAAGCGGTGGAGTTCGACTGAGGGAGAGATATTTAAAGTCTCGATGTTTGTTCAAGAGCGGGACCGTAGTGACCCTATACACTTTTCAAGTGTGGAGGTCGCGGATTTGAGCTCTTATTTAGATAATCAGTTATCATTTATATATCCAAGAAAAAAAAAGCCTAATAAATTCACATTTGGATTTGGCGGAGCATCAATGAAGATTCTTGGTGTGTTCATGGTGTGATAGCGCTTAAAATTTCATGAGAAGAGTAATGATTTAGGCTAAGAATTTAACTTAGTCTCCTGTTACTTCGATCAGATATGTATCACCTTTACCGATATACAAACATTTTTTATTTAATTTTGCTCAACAAAAACAATATTTTGTTCTGTAAAACTACCATAAATTCACCTCTGGAATTGGACATTCAGTGAAGATTCTTGGTGTAGGTTTATAGAATGGTACAGAAGCTTCGGTAGAAAGGCGGTGTGTCTAAATTAAACAAGTAAGTTAGTTTATGTAAAACAAAAAGTATAAGTATTCAATGTATAAATGATTGCACATTTGTATGCAGAGTACAAACATCTTCGGATCTTAATATTTCTCTACCCCCTCTCAGTTCATTCAGTGAATCAACCTTACTGCAAGGGTTCTTGGCAGTCAGGCGCAAGTTTACTCATTATTAATCGTCTCTGATAAAATAACAAGTTCAATAAATACAGTAGCGCCCAAAAGTATTGACACGATTTGAATTTTTCATATAACTTTTTCTACCGTTGATTTAGCATGTTCGATATTGGGGCGCTATATAGCAAATCAATCCAAGAATACGATGCGAGTATTGCGTAATCACGTGCCTCATAACTAATTGCGTAGTGATTGCGCAATCGAACTTCGCTTTTTCAAGCGGGCGTTATTCTTATATAGATTTTTTTGTTCTTACATAGATTTTTTTCCGGCACTTTTGCTGCAGCCTTGCTGCAAAATCGAGGTCGAATATTCAGATTTCGGCTCCTAGTCAAGCTAGAGTAGTCAAGCCACTTTTTGGAGATTCATAACTATGTAGGAACCGTATATAAAAATCTCGTTTTTGCTCAGTCATGTTCATAATGTTCTATATATTAGGTTGAACAGAAAGTCTTTATAAACTTTTTATTTCCCCTTTTTACTTCTTCTGACAATAAAGCGCAAAAGCGAAATCAAACGTATTCACCATTGTTATCTACGACAAATCTCCAACGTTCAGGCAACTTATGGATTCCCTCCTTATAGAACCCATCTCGGCGCGAATCAAAATATTGCTTGAGTGCGGCCTCGATCGCCCCACGGGAAGTGAAGGATCTCTTATCGAGATGACGGGTCAGATCCGAGAACAACCAATCATCCGAAGGGGCCAAGCCAGGAGAATACGGTGTATGAGGGAGAACCATCCAGCCATATTTGGACAGCTCATGCTTGACCTGCCGTGCAACATGTGGTCGGGCGTTATCGTGTTGATTGTACACTTTCTTGCCGTTCAGGGCAGATTGTGCGAATTTCTTCTTGAGATTCCGTAGTTGTTTAGTGTAGACATATCCAGTAATAATCCGCTTCTCGGGTAGGAGCTCCCAGTAAATCGGGCCATCCACTCCCCACCAGGCAGAGAGCAAGATTTTCATAGGGTGAAGGTCAGGCTTTGCGACGCCCTGTGGGGTCTCATTGGCATCCACCCACTGTGCCCTCCTATGGTGATTCTCATAGCAGGCCCACTTCTCGACCCCTGTTATGAGACGGTCCAACCATCGATCTCCAGCGTGAAAAGTGAGTAGAGAAAGGGAATCGTCGACACGGTGGTCAAATTGGCCTTGGGTCAATTTGTGGGGTATTAAACGGCCTAGCTTCTTCTTCTTGCCAATGGAGACCAATCATTTTACGATGGTGCTTTGCGATACCCCAAGTGTGGCTGCCATGTCGCGGGTATTTGGAAAGGATCCAATTCCACTACGATCCGTAGCGCATCCAAATCCAGCTCGGGTGGCCTCCCAGACCGGTCATGATCATCCATGGAAAAGTCCCCCTTCTCGAAGAGTTGGTACCAATTGGGCATGGTCTGGTAGTGAGTGGCATATGAATCGTACACTTCAGCCAAATGACGTTCCTATTCCTTCATAGTAGTGTGAGAGAGGAATACGAATAACAGAACGTTGCGGATGTGCAAGGCCGTGGGAACAAACATCGTGGTCTTACTAGTGGCAGAATGAAAGGCGTGGAATGGGGAGTTGTTGACCACATAGTCCCTTTGTCATGTGTTATTCACTAGAGGCGAGGGAACACCAAAGGTCTCGTGCACTGAGCAGTGATCGAGCAAAACAGTTTATAAAGACTTTCTGTTCAACCTAATATATGATACTCAACTTTTTAGTGTTTGGATATCTTTCCTATCCGCGACGATTGTTTTTCGGAGGCACTTTCGAGTCCCGGACACTCGAAAAACTGATTTTTTTCATGCCCTGAACGCGAATATTGAGATATTGTTTTCATATTCTCAGGATCATCTGGCTATCATTTTGATCCCTTGAACCAGTCTCTAGCTTGACTAGGAGCCGAAATATGAATTTTCGACATCGATTTTGCAGCAAGGCTGCAGCAAAAGTGCGGTCGCGCAGCAACCTCAAGAAAATTTTCTGGGTAGGCCTCGGGCATGACCCCATCATCAGAAAGTTTGGCGAGCTGGAAAAAATCTATGTAAGAATAACGCCCGCTTGAAAAAGCGAAATTCGAATGCGTCATCACTACGCAATTAGTTATGAGGCACGTGATGACGCAATACTCGCATCGTATTCTTCGATTGATTTGCTACATAGCGCCCCAACATCGAACTTGCTAAGTCAACGGTAGAAAAAGTTATATGAAAAATTCAAATCGTTTCAATACTTTTGGGCGCAACTGCATTTCTAACAAAGAATAATAATATTGTCAACAATTCACATGCATAAGTCCACAAAATTCTCATATAAATTGAAGGGTAGCACATTGAAAGAAATCACCTTTTGACTCAACTCCAGAATCGGCCGAGTCGTAAGGTGCATCTGGCAGAAATAAGCACGAATGCGTCTGTTAACCAAAGCCTGCCAAGAAGTTCTATATTTTAAGAAATTACCAATTATTTAATTTAATAAAGAAAGTAAATCAGCATACTGCAACTCTTTCCTCGTCCGCCTGTCGCGTCAGCATAAGTCGATTAAGAAACTCGATGCGCTCCGCATAATTCTCAGGAGTCGTGTGAAATTTGTCCGTCATCTTGTTGCAAAGATAGCAAACCTTCTGCTCAATTAACCAACCATTCCTGTTGGGAAAAGTGCACCTGAATAGCCATATTTTTCTTATTGCAAATTGTCACTTACTTTGGACGAACGGATGGGTATGGATGACTTTTGTACGCTTCAATTCGGGAAAGCGCTGTATTCCTCATTTTCTTACGATCAAATTTCTTCTGATGAAATTCAAGAAATCGTTCTGTGGAAGAATGAGATATCTGGAAATATGCAGTCTTCAAGGATATGCCAGTAGGAAAACAAGAGACGCAAATGAAAATAATTCTTGATATAGAAAAAAATTTACTATTTAAGCATCATATCACGCCTCTTATGGGAGAATCGAGCTTAGTCTGGGAATGGAGAGAAAATCGTGAATTGAGTTCGAACCGGTTTTGGTCATCCTAAGGCACGCCTGAGTGACCCCCGAAATCTTATTGTCCACACTTCATTTTGGCGCTACATACAGCGGGTCGCATTTCGGCATCACTCACTTCAAGAGCCGATTTCTCGAAAACAGTGGCAGATAGAGGAAAATTGACCTTTGAGTGACCCCAGTCATTTTTCGAGCTCTATCGATATATCTCACCCAATTTCTCAAAAACCCACTTTTAAGAGTGGTACACTGCAGGTCAATTTTCTCAAAAATGTAGGTAAAGTAGCAACTCAAATTTTCGCTATACATGCAGGTCAGCGAGAGCTTTCCAATGAGGGGTTTGCCATGAAAATACGAGAACCCTGGTGAGAGTTTCGCCGTTTTCACTTCGTCTGAATCGTTTGAACTTTATTTTCAGGGATTGCCATTAGAAATCGATCATTTTCGGCCGCGCGCTCCGAAACGACCGGTGTGAAATGAATTCGTCTGTTGAAAATAATGTTCAAACGATACGGGCGAAGTGAAAAAGGCGAAACTCTCACCAGGGTTCTCGTATTATTATGGCAAACCACTCCTTGGAAAGCTCTCGCTGAGCTGTATCTACTGTGAAAATTTGAGCTGCTGCTTTACCTAAATATTTGAGAAAATTGGCCTGCAGTGTACTACTCTCAAAATTAAGTTTTAGAGAAATTGGTTTAGATAGATCGATAGAGCTCGAAAAATGAGTGGGGGTCACTTAATTTTACTCTATCTGTAACTGTTTTCCAGAAATCGGCTCTTGAATTGAGTGATGCCGAAATGCGACCCGTTGTTTGTAGCTCCAAAATGAAGAGTGGACAATAATACTTCGGGGGTCACTCAGGCGTGCCTCAGGATGGCCAAAACCGGTTAGAACTCAATTCACGGAAAGTTTCTTTCTTTTATTTTTCGGATGCCAATTCTTGTGGCAATCGACCTCGATTATTTTGTCTATGGTATAAGTTAGGGTATTGGTAGTGGAATACCGCAGCATTTTCAAATTGCATCTCGGTCGCATAGCAAGCTGGAAAATATATAAAAAGATATCAAATGTCAAAAACACCCGAAAAAACAGAATTTTCCTATTTTTTGTTGGGTCATATCCCCGAGAACCAGATGCCCAACGATAATAACCGGAGACTATGCTAACTTCTGACCGCCATTGCTCAAGACCTATTGATCGAAATGGTCTGTACTAGTGGTTGCTATAGAGAGCATCCAAGCCCACATCATATACAAAAAACCATAAGACGATTGGACAAGTTCAAATAAAGGAGAAGAGGATAATGTCCATACATGAAAAAAGAAACTTTCCGAACAACCTGATACTTCTAAATATAAACCAAGGGCTCACGTGCAATCTTGCTAGCGCGCCTCTCGAGAGACCTTCCACGATGATTCGATCGAAGAAAGCCCTTCGCTGTCCCTCGTGCTTAGGCAATTCGTAGAACTTTGAGCAGAGATTGTGGCAGATAAAGCAATCCTTCCACTGTGCAGTATTATTCCCCTGCAGAAGAATCTCTGATAAGTAAACATCATAACCATAACCATAATCAGTTGCATAACCGATGGCACAAGGACATGGTAAATGAGGTGTCAGTTAATGCACATATATTAATTAGAAATTACATAATGAAGGAGTCACTGGTCTCCTTCCCTCTAACAATAAGATGACTCTCAGTAGGGGACGAGGCCAGGCGCGGAACTAGGGAAGTCCAGAAATAAACTTTTATCGCGTAACGAAAATAGGTTAAGTGTCCAAGCGATCTCAACGGTTACATAATTCTCCTCTTTTTAACATAACGTTCCATAGAATTGATTTTCTAGTATAGAAAAAATACAGAAGCTAAGCAGTTCAATCTTACAGTGATAAATAAAATAAAAAGCTTACATTGATTTCAGTCGGCACTATCTCCCATACTGCAGTATCATCACAGTCCATTGCCTGACCAATATTCAGATTTGTCGAATGGATTGGACGAGATTCGCCAGTGGAAGGGCAGTATATCTATTGGGGTGTCCGGAAAGTTCGTATAATTTTTTGTTTTTATTTTTTATTCAATGCTTTACAATTCTCAGTAACCAATGTATGACCCCTTCTTTCTCACTACCTCCCTCCAGCGATTGGGCAGGGTCTCGATTCCTCTCTTCCAGAATGCGGGTTTCTTCGAGACCGCCCAGTTCACGAAAGCCCTCACAACTTCATCTCGATTCTTGAACTTCTTTCCTTTGCAGAAGTCAGAGAGAGAGCGGAAGCAGTGGTAGTCGCATGGGGAGAGATCCGGGGAATACGGTTGATGGGGAATCCTCTCGATCTTCAGCTCGTCCATTTTCTTCTGGGTCATCTTCGCTCGATGTGGGCGAGCATTGTCCATCAGAAGAAGAATTTTGCCCTGGTTCAGGAGTCTGGGAGGGACTCTGATCGCGACATCTTGCAGTTGTTCAGAGAAGAGGTCGGCATTGATGCTGGTGCCAGGGGCGAGGATCTCCCAGTAGATGGGACCGAGCACTGAGAAGAAGAAGCAGAGGAGTTCCTTCTTTCCATGCTCTTCCTTCTTCGGGACGGGCGTGGGCTTCTCATCTGCGTCCACCCATTGCAGTCTCCTCACAGGGTTATCGTACGTGATCCACTTCTCATCTGTAGCGATGATGGAATTGACCCATCGAAGATTGGATCTACGATGGAGTAATTCCCGACAGACTTGAACACGATTTTTCAGCTGTTCGGGGGAGAGGTCATGGGGAATCACTTGTGGGAGTTTCGGCTTCTTCCCAGATCGATGGAGGATATCGGACACCGTTGATCTGGGTGTACCAGTATCCTTCTTCAACTCACGCACACTGGTCATGGGCTTGCGCTTTAGTGTGCCGAGAACGAGAGGCTGATCGAGGGAGGGAGGGCGTCCAGAGCGGGGTTGATCATCGAGACCAAACTCCCCTTTCTTGAAGCGGGAGAACCACTTATAGCAGAAGGGTATGGAGGGGGCGTCAGCTCCTTCCGACTGGGCCAGGGCAGAGTGGGCCTCCTTCACGGATCGGCCAAGACGGTAGTAATGAAGTAAAACTGCTCGGAGGTAGAGATGGGAGTCCATCACAAGAATCAATGTAGAAACTAGGAGACTGATTAAATCCTCTCACTACTCAACTTCAGAATGATGCAATACATTGTTGACAAACTGATTGCGCAATCACTGCATTTGATCGCGAACTGACTTTTTTCCGAAGCATTGTACGAACTTTCCGGACACCCTAATAGAATGAACCGCTCAGGAAGGTACGAAAAATACACATAACCTATTCAAACGATGAATACTCTCCTCCATTATGTTCACACTCTATCTCACGAGGGGTCAGGTGGTGTACAAAAAGTCGGACCTCATTTTCAAATGAAAAAAGAGACGCGTTAGGAAGCGCGATACCTTAGTATATCGCTTTTCTAGATCGCATGATCGGTCAGAGAAAGTGAGAGATTACGCGGTGCGCCAGCTTATCGAGAGAGGGAGCAACGCATCTAGGGGGAGAGAGCGCTCTAGTCACCGCGGGGTAGAGAAAGGGGGCAGAGGCGAGTGAGAGGGAGAGGGAAAGAGAGCGTTGCCAGTCCTCTGTACACATTTAGTGCACAGATGTTTTAAGCCTTCGTGCATATATTATATATTCTGAACTAGTTCATTCTGTACGACGTTTTTGTAGGTAAACACTTGAATAAATATATACATGGGGGGACTTTCCTACGTCCGTACTAGGCCACACCCCTCGACTCCGCCCACTGGGGGGCGGAGGGGGGAGGAGCCCCTCACCCTCGCTCCAACCCCTGGGTGTGGAGAGGGGGGCAGAACATCCCCGCCCACGGGGTCGGGGGCTTGCTCCTATCCAAAAATTGCCGAGAGGTTCCTCCCGATCGCGACGGGTGAACCGTAAGGAAGGGACGAGAGCGCGTGACCCTAGGGATACGCGCTCTCGCCGCGGTTTTAGAGAGAGCGAAGAGGGGGCGCGCGCTCTCTCCATTTCGCGTGCTCTCTCGCTCGCCTCGCCGAGGATGGAAACAGTGCAATCGTTCTAATTAACCCCCCCCCCCTCTCTCTTTCAAATATACAGCTATTCAGGTGAGCATGGATCTTTATCATTAAAAACAACAACAGCGTCTAGATAAGACTACAATGACATCACTCGAGGGGGAAAGAGGCAGCGATGGCCTTGAGAAGTGCCTCAAAGCGATCCTCCAGCTCGTATCTCACGAAGAATACGGCGGAGGTTATGTGAGAAGTGAGCTGCGACCTATGGGTACCGAATCTCTTTTTGTGGCCGAGCCTCAGCTTCTGCAAAATGCCATCTACGGTATTGGTGCATGCACCAGTGATCTTGTATTTGAAGGTGATGCTGTGGTTGACCTTGAGGTGGCGATACTTACGGCGGAGAGTCTCGATACGGTTGTACGCCAGCCAGCAATCCGAGTGAATCTCAGTACCGGGAGCGATGTGCCGAGCAATGAGAGGAATCAGGGTCAGGGCTGGGATTTTCTGTTTTTGATTTTTTTGATTTTTTGACCATTTCAGAAAATTCAAAAATCAAAACTTTTTTGATTTTTCTCAAAAAAATTAAACATTGAAATTCCGCTAAATTAATACCACAAAAATTTAACGAAAAAATGTTCTCGAAGAAAAATGGTATTCTGAAAATTACGCTTTTCGTCCAGAGAACTATTTCAGGGTATAGGTGCGGGCCAATTTTGCAGCATAAATACCATATGAAATATTTATGGTTTTGAAGCCATTTCGTAATCGTTTTGTTAAATTTCAAAAATTTTTTGACAAGGTTTTTTGAATTTTTTGTTCAAAAAATCCCAGCCCTTATCAGGGTATCCATGTCGCGTTTGGCGACAGGGACAGCGAACAATTCCGCCTTGTCACCTCTCATCACTCCCCCAAACACCCACTGCTGGACCGCCATGCGCTTTCCTAGAATTAAGGTCTCAATCACGGAGCTACTGTAAGGGATAGGGTACAGTAATAGGGAGAGAGTAAATGTCAAAACACACACCCATGTTATACTTTCGCATGCAGTCTCGTCGATTTCGACCACACAGCCCGGTCCTCCAATCGGAGGCTGCCTTTTGTTATCGATAGCGCAGATCTCACGAAAGAAGCTAAATGGCAGTAATAAACACCCGACTCTCTCCATCTCGCGCGCTCTCTCACAGTTGGACAGAGCGAGATAGCGCGCGAAATGGAGAGAGTGCTCTACTCGGACATTGCGAGCCATGACGAAATTAGTGATAGCGATAACCTCATGTAATCGGTGTGAGACTGCTTGGAGATGGTGTACCCATCCGGTAGTCTCAGCTCGTGCTGAAGAGACCGGAGAGAAGCCTGCTCCCAGCCGAAGGCATAGAGCATGCGAAGGAGTGGGCGGATGTCAAGACGGACGCGCGCAAACCACGAGTCTTTGAGAGCCGAGTACGTTGTCACACAACGAGGGCAGCGCCACCCGCATCCGGGCCACTTGGGCGCCTTCTTGTCGTACTCACGACAGGGCACGTGACACTTGGGGCAGTCCAGACGAGAACGAATGAGCTTGCAAGCTCAGAGTTGAGCGAGAATATCGGGGAGGGGGAGATCGAGAAAGAGCTACAACTTCGTTCTGGTGATCTTGCGGAAGAAGTCCATAGGACGGCGGGACATGATTAGTACACTGTAGAGCTATCTTGACAGTTAACCTAAAAATCTAGTCAATATCGTATCGTGATACCGTAATACCAGGTTTTCATTCCGCATTAGAGCGACCTGAGTTCAAATTAACTCCCTCTGAGCCCAGAAGGCGAGGAGCCAAGAAGCGAGGGACGGGGGAGCGCGCGCGAGGTGGGGCGGGGCGATGGGCAGAAAGGGGCGGGGGAAGGGACAAAGGGGCGCGCCTCCCCCCCTCGGAGGGAGAGAGGGCGGGGCCTAGTACGGAAGTAGGAAAGTGCCGACATGGGCGTACTAAATTTCAAGAAACGCACGAACTATTGACTAAACATTTTCGTACTCGAAAAATACGCTTACATCGATAGTTGGTTCTTCTTGTTTGATGTCATCGATAAGTTCCTCCTTTAATTCCTTCGATTTTTCTTTGATCTCATTCGATATGTCTAAAGACGATACCTGATAATATTCTTGTTAAGATCAGTTACGTAAGGGAATTCTCGCCAAGACTCATATTGAAAACTGTATTTTCCTGTTTGTCTTCAACGAATTCATCAATCGGTTCCTTTTTGATTTCCACAGGTTCTTCTTTTGGTGCAACTGCCTCGAATAGTGGAAAGAACTTCATCCTATGAGCACTGACCTGTAAAGAAACGGCAGGTTCAATATATGGTTCAATATATTTGATCAGTGCACTAGTGGTTGACCATAACGAGTATCAAAAACAGCGTGTCGAGTGAAGTGAAAATTAGCCAGAGGACGCACGCTCTTTTTCCTCTCCCTCTACTTCCTTACGAACACTTACTAAACTACCTCATAATAATTCAATTGACAGAGGAAATATGTACCACGAATCATTTAGAATGGTACAAAACAAAAACATAATAAAAAAGCCCTCGAACTTCTCCAGGGGATACTTTTACTTGACGAATTCGAAGTTAGTTTGTCAGTTCAATCAAATAACCTGCAAATTCAGTTAAGTATGCGCGAACAGAAAGAAAGAACAAATAAATGAATAGGTATATATAAGAAAAATTGAATAAGCAGCCATCAGGAAGTTGCTAGTTGAATTCTTAATATTTCCAAATTCTACCGTAATTTATAGTAACTTCAATACCATCGTAAACTGAATTTATTTAATTTTAAATTAATGAAACCTATTTGTTATTGCAAAAATATGCAGTAGTATTTACAATTATTAAACTTCCACTTCGAGGTGGATAATATTCAAAGCTAGACTTTATTTTTGACTCACATTGTAATTCAAAAATAGCTTTAAAACATTTAACATTTGTTTTTTCTGAGGAATATTATTTAGGAAAAGCGTAATTTTAACTAATGACACGAGAGAACTCGCCATTATTAAGATCGTTCATTCGAACATTGAAAAAAGTAGTATAAGTCGAGCATGCAACGACTTTTGAGAATTGAATCAGAAATTATCGGGAATAATATTTTATCATGAAGAAAATTAAGCATAAATTGAGAATAAACAACTCTTCCCTTCTTTGAATTACAAGAATGACAATAAAATAATGAAAAATAACTCAAAGTAGGAATTTTGATTTGTGACTGGAATACGGTAATAGTATATATTCGAAAAAGATAAGCAGGTAACTGATTAGCACATATTGATGCTAGCAAAATCAGTAATTAACTTAGTGAATGTATGCGTCTAGAATCTCCAAGAGGGGCCAGGTTCGTCCATTGGCTCATAATCATCGAAACCCTCCACATCAACCTCGAAAGACTCAACATCAACGTCGAAGTCCTCATCGACATGGATCTTCTCCTGTCTCTTCTTGTTACCATCCTTTGCCTCGTCGAGACAAGCCAGCTTTTCCTAAACAACAACTTTTGCTAACTATAATATAGACAACACTCGAGTATTCTGAATTTCATCGATTAGCTGCTATCATTCTTCTTTCTCGGAACATCTTTAAACATGAATATATCGTGTTTTTATCGCAGGAATTGCATAAAATAAACTCAGCAAAAAATGAGCAACTGGCGACCCAGGATTACCGTACTCGGTTACTGTACCTCGAACTTCAGCTCGTCAACATCTGAAACGTTGAAGCTCTCAACGTCAACGCCGAAGCCGTCATCGATATGAATTTTCCCAACTATCTTCTTGTTACCGTACTTGCCTTCGTCGAGACAAGCCAGATTATCCTAAAAAGCAACTGTTATTAACAACATTGTAATTATCATATAATTAATGCGAAGTTTGCAAAATTTCAACGATTAGTCGCTATAGCTCTCGCAGTTCTTCTACGGAACTTATTTAATCAATAATTCATCGAATTTTGGGAGAAATTTAATTAAAACCTCTACGGATGGTACATAAATGCCGTAACCAGTTACCGTTTCCTCGAACGTAGGCGAAACGACATCCGAATGAACGAGAGCCATGTGAATGGCAAGTTTCTCGCGACTTCCTCGATCAGTCTCACACAGCAGACAGTCGAATCCTGCAAGCAAGTCCCAAAGACGACGAGGGCTCAAAGAGGGCTCCACGAGGGCTCAAAGACGCGGACTCTGTGCAACAAAACTGAACATGGGGCGGGCCACGCTCTCTCGCTCCCCTCTACCCCCTTCTCTACCCCAGCGGCGACTAGAGCGCGCCCTCTCCCCTATATCCGCCACTCCCTCCCTCGATGCGCAGGCACACCGTGTGCTTTCTTACTTTCTCTGACCGACTAGAGATCATGCGATATAGAGAGACGATACACTACGGTATCCCACCTCCTACCGTGTCCCATTTTTCATTTGAAAAATGATGTCTGACTTTTGTGCACAACCTTAACCGTACGTGGGCAGGCAACTGCCCACAATTTTACGAAGTTGTTCAGTTCCTCTAGTACTTTGGCTCAAAGTAGCCTGGCAAACAGTGATTCTAAAAATCTAATGCCTTTGATCCTAATCAAATGCCCCCAGGAGAAAATCTAATGCCCGTGGATGGGGCGAAATTTTCAAAATTTTAGAAGTTGTTCAAATCTTCCAGAATTGTAGCCCAAAGTAGGCTATGTAACGCTCGTTGTAAAACTCTAATGCCTTTGGTCCTAATCAAATGCCCCTATCAGATAATCTAATGCCCTCAAATTTGGGCCGGACCGTGCCCACCACTGACCTTAACCCTCTTTAAATCCCAGGAATTTTAGTTCAAGATGTATCCAAAGGTTGGAATAATCAACTACACGCGCAAAAATGTAGATTTGTATTAGCTATTATTAGTAAAAGTTGATGAATACAAACAGTTCTACGTTATGACAAGAATCACTGCCCTTATTAATATCTGAATAACAAAGACAGTGAGAAACAAACCTTTGTGGTTCTTCTCGTGCTCCTTCAGCTCTTCGCCGTTCTCAGCGAGGAAACGAAGGCTGCAGACATCGCAGAAGCGATAGAAGTCGTCGTGAGTGAATGCACGGAACACTCTCTTCTCTTCGATCTCCCACTCTTCCTCATACTCAATTCTCTCCCTTTTCGGAGTTTTCATCTGGCCCTGAGATAAACATTCAGGATCAACACAACAAAAAAAATAAACTTAGAACTTTGATTATATTGAATTAACAACCAAGCAAAAACTGAAGTTGTTACCATATTTAGTTTGCTAACCTTTTTCTTCAGCTCCATGGAACAATTAGCATCCTCAATCTCGCGCTTGGTCGCCATCCTGAATGATAATATAATTGCTATAGCAATATTTTATACTGATACACGGACACCGATAATAACAAAACAGGATCAGTGGTACCTTAAGCTTATTAATCTGAATAAAAAGGTAAAAAATCACTAACTCCTGCAATCTACCCGATCTTCTCAGTCCTCCTTTCTTCTCAACAGCAAGGGATGGCTTCTTCTCCATCTCCTCATCGACGACTGAGCAAAGTATTAGGTTGATTCATAAGTTTTGTCGCATTTTTAGGCCTGACTTTTGGGAGAGTGGTTCTTGCTCTTTTGTTATTGCCAGCTGCCCTCCTGCTTAGAGTAGATAGGGGTTCGCCTCGCCAGTAAAAATATTTTTTCAATTCAGTCCTCTCTAGCCGGACAGGCAAAAATGCCTCACAATTTCGTTGCCGACCGTTTGCACGTTCGTCATGTGATGCTCTTACTCTTCCTCTCCGGCGTGAAACCCCCGAAACGCAACGTCGTCTGACTGAGATTTACCCCTCACAAGTCCCCGATGTAAGGACCGTGTAGTGATGGTACGTCAAATTCGATGAGCAAGATTTTTCCATTTAAGATGCTGCACGTTCCGATCGCCCCCATGAGCTAGATCTCGATAGACTACTGGCGGAGGTTGAGGCTGGCCTTTATTTCACAACCCATCTCGCAGACGCGCTTGGGGTCGGCCAAGCAACGGTGATAAGAGGGCTTAAGTCAATTGGAAAGATATGGAGACTCGGTCTATGGGTGCCTCATGCTCTGACCGACTTCGACCTTGACCGTAGGGTGGACATCAGTTCGACACTTTTCACCGTCCATCGCCGTTTCTACTGGCTGGACAATCTCATTACCGGAGATGAGAAATGGGTCCTTTATGAGGATGAACAGCGAATGAGTGCCTGGGTCGGAGAGCATGAGACAGCACCAGGCGTCCCCAAACCCAATCTGCACCCAAAAACGGTGATGCTTTGCATGTGGTGGTCCGTGTACAAGGTTGATTGCTGGGAGCTACTTGATGAAGGGGTTACGATTACTGCCCAGATATACGTAGCTCAACTCCGAAAGTTGAAGCTACATCTCGAACAGGATCGTCCTATGGGATCAACAATATACTTCCAACACGACAACGCCCGCAAACATACGACAAGATCAAGCAAGTTCTGAGTTAGCCGGTTTCGGGTAGACTGTACTCCCCCGCCACCGTATTCCGCTGATCTTGCCCAAAGTGATTACCACGTGTTCGCAGAGCTCCAGCGCTTTCTCAAAGGACAGATGGTTCAAAGACAAACGCTCTCTCCACACCGCCCTCGCAAACTTCTTCACCAGCCAGCCCCCGTCCTTCTACTATGAGGGCATTCATAAACTACCTGGTAGATGGCAGACGACTATTGGTAAGCACGGCGAGTATTTTTAGAAACCACGATGGATTGTATTACTTTTACGATAAATTCCATAAAAACTCAAAATACGACACAAGTTATGAATCAACCCAATAAAATTAGTAGAACTTTTTAATTATCCACTTGTCTAATAATTTAATCCAGTATAACTCGAAAACTTAACGAACAATTTTTTATACAGTTTTGAACAGGTGTTCTACGCGTTTTTCCATTATCTACAGGGTGCGCCAAAAGCATGGGGACAACGTTTGAACTTTAATATTTCATCACACCTGGCAACACGTTTTGGCATAACATACGAGCTGTTTAAAGCGCACTTCTAACAGTTTCCGCCTAGTAATGGTTCGACCTCACCAGTACCGGCAATCGGCACTTCTGCAGAAGACCGGACCAGATCAAAAGGGTTCATCCCTAGGACTTCTAACGCACTTACCGGTCGTATTTTAGATAGTGATAAGCTTAGAGTGGAGTGCTCATCTCTCGCTTAGATGGGGTGTCTTCCTCAGCTGGGTGTGATCTACGCACTAGTGGTTATGCTGCTGTGGCCTGGTCCGGTCTTCTGCAGAAGTGCCCGGTAATCAATTATTGACCTGTGCACCCTCGGAGAGACCCCAGCTGCAATCTCGAAGAAACTCCAGGCTAGCCGTCAGACGGTTCACAAGACTATCCGTCTCTTCAAGGCTCTTGGCACGAATAAGGACCGTCCCAGAAAAGGAAGACCTCCTTCCGCTGTTACTCAGAAGAACAGGAAAATCGTGCAGATGCGAGTCGCCCGGAACCCCTTGCGATCCATGAGAAAGATGGCTCGTGAGCTCGGCATCGGAGAGCAGTCCGTGCGAAGGATCGTTCATTCTGGACTCGTGTCCCGCCCTTACAAAATGCGCAAAGGCCATGGTCTGACTGGACTTCACAAGGAGAAGAGACTGAAGAGATGCAAGAAGCTCCTAGGGAGGATCGCACATGGCGAACATCTCACTACCGTCTACTGGAAGCAGTCTACAATAGCCAGAATACGAGGATCACTGCTCACTCCAGTCAGCAGGCCAATGCCCTCGGAAGAACTGTTTCGCGTGTTTCCCACCCGCAATCATTGATAGTTTGGGCAGGGGTCTGCGCCACTGGCGAGACTCATCTTGTTTTTTTCAAGCCCGGTGTGAAGGTGAACACGAACTACTACATCAAGGAGATCCTGGAGAAGAACCTTCTCCCCTGGTCCCGCTCCCACTTCAAAGGGCGCCACTGGACCTTCCAGTAAGATTCTGCTCCCGCTCATTCCGCAAAACTGACCCAGAACTGGTGCACCACCCATCTGCCCGACTCCATTCCTTCCAATGAATGGCCCTCGAACAGCCCGGACCTTTCTCCCCTGGACTTCAGCGTGTGGTTGGTACTGGAGAGGGATGCCTGCTCTGTTCGCCACCCGAGTTTGGATAGCCTCAAGAAGTCCCTTCAGAAGGCATGGGAGAAAATCGATACCCACTACATGCGATCCGTCATCGAGTGAGTTCCCTCTCGTCTCAAGGCCGTCATTAAGGCCAACGGAGGTCAGATCGAGTAAACTCTTGTTGTTATGTTCCTACTGTCACCGATAAATCTTATGTATCGTTTCAAGAATATTCGATGCTATTGAAGAATAATACATGGTTAAATCCGTGTCCCCATACTTTTGGCGTACCCTGTATAAGTCTATACAAAAATAGCCAATCAATAAATGAAAAAATACCTGGGAAGTTAGGAAATTCTACGCGCACATCTTTGATATTGATCATATCTGGCTGATTGCGTGAACTAGAAGGTCGAATGGGGCGGCTTGCCTGAAAGGGGAAATAATAAGTGAACTAACTTATTCAAAAATAATTTAACAGTTAGCAAACAATAGTGGTCAAGAGTATATTGAGTAACATACAGTGTCAATTGTTTCTTCCTCAACAAGTTCCCCGTCCCAATCTTCTCTATTCTCAGTTTCTTCTCTCATTTCGTTTGGCATGTCAAGCTCGAACGAGGGAACATCCTCCACTACACTCGTGTCCGGAACAGGGCTACTCGACACAACACGCTGAAAATAAGCGAAACTGTCATTTACAAATCAAGTACAGTTTTATCTTGAAATATATTGCTTACTTAAAGTTACCCAACACCTGTCGAATTATTTAAATTAGCGCCAAGATAAGACCTTAAGGCGAAAACCGTGATCGGCAAAAATGCGTAAAGTACTTTTGCGCGAATTTTGGCTAGCCTGATGTAATAACTACCGTATACAAAATATTCACGTTTCAAACACCTCGCGCCAAATGTGTCGTGATAAGGGATGCCTCGTCAAGGTTTTTGAGGCCGATTCTGCGGCTAATGATTGATTTTCTGGTTTTACTAGTATTGAATTTCTACTACACTCTTTCATGTCTATCAGTATCAGCTATAGGTAATTTTTAAGGATGTTGGGTAACTTTATAATTTATTTAACGCTTACAATGGCAATTTCATCTTCTTCCCCCTTCATATTTACGAGCCTGTCGGCCCAGTCCTCGAAGGAGCTATCTCTTGATTCTTCCTTATTCTCGTTCGGAGTATCCATTAGCTTCTCCGCCTCCATTACGCTCAGCTGAACATCGATTTTGATTTGGAAATTTTCTATTAAAACAAACAGGTCAATAATATAAGTATGAACGAGTCGAACATGATACGACTTGGAGTAATGCAAAGAAAAGGTAAAAGGATTTGCAGATTTTATCAGTAAAGGCAAACTCGATAACTTAACATAAACAGTAAAATAACAAGGAACACGAATTATAACATGGAAACGCAAATTAAAATAATGTTCATAAATTAATATCTTAGCGAAGGATGGGGCTGAATAATATTAATAATAAACATCATATGTGGTCAAGAACTGAGATGAACCAATTAAAAAATTTCACGATTGTGTTGAATAAATCCGCTCAATCTTCGTCCAGCTTATGAAGAGTTAATTCGCGCCCGAAACACTGAATCAGACGGCGTAACGTATGCATTCAGGAAAAAATAAGAAAGGTACCTTCTTTCCATGCTCCTTCTTGTAACTTTCACAACTGTCCTTCATTCCACACGAGCAATGAATGTAGACTCCATTCTGATGCCAAATATTATACATAAATATCAAATTAGACAAACCGCGACCAGCGTCTCTTTGTGATGTTTGGTCAGATGCTGAATATAACCGCAGGCCGTCTTGAGATGAATCTGAAATCAAAATTGGTAATAGCGATGTTTATAAATGCAATAATACAATAGCAAAAGAAGAGCGTGTTTAGGGAAAAGCTCTATAGAAAGAACCGGATAAGAGTTTTCAAAATTGATATGGTTCACTCGACCCTACCCAGCATCTCACCTCGCACAGGACGCACTGAGGAGTCCGAATTAGTGTGTTCCCTTCGCGAATCACCGTCATGTTAGAAATTACACACTAAAAATGAGTCAAATTCCTTTAGCTAATCTATCAGCATAAACCATGTGTGCATGGTTGAATAATGAAAAGTATACCTCGCTACTGCGGTAACACAAGTAGGATTCATGGCCACAATCACATCGAAGACGATATCCAGCCTATAAATTAACATAGAATAGCATAAATACTTTAGTGATACGCGAAATTGAAATGCATTATTAGAAAGCTAACAAGAGTAGGTGTGGTAGAGTGCTTCTCTTTGAGATGTCTCCACCACGAAGTCGCCAATCTACAGCGGTACTGAAATTCAATCAATAGGAAGAAGTGGAATGATAAAAATTATCAACTATTAATATAACTGACTTCACACTCGGGACATTCCAATTCATTCTTCTCCGTTCCACATTTCACCGAGTCATTGCAGGGCATTTTCACTGTTTTCGCTTGAAATTCTCCTTTGGAGGAAGATCTTCTCTTTTGAGGAACAATCTGAACACCTCCAATAGGATAAAACAATAAAATGTAATTTTAAAAAGGGAAAATAATTGTAACTTTTTTTATCTCTTGTTCTTCATACATTGTTGATCTTCCCTATCCGTTACCTCCATAGAATCCATGTATTTCGCAGGTCTGCATACATTCCTCATAGACCTTCTTCTTTTATCCACTTTTACATTCCCGGAAGAATCCTGAGAAAATATTAGAGAAAAAATATCGATTACTTGCGACTTTGATATTGCAATATTACTACATCATGATTATTGAAAGAAACTATTGGTTGCCAGGCAATGTAACTGAATGCAACACAAATTCAAGAAACCTTAATATCGTTTGTCTCTTCCTCCCTTCCACACTCGATCTTATCATCAGCCATTAACTTCTTATTTCCAATATGGAGAGTCTGCGAGGCCGAAAAGAAATTTTAATAAAATAAGTAAACAAACAACTAATCTAAATATTTAAATAAAATATAAATAAGAGAAACACAACATAAATTATGCATAACATCCCAAACCTCATATCACACGTCTTCTGATAGATTGCATGAAATAGAGGCCCCCTTTTGACAAAATGTTCAAACTGCTCCTACCTCCAACCAAACAACATGGTAGACTTACCTGAAGGTACTTTCAGTTGAAGTTTCGAAGCCGTAATATCAAAACTGCCTAAATGCCGGCTCTCACGTTTTCGAAAATTCAAAAAATCGTATTTTCTTTCAACTTTGAGCTAAAATGTATTTTAACAAAGAAAATTAATCAGCGTTCAGAGCTGAACAACTTTCATGTTGACAACTTTTGGATAGGATGACGACTCACAGTAGAAAAACGAGAAAATTAATTTTTGGCCCTCAAAAATGTGTAAAAATTGATGTGCTGAAAAAAAATCTTCTTAACGTCCACGAGATTTCTACATATTTGAAATGGTCGAAAAATCGATTCAAAATGGTCGAAAAATCGAAATTTTAAAATTTTTAATTTTGACATATTTTGACTTTGAACACGTTTATATGCTGCAGTCCGTCTCCTAGGCCAAATATGAGGGCGATTGGAGGCTGTAAACATCACTTACAGTCCAGCGAAAATTTGGAGATAACCAGAAAAGTTGAGATTTCGCATATTCAAGACGAAAAATGAGGATGACTACCATTTTCAATTGTTATGAAAAAAATTTTCCTAGGGTGAAAAAGTGCGTAGATTTCAAATATGTAGAAATCTCGTGGACGTTAAGAAGATTTTTTTTCAGCACATCAATTTGTACACATTTTTGAGGGCCAAAAATTAATTTTCTCGTTTTTCTACTGTGAGTCGTCATCCTATCCAAAAGTTGTCAACATGAAAGTTGTTCAGCTCTGAACGCTGAATAATTTTCTTTGTTAAAATACATTTTAGCTCAAAGTTGAAAGAAAATACGATTTTTTGAATTTTCGAAAACGTGAGAGCCGGCATTTAGGCAGTTTTGATATTACGGCTTCGAAACTTCAACTGAAAGTATCTGACCTTCAGGTAAGTCTACCATGTTGTTTGGTTGGAGATAGGAGCAGTTTGAACATTTTGTCAAACGCCACCTTACGATCTCTCAGGAGACACGTGATATTGATTCATAATCGGTTCGTCTTTAAATTCGTCAATAAAATCCAGATCCAATTGCTAAATACACCATTCAAATTTCGTTTTTGAGCAACAGCTATACCTGATCGACATCGGTCATCGGTTCATCGATTAGTTCTTCTTTTGGTACCATCTTAAATATAAGAGACTGGAGTGTGAAAAAATCAAAAGTAACCGGACTCTCCACTTTTAATTAGAAGAACAAACCAATTCATTATTTAGAATCTCCTCTTCCTTAATCTCATCTCCAATGAGGTCTGGTCCAAATGGCTCAATGGTTAACCTCGCAATAGTATTTCGAATTAATGTTTACCTTATCACCATCCAGTAGAGGTTCATCGACTAGCTCTTCTTTTGGTTTCATCTAAAATACATTGCAATTGTAAAATTTTTCTTTCAGGCTCAGATTCTTGCTTTATGTTAGGCCACTTATAAATATAATTGTAAAATCAATAAAATAAGTAATTATTAAAAACATACCACATCGAAATTCCATGGTTTATCATCCTTGATCTCAGCTTTCATGAAACCTAAACCCACACCAGAAATCTGGAGCACAATATCACAATTTAGAACAAATACACATACTAACCTCGTCATGTTCCAACATTTCCTCCTCCTTGAAAACAGTGCCGATAAGCTGAAATTAAGATATTATCGCTTGAGGGCTAAAAAAAACAGGATCCCGAAATCGGGTATATGATTGAATCTAGAATTTTACTAGTTGTTTTTTACAAGCATTTCTCCAAATTAAACACAAGAAACCTCATTGCCAGGCGACTTCTGTAGTAAGTCGTAGAGTGGCTCTTCTTTCGGTTCATTAGATAGAGAAATCTGGTCATCGACAGACATAACTACAACGTTGTTAATAACAAAAATAGTAAAATTTAAAAAAAAAATATAAAAATAATTCGTCCGGATTCAAACCAGATCACATCATATTTCAACTTTCAATAAACGTCTTTATTAATTGAAACGAGAGATTGCAGAACATCAATAACAACAGGGAACAACATGAGATGAACGATTATCAACTTTAATGAAAACTGATTCCAAAATTCGAAGGAACATCCAATCCGTTTATTTCTCGTCCTGTTTGGGAGAGCGAAATCGTTTCCAGGACACTATATTGCATATATTTACTTGGTGCTAATCAGAGTGTAATCAATTCGTAGTAATGTAGAGAATTTTTATTAAAAAATGAAAAAAAAGTACCTTCTTGTCGTCCTTCTTCAAATCATGATAATTCGTATATTCCATTCCACACGTACAAGTCAAGTAGATTCCATGCTAATGATAAACAATTTACTCATTTTAGAAAATTTCACAAACCAACCGCATTCAGCGTCGTTTTGTGGTGAAGCTTGAGATGCGCAGAATATCCACGAGGTGTCTTGGGATGAATCTGGTACAAAAATATTTCAAATTCAGAAGTGTATCTGTGTGAATGTTTTTCATAAAACTTCGCATAACTGCTAAATTCAATCAAAAAGAGGTGATTAATGTTGCATTCCTCCCTGATCAGACTATCACCTTGCACAGTATACATTGAGGAGTCATATTAATTCTCCGAATTGTTCCGCCTCCTTTGCTGATGGTGAAGTTCGAAATTTCGCACTAAAATTAATCGAGTTTCAAGATAAAAAATAACAACATAAAGGAAACGAATTTCACACAATAGTTCAAAGTTTACCTCGTAATTGTGTAGTTTCGAGTACGACTCGTGACCGCAATCACAACGAAGGAGACATCCAGCCTGTATAAATTACAATTTGTAAAATAAAAAAATAGAGATGGAATGGTTTATCGATCCTATACTCCAGAAAACTATCACCAGAGCGGGAGTGGTAGAATGCTTGACTCTGAGATGCTCATCCCATGCAATCACAGATCTTGAACGGTACTATAATTCGTTCAATCAGTCATTGTTTTGGATAATAAGAATATTTAGGCTCTGTTTTAGTTATTAGGTTGATTCAAAAGTTTCTTTGGAGGGCATTTTTCCAATTTTTATCGCGAATACTTCAGTTGTGTCAAAATCTACGCTGGCTTTATTTGAGATATGATAATTGTTCAAGCGAAAGGGAGGATACAGCTCGAAAAAAAACACAGAATTTGTAAAGAAACGTTTGCATCAACCTGATAAATAGGCCCATGCAAATTAAAAAGGCCGAGGGTCTCCTATGAAATTAATTAGGCCGATCAGAATTATTAAGGTCGAAAATTATTGAGACCCAAGGACATATGTGATATTTAAGATGGTAGATGGAAATTAACTAGTCCGAACGACGTTCACAGTATTTAGCAAGGCCGATGGCGATATTGAACTAGGCCGAAGTAATTTAACAAGGCCCATGACAACGTGTGTCGTAAATGCCTAGTTAAAAATATTCATTGGCCTCGTTAAATGTCGTTATCGACATCGTTAAACGTCGGGCCTTGTTAGTTCAGATCGGCCTAATTTATTTTCATAGGGGTCCTTCGGCCTATTTAATTTTTATGGGCCTATTTAACTACAACATAGCCAATATTTATAATAAGAACTGACTTTGCACTCAGGACATTCAAGTACGTTCTTCACTGTTTCATCTTCCTTATTTTTGTTTTCATCTTCACTGATTTAGATCGAGATCCTTCTTTGCATGATGATCTTCTCGTCTGAGAAACAACCTGAGCTGTCTTAATTTCAACATGTCTAATCATTTGTATATACCAATCATTTGCATATACCAAGGTAGAGATTTATAAGAGCGAACAATGCCAACCTTGTCCACTTCCTCCACCGATTCCGATCTCATTTTCTTCACAGATCGTTCGTCTTCTTCATCAGATTCCTCCGTGGAAACAGTGTTCTTCATTGATCTGACTCTATTTCTCGAGGATCTTCTTCTTTTCTCCACTTCTACAGTCTCGGAAGAATCCTGTGACGAAAAATGGTAACATTAATTAGCTTTTTTTTAGTGCGAACCTTGATAGTATTATCCTCTCGATCGACAGCTTGTGCATCACCTCCATAATTATTGATCTGATCACCAGAAATAACATCCTGACCAACAACATCATCGCCCTGGGAAAACTTTTAAAATCACATAAACTATAAAAAAGTGTTTCTAAAGACAAACCAGATACTCGTTGAGCACTGGCTCTTCCATAGACTTGGTGTGCTCTCCATCAAAGTCTTCGTTCTCGAAAGAGCCCTATGAAAATAAGAATGATTGATAATATACACATTATCCTTAACATATAACAAATTAATCGCTAAAATAAAATGTATGAACCACTAACAGGACGAGTGTTAGTGACAGTATCGATTGTTTCTTCTTCCTCTTCTCCATTATCGATCTTCTCATCAGCCGTGAAATCTTGATATCCCAAATCTTTGCCCTGAAAATTTTTAATTCGATTTAAAACAAAAACTGTAGCACTTTTTTATATTTTCAAATTCACAAACCATATTTCCATCCATAATCGACTCATCTTTGGACTCAAATTCATCTCCATTGAATTTCATGTCGAAATTCTGAAATTTTCTTTCGAATTTGACTTCCGAGCAAAATTCACCTGATCATCGTCAACTAAAGGAACATCAATCGGTTCGTCCTTATGCTTCATCTGAAATACGAGATATAGTTATTGAAAAATTTGGCATGACAAGCAAAAACAACATTCGAAATGTGTTATTTTGCAGTTTCGTTAAGATTTTATCAATTCTAATTAAATAATAAAGCCCCCTGATATATTAAATAAATCATTATTGCATTGCCTGGGATATTTTGAACAAAATATAACTTAAAATATTAGGAGAACCAAATATTCAGTGTATCCTCCTTGATCTCATCTCCGATGAAATCCGAACCGAGTGGCTGAAAGGATATTGCGATATGGATAAAATGATTGATTTGCTAAAGAAGCATGCAAATATATCTAACCATGTCATTATTTTCCATTTCTTCATCCTTCATCACTTGTCGGAACATTTTCATTGCAGATTTCTGTAAATTCCCTGTGAGTTAGTTGACAACTTTAAAAAATTACCTTCATTCTCTTGATGGATTGATGGGGAAGATTCGACCGGTTCATCTTTCATCCTCGATTGTAAATTCGTTGTGAAAGTCGGTAGCTATAGGTTACTTCGCTTTAGAATATTTCACTGATAATGGTTTTCTCATACCGTAGAGAGCTGATCAATAAAGACAGTGGAGTGAATGCCAGAATTATCGATGGACGCAACAGACGCGGGAAGATGTTTCTGGAACATTTCAAAATATCACATAAAATATAATTGTATAACTTGACCAGTTCACCTCATTATTAGATGCTTCTTCAGCAGATTTCGACTCCTCTCTTTTATCGATCAAGTGGAGAAGAGTAAGATGAATCGACTGAATCACTCCGTACATCAGCGAACGCATTGAAAATTCCCTAAATGGAGATGTTTCAAAAAATGAAGCACTATATTTCCTAAAAAAAGAAATTCGATACAATGATCGTACTCAGTATTTTCAAACTGCAAGTTGTAACTTCTCTCCCTCTCCAGTGATCCGAGAACTCTCCGAATGTGCTGTAACATTTACCAATTTGAAGAAAGATCATACTAATAAATAATAAAATAATGTGAACTCACTGAAAGGTCAGCATTCTTGACAATGACATACATGGATTCGAATCCCTTCAAGATCACGGAAAGAAGAGCATCGAACGATTGATTGGAACACTCGAGACACTGGAGCAAATTTAAGGCAATTTAAATTAGTATACAACAGTCATCAAATGATTGATAAAAAATGATGAGAAACATATGTACCTTCTTTTTCCATTCTTCGATAGTCAGCACAGCTCTCATAAACACATCGCCTGAAAAAGAGAAAGAGAGAAAAAGAAAAAGAGTTGAATTAGTCAATTTTGGAAAAAAATACAACATACTTCTCTTATCCGTCAAGTGAGAAAGAACGAGATGGAGAGATTCGATGAGCCCGAACATCAGAAAACGGATGGTCGGATCGCTGAATTGAAAAAAGGTGCTATCGTGTACCCTACAATTTATCAAGGTAATTAGAGTAATTGTTGTTACAAATATTTGATAAATTAATAAATACCCATCGCTCACTTTGTTTCCTCGAATCGCAAGCAGATTTCCCGTTCGGAATCGGGAGATGCAAGCGCTCGTTGGATGTGCTGCAATGAATTGGCATTAAAAAATTACATAATAAGTGAATAACGACGATTGTTTTCAAGAACTAACTCACACAAGGATCAGACTTCTTGAGAACGGCTGAGCCTGCTTCAAAACATTTCGAGAAGACTGACACAAGGCTATCAGTCGATTCTTCAGAGAAGTCACAAGCCTGAAATGAAAGAAAAGGAAGTTTCAAAATCAGATCATAATTATTGAAGTTCTCTCTCAACAATTATCATACCTTTCTCTTCCATTCAGCAACAATCGAAAGAGGCGTCTCTGCAGATGCCATACTAAATCGAATGATTATCAATATTATAAAATATTTAAATCGGCATAGTATCGAACTCATATTCGAGTCAAATGCTCACAATAGTTAATCCGGATTGAAACCAGAATCCACCACGTCCATTAATAATGAAATAACTTAATATTTATACCGACTATAAATCGAAGTAAATAACAACAAGATAAAGATAACAAGCAACAATCTGACAATCCAATTGATAAATAGTATCGAATACTGTCGATTCCACAAGTGCCTTGAGTGGATCTCCCCCTCACTCACTCCTCTCCCACCCTGCGGATTGAGAATTGGCGCCCTTCGCACTGAAACAAAAGGTATAATACGCTATTATAAATGTATTTCGAAAATCAAAACAGACACGAAATCGTGACAGCGAAATACACCGGCATCACATCTGGAATAAGGTGGAAGAGAATGCTTCATCAATCTAGTCTCAACCAGAGTTTTGGTAGGGTATATATACTGGTCGAATCTGTGTTTCAATAAGTATATACCATAGAGCGGTGAGCATGAATGATGCCATCAATGATCTTGCAGCCGCACGAGCACTGAAGGCAGATTCCATTCTGAAAAAAAAATCCGCACAACTGGGAAATTCTGATCATTTCATACTAAAAATACTTAGAAAACAGGTACTGGGGTGTCCGGAAAGTTAGTATAATTTTTTGTTTTTATTTTTTATTCAATGCTTTACAATTCTCAGTGACCAATGTATGCCCCCTTCTTTCTCACTACCTCCCTCCAGCGATTGGGCAGGGTCTCGATTCCTCTCTTCCAGAATGCGGGTTTCTTCGAGACCGCCCAGTTCACGAAAGCCCTCACAACTTCATCTCGATTCTTGAACTTCTTTCCTTTGCAGAAGTCAGAGAGAGAGCGGAAGCAGTGGTAGTCGCATGGGGAGAGATCCGGGGAATACGGTGGATGGGGAATCCTCTCGATCTTCAGCTCGTCCATTTTCTTCTGGGTCATCTTCGCTCGATGTGGGCGAGCATTGTCCATCAGAAGAAGAATTTTGCCCTGGTTCAGGAGTCTGGGAGGGACTCTGATCGCGACATCTTCCAGTTGTTCATAGAAGAGGTCGGCATTGATGCTGGTGCCAGGGGCGAGGATCTCCCAGTATATGGGACCGAGCACTGAGAAAAAGAAGCAGAGGAGTTCCTTCTTTCCGTGCTCTTCCTTCTTCGGGACGGGCGTGGGCTTCTCATCTGCATCCACCCATTGCAGTCTCCTCACAGGGTTATCGTACGTGATCCACTTCTCATCTGTAGCGATGATGGAATTGACCCATCGAAGATTGGATCTACGATGGAGTAATTCCCGACAGACTTGAACACGATTTTTCAGCTGTTCGGGGGAGAGGTCATGGGGAATCACTTGTGGGAGTTTCGGCTTCTTCCCAGATCGATGGAGGATATCGGACACCGTTGATCTGGGAGTACCAGTATCCTTCTTCAACTCACGCACACTGGCCATGGGCTTGCGCTTCAGTGTGCGGAGAACGAGAGGCTGATCGAGGGAGGGAGGGCGTCCAGAGCGGGGTTGATCATCGAGACCATACTCCCCTTTCTTGAAGCGGGAGAACCACTTATAGCAGAAGGGTATGGAGGGGGCGTCAGCTCCTTCCGACTGGGCCAGGGCAGAGTGAGCCTCCTTCACGGATCGGCCAAGACGGTAGTAATGAAGTAAAACTGCTCGGAGGTAGAGATGGGAGTCCATCACAAGAATCAATGTAGCAACTAGGAGACTGATTAAATCCTCTCACTACTCAACGTCAGAATGATGCAAACATTGTTGACAAACAGATTTCGCATTTGATCGCGAACTGACTTTTTTCCGAAGCATTATACGAACTTTCAGGACACCCCAATATTTGTACTAGTGTTGGCAATTCGGGCGCTGTGGGGCCGATGATCTACCTTGTGACGTCGCAGGCCTCGCACGTGTAATAGAGGAGGAAAGAATTGCGGGACCGATTAAAACGTCGCAGGACCCGCAGCACCGCTTCCTTCTCCATCGTCCGGCCTCCTGAAAATGACCTATACCACGACGAGGAAGACTAAATTCCTCGTTACACCTCGTAATTTCAAAACAATTTCCTAAGGGCTTATTTAGGTTTTTTTCGATTTGTAATGTTATAACACGGCATGTATACACTAAATTAATTCAAATCTAAAACTAATTAAGTGAAATTACTCATTTTACGCGTTGACGCGCATTTCTAGGCCCCTGCCTTCGTGTCTCATTAGTCAATTCTTACTTTCAGAACGTTTTAATGTTGGTACCACCAAACCGGTTTAGAGAGAGTAGGATGCGGGAGAAATAGGGGGCGCATTTTTGCAAATTCTATCAAATGCACTCCAGTTTCTTCCAACCAATCGGTCCCCCCTCCCCACCCACTGGTCAGGATGCTGTGGCTGGCTTTTAACCAGTAGTTGGCCAGAGTGTGCGGAGCTTAGGCGAATCACTCGTTCCCTGACTTCCCTGACTAGTTGGTATCAAGTATACCGACAAGAGGGTGGGAAGTTGCCCACCTGCTGGTTGGAAGAAACCAGAGCGGGGCCCGCAATTCGGCACTTTCCTTCTTCAGTACCAGGCTCCGCCCCTTCATCTCCTATCACATCCCTCACCTAGATCCTTACTATACAAAACTCTTCCTTCGCTTAAGCATAGGCTTAGTCTCAGGCTAAATTATCAGGAGGATGGCTTATATCCCTCTAAGATCATTCTCGGTCCGCCCCTGTTCTGGGGGCTGCGATAGAGGGCGTGGCCTGCCGCGGAACTAGGAACTTCCCCGTAATCCTCTCCCTCCCTTTGCCTGGCCGGCATGACCGCGGCTGTTTCACCATCCCAGATTTGAAAAATGCAAAAGTTGTTCTGCAAAAGCCATTCCCTTTTCGCTTCCCTTCCCCATAACTAACCTTGTCCAGAGTAGTCTTGTGGTCTCTTATGAGGTGGAGAACATACCAGATTTTAGAAAGCGCTTCCTCCGTCTTTAACCCTTACCAAAACAAGGATAAAAAGGAACTCGAAAAGGTACAAAACTACTTCACACGTCGTTTATTTATGCGCTGTTTTGATCATACTTGGGAAAATATGCCTACCGCTTTCGACCGCAATAAGAAACTAGGCATTGAGTCCTTAGAGAAGCGTAGAATAACGACTGATGTAAGAGTAGCCACAAATCTCATCCGAGGCAAATATAGTATATCACGCCTGTCACGAGAAAATCGAGCTGATCCCGGGAATGAGCAGGGAATCGGCAAATGGGCTCTAGCTAGTTTTGGCCACCCTAGGCCATGCCTAATCACCCTCTAAAAGGTCGTGATGCATACTTCACTCTGGAACTCACGATACCGGGTCGGCTACATGCAGCTTTTACTTTGAGATCGTTTTTCCAGCTTCTCATGTTAGATAGCGGAGAATTGTCCCCTGAGTGACCGCCGCTCATTTTACGCGCTCTATCGATGTATTTAAACGATTTCCTATAAAAGTGAATTTTAACTGCTATACATTCAAACAACTTTTTCTCAAAAGTGTAGGTAAAGTGGCAGCTGAAAATTTCGCATAGTGTGCATCGAGACGAGCGCTTTCCAATGAGTGGTTTGCGCCAAAAAGTGCAGTCCTCAAAATCAAGGTATGCCCCTTTTACGGTTATTGATCATTTGAAGTCATTTTATTTCACACTCACCGCACTCTTTTGAGCGCGCGGAATGAAATGATTCCATTGTCCCTCTTTCATGTCATTGTCCGTTCTCTAAATCGAGCTGAGTGGTGTGAAATAAAAAGACTTCAAATGATCGATAACCGTAAAATGGGTATAACTTGATTTCGAGGACTGCAATTTTTGGCGCAAACCATTCATTGGGAAGCTCTCGTCTCGACGCACACTATGATAAATTTTCAGCTGCCACTTTACCTACACTTTTGAGAAAAAGTTGTTTGAATGTAGAGCGGTTAAAATTCACTTTTATATGAAATGGTTTAAATACACCGATAGAGTGCAAAAAATGAGCGGGGGTCACTCAAGGGACAATTTTCCGCTATATAACATGGGAACCTGGAAAAACGCTCTCAAAGTAGAAGCTGCATGTATCCGACCCAGTGTAGTGAGCTCCAGAGTGAAGTATGCATCACGACCTTTTAGAGAGTGATTAGGCATGGCCTAAGCTGGCCAAAACTAGCTAGAGCCCATTTACTGATTTCCCCCTCATTCCTTAGAAATGCGGATTCAGCTCGATTCTCTCGTGAGAGGCGTGATATCCAACCGAAAACAACATTATTTCAAAATTTACCACACGCGAAGCGGCATGAACTTCAACAACCCTGGTTCGAATCATAACTACAGACACAATAGCTTCTTTCCAAGAGCGGCAAGGCTTTTAGTAAATGCCGAGAATGAAACCAGTTCCCCTGAGTAGATCCTCCTGACTGCATGACCCTTTTATCCAGTCATTAACTATTGATTCTCATCGTCATTAACTTTCCTATTCTATTTTAAATGTTACCTCACGTTATTTCATACGAAATAGCATAAATATATATATATATATATATATATATATATATATATATATATAGAAAGTATACTTCTGGAACAAGAAAATTTTTTTTCCCGAAATTTAGCTCTCCCTTCTATCATGATAAAGTCAACTAGAATGGCTAATCAATCGGATGATCAACAATCATTAATTTCAAACACAATCTTTATCGACTGCCTACAAGCATACGGTGATGGCGTTTGTTTTAACCCAAAATCCTTGTCGCCGACATTGCTCGATATCCATCTTTATACATTTTCAAAACTCAAATCGCACCGTAGAGAGATGGCCTGAAGAGGGAGCGGGAAGACGAAAGCGATCAGCTGGAGGGACGGAATCCGCAGAGGGAGTCGAGACCTGGAGGAAATATGAATCAGTGTTGTACAAGGTAAGTTTCCCCGGCAAGTGAGTGTCACGGGTCTCCTGTAAAAGTGTAGGAAAACTGGCTCGTTTGGCTACTAGGAAATATGTTGTATCTCAGATTTCGATTAAACTTGATTGATGGACACCATTGGGGGTCAGAAGATGACCAATCAACTTATTTTGGTGAAATCTGCACATTATCGATTTTTGTGATCTGCTGCGATAAATTTACGTATTTCAGTCAATTTTGATCGTACAGAAAACTTTTTTTTGCATTTTGCTCAAAATCGAGAGATCTACAAATTCCTCAACGTAGTACCAACGGCCAAATCAAGTCTTCATAGTGAAAATTGCGAAAAACTGAATTTCGTGATAAGAATATCGATTTTTTGGCTTCGTATACCAAAAACACCATCGTTTTTATTCTTAATATGGAATCTCCATACAAAATTAGGGGGTGTCTATGTTGATCATTTTTCATATCTCTGTCCTTGGACTATCGATTTACTATGGGTGATTCTCGACTTTTCTGGACTTGGTTATTTTTGAAAGATTTCGTTATTTGGTCATATTTCGGTTCAACGTGGTTCAATCGTGCAGTTAAAAAATGCAATCGATAGCTCTCAACAAGCTCTATCAATTCTTCTAAGAGCTTCCAATCGCTACGACTCTTCGTTTTCAAGTTATTTGATGAAAACTGTCTGAATCGGGTAAAATTTAGATATTTCAGCTACAAATTTTGCATAAGAAGCGTTTTCTCACTCGATTTGCATCTTAACAATGTTTTTGGACATTGCTAATTATTTTTCTCAAATTTATGCAATTCTATTCTCAAATTACCTTATTTATTCCAAAATGGAGGTGTGATATTCACAGTTCACGTGTTGCATGTGGTTATATCGGGTTTCTACCCATGGTAATATCTTGAAACTAGATAAGAAATGTCTAAAAACATTGTTAAGATGCAAATCGAGTGAGAAAACGCTTCTCATGCAAAATTTGTAGCTGAAATATCTAAATTTTACCCGATTCAGACAGTTTTCATCAAATAACTTGAAAACGAAGAGTCGTAGCGATTGGAAGCTCTTAGAAGAATTGATAGAGCTTGTTGAGAGCTATCGATTGCATTTTTTGACAGCATTATTGAACCACGTTAAACCGAAATATGACCAAATAACGAAATCTTTCAAAAAATAACCAAGTCCAGAAAAGTCGAGAATCACCCATAGTAAATCGATAGTCCAAGGACAGAGATATGAAAAATGGTCAACATAGACACCCCCTAATTTTGTATGGAGATTCCATATTAAGAATAAAAACGAGCCAAAAAATCGATATTCTTATCACGAAATTCAGTTTTTCGCAATTTTCACTATGAAGACTTGATTTGGCCGTTGGTACTACGTTGAGGAAGTTGTAGATCTCTCGATTTTGAGCAAAATGCAAAAAAAAGTTTTCTGTACGATCAAAATTGACGGAAATACGTAAATTTATCGCAGTAGATCACAAAAATCGATAATGTGCAAATTTCACCAAGATAAGTTGATTGGTCATTTTCTGTTCCCCAATGGTGTCCACCAACCAAGTAAATTGAAAATCGTTGATGAAAAATATTTCTAGTAGCCAGCGTTCCTACACTTTTACAGGAGACCCGTGGTATCAGATATAAGATTCACTGTGATACGCTCGAAAAGAGTTTCACTTCACAGTTTATCCATCAGAGGGACTGATCTGGGGGAGGGGGATGGGGTATTTATAGGGGAAAACTAATTGGATTATCTTCAATTTGCCTGCGAGAGGGGTGAGAAGATGAGTGGATATTGGAAAAGGGGAATAGGGAAATGAGTGATTCTTCATATCACTTCAACATTCTTCTTTCTTCTTATTAAATCTTCTTTCGTGGCGCTCACTTAACTCTACCCACCGTTTACAGTGTAAGATCAGTTGTTAGCGGTCCGCATGCCCGCGAAGATAAACATAGGCGGTAAGTTATAGCTAATGAGTTGTTAAAGTCGAGGTGTATACTAGGGTTGTAGGGAGCTTATCTCGGAATCCGAGAAGGGGGAGGCGTAACGAGCTCGCTACCTCCGCTCGTATTGCCAACCCTAGTGTATGCTCATGCTCGAGAGAAAAACCAAGTAGATTTATGTAACGTGGAGCCTATTATTTGACAGATCTGACTTATGATTAACAAGGGAGTGGTAGTGTTTGATAGTAGAGCAGTCAGCAACGTACCATATACCCGCAATCATTGGCTGCAATGACCATTCTTTTCAGAGAAGCACGAGTAGCGCCCAGAGCATGGAGGAAATTGCCGATCGACTTCTAAACAACAGATGCAAGTTTTACTCGTGCTGCACTGATTGAACTCGTCAATGTAAACAATTAAACTAAAATAAATAAATAATTTTTTTTAAAATAAACTAAAATAAATAATTAGCTCACGAGTGTCTGCTCCAGATGTGCCTGTGTCCATCCCGTCATTTCCTTCCAATCGAGTGGTGAAAGTGAGGAATTCGGCCAGTGAACTAAACAATTAGATGATCTTGCCTATTGTATTGAAAATATATGAAAAGGTATGGAAAACAAAATACATTAATAACACTCAACCGAAGCAGTGCACTTCCGATAATGTCAAAAATCACTTAACTACGTGAAATATTTGACAAAATTCAATACTTTATGCGGCGTTATCATTTTTTTCTTAGTGTCGCACTTAGAATAATTCTAATCAGTAGAACACTGATTAGGCGCGCGGTTATTATGCCCGAAATTACGCGTGTGCGAGTATTTGCAATATTAGACGTATTTGGCTTACACCGCAGATGAGAGCTTCCAAAATAAAAACGCCTTACATTTGATTACAACGATTTAATAATGTTAGAAGGGCCAAACAACAAACCAGCGAAGCGTTACTCCGGTCCGCTTACTTCGGCTGAATTGAATATGGCTGCGCCGAGAGCTCGCAAACTGGAGAGATCCTGGTCCCGGGACGAGAAGAAGGCCATAACTATAATAAAATTATGCAAATTAATTTTAAAAATAGCATTTATAAAGTGTGCTATACGAAAAATAGATGAACGTCGAAGTTAAGTACGACAAGTGCTAAAATTTAATCGAGTAATTGCTTGAAGCTGATACAATGTTACAGGATTTAAGAAATACTCAAAATTGTAATTATAATTTCTCAAAAGACAGTAAAAGAAAGAGCGATATAAGTAGGGAGCGCAGGCGGGTTTCTTCAAAATGCTTCTAAAATAAAATTCGCATAGAATCCGATGGTTTATGAGCTGCCGATACGTTTTAGACAACAAACAATTAAAATTTTGCGAAATAACATAATTAAGCGAATTTACAAAATTAACGCCGAGGCTAAGGTACCGTACCCCTCCGACCTGAACCATGACCTCATTAGCAACTGACTTTTCCTCTATATTTTTATTATTTATTTTTCTTCGTTCTTTTGAAATAAAATTTTATGAAAATATGTTTTTGGAATTGATCAAAATGTCGTTTTGATAAATATAGAACGGGAATTAGTTTATCACTGAGATTTAATGGAAACTCGGGTAGAACAACGGTCGAAACAAGTCGGTTTATTTCAGCTCCGAACGGACGCGGCTACCCGCGGCTAGCATTACTAGGCTCTAGAAGGTCTACAGAATTCATGTCTGAGGAGCGCTAACGTGTGCTTCTCAAGAAAATCGAAATATCGATCGCGAAACAGGGGTCGAATGTAAACAATTTTCGGCACTTTCCTACCAAGCTCCGCCCCCTCTGTCCTCTTCTCATTATAAAGTTACTTTGAACCTAACTTAGACTGCTTAAGCTTCAGGTAATGTTGCTTAGATTTTTGCTGAGACTGCTTAGGCTCGAATTTCGATTGCTTAAGGCATGGTACTCTACCACGCCCCCAAGAGGGTGGGGCAAGTTCCCAATTTTCAAACAAGTCATTATGTGGAATATCTGCGCCTTCATAGCAACATTCTACAAGGGGAATACTGGAGGACCTCTGTCAAACTCAGAAAACCAAAAAATGAAATGTTTATTTAAGCAAAAACACTAGAACATCGAGGGATGATAGGCCTCAATCGCAAACTGATGGCAGTTGTGGTGTGGCGATCTCGTTGGATACTGTCACTTTTTTTTTGAAAAGGACAAGGTCTGCGGTCCCTAGATATAAATATATCAACCAGGTCAAAAGAGTGAAAGAAACATGTAACATGCCGACTTGATCATAACGTAACATTTGACGCATTATTTGAAAGCAATATCGTGAAATTTTTTTTTTAAATTTTAAACCCCTTCTAAAAAGTTTACTATGATTTGCCTCACTGAGACTTGGCTCTCTTCCACATTCCCTACCTCGCTTCTCCTAGGTGACCACGATCAGTACTACAATGTGTTCAGAAGAGATAGAAACTCTAGAGGCGGTGGTGTAGCGATCATACTACATTCGTCCATTAGTGCAGCACAGATTGCTGATGAAACTGTACCTGAATCCCACGAATTATTAGCAGTCGATGTTGATATAAACGGTGACCTAATTAGGATTGTCTGCGCCTACCGTAATCCCAAAGCAAATACGATACAAACTGCCTCTCTTGCCAAGTCAATTCTTGACCTTTGCTCATGCCCCCAACCAACAATAGTTACTGGCGACTTTAATCTTCCCGACATCGACTGGTCAATCTTCCCCACTCCACAGCAAAAAGCAGTTACCCCTCCTTCACAATCATTCATTGACCTCTGTAACTCAGCAAAACTTGCCCAATTTGTAAAAGAACCTACCAGAAAGGAAAACGTCCTTGATTTAGTATTATATAACCATCCCAGCCTCAACACCCAAATTGAAGTATGCCCCCCTTTCGAAATGTCTGACCATTCGACAGTCGAATTCAAGTTTGCAATGAGTCATTCAGCACCCGCTTTCACCCTGAGGCGCGACTACAGAAATGCTGATTATGACCTCATTAACTCTCAGTTAGCGAACATTGATTGGACAAGCGCCTTCCCAAAAATAGCAAATATCGATCTTATGTACGACCTCTTGATTAGCGTCATTCAAAAATCAATTTACACTCATGTTCCTTGGGCAAAAGTGAGCCTTTCACATGGAAAACTAGCCCCTCATATTGAGCGACTCTTAGGAAAGCGTTTTCAAGCATGTTAGAAATAAATTAATAGCACCGATCCGAATGATCAACATGAATTCGAGAACCTAAACAAAAAGTTTCGCAAAGAGTTACAACGGTATCACAAAACCATTGAGAAAAAGATAATCGAAAGCGACGATAAGAATAAGTTCTTCCGTTTTATGAAACGCTGTGCCAATAAATCCAAGGGAGTAGAAGGATTAAAAAGAGCTGATGGTTTTCTAGTCATGGACGACTTAGGCAAAGCTAACTTACTTGCTGAGACCTTCGTAAGCGTATTCACCGTTGATGACGGAAAACTGCCAAATACAGGAGCCCTACCTCAGCTTGGTACATACGAAGAACCCCAATTTCTTAGACATGAAATCTGCGCCATCATTGAGAAATGGAAACGCTCCTCCTGTAAAACCCCCGAGAACATTAACCTCACCTTCATAAAACGAATTGCCGTACCCATTCCCGAAGCCCTTGAAATCATCTTTAGGACCTCCTACCAATCTGGTACAGTCCCCTCCCATTGGAGGCATTCCATAGTAACTCCTGTTAAGAAATCGCCCCCTTTTTCCAATCCCCTAAACTATAGGCCCATATCTTTCCTGCCCGCGGTGATCTCTTATCGGAGGCATACTAGGGTCGGAAAACACCCTGTTTACGCACTCTCGTCGTCTGCACTCTCTCGCCTATAGGGGTAAACATGGTGTTTCCCGGCCCTGGTATACCTCCGATAAACGCACGCCGCGGGCAGGAAAGATATCAAATCGCTCTAAAAAGAATCGCTCTTCATCACATTATCGGCCCCATTTAATGAATAAATAAAAACGTGGTCCCGTTCTGGGAAAACGTGCCGCTGCTGATAAAAACATAACGTAGTCTCAAAATAAGATTTTCACGTTATGATTCGCGGGCATGTTTATTTTAGCCAGCGATGAGAGCACAAGGTAAAAAGTGATACACCGTTGGATAGAGGACGTCGAGAATAATCAGATCTTAAAAAAGCGGCACGTTTTTCTCAAAAATAAAATTCTTAAAATTTTTTAACTATTTGCGCAGCATGACTTTTTGGTCTCTGCACTAAAAAAAATTTGTTGTAAATTATTTACCATATTATGAATTATTCTATATTGTAATATTTACCACCAAATAGCGAGTGAAACTAGCAGAAAAATCGATCAGTAAATCGTTAAAAGACCTGGAAGAAAAGCGGCACATGAGGAGTGAGAGAGGGTCCGCAGCTTAGCCCCGGCGCGAAGCGCCGGGGCAATTTTGGCCGGGAAACGAGAGATTCCCACAGTCGGAAAGGTTCCTGAGAGGGTAGGGTATCGACATCACTTCAAACTCAAATCCAAGTATCCAGCTTTTGGGGATCTTGTGCAGGAACATAAGAGATGCTAAATCCGAAATTTCAAGTCTCTATCACAACCGGAAGTGCCTCAGGCTCACTCCACTTTTTGTCGGTTTCGTGGCGTCCCGGTTTTTTGAGTTAGCGCCGCGAACATCGTAGAGAGACGTGCTATAGCTCATTCGATAGAGCGTAATCGGTTGCCCGCCTCAAGACTTTCGGAATTGTAAAATTCCGTCAGCAAAGGTGCGAAAAAGGCCTCCAAAGTTCGAAATTTTGAGCCCTCTGGCAGATCCTCCACATTTTCGGGTACCCAAGCTCTCAATGGAAAATCCAAGTTCCTACCGGCCTAGAGTAGACTAATATTGATACGGCGAATCCAATGAGTATATCTTCGAAAAGATTGGTTTCCATCTATAGGTGCTACCACCTGTCAAACATTTTCCCGCGCAAATTTGCCCCTCTGCCTCCTTCTCCTCTCCCTCCCCGCGCCTCTCTCTTGGCCAGGTCAAAGGTCGTAAACACTGCGAGTCGTCTCAAGTTGTCAACAACCTTCGGGAACGAGATACAAATTCGAAGCTAGGGTTAAACAAGTATCATATTTAGAATCACCATGTCAAATAAACCAAGGCGGCATGGTGTGTTGGGGTCGAACGGGTACTTTTAGTTGTGCACTTTTGAACTCTCTGGGTGAGGAGAGGGAGGATGAGGGAGTTGAAAGCTTTCGACGTGTGTTACTTTACAATTGCCCACGTTGGAAACACCTAATGAGGCGATGTAACCATACTAGCCATTGCCAACTGTCTTGAAAAAGCTTCTCGACTGGTTGGATCGTGGCATCCAAAATCAACGAATTATGATGGGGAGGGGGATGATACAATTGTCTCAAGAGACTTTGACCACGAGAAATAGCAAAAAGCCTCTAGGTTTGCCAATTCTTTCCCAATACTATACTTTCAAGGCTTGTAGGCAGAAATCGGTAATCACGAAAACAAATCAATCGCTCCGCGTCAATAAAAGTCCCGAGATCCACCTTCCGTGGGAAGGTGGCGTATCCTGTCTTTGCAAGCAAAGTCAACAGCTGAGTGAATTTTGGGCAAAATTCCCTCACTATTTTTGACAATCTCTGGCACAATGTTATAATAAGAATTAATAACAAAATAATGCAGATTAATTATTTTTATGCTTCATGACATTTCAGAAAATAGTGAGAGAATTTTGGCTGTTGATTATGGTACTTTAATTGAACTGATTGTTTTGTGTAGTAGTATCTCACTCCTTTCATTGAATTGATTTTTTTTTGCCCAAAATTCACTCAGCTGTTGACTTTGCTTGCAAAGACAGGATACGCCACCTTCTCACGGAAGGTGGATCTTAGCTATATTCAAGTATGTTTCTACGCTAGACATGTTTGAACAAGATAAAAAATATTGAGACAAATAAAGTACGTACTCCAGTCGACACGAAATTAATCGGATCTGATTCTCCAAACACGAATGGGAAGATAGCATCCACTCTCACGGAGTCCATACGACCGTTGCGATTGAATGGGAAATCGAAGGTGCGCATCTAAAATTACAATAATTAAATGGTTCAATATTAGTGTACATATATGACCAAAGGACGCTTACATTTCGAAAAATATGTTTTTCTCTCATCTCGTTCTTTTGCTAATCTATAATTGTTCAAGCTTCATCTATTTCTTATTGTTTTGTTGGGTGGAAATCACAGATATATTCCATAATTTGCCTTTATTGATAAACGTTTAACTTTCCATATTTCAGTGGAACAGCTTTATCAATCAATATGAAATGTTTGCAAAACTCGCCTTTGTTCGTTCAGAACTCAACTGCAAGCTGATGTTGAAAATGAAATCTTTGCCATCGAAGACCAAAGTTGTGTGATCTTCAGAGATCGAGAAACTCCTGAATGGATAATAATAATTATCGAATAGCGAAATTTAATTAGAAAATTAGAATGAGAGCCAAAATTGTGAAATCACATGAAGGATTGAGTGCATTCCATGAAAGATGTATGAAATTCCTCCTCAAGGTGGGCGACGGATCTGCGAATGATGCTGAGTCAAAGGTGACTCTTCCCCTCTCGAACATGTGCGATGGAAACATGGTCGAAAAAGTGTTCGGGGAAGTAGTCGACCCTTCCACTGACCCTTGCGAGAAGGTCATTCTGACCCCTAAGAATGTGGATGTGACCCGTCTGAATGACAATGTACATGGGCGGATGCTTGGGGAAGAGAGGATCTATCTCTCGCGAGATGAGGTCGTATCTGATGAACCATCCGATCACACCACATACCCCACTGAGTTCCTCAATAAGATGTCTCCCTCTACTCTCCCTCCCCACACTCTCAAGCTGAAGAAGGGCTCTTCAACAACATAAAAGACGAAACAATGAAAATACTTACCCCGGTCAACACGAAATTGATCGTTTCCGAGTTTCCGAAAACGAGTGGAAAAAGAGAATCCACTCTCACGGAGTTCATGCGACCGTTACGATTGCAGGGGAAATCGAAGGTGTTCATCTAAAACTTAATGATTACAGCAAAATATTTCTCATTACTTTTTTGACGCGAAGGTTTTTGTTATCCTAGCTGATTCATAAGGGGATTTCAATAATCAAACAACAGTACAAAAATTGATAATTGCTCTTCCTCACCTTTTTTCCTTCAGCACTCAACTGCAGGCTGATGTTCGAAATTGAATCTTTGCCATCGAAGAACAAAGTGGTGTGATCTTCAGAGATCGAGAATCCACTCAATGCACAATAATAAGTATCGAATTGTGACACACAATTTGAAGATTAGAACAAGTGACAAAATGTTGATGGCACTCAGGTAAAATAGGAAGAACTTCGAGCATTATTTCAAATACGTTTTGGAAATTAGGAACATTAGTTTTGTTAACTCACGAATCGTCGTTGTGAAGCGAAATGAGCAGCCGCGTCGACTTTGAGACCAATGCGATTACCTTCGACATACTGAAACGACCAGCCAGGGGACCTATATTTAAAATTATTGAATCATCAGTTAAAGCAAAAAGGTAATTCAATTTAGGTGAAGATAGAGCATGGATGAAAGGACCATTTTCAGGTAGAAATGCTGACATTTATGTTACCAACGTTTATGCGTGAGAACAATACTGATCAGAACATAGATAGAACGAAAGTAATTAGGAAAATGTATTATTGTACTAGTGAAACGATGAATTTATGGTGATAGGTCATTAGAAACGCGATTGTCTTCTAAATATAATAGTGTGTGATAACGTCCGATGATAACGAAATAATGGGCGCAGTCTAGGTTTTCTAAGTGCTAAGCACGAAGGAAAGCATCCAGAGGAAATACAGGCACTGTTAAATTAGCAACAGTTGAGTGAACAACACCGTACAACACAATCAATCATCCCAATAGCATCTTCACTTCCGTTTTCTCTTCAAGGAGATCGATCGGAAACTTGCATAAGATTCTGAAAAGTATCGATAAAATATGCCTTCAATAGAGCGAAATTAAACGAAAAAAATAATAAAAATCACTCTGGTTGTTCTCCTCACTATTTTTAATTGATTTGCCATTATCGATAGAACGGCGAACCTAAATCAATTTCTACGAGTTGTGAGGGAACAACAAATATTGTACTGGTCGTGAACCAGTTAGCAAAAATACATACATAATTGCAAAAATCCCATTTATCCGAAAAGGAACGACATAGGATATGCTACCGTTATGCGAGAGAATCGGGACGATTCTCTGGCTCTGTGTGTAGTGTAATTGCGAGGGATGACGAAATAAATATAGATTTATTACGAATTTACACTAAACGGGGAATGGTGGAAGCTAAATAAGGGGATGGAAGGAGCAGTCTAGTGGGTGCTCGTCACTTGAATCAGCTCAAGTGAGAGCGGAGGGTCGATAGCAGGCTAGTGGCTGATCGACAGGAAGGGAAGGGAAGGGACTGAGAGGTCTCTAGAGCGATTCCTAACAGTGATGAAATGATTGTTCGTGGCAATGGCACGAAACAATCGGGAGGATGCGTTGGAATTGTCCAACGGTGAAAGATGCCTCAACGGTGAGCGAGGGAACCGTGAGGTTGCAGGCTGAGTTCCCAGTGAGGGATTACTGAGACGGCCGCTCAGTAAAGAAGAGAGAAGAGAACTAAAAGTAGGGAAAAGTAAAAAGAAAAGTCATCGCGAAAAGACATTTCACCACTTTGAATGATGCTTATGGAAGCAGTACATTACGGTAGCGAACGCCGAGACGCGGGCTTTCAAATGGAAAGCGGACCAGTGTGATACCGTATGACGGTGACTCAACTGATCGAGAAGTGGATTTATTTTATGAAATAAATTATTAAAGTGATTGATTATTGATTTATATTGCGGTAGTGGATGAAATCCGCTACAACCGTAACAATTGTTGGATACTCAAAGAATAGCGTTTGACAGGAAACTCTAAATAAACGGGTGATTGACAGAGCATCCTAAAATGATTGGATTACCATAAAATTATGAGAGATTAATGAATACAGATTAATTTTGGAGTGATTAGGAACAATTAGGTGTATGTGAATATCATCGAACAACGCATTCAATCATCCAAATAGCATCTTCACGTTTTCCTTCTCTTCAAAGTAAATGTCTGCGAGTGGTCTGAACAAAATAATGCCAATAACGAATCCCCACATGCATATGAACTTTTGTTTTTAAGGAACATGAACCATGGTATTTGTTCAATGAAAGATTAGAGATTATAGATAATCTGAAAATATAGAAGAATATTTCGCACAAAGACTAAAATACGCACGTTTTCGATATGATCAGAAGTAGTAATGTGAGTGATGACAGTACAGGCATTGTGAATAGGTGCGTACTCAACGCAGACACCGCACTGGAGTGCCTAAAATTACAGTAATTATTGCAAAATATTTTAGGAGGTATAAGGTTTATGCAAAAGAGTTGTGTTTTTCTATACCCCTAAATATAATAATCTTTGTTGGTCATTGAGATTTGAGAGACGCGAATAATGATAGTACAATGTAGGGACACAAAAAACAACAATATATTTGCATCAACCTTATATGCTATTTTATTCAGCTACGCATCTTAAGAATTACTGGAATTTGGAAAATAATGATCTCGCGCAAACCTGTCCGAAGTGCTGAAGCATCTCCAAATCAAGCAGAGTACCGTGACTTTCCATCATCTTCATTCTCAGAAATTCAATCGCTTCCCAAGTGTACGGACCTGTAGAGGATCACGTTTCTTGGCTAACATCGCATACTTACAGGGATCAGGCACACCAGTACTGTGCTGGAGAGGTCCGTAGATGCAGCTGGGCAGGGTCCGAATAGTCATCCCTGCCACCAGCTTACGATTCAGATAATCGCGGGCAGGCGCAGCCGCCTGAAAGTTATTCAGAGGTGTTACCGCAGGATCACAACGACAGAAAAATCTTTCGCCTAACACATCTTATCATAAAATCAAAAGAAAGACGAATACAAACTGAACGTGTTTATGTTTAGGTAGCTTAAGCAGGTTTACCTCTTCCTCGTTCTTGCTCGCTCTCGACAGGGCGTCGATCCAGAAAAAGAGGGCTTCCATGTCCACCTGACCGCCACGAGCTAGCAGCTGCAATGCCATCAGATTTAATCCCATTTCTATACTATATATAAAGCCCAGTCTATAACTCCATTTGCTAGAATTGTGACGAGGGAGACAGATAGCATAAATAAGTTTCGCCATGAGCGATTACGAAACCCACTCCGCTAGCACGGGAGCTCCCGCCAAAGGCAGTGGCTCAACCGGACTATTATCCAGAATGTATTCACCATATCGAGGTGCTCATCAGTATTCACGTGAGTGATCAGTGCAGCAGGGTCCACGAAGTCGATGGAATTCGGACATACTCCGCACTTCAGGACACGACTCATCTTAAAATACAACTTTTGGTGAGCAAAACCAGTAGAATACAACAGCAAGACGTACCTTCATGATTTCCTTGTCCTTCTTCAGTCGCTTAGCGTTCACATCGTGGACCAATTTGCGATGCATGAATGACGTGACCAGACGAACGTTCTTGCCTGAAAAAAATAGGAGATACGATAGAACAGAAAGATGTAGAGTTAAAAAGTCTCGCCATTTATGATGTGTACTTATAAAACTAGTTACAAGTTCTAAAAAACTCACAGGGATTGGGAACTTCTTTGTGAAGGTATAGCACACTCAATGGTGAACGAGGATCGATCGATGGACGAACCACGTGAGAATCGGAGGGAGGAAGTACCTGTATACAAATAAATGTGAAAAATGTGTTCAAATAGATTAAGTTATGTCTTTGTGATCACTAGAACCTCGGACTCCTGAACATTCTCACCGTAGGTTCCACCTTAGGCCATAGGTCTTCCTTCTGTGCGATACGAAGTGCATACATCCAGAATGCGAGTGAGTCCAGTTGGTAGACCAGTTTGCGATCAACCATCTGAATAACAATTGACTGTAAGTGTACCTTTCAAATAGAACTAGTAGAAAAAAGTTTTCACCTTTTTTACATGATCATCATCTATGAGATGTTTGATCAGATGCCCGGGCTTAGCAGACTTCTTATATTTCGATATCCATTTCTCACAAATAATGCATCTAATCTGTAAACTCACATTTAGTACTTAGTTGCGAGTTAAAATACAATTATAAGCTTTACCCTCTCATACTGGAAAATGTGCTTGGTGAGATCATGGAAGCGGCTCGTATCACGGAATTTGTAGAGTTCTTGAAGCTTGGCAGAGTATATCAATACTTCATCTCTCACTGAAAATAATATATATCGATTAAAATGAACAACTGAGGGTTTATTTAATTTCGCATTATCTCGCTCGATACAACGCAGAAGCTGTATAATATATTGTTGTTACTTTCACCATTTTCCAGAAAAAAGTATGAGAGCCCAGCAAGAACGAAATGTATATTTTTTACTCACAGAGTATTTGATATTTTAATATCATCAGAAACAAATATATAACATACATGAGGATTGACCGCCAGCTACTGAGATGAAACTGAGAATGCCCAATGGTTTGATGCCAGTAACGGGTTTCACCTGAAGTATTTTAATTCGGTTGGAATCATTGTGGCTACTACTATTACATATCAAATTAAACTAAATGAAGGCAAAAATAATACGTGGTTGTAGTCGATCGTGAGAATCTTCTCTGCAGCAGTACGCTGAACGATTTCGTTCTGGACAATCGGATCTTCAGAATTATTGATCTATAAGTAAGTAATGAATAAGCGCCTGATTTGCAGGTGCACGTCTTTCAAAGGATGTAATTTTTCGAGCTTTTGAGTATAAACGTCGGAATAAACAACGAAAATATAGGTCCTGATATAACTACAGGCAATTAGGATATTCTGAATATATTTAACCGAGTAACCTCTTTGAATGGATTGTTCACAAGGGAGAAGTCACGAGACAGTGCACTGTATCGCACGACATCGATAATCGGAGGAGAAGCAGAGGAAACACTTCAAGAATATCAACTTATTGCACAAAATTATGAAAAATATTGTTTTTAAAGTTCTACCATCGATATTCTGGAATACAACTCACAGAGGCTTCAATGTCTTCACATTAGGAGAAGGAGCGGAAACGGATACCTGCGAAACCACATTTATAACTGGAATGTATAATATCTTCCATTGTGAAAAACTTCTGATATAGGCAAATACCATAAAAAAATTTGAAAAAAAAAGGAAAATGCGCACAACAACTTCAACTTATAAAGGATCAATGATTTTCAAATATTTCTCGATTGTATTTCATATTTCGAACAGTGTATGAAAAATAAATAAATACAGTCCTTGACAGAAACACGTCCATATTTAAATAACATTGTTCAGCAATTGAAATCAATCAATATATAAAAAAATAGAATCTCTTACCTTCTTTCCGCCTCCCATTGCGCAATCTACTCGATTCCTTGGCTTACCCTTAATGGACAATTAGCGATCCTCACTCTGTGGAAGTAATATATTACAGATGCACAACTGCTTTCAGTAGACATATTCCAGTTACAACATTTGAACAAAGAAGTCTTCATCTCAAAACCGATCAAAGAAGGAGAAACAATAATAATCTTCGCAACGAATATTAATAAATACGAAAACGGACTCCTTCAAAGAATTGGTGCTTATTGAACAATAAAATTATATCATGAAAAGGGGGAAATTGTGAAAAGTAGAACTACAAAACAGTAATGTAAACACAGTCAATAATGTTTTAAAAACTTGGAAAGCAAGGAACAAAATATTCAATAACAGTTTCTGGAAGGGCCGGGCTGTTCTTCAATTGGCTCCTCTCGAGTATTCGAATCGTTATTCGGTTTCGGAGTCCGATGTCCCGGATTATTGATTAGATGCCTCTTCGCATCTGTTTTCTGTGTGAACTGCGCACCACAAAATAGACAAGCGTAGAGCTGAAATGTAGACTAAAAGAGGGAAATGGCGCAGCGAATCGTGGCTCATTCGGCAAATCCCAATGAAGGCATTGCCATTTCACATACGTTGCCAAATAATTTATTATTTCTTGAAACATAGCAAAGCATTATTAGAATTAGGTTTCTTACGGGAAAAATGTCCATTGATATCAATTCTATTGAAATATTCTGACGCTCACCTCGTATGAGGGAACGGCGTCATTCTGAAGATTTCTTCTATGGTCGGCACAAGTCATAGGAAGGTCAACGTCGGACGGGGAGAAGTGACTTTCACATAAGTACGCCGTTGTCACAACGCACAGCTTCTCCATGAGCAATCTCCTTCCTTCCGCGGTCGAACGGACAGCATTCACCCATAGAGGGCGTTTCTTCTGATCCTTTGTGAACACACGCATCTCATGCTCGTTTTGCATTCGATTGCACACGATACACACACGTCGATTAACTTGACGACGGGAAGACGCATATATCTACGATCAAGAACTATTTTCGTCACATATCCCAACATATCCCATTAGATTATTATTCTTGGTCAGGTCATTAGGGCACAGGAAAGCACAAGCAACTGTTCCGTAGTTTTAAACAAAAAAAATCGGACGAAATGATACGAAATGAAATGATTTGGTTGAGTTGTTTTTCGCATCTAAATTTCTCATGATGTGTAAAAAGAGAAAAACATTCAAACCTGTGCAAAGAGGGAAGGTTGAGGTCGATTGAGCTCGCGCTCGATCCGCACCGGGTTAGGCAAAGCGACGGAGTTCGACTGAAGGAGAGATATTTTAAGTGTCGATGTTGATTCAAGAGGGCGAGAAGAAGCGGACCTATCCCTACACACTTCTCTAGTGTTGAGGTGTATAATCAGGTAGCACCTATATATCCAAAGTAGTGAAAAAAGAAAAGAATAGGCAATAAATTCACATTTGGCGGAGCATCAATGAAGATTCTTGGTGTATCCTTGGTGTGATAGCGCTTAAAATTTCATGAGACGAGTAATAATTAACGTAGATCTTAACATAGTCTCACGTTACTCCGTTCAGATACTTTCAATACCGAGAGATAAAAGGTTTTTTTAGAATTTGCTTATCAACTACAATATATTTTCTGGAAAACGAAGTTCACTTCTGGAATTGGAGTTTCAGTGAAGATTCTTGGTGTAAGCTTATAGAATGGTTCATAAGCTTCGGTAGAAAGGCCGTTTGCCTAAATTAAACAAACGAGTTTGTGTACTGGGAGAATAGAACGCGTATAAATTTGGTGTGCGGTGTTGAATGCAGTAAACAAGTTGTTTGTCATGCCGTATTTCACACGGGGGTAAGGCACAGCACGACAAACAGCTTCATTATCATTATAACGTTCCGTTCCGTTGCTGTTTACAGAATTCAACACCACATATGAAATTTATACACGTCCTATTCTCAGAGTATGTAACACTAAAAAGTTAAACTATTCAATGAAAGAAATGATTGCATTTGTAGGCAGGAAACACGCATCTTCCGATCTTAACATTGAACTACCCCCTCTCAGTTCATTCAATGAATCAACCTAACACAAGGGGTTCCTGGCAGTCTTATACAAATAACAATCCCAACAAATCATAACAAGCATCTAAAAAAAGCTAAAAATAAATTAAGGGTAAAACATAGACAAAAAAATCACCTTTTGACTCAACTCTCGAATCGGCCAATTCGCAACGTGCATCTGGCAGAAATAAACACGAATGCGTTTGTTCACCAAAGCCTGCCAAGAACAATATATATTTAATAATTAACTAATTAATTAAATTAATGAAGAAAGCAAATCAGCGTACCGCAACTCTTTCCTCATCCGTCTTTCGTGTCAGCATAATTCGATTCAGAAACTCGATGCGCTCCTCAGAATTCTCTGGAGTCGAGTGAAATTTGTCCGTCATCTTATTGCAAAGGTAGCACACTTTTTGTTCAAATAACAATTTTTTCCGGATGGGAAATATGCACCTGAATTGCCATATTTTTTCTTATGGAACAATACTACTTACTTCGGATTTTCGAAATTTCTTTTCTCTTCTCTCCCTTCTTCTATTCTTCTCTTCTCAACTTCTCTTCTCGAAAAGCCTGTGCTTGCTTCAACTCGAGGAGGCACAGTATTCTTAATATTCTTGCGGTCAAATTTCTTCCGATGAAATTCAAGAAATCTGTCTGCGGAAGGATGAAATGTCTGGAAATATCTGCTCTTCACAGACATACAAGTAGGAGATACTCGTAGAATGAAAAAACAACGACACATAACAGACATATGGCGTTACATTTCAGATTCGCAATGATATCGTATGCTCGAGCATTCTCTATATTTTTTACAAACAACAGACAGTTTCACTATTTCGATATTTGGAAATCACAGTAATTCCATATTGGAAAGAGCATTTGCAAATTATAATGTGCACCAACCTTCGTCGCGATATGAGTGGGGCAAAAATGAGCTTCGCTTTGTGTGTCGAATAGACCCTGCATTTGCAAACATGTTTGATTTTTTACAGTTTTATATTTAAGCAGCATAGGGCTCTTCCAATCATTAGTATGAGTTCAAAGATCTAAGGAACCACAACGATAATACCAATATTGGACTGCAGAAATAAGTCCTACAGTATAAATTTTGAAACACGACTCGTGTCAATCGGTTTCTAAAAGTTCCGAGCCTCGTGAATCATTTATCATGATTCTTTGTGAACGTTTTGACACTTTTAAATATAAACCAAGGAGCTCACATGCAATCTTGCTAGCGCGCCTCTCGAGAGACCTTCCACGATGATTCGATCGAAGAAAGCCCTACGCTGTCCCTCGCGCTTAGGCAATTCGTAGAACTTTGAGCAGAGATTGCGGCAGATAAAGCAATCCTTCCACTGTGTAGAATCGTTCCCCTGAAGATTTTGCCGTTGATAAGTAAGCATGCTATCATCATCACAACAATAACTACAGGTTCCAAGAAATGTTGTGTCATGAGTCTGCAAGTTTATGCATACATATTCATTTGAAAGTATTTAATCAAGTAGTCAAATGATGGCAAAATGGAGCGCAGTACTGCAAGAAAATTAAGCGTTCCTCGCGTTACGGAAAATCATCAATCAGATCGAACGCAACGCGCTTGCGTGCCGCGTTGCCTCTCTTCTATTAAATTTAAAGTTCCGCGCATGGCAGTTTCTGCTATACAGAGAAAAATAGAAGCTACGTATTGGAATCGTATAATAATCAATATAAACATGACATACATCGATCTCAGTCGCTACAATCTGCCATACTGCTGTCTCGTCACAGTCCATTGAAAGACCAGAATCGACATTCGTCGAATGAATTGGACGAGATTCGCCAGTCGAGGGGCAGTACATCTAGAATGAATATCGTAGCACAATAAAACACCTAAAGCTGTTCGAAATATCGACCACCCTCTCTTCAAATCCCATCTCACATTACAAACTTGATTAAGCACCCTTGCGGCACGAAATATGAAGGCAGTAGAAAATTTACAACAAGCTCACAGCATTCATTATTATAATTTCAGGAAAGGTGTTCTCTGACAACGATATAATCTCCCAAAAGGAAAACTCACATCGATAATTGGCTCTTCTTGTTTGAAGTGATCGATAAGCTCATGGTTCATTACCTGTGGTTCTTCCTTGATCTCTTTTGCTGTGTCAGTAGACGAAACCTGGAAATATTCTTGTGAACCACCAGTGGAAAAATGTATGTTAGAATTCTCGCGAACTCACATTGAAAACTGGCTTTTCCTGATTGATATCAACGAATTCATCGATTGGTTCTTCCTTGATTTGCACAGGTTCTTCTTTGATCTCACTTGGTGCAACCGTCTTGAATAGCGGAAAGAACTCCATCATATGACCACGGACCTACAGAAAAGGATAATATAAGTATATCTGATTAGCTTGCTGTTAGGTGACCCACGAGGAGGCTGAGGGAGGAATACCTGAAACCTTCCAGAATATTAATATTCCAAAGAGAGAGGGAAAGACTAAAGCAATCTTCAAAAGGGAGTGTAAACGTCTAAAAAGAGGAAAAGGAGAGTGGGTGGGGATTTTGGTAGCAAAAGGTATCTACGACTCGCGAAGCAAGAAGCGCGCCAGCAGAAGGCGGGAGCAGATGGCTGGTGGTTGAATATTTGAGATGTCCCGACCCCCATATATATGCAAAACATTAAAATATTTGGAGCCATTCACGATGGGAAGGGATAGGTGGGGGGGGGGGTGCTTGTGGAGCCGGCAAAACATCGAAGGCCAATAGTAATTTTAACATATGGATTGTAGAATGATGTTATGTACCATTTTTATATACATTAAAACGTTCCATTAGTAACAATTGACTAGTAAACTAAAGTTGGAACTGCCCCACTTTTCCCGCGCATTAAAAGAATTTAAACCAGGCTTATCAATATTCCACAATTTAATATTACCTCCTCTTCTCTCCCGTTCATCGAAGTCTGACGCAGATTCGTTTCTTCATTATTATCGATCTGGAATACATCTTTCACCAATACAACCTTTTTCAAATAAAAAAGTAAATAAAATAGGTCACGTAACTTAATATAGTTAAAATTGGAAAGTAAAGTAGTGCACAGTCAAATAATCTTGAAAAGAAAATAGAAGTAGAATGAATCAAGGGAATTAGCGCGAACCTTCTTTATACGACTAGTCTCGGACGTACTATTCATCCTCAGTATCATGCGTTCAACAGCATAAACTGCGACCTCAGATTAAATTCCTGCAAGTATATCCGTTAAAAACCTCGAGCAACACCATAAAAATCTTTAGCGAATAGCAATGCCAAGACTTGTTCGCGTTTTAAACATCGAAAGCATGAAATAGCGGTTTCCAGAGTGAGAAAATAATGGAAAAGGGAATTCGCAAGTGAAAACAAATCATTTAAAAAGATTTAGATAATTAAGAAATTCCATTTTCCTGAAAAAAATTAAAAAAATTCTTACAGTAATATCCTATTTCGATTCACATCAAAAACTAATTATAATAATTTTCTTAATCCTTAAATTAACTGGACTTGTTATCAGAAATCAATTGTGATTTATAAAACATCGCGCTTTTGATATAAAATTTTCCCAACAGAAAGCCGATTCAAAAAGCTGAAAAGGCCGTGGCATCGTTTCTCGAGCATAATTCGAAATAGTGCATTCATATATTGCATGTATAGCATTTGTATGAACATAATGAACAGTTCATAATAAGTATGAGTCGAACATGTAACGACTTGAAACATCGGACAGATAACTCAACACCCAGAGAAGATCTTTACCGTGAATACAATTAATTTTCTGAGTAAAAGACAAGAAGTCCATCCAAGAATACATCGAAGTGAACAAAATGCTACTTTAAAATGAAAATTGTGGCAGATTGGGAAAAATAAATATGCCTTGTTTTCAATTACTAGAAAAACAATAAAGTAATACAAAGTAATTCAGTGAATTCTCTTTGTGGCTAGAATATAGACATATGGTCGAAAAGCAAGCAATTGATTAGCAACTTCGAGAAAGGTCGGGCTGTGCATCAATTCATGCAAGTAAAACAGATAAAAAATTCAAGCTGTAGCGGGTTGTTCATCTATTATTCATCGATTTGATCCTTCCCAAGACCGGATTCGATTGTGATGTTTAGCTCGTTAGGCAGCAGGTGTGCCGGATTCACAATGAGATGATTCCCCAGGTCAATCATCTGATCGAATTGTTCACCACAATGGAGACACACGAAGGGCTGCAAAGAAAGCATATAATATATCCCAAGATCATTCCTAGAATAAATATATAAGATATTGTGCTAACTACTAACTTATAAAGGCGACTAGAAATACAGTAACCCGTCCACGAGGACTTCCCGAGAAGACATACGTCTTCAAGTACATCCAAAAAGCGCGTTCTCTCAGACCCCGCTCTACTCATTCATTCTCAATAAATGGTTATGTGCTGGGCAAAATCAGAAGACAAGGGAAGGCTCACAATATGAATTCAATAGTTTACAACTCCCACGAAATATCGAAAATATTAGCTGTTTTATAAATAGGCATTATCGAATGCACTGTGTGTTAATAATTACAAAACTATTTATTAAAAATGCATTCATGTTCAAAGCAACACGAGGGCTCCCATCTTCTAAATATTTTTAAAAAAATAATAAATACCTTTGTTAAACATGTACTTACGTCAGCAATAGGTTCTTCTTGGTTGATAACATCGAAATCATCGACAGGCTCAGCCTTGATTTTCATTGGTTCGTCTCTGATCTCATTCCACGAATCGACTGTGCGCCCGAAACTATCCTCCACCATACCAGAATTCATCGCAGAATCCTGAAATATAAAGTATATTATGATCATAAACAACAATGATCGAAAACAAGAGCTATTGTAGGCAGAACTATGGCGAGAGGCAACTCTTTTGCAAGAGATGGTAGTGCGAAACAATTATTGTCCGCACTAGTGCCCAAAATTAAGGTACCTCCAAGAAAGGGATTGCGTTCCCTCTAAGCGTGGTACGATTGGCAGAATGAATGAAGGAAGAGGGCGAAAAGTGGCTGTTGCACAGCATTGGAACCGTGATTGCATTCAATTCTGCCATCATAGATTTCCGTCCTTCGGGAGTTGAACGGACAGCGTTAATCCACGTTTCGCGTTTCGTGTGATTCAAGGCGAATAGTCGCATCTCAGACTGGGCAACCTTTCGATAACACACGACGCATTTTCGCCGCATAGCAAGCTGAAAAGGGATTCGGTAATGGGACATTTGAACAAAGGGAAAATAAAAGTCAATAACAGTCATTGCAGTTAACAGCAATCTATTGTATTATCGATAACATCTCACCTTTCCGTTAGGTTGAACTTCACAGTGGTCTCTTGGAGTGTACTGGTCTACATGAAGAGAATTTGCGATATGATGGGAGTATATCTAAACTTATTGGGGTGTCCGGAAAGTTTTCGGAATTTTTTTTCGGAGGAACGTATGCTCCACAGTAACGATTGTACATCACAAATGCCAACACTATTGAATGGAGCAATCATTGCCCAATCACATATACCATGAGATTTGCATTAGCTGCTCTCCCCTTTTTTTTAAGAAAGGTTTATATAAGGGGTACTGTAGTGATCCACCTATACGTTTTCATCTTTATTTTTTTCCTGGTCAGGAGCGTGAAGATTTTATTCCTCTAACTAACTAATTCGCAAATACACGATCCCACAATTCGTTCAGTGAGCTTCTCCTATGTCATTGATTTATATTTAAGGATCGCTAGCATTCATTACTGACCACACTCAAAACGGAAATGACAGATTATTTCTTTGCGCGATCAAATCAAATCCAAATTTAAGTATGCGCTAATTGGAGATATTTAGTGGTACTCCATATTACTTTGTTCATGGAACATTTGACGAGCTTCGAAGGAAATATAATATCAATTATTTGTTTGATCGTGAAATTTCATCAAAATTATGATTCAGAATTTTTGAAATATTTTATTGTTATATTTTATTGAATATTTTATTGAATTCCGAAAACTTTCCGAAAAACCGACACCCTAATATAAGACCAATTTAAAATTTGGTTAAACAACTTCATGAAATAATAGGAATATTTTTGAAAATTCAATGCACAATGTGGACTCAAATCCCATATCACGCCTCTCGTGAGAGAATCGAGCTGAGCATGGGAATGGCGAAATGAGTTTTAACCGGTTTCGGGCACCCTGAAGCATGTCTGAGTGACCCCCGAAATTGTTTTGTGCATACTTCATTTTGGAGCTCCCTACATAGGGTCGGATATCGGCATCACCCACTTTGACAGCAGTTTTCGTAGACACGGTGTAAGATAGAGCAAAATTGACCTCTGAGTGACCCCAACTCATTTTTTGAGCTCTATCGATCTATACAAACCAATTTTTCTAAAACCCATTTTAAGAGTGGAACACTGTAGGTCAATTTTCTCAAAAATGTAGGTCAAGCAGCAGCTGAAATTTTCACAGTAGGTGCAGCTCAGCGAGAGCTTTCGAATAAGTGGTTTGCGAAAAAAATGCGGGCACGGTGGTGAGAGTTTCGCCATTTTAATTTCGTCTAAATCGTTTGAACTTTATTTTCAACGGGGATAACGATAGGAAATCAATCATTTTCGTCCGAGCGCTCCTTAAAGAGCAGTGTGAAATTAATTCGCTTGTGGAAAATAAAGTTCAAACGATTTAGACGAAGTTAAAATGGCGAAACTCTCACCACCGTGCCCGCATTTTTTTCGCAAACCACTTATTCGAAACCTCTCGCTGAGCTGCATCTACTGTGAAAATTTCAGCTGCTGCTTAACCTACATTTTTGAGAAAATTGACCTACAGTGTACCACTCTTAAAAATGGGTTTTAGAAAAATTGGTTTGTATAGATCGATAGAGCTCAAAAAATGAGTTGGGGTCACTCAGAGGTCAATTTTGCTCTATCTTACACCGTGTCCACGAAAACTGCTGTCAAAGTGGGTGATGCCGATATCCGACCCTATGTAGGGAGCTCCAAAATTAAGTATGCACAAAACAATTTCGGGGGTCACTCAGACATGCCTCAGGGTGCCCGAAACCGGTTAAAACTCATTTCACGATATCAGGCCCATTCCCAGGAATGGCGATTTTAGCTCGATTCTCTCGTGAATGGCGTGATATGAGGCCGTTTGCATAAGACGCCGTACTCCTAAGAATCGAACAAACGTTGGAACACCAATTTTTCAATAATATCGAATCCGGGGTACTTTTTCATGCTGATGACGATGGTCGACTTCATTTTGCATAATTGACCCTCAATGAAGCACTATTTCACCCTTTAAAATCGCGAAATTTTTGGTTTTTTTTTGATTGAGCGCGAGTAGAAGTGGCTAGAGCTACCCACTGTATGAGAGTCAGATGCACAACCAATTGCGCCATTCAGTATGTTGGTGCTGCAGGGCAAGTGCGCTCTCTTGGTCGTTGACTAATAAGAGCGACATGAGGAGTTTTTGAAATCGTAAAATTGAAAGATGCATAACTAAAAACCCTTTACTTCAAATTGTCCAAAAATCGGAATACAGCCTACTTACTAGGCAAACTGCGTGCACACCAAATGGCGGCTTCTACTTTTGAGTTTTAGCGATGAATATTATCTGTAAACCAATGAAGGAATTTTCTAGCGATGCTTTTGACCATACCATCGTGTAGAGCATGAAAAACTACTCCGGAAAAACAATTTTCAGATTTTTAAAGCCACTTCAACTCGCGCTCAATCAAATAAACCAAAAATTTCGCGATTTTATAGGGTGAAATAGTGCTTCATTGAGGGTCAATTATGCAAAATGAAGTCGACCATCGTCATCAGCATGAAAAGGTACCCCGGATTCCATATTATTGAAAAATTGGTGTTCCGGATCCTACGTAAATTGTCTGAGCCTTACGAATACGGCGTCATAAGAATCGAGCAAGTGTTGGCACGAGCGAAAAATCTCAATTCACTCTAATTTCGTGCTTTGGGGTACTCGAGGGTGCTGAAAACGATACGCCTATTCATTTTGCTCCTGGAGCCTTCGTTGGCTCCAGACGGCGTTACGTTGAAATCACGTTTTCACAAGTATCTGACTTTTCGGCGGGGCTAATTTCACGCGACTAAGGTTTCCTGGGTAGAATATGATGGTGATCACGCCTATACATTTCATTTTTCATGAATTATTGAAATTATTTTTAAAAATTCAACTTTTTGCATTAGCAAAAGTAAGTTGCGAGACATACATCAAAAGAACCGGCTTGACGAGAGGATTCAGAATCTGCGTTTACATCGAATTTCATGCATCGGTTCGAAAAATTGGAGTGATATAGTGAGCCTAGATTCGCGAGAGAGGCGAGAGAGTGTGTGGATGAGAGAGAGAAGGGAGGGGACGAACACTGAGGAGAGACGAGAGAGACATACATTGTATTTCACGAATCTAGGCTCACTATTTCACTCCAATCTTTCGAACCAATGCATGAAATTCGATGTAAATGAAGATTCTGAATCCTCTCGTTAAGCCGGTTCTTTTGACATATGTCTCGCAACTTACTTTTGCCAATGCAAAAAGTTGAATTTTTAAAAATGATTTCAATAATTTATGAAAAATGAAATAGATAGGCGTGATCACCATCAAATTCTACCCCGGGAACCTTAGTCGCGTGAAATTAGCACCGCCGAGAATACTTGTAAAAACGTGATTTCAGCGTGACACCGTCTGGAGCCAACGAAGGCTCCAGGAGCAAAATGAATATGCCTATCGTTTTCAGCACCATCGATTACCCCAAAGTAGGAAATAAAAGTGAATTGATATTTTTGGCCTATGCCAGAAACACTTCAATCTGCTCGATTCTTAGGCAAACGGCCTCATATGTATATTAAATAATTATAAAAAATATTCTGTACCTTCTTTATCAGGCTGGTGCATAAGTTTTTTCCAATTTCAACTTGTGAAGCTTTTCACATATTACAGCCTTTGGCTCTAATTGATTTTCATTTTGATTATCATATATTATGGGTGCATGGATACTCTCTTAAGCGCACTTTAGTACAGACCTATTGAGATCGCCTTGTGGCCATAGTGCGAGGTCAAAGTAGTCTCGACTACGAATTTCGGAATGACTTTAACAGGTTAGAGCTTTCCAGTCTGCAGTGATCAGGTGAAATCATCAACACAATCGTGAAGTGTGATGAACGTACATCACGAATATACATGCGAATCGTGTTTGGAGCAAATGACCTGCTCACAATAGGAGCTAATTTCAATGTTGGGTTCAGCTAAACGTGACCAAATTCAGTTCCCCGCACCGTGATTCCGTTCGCTTTGCGGTATCGAAACCAAACCCATCTCAGCATACAGTTACTACCATGAGGAGTTTAAAATTGCGTTATTGTGGACATTCATCACTGCAACTAAAATCTGCAGTCATCAACATTTTTATGACGAAATTTGCACATCGAAATCAATGTATTTCACAGCTTCCTGATTAGATGATAGATAGAGATCCCACGTTTTTGTGTTCGTTAGCATCAGCTACCCTTGGCCTATTACTCAATAGCTTCACATAGTGGCGGCATTCCTGTGCATTCAGAAAATGGACTCTAAAAATAATCAACAAAAGTCAAAATTTTGATCGGATAGACCAATAATCGGATTTTGGAAAAAAAACTCTTTTTGAAAAGGGGTTGATGCGATGTCTCAAATTTCACCAATGGTAAAGTAGCCCCATAGTGCAAGATTAAATCGCCCCTATAAACAAGCCAGTCTCTTTAGCACATAAGGCAAGAAAAATGAGATATCACGTGGAGTTTCTTTCCAGCTTGAATGATTAGTCACTCCCTAATTCTGTGATTAATTAGGCTAGCTCCGATTTCAACCTACTATTTGAAAGTGCATTCAAGGGGCTTCTCAATAATGTATGTGAAGATGTCCAGCCAATTTTCCCTGCAAAACAAGAGCGCGCCCAAATTTTTCAATATTTATATGAGAAATTCACTTTTGGTTAACCTTTCATTTCTAGTATGATTTAAAGGGACGACACAATTCGCACATATCATAATAATTGTGAACTATACCCCTACATTATGCTACAAATTTGTACTGATATGATTTGAGTGGCGGTTCATAGGTGGCTTTGAAATTCACCTCCAAAATTGGAAAAAAACTTATGCACCAACCTAATAAAAAATAACTTACGTCTGCAGTTGGTTCTTCCTGTTTGAAACCAACGAAATCATCGACAGCCTCAATCTTGACTTCAGTAGGTTCTTGTCTGATCTCATTGGACGAATTGACTGTAGCTCCGAGAATATCCTCCCCCGTGTCCGAAACTATTGTAGAATCATGAAATATAATTTATTATGACAATCTGCAACCATCGAGACAATGAAAGAAGTGTGTAGACATATGGTTTCGAAAAAAGAATCGAAAATGGAGTTACCTGGAAGAAAGGGATTGCGTTCCCTCTAAGCGTGGTACGATTGGCAGAATGAATGAAGGAAGAGGGCGAAAAGTGGCTGTTGCACAGCATTGGAGTCGTGATTGCATTCAATTGTGCCTTCAGAGAATTCCGACCTTCGGGAGTTGATCGGACCGCGTTAATCCACGTTTCGCGTTTCGTGTGATTTAAGGCGAATATTCGCATCTCAGACTGGGCGACCCTTCGATAGCACACGATGCACTTTCGCCTTTCAGCATGCTTAAAAAGGAGTCGATAACGGGGCATTAGATCAAAGGACAAATAAAAGCCAATAACAGTCATTGCATTTTCCGTGACAACGGAAAGCGTAGTCGTGGTGTTGTGGCGAGATATAGTACAATTGAAATCTAAATATACGCGGAACGTTTTTTTCGTCCGCGTTCCGAGTATATTTAGAATCAAATGTACTAAATCTCGCCGTCACACCACGTACTACGATTTCTGTTCTCACAGTAACAGACAATCAGTTAATTGCAATCATTAATATTGCATTATCTATGACATCTCACCTTTCCGTTAGGTTGAACTTCACTGTGGTCTCTTGGAGTGTACTGGTCGACAGGACGATAATTTGTGATATGACGGGAGTAAATCTAAACTTATGAGGCCAATTTTAAATTTCGCCAAAAATATTCACGAAATAGTTTTGAATAATCAAAAGGTACAATGTGTCAAATATGCATATTAAATAATTAGAATAATTGAAAAAAATCTTTAAAAAATTACTTACGTCTGCAGTTGGTTCTTCCTGTTTGAAATCAACAAAATCATCAACACGCTCAGCCTTGATTTCCATTGGTTCTTGTCTGATCTCATTCGACGAATCGATTGTAGGTCTGAGAATATGCTTCCCCGTGCCAGCATTCATTGCAGGATACTAAAAATATAATTTATTACGAGAATCAACAACAAAAAGGAACAATGCACTTAAATACGCAGAATCAGGCGAGATTATTCGTATACAAGAGATGGTATTGCGAAATAGATAGTTCTCTTCCGTTCTAGGATCCAAAATTGATTTACCTCGAAGAAAGAGATTGCATATATGTATATTCATAATACGCATTCATGTTCAGAGCTTTATGAGTGAACAAATCCTTACGCATATTAAATAAAAAGGAAAAGGCTTTAAAAATTTACTCACATCTGCAGTTGATCCATCCTGGTTAAAAAGAGCGAAATCATCAAGAGGCCCAATCTTGATTTCCATTGGTTCTTGGCTGATCTCATTCGACGAATCGACTCTAGCTCCGAGAATATCCTCCCCAGTGCCAGAAACCATTGTAGAATCCTGAAATATAATTGATTATGACCATCTGCAACAACCGGGACAATGAAAAAAGTGTGTAGACAAATGGGTTCGAATGGTAATTGATCGATAAGAGATGGTATTGCAACGCAGTTATAATCCAACCAGGAATGGAGTTACCTCGAAGAAAAGGATTGCGTCCCAACGTAAGATGACACGATTGGCAGCTTGAACAAAGGCAGAGCGCGAAAAGTGACTGTTGCACAGCATTGGAGTCGTGATTGCATTCAATACTGCTTTAAGAGATTTCCGTCCTTCGGCAGTTGAACGGACAGCGTTAATCCACGTTTCTCGTTTCTGGTGATTCAAGGCGAATAGTCGCATCTCAGACTGGACAACCCTTCGATAACACACGACGCATTTTCGCCGCATAGCAAGCTGAAAAGGGATTCGGTAATGGGACATTTGAACAAAGGAAAAATAAAAGTCAAAAGGAGAAGAATAAACCTCAAAATAATGATATTTAATACGATATTTCGTATGCAAGTTTGCGAAACTAACACTACCATATTCGTGAGTGAGAAAGCGCACTAAAAGTCACACAGTATTCGTACTTTTTTAATCTTTCGACTATTCACTGAATGTAAGTCATAGTACATGCTAACCGCGAAGCAACAATAATTCTAATACTACTGATTGCAGTTGACAGACAGTCCACCTTTGCCTTGGATAGACCATCACAGTGGTCTCTTGGAGTGCACTGGTTGAGGGGACGAGAGTTTCCGATGTGATAGGCGTACAGCTAAACTTATGAAGCCAATTATAAATTATTTTAAACATCTTCACGATGTAATTAAAATAAATTTGTATAAACAAGACTGTAAAGATACACTTGATCTAACTATTGGGGTGTCCGGAAAGTTCGTATAATTTTTTGTTTTTATTTTTTATTCAATGCTTTACAATTCTCAGTGACCAATGTATGCCCCCTTCTTTCTCACTACCTAACTCCAGCGATTGGGCAGGGTCTCGATTCCTCTCTTCCAGAATGCGGGTTTCTTCGAGACCGCCCAGTTCACGAAAGCCCTCACCACTTCATCTCGATTCTTGAACTTCTTTCCTTTGCAGAAGTCAGAGAGAGAGCGGAAGCAGTGGTAGTCGCATGGGGAGAGATCCGGGGAATACGGTGGATGGGGAATCCTCTCGATCTTCAGCTCGTCCATTTTCTTCTGGGTCATCTTCGCTCGATGTGGGCGAGCATTGTCCATCAGAAGAAGAATTTTGCCCTGGTTCAGGAGTCTGGGAGGGACTCTGATCGCGACATCTTCCAGTTGTTCAGAGAAGAGGTCGGCATTGATGGTGGTGCCAGGGGCGAGGATCTCTCAGTAGATGGGACCGAGCACTGAGAAGAAGAAGCAGAGGAGTTCCTTCTTTCCGTGCTCTTCCTTCTTCGGGACGGGCGTGGTCTTCTCATCTGCATCCACCCATTGCAGTCTCCTCACAGGGTTATCGTACGTGATCTACTTCTCATCTGTAGCGATTATGGAATTGACCCATCGAAGATTGGATCTACGATGGAGTGATTCCCGACAGACTTGAACACGATTTTTCAGCTGTTCGGGGGAGAGGTCATGGGGAATCACTTGTGGGAGTTTCGGCTTCTTCCCAGATCGATGGAGGATATCGGACACCGTTGATCTGGGAGTACCAGTATCCTTCTTCAACTCACGCACACTGGTCATGGGCTTGCGCTTCAGTGTGCGGAGAACGAGAGGCTGATCGAGGGAGGGAGGGCGTCCAGAGCGGGGTTGATCATCGAGACCAAACTCTCCTTTCTTGAAGCGGGAGAACCACTTATAGCAGAAGGTTATGGAGGGGGCGTCAGCTCCTTCCGACTGGGCCAGCGCAGAGTGGGCCTCCTTCACGGATCGGCCAAGACGGTAGTAATGAAGTAAAACTGCTCGGAGGTAGAGATGGGAGTCCATCACAAGAATCAATGTAGCAACTAGGAGACTGATTAAATCCTCTCACTACTCAACGTCAGAATGATGCAATACATTGTTGACAAACAGATTGCGCAATCACTGCATTTTATCGCGAACTGACTTTTTTTCCGAAGCATTATACGAACTTTCCGGACACCCCAATATATTAGATTGGTTGATACCTTTCAACTTTTCATTTGGAAATGTACTCACGTCTGAAGTTGGTTCTTCCTGGTTGAAATCAATGAATTCATCGACCGTCTCAACCTTGATTTCCTTGGGTTCTTGTTTGGTCTCATTCGACGAATCGACTGTAGGTCCGAGAATATCCTCCATGCCAGCATTCATAGGAGAATCCTAAAAATAATTCATTTCAACAATAAACGGTAATCAGTATTAATCCATTAACTCCCTTTAAATACGCCGAATTCGGCACTAGGGTGAGTGAGAACGACATATGGGTGGTGTGAGACTATACGACATTAGGAAAGATGAGAACTGTTACGTCAGACCACCTTTGATATATAAAAAACGGCTCTTGTGCTGAAGCCCTGATCAAAGTTATATATTCCTTCATTTTTAGTGTTTAATTGCTCGTTGACCGGTCAATTCATACCGCTGATCTTCAAATTGACACTATTCTCACAATGAGTGGTTCCTATTTTCACTGTTTCCCTATCCCAATCGAACTCTCCTATTATAGGATCTAGGCTTCAGCAAAAGAGCCTCAAAAGCAACGCGAAATGGTTCTCATCGGACCGAATGCCAAAAGTGAAAACACCTCGAAGAAAGGGATCGCATCCCCTCGTAGTATGACACGATTGTCAGCATGAATGAAGGAAGAAGGCGAGAAGTGACTGTTGCACAGCATTGGAGATGAGGTTCTATTCACTTCCGCCCAGAGAGATCTCCGTTCTTCGGGAGATGAGCGGACCGCATTGATCCACGTTATGCGTTTCGCATGATTCAAGGCGAATGTTCGCATCTCAGTTCGTGTTTCCATTCGACAACAGACGACGCACTTCGAACGCCGAGCTACCTGAGGAAAAATGATCCCTAATTGGTAATGAAAATCAAAGAAGGTCCAAACAAAACTTATCATAGCTGACTAGCACTACACTACTTGTGAGAGAGAAATGACATTTAATATCATATGCATTAAACTATATTCTACTATCCTCCAAGTCATCACACTTTCAAACTTAAATGTAACCGATAATTCAAACGGTAACGACTCTGCTAAAAAAAGGCAACACGGGGCAAGGATGATACAAAAAGGTGTGATACAAACATGTGTACAGACAGTTCACCTTTGCCTTAGATTGAAGATCGCTGTGTACTTTTGGCGTGCAGTGGTTGAGAGGACGAGAATTTCCGCAAAGATGGGAGCGCATCTAAACGCATGATACAAATTTAGAACTATGTAGAAAATTCAGAAAATAAATCAAAATAACCAATATTTACACTGAACGAAAACTACATATAGGGCATTATCAACTCACATCAAGATTTTGTTGTTTCAACGTATTGTCTGCACAATCATTGGCGGGCTCTTCCTTGATTTCCACATGATCTTCTTCTCTCTCGTTCGGCATGTTATTTGACGATGGCGGGACGCCCGCAACTTCCCCAGATTCGAATTCAGAATCCTGAATTGTTCAAAATTATACCAAGAAATAAATTGCATAATAATTTTTTTTTAATATTTAAGGGGCGTTATAAAAATTCAACTATTAAAACAAACGTGCTCACATTGAAGTAAGGAACGGCATCAGGTTTGAGCACGAATCTTGCCGTGGGATAGTGATTGAAATCCATAAGGGAGAAGTGGCTACTACACAGAAACGACCACTTGTGTGCACTTAGTTGTCCCATGAGAGATCTCCTTCCTTCCTGTGTTGAACGAACTGCGGTTGCCCACGTCTCGCGTTTCTTCTCATTCGTATTGAATACTTGCATCTCAGAGTGGTCACCCCGTCGATGACAGACGACGCACTTGCGATAAACCATCTGAAAGAGTGCACTACGTCGGATGAGAGCTATTGCGGCATTGCGAAATAGTTCTCATCCGACCTAGTTCTGAAATGAGTGGTAGCATTGGCGATATATTAATGAACAACGAACGTATATAAATATAAATCGTGGTAAGGTGTGAACTAGACGTTCATGAGGAGCATCGACTGCTCGTTACAGAGCACTTGTATGAGCAGATCGAACAGTTCATAATAAGTACGAGTCGAACATGTGACGACTTGAAGAATCGGATAGATAACGACACACGAGCGAATATCTTTATCGCGAATACCATTGATTTTCTGAGTAAACAAGACAATAAATTCATCAAAGAGAACTATGAGGTGAACAAAGGTTGTAACTTAAAATGAAAATTTAACAAATTGAGAAGAATAACTACTGCTAGCAAAATAAATAAAAAGTCAAGTGGGAGCGGGTTGTTCATCAATCGATGCTTCATCGATTGGCTCCACTCCAAGACTGGATTCGATCGTGATCTTTCGCTCGTTAGGTTCCAAGTGTGTCGGATTGTCGAGGAGATGATTTCCAAGGTCAATCATCTGATCGAATTGCTCACCACAATGGAGACACACGAAGGGCTGCAAAGACATAAATGGTCCACCAAACAGATCATTCTAGGAATAAACATTTTAACGATGTGAAACTGTGATATCTATCAACTTGTAATTCGAACTAAAAAGACCAATCATTTGTTAACTGAAAAAGATCCGCCCATCGTTACACATACAAAATAATCAGGAAAAAGCAAATTTAAAGATAAACTCACGTCTGAAGTTGGCTCTTTCTGGTTCAAATCAGCAAAACCATCAACAGTCTCAGCCTTGATTTCCAGTGTATTTTCTCTCGACTCATTCGACGAATCGACTGCAGAACCGTGAATATGCTCTCCAGAGCCAGAATTCAATACAGAATCCTGAAGTGAATTGTATTACGACTAGAAAAAAACAATCGGAGAATGCAATAACTACCTACAGTTCGACGGATAAGTAACACATGCTGTTGCAACATAGTTATAATCCAACCAAGTGATAAAAATGGAGTTACCTCGAAGAAAGGAATTGCGTCCCCTCGTAGTATGACACGATTAGCAGCATGAATGAAGGATGAAGGTGAGAAGTGATTGTTGCAAAGCATTGGATAATTGACTGCACTCAGTTGTGCCATCAGGGATCTCCTTCCTTCGGGAGTTGAGCGGACCGAGTTAATCCACGCTTTGCGCTTTGTGTGATTCAAGGCGAAAAGTCGCATCTCAGTTCGCACGACCATTTGGCAACAGACGAAGCACTTTAGCTTCTGAAATGAGAATCGGAATTGGGAAATAAACGCAGAGACAATAAAATGCAGCGAAAACTATGTGAAAAACGTTTTCGAGTCTTTTAAGCGTAAGAAAGTTAGGGAGACTATCACATTTTAAGGAGAAATCGCAAATATCACACGGTATTAGATCTTTATTTTTCTATCGACTATCCTCTATGTCATCGTACATTTTAACTTAAAAATTACCGACATTCAATAAGTACTCGACAACAGCGGCAAGGCAAGGGGTAAGAATTAATCAAGGAGATAACAATGTCAGTTAACAGACAATCCACCTGTGCCTTAGAAGGAACATCACTATGGTCTCTTGGAGTGAATTGGAAGAGAAGAGGAGAATTTCCGATATGAGGAACTTGTATCTAAACTTATGAGGCCAATTAAAATGATATACTTCAGAAAATATAGAGCAAAATTTAGTGCACTATATACTCACATCAGCATTTTGCTCTTTCTTGGTATTGTCAGCAATATCATTTGCGGGCTCATCGTTGATTTCCGGGTGATCTTCTTCTCTGTCATTTGGTGTGCCATTTGACGATAGCGGAACGTCCATAACTCCATCAGAATCGAATTCAGAATCCTGAAAAACGCAGAACTCTACCAAGAGAAAAGTTTTTAAAAACGAAATAAAGTTTTAAAAGATCGCCATGAATAAAATATTCAACTATTAAAAACCAAGGTGCTCACATTAAAGGAAGGAACGGCATATGGTTTGAGCACGAATCCGGATGTATCATAGTGATTGAAATCGGAAGGGGAGAAATGGCTTGTGCACAGGAAAGGCCTCTTGCTTGCACTCAGTTGTTTCATGAGAGTTCTCCTTCTCTCCATTGTTGAACGAACTGCTGCTACCCATGTCTCTCGTTTCTTCTCACTTGTAGTGAACATGCGCATCTCAGACAGGTCACCCCGACGATGACAGACGATGCACTTCCGACGTTGCATCTTACATGAGTGGTAAATAGGGTTGGCAAAAGAGGGGAAGAAAGTTGTAAGTTGTGAACTAGACAATTATTAGGAGCATCGCGCTACCCTTTACAAACCATTTTCATAAGCTGATCGAACGGTTTATAATAAATACGAGTCGAACAGGCAACGACTTAAAGCATCGGACAGGGAACACTTTGCTTTTTGAATATTTTATCGTGAAAGAAACGATTTTCCCGTGTAAACATGATAAAATTGTATCTGTAAGATTACTGTGGAGCGAGCAATGCTTCTACTACTTCCTCACAACAGTGATATTACGATGCAACAAAAATCAACAAAGAATAACAAGTGAAAAGATAAGAATCTACTTCCAAATATGGGAAGGACCAGGCTCCTCCATCGGTTCCTCTTAATCGATTTTCTCGTCATCCAACGGGGAAAGAATATGCATATCAGTAAAGTAATAGTTCACATCTCGAGAGCACTCTCTCCTTTTCTTCTTATGCAAACCATCCGACTTCTCAGGCTAGAAAAAATAGAGAAACTGTGATACTTCTCATCTTTTGTTTTCGTGATAAAATTTGTCCAAATAAAACTACCTTGAACCTTCGATGTACCACGTGTATCACGAGCCAATGGAGGAGGGCGGGAACAATACCAAACTTTTTGGGCCTGATCTTGACTATATTTTGGTGGCAGAATATCCAGGACGGATGATTTCGAAAAATATAGGTTATAGGTCCCAGAGCCGGCTTTTATGAATTTTCCGGTTTTGCACCTGGCCATACCGTATCTTAGCTCGCAAATGAGCTAGAAAGATGAAAAAGCGCTCAAAATGTTCGGAAAATTATTTCCTACAACTTTTATGTTGAAAATGTTTCACTGGAACAATAATTGAAAATGCTATCTCCGCGAAACCGAAAAGTAAATCAGAAAATAATTGTTTTCACCATCACGCAGGAAACTTACAATGGATTTTTATTGCAGAACATGAAAGAATAAACATTCACATGTGTAGGAAAAATATTAGCGATAAAAATACTTACGCGTTTTTATTTTATTTTTTCATTTTCAGCGCCAAACGTGATCATGCGATCAAAAATCAGAATGTATTCACTGCCGTTCTCCATAATTAACACGTGAGCCCTAAATATAAGTTATATGAGTTATTTCTGAAACAGGTGAGTTAGTTTCTAGTGAAAAAAAAGACTTCGAAAAAGTTTCAAAAATCGATTTTCACAACCTCGATTTTTCACAAGTTTGTGCATGTATAACTTTGCTAGTTGTCAAGTTCATCCTTGATTGGTAGGTAATATTATTAGTGGGCCTCGAACATATTTGATATATAATAGAATTGGTAGTTTCATGGGATCTAATCTCTTGTATTCTTCCTTCGAAAATGCTACCACGCGAGCTCTAAAATTTATCTAAATTAGTTTTCAGCTGCAATTGTTTGGTTATTGACCGGATTTGTGCATGTAAAATCATATCTAGGACGACTTAGTCAGAATATACCGCCATATCATAATTTGCCTTAATAAGGAAAAAATGGATTTTTTCGCTATTGAAATTTTCGATATATTTAGAAACGTATTGATTCGCACATTTCTCGGCGTATTCGGAGGTAGCGATGAATTTCATGAATTTGGATGCGTAAATCCGGTCAGTAACTTGAACATTTCAGCTGAAAACTAATTTTGATAAATTTTAGAGCTCGCGTGGTAGCATTTTAGAAGGAAGAATACAAGAGATTAGATCCCATGAAACTACCAATTCTATTATATATCAAATATGTTCGAGGCCCACTAAAAATATTGCCTACCAATCAAGGATGAACTTAACAACTTGCAAAGTTATACATGCACAAACTTGTGAAAAATCGAGGTTGTGAAAATCGATTTTTGAAACTTTTTCGAAGTCTGGTTTTTTTCACTAGAAACTGACTCACCTGTTCCAGAAATAACTCATATAACTTATATTTAGGGCTCACATGTTAATTATAGGGAATGGCGGTGAAAACATTATGATTTTTGATCGCATGATCACGTTTGGCGCTGAAAATCGATAAAAAACGTAAGATATTTTTATCGCTAATATTTTTCCTACACATGTGAATGTATATTCTTTCATTTTCTGCGCAATAAAAATCCATTGCAAGTTTCCTGCGTGATGGTCACAACAATTATTTTCTGATTTACTTTTCGGTTTCGCGGAGATAGCATTTTCAATTGTTGTTCCAGTGAAACATTTTCAACATAAAAGTTGTAGGAAATAATTTTCCAAACATTTTGAGCGCCTTGCCATCTTTCTAGCTCATCTGGGAGCTAAGATACAGTATAGCCAGGTGCAAAACCGGAAAATTCCTAAAAGCCGGCTCTGGAACCTATAACCTATGTTATTTGAAATCTTACTTCTAGAGTATTCTACCACAACAATATGAACGATATTCGGCACAACTTTTTTGAAAATGTTCCCGAGGAGGTCATTTTTCATCCACCGACTCGTGATACGCGTGGTACATTGTAATTCAAAAATTGGAGAAAGAATAATCACTCGAAACTGAATAAATTTGCACGTACCTGGCTCTTCTTTTTTACATTCAAATTCTGATCTGTTCCGAATATCTGAAAATGCATATTCATACAATTCAAGATTTACGTTTCGAAATAAAAGAAAAGGCTATTTTTCACACAATGACCATTACGGCATCATTAATAATCAGAAAAATATATAATATACGGTAAAAAGTAACTCATTGTTTCAGTTTACGCTGAAAACAGATACACCTTTTGAAATCCCGGAATCATCCGAGTAGCAACGTGAATCTGGCAGAAATAAGCATGAATGTTATTGTTCACCAGAGCCTGTCATAATTAGAAATTTTAGTGATTAAAGAAAGTTTTAAAATAAGCCTAAGTAAATCAACTTACCGCAACACGGTCCTCGTCCGCCTTTCGCGTCAGAATAATTCGATTCAGAAACGCGATACGCTCTTCAGAATTCTCAGGAGTCGAGTGAAATTTGTCCGTCGTCTTATTGCAAAGATAGCAAATCTTTTCATCAATTAACCAACCATTCCTGTTGGGAAAAGCGCACCTGAATAGGCATATGTTTTCTTATGGCACATTGCCACTTACTTTGGACGGACGGAAGAGGCTCTTCCCGGATATGGATGGCTTTTGTTTGCTTCAACACGGGAGGGCTTCTTCATTTTCTTATGGATAAGCATCTTTTCGTGAATTGTACGAAAATTTCCTGTTGAACGATGAAATATCTGGAAATACACGCTCCACAATGATATTTAAATAGAGAATGCTACATTGATGATATATACAGGGTGCGCCAAAATTACGTGGACTCTTTTCATCATTATGTAGCCCCGCCTCCCAATCGAAATGCTTGACCCCTATAGCATTATCATTACGAGTGACTATTGGTCTCTCATTATTCAACGTCTTATGTCAGTTAGTCAGGTTGTCTAGTAATGGCGATGTCTAGTCGTCTCCGACTCTCATTCTCAACCTGTACATGGACGATATGACATCGTTCATCTACTCGGCTTTCACTAGTCGACTACATCCACAACCGGTAATATGTACCACTAGCTTGATACTTACAAGGACTGTCCGGACAGAGAGAAATTGGTGTATGTTTCCACCACCAGGAACCGAGAGCACATCCGAAACAGGGTCCTTCGAAACCGCTCGCAGAAGATCAAGATCTTCGATATCTCGAACATATCTGTTTGTAGTCTTCTCAAGTCCCAACTGGTTATTTTCCTTCACAAGTACAATAAGTAGCACGGGCTAGATGAGCTTAAGCTCAAGCTCCACTGAGAACGGACCATTAAACTGTCGTTGCATTGTGCTAGGTCCGCGCATTTTCGTACTTTATTCAGCGGAGCAAATATCTTCAACGCCGAAGGCAAGCTAAATATCCAAAACAGCTTAATCAATTCCTCTCATCCTGAAGAATCCTAAAATAGCTGTGGAGTGACTGGTATACCAGCCATCCCCTCTACATCAGAGATTAGGATGTATTTTGCCCAACATGCTAGTTCCCTCCCGTTTTCGTCACTCCGGGCTTCAAGATCAATAAGCAGTATTATATAAAGCACATGCTCAAATACGGGCGTCCACCCTGAGCTGATTCCCACTTCGGTCAGGAGCACTGGGCCTTTCAGCAAGATTCTGCTCCATGCACAAGACAAATTCGTTGCTGGACGCCCATGAAGCCGACTAAATCACTCTGATTGATTGGCCCCCGAACTCTCCCGAACTCAGCCCTTCGAGGTCAGTGTTTGGGGGTGTTGTAGGCGAAGATGTTTTTTTTTTTTTTTTTTCCTCTACAAATAACTCCACCCTAATCTCCCTCAATGCCGCCCTTCTCAAAGCAAGAGAAGAAATCGATTAAAATTTCATGCGGGAATTGACAATTGGAAATGGGAAGACACTCAAGGTCAGAATCAAAGCAAAAGGAGGCTACATCAACATTAGTTGGTAGGTTACAATTGCCTGTATGGTTGATAAGATATTCCTTGAACCGGGTCGCTCAAGTTCCATTCCAAAGGTAGGAATCATATGAAAACAGCAGTCCACGTAATTTTGGCGCACCCTGTATATCAACAATAACATATACCAACCGTTTGAGATTCATGTTGCAATCGATAGGCTTGTGAAAACTCTATATTTTTCCCTAACTAAGAATACTTCACATATGCATATTTCAACTATGATCATAGATGTGCAGGGATTCTATCGGGGAGGTGCCCATCCGGATGTATGGGGGGTCAAGATCAAAAATAGATCGGTAGGTCAAGACTGAGTACCATAACCAATCGATAGTACAGTACACCCTGATACCGTATATGGATACCGAAACCCGCGAATATCGCAAAATATCTTATAAAATTATTCTACAGTAACGATAGATACGGTGGGATAATTAAAAATAATTTTACTATCGATTTTAAAATTTTAGAAAAATATTTTACCCAAGGAACTGGATCTGACCCATGGAACTGGGTTACGGTAGTGACTTTGGTACTGTACAATCGATTGGGCACGGTGCCAGGACTTTTTTTTAAATAAAGTTAGTTTGCGATATTCGTAGGTTACGGTATCCATATACAGTATCAGGGTGTACTGTACTATCGATTGGTTATGGTACTTAATCTTGACCTACCGATCGATTTTTGACCATGACCCCCCGATTGTATCGTGCACAACTATGACTATGGTATATTTGTAAAGCGAGGCAATTCCGGTATGGAAAAAAGATTTGAACATGATGATAAGTGCCAACCTTCGTCGCGATATGAGTGGGGCAAAATTGAGCTTCGATTTGTTCGTCGAATAGTCCCTTAAATTGAAAATATGTATAATGATATTTTACGCAGTACTATTTATTTAGTGTTCCCCCAATCATTAGAATGAGTGACATTATCTAAGATGTCACATCAAGTATGCAGATAAAAATAGTCCTACACTATGACGTTATTCGTATTCCGCAGTAATAGAGGGTTATAAAAATAAGAATGTTCACGTGCACTAGAGGCCTACGGGACTTAAATGAGTGTTCCGTTCGCGGGAAAGGTGGAAATGCCTGGTTCCGCCATCTTTTACTGATACATTAATTTATTATTACTTTCGAAACGCTTTAATAATGCTAACAAGAAGCCAAGAGACTCACATGCAATTTTGCAAGCATGCCTTTCTTGACATTTTCTACGATGATTCGCTCGAAGAAAGCCCTTCGTTGTCCCTCGTGCTTAGGCAATTCGTAGAACTTTGAGCAGAGATTGTGGCAGATAAAGCATTTCTTCCACAGTGCAGAAATATTCCCCTGCAGAGTTATCTTTAGAAATAAGCATCATAACTATCATTTTAACGACAAGCACAGGAAAATGTTAAATATTGTGGACAGTGGCAGTTTATAAACGAATAATATATATATATATATATATATATATATATATATATATATATATATATATATATATATATATATATATATATATATATATATATATATATATATATATATATATATATATATATATTTATGCTATTTCGTTCGAAATAACGTTAACAAAAATTGAAATAGAATAGGCGATTAATGACGGTTAAAATGACGAGTGGATAATGGGACAATAGGGCAAGGTGGATCTACTCAGGGGAACTAGTTTGATTCTCGGAATTTACTAAAAGCCTTGCCGCTCTTGGAAAGAAGCTATTGTGTCTGTAGTTGTGGTTAGATCCAGGATTATTGAAGTTCATACCGTTTCTAGTGTAGTAAATTTTGAAATAATGTGGTTTTCGGTTGGAAATACTATATTTGCCTCGAATGAGATTTGTGGCTACTATAATATCAATCGCTATTCTACGCTTCTCTAGGGACTCAATGCTTAGTCTCTTGTTGCGATCGAAAGCATGATTAAAACAGCGCATGAATAAACGTCGTGTGAAGTAGTTCTGTACTTTTTCGAGTTCTTTTTTATCCTTATTTTGAAACGGGTTGAAGACGGAGGAAGCGCTTTCTAAAATCGGTCTAATGTACATTGAGTATGTTTTGACGAGTACTTCTATATTTTTGGTTCGTAAGGCTCTGAGGATAGTGTGACAGGCAGTTTTGCCTTTAGTGGATACGGTAGAACAATTGTCGGAGAATAATCGCAGCTCGCAACGACTCCGTGGTTTTGAACTAGGGCAGGGATTTCTGAGGTGTAAATAAGAAATAGCAAGGGGCCTAAGACTGAGCCTTGTGGAACGCCGCTAGTTACAGGCATTGAGGTAGAAAGCGCATCTTTTACTCTCACTTGGAATGTTCTATTAGTGAGATATCATGTTATGCAGTTGATTGTATTAACGGAGAGACCTATGGTGGTGAGCTTGAGTTTTAGCTTGGGATGGGATACTCTATCAAAAGCTTTTGCGAAATCAAAATAGATAACGTCAACTGGTTTTCCATCACTAATCGAGGATGTCCAGTGCTCGAGGACTTCAAGCATTTGCAGCTCACGCGATCGTTTCTTACGGAATCCATACTGCTCATCGGGGAAAATTTGTAATTGCTCACAATGAGTAGTAATGGATTTGCATAAAATGCGCTCAAAAACTCGGCAGAAGAAAGATGTAATTGAAATTGGCCTGTAGTTTAGGGGATTGGAAAAGGGGGGTGATTTCTTAACCGGAGTTACTATGGAATGTCGCCAATGGGCGAGTACCGTTCCAGATTGATAGGAGTTCCTAAAAATGATTTCAAGTGCTTCGGAAATGGGTACGGCAATTCGTTTTATGAAGGTGATGTCAATGTTCTCGGGGATTCTACAGGAGGAGCGTTTCCATTTCTCGATAAGGGCGCAGATTTCGTGTCTAAGAAATTGGGGTTCTTCGTATGTACCAAGCTGAGGTAGTGCTCCAGCATTGGGCAGTTTTCCGTCATCGATGGTGAATACGCTTACGAAAGTCTCAGCAAGTAAGTTTGCTTTGCCTAGATCATCCATGACTAGAGTACCATCAACCCTTTTTAATCCTTCAACTCCCTTGGATTTATTGGCACAACGTTTCATAAAACGGAAGAACTTATTCTTATCGTCGCTTTCGATTATCCTTTTCTCAATGGTTTTGTGATACCGTTGTAACTCTTTGCGAAACTTTTTGTTCAGAATCTCGAAATCACGTTCATCGTTTGGGTCGTTGCTATTAATCGATATCTGCCAGGCTTGAAAGCGTTTTCCTAGTAGTCGTTCAATATGAGGGGGGAGTTTCCCATAAGAGAGGCTCACTTTGGACCAAGGAACATGCGTGTCTGTTGATTTTTGAATGACGCTAATGAAGAGGTCGTACATGAGATCTACATTTGCTATTTTAGAAAATGCGCTTGTAATCATTGGAAAATCAACTATTCAGATGACAATATCAGTTGTTGAACAATATCGCACCGTAACAAGATTAAAAAAATACATACATTCTCAGTTGGCACAATCTGCCAAACTGCAGTCTCATCACAGTCCATTGCAAGACCATTATCGAGATTCGTCGAATCGATCGGTCGAGATTCGCCAGTCGAGGGGCAGTATATCTAGAATTAATCCCTCAGGAAAGTGCACACCTAGAACTATTGCAAAGATCGACCACCTTCTACTTAAACAGCATCCCACTTCTCTTTTCCGCGCATATGTGTAAGTTGCAAAAGTAAAAGAAAACGAATTGAAAAATGGAAGCTGTCGAATATTTGCAAAAAAACTTACAGTAGTGATTATTATAATTTCAGGAAATTAATGCTCTGCTAACATCTTCATATTCGAAAAGAGCTCACATCGATAATTGGCTCTTCCAGTTTGAGATCATCGATGGGCTCATATTTTACTTCCATTGGATCTTCTTTGATTTCATTCGCTGTTGCAAGAGACGAAATCTGATAAAATTCTTAAGAAATGTCAGTGAAAAAACGACCCTCAAAATATTCAGTTTGATGTCTCGCGAAAACTCACACTGAAACCTGGTTTCACCTGTTCGATGTCAACTAATTCATCAATCGGTTCTTCCTTCATTTCTACAGGTTCTTCTTTGATGTGCTTTGGGACAACAGTCTCGAATAGTGGTAAGAACTCCATCCTATGAGCATTGGCCTGTAAAGAAACGACGATTTTGGCATATCACTGTACTGGTAGTTGACCGAAACATGGGAGGTCGAAATAGTCGGTAAATACGTAGTCAAATCAAAGCTGGATACTATTTGAGGTATAATAATCCCATGGGAAAAATAATACAATACTATTTACGAGAAAATATATGTTGAAAACCTTTAGAAATTAAAATGATTTCAAATTCAACACACGTCAGCATTTAGCTTTTCTTCACGGTTTTCTGAAAAATTGTTGATGAGTTCATCCTTGATTTCCAGGTGATCTTCTTCCCTCTCGTTCGGCGTGTCGTCTACAACTCCACCAGATTCGAACTCAGAATCCTGAATTGTTCAAAATTATACCAAGGGAAACACATTTCATAATGTAATAAAAACATGATTAAAGAACGCTAAAAATATTCAAGAACTAAAATGGACACGTGCTCACATTGAAGGACGGAACGGCGTCAAATTTCAGCAAGAATCCGAATGTAGCATAGTGATTGAAATCGGAAGGGGAGAAGTGGCTAGTGCACAAGTACGATCTCTTGGTTGCTCTCAGTGTCTCCATGAGAGATCTCCTTCCTTCCTGTGTTGAACGAACTGCGGTTACCCACGTCTCTCGTTTCTCCTCATTCATAGTGAATACTTGCATCTCGTACTGGTCAGCTCGTCGATGACAGACAACGCACTTGCGATTGACCATCTGAAATGAGCATTGGAGATAGATAGAAAGGAGCGTTTAAAGACAGTAAAAAGAGACGAAAAGGAGGGGCGAGAGGAGCTCGACGCTGCTAGTCTGCTAGTCGAATAAATCGAACAGTTCATAATAAGTACGAGTCGAACATGCAACGACTTAAAGCATCGGACAGGGAACACTTTGCTTTTTTGAACATTTTATCGTGAAAGCAACGAATTTCCTGTGTAAACATGACAAAATTGTATCTGTAAGAATACTGTGGAGTGAGCAATGCTTCTACTACTTCCTTATAACTGTGATATTACGACGAAACAAAAATCAGCAAAGAATAACAAGTGAAAAGGTAACAATCTACTTCCTAATTCAGGAAGGACCAGGTTCCTCCATCGGTTCTTCTTCATCGATTTTCCCCTGATCCAAAGGGAAAAGGATAGGCATTGCAGCAGAGGAAGAGTTCACAGCTCGGGAGCGATCGTTGTTCATCTTCCGATTCAAACCATCCGACTTCTCATACTTAAAAATAGAGAAACTGTGGTTATTTTCTTGTTCTTTGGTGATAAAACTCGACCAAATCAACTCTTTCGAGGATGTACTACAGAACAACTCTTGTAATTCAAAACATGAAAATATACTAATGGCTCAAAACAGAATAATGTTCCATTTACCTGATCTTTCTTCTTCCCACCCATATTCTGATGTGTTCCGTATCTCTGAAAACGCACATTCATAAAATTCAAGACTGAAATTTCGAAAGACTCGATTGCCACACAATGGTAAAAAAAATTGGGGTGCTATGCTTGTTCTCTTCTTGTGCTTTCATGATAATAATCAGCCCAAAAAAGCTCGTACGAACTTTCGAACTGGAGAGTACGTCTCTTGCAATTATAAAAGTGGAAAAAATATTAATTTCTATTAACAGAATAAACGTCCATTTTTTACCAGGCCCTTCTTCTTTCCACTCAAATTCTGATCTGTTCCGTATCTTTGAAAACGCATATTCATAAAATTCAAGACTGACATTTTTCACACACAGGTCATCACGGTATCGTCAAAGCTCAGAATAAAATGCAAAATAATTATTTCTTCAGTTTACTTTCAACTACTCCACCTGATAAAGTTATTATGCATTTGATTACCTCTACTTCTGGAAGATGCCTAGGACAGATGAAAGTGCGGCTGCTCTCTCTCGTCTCCTGAACTCAAACAAATATAAAATCCCTTATTTTCCAGAATTACTCACTCCGTATTTGAGCAGATCTCCAATAGTGCGCAAACCAAGTTTCTCTAGGAAGGCAGCTCGCTCCTTCGGATCTCCCGGAGTCTCACATTGGGCATACGTAAGTTCACCGCAGATACAGCATTTCTCGATTACCTACAAAGGTAAAGAAAGGTATTCCCGAATCAGGCACATAAGTCATGCGGAAAGAACACTGTTAGGCCAGTATCTAAGATAGGATAGTTCAGTAATACTTGTTATGACAAATCATCCAATTTGAATCAAGAATCGGCTAAAATGGAGACCACACAAACACATTTAAAATCCGGAATCGCTTTTCCAATCCTAGTTCGACTCACCTTCCACGGTTTGCCACTGAAATGAGATCGGAGTGGCTCCTCCCCTTTCTCATTTCCCTGCTCCATTCCCTCAGTTGATATGTTGTCCAAGAAAGGATAATCGAGAGGACGAGAAGGTTGCGAGGACAAAGCCTGCTATTTCAAGTCTCAACGATTTAACACTTATAATGAAAAGGTGCTCTATGCGACAAATTTAAATTTGATTTTCCCCTTCTTGAAAGGTACGAATTTAAAACCGAATAGGTTGAGTTTATGAAAATCGAAATTGTCTTCTGCATGCATTCCTCATCAACCCCATGCAAGATCTGTGCACTAAAACGAACCGAACCACAGCCCCAGTTCGATAAAAAAATAGGACAGAACACTTTCAAAAAATATCGAGAAACAAAATGGACACAACCTGCGGAATAGTATTTCCATCATTGGCCAAGTGGTCAACACAGAAATATGCACGACTGTCTTTTGACGATAGCACCTGCAATCTCCTTTTGGTGAAATTAACGAATTTACAAAAAATATTTATTTTGAAATTCAGGGAAAAGAAGCAATAACGGAAACCATCCTTACCGTAAGTCTCGCCTTGTCTTGCAAAGTTCCAACAATAATCTTCTTCAGAAACGCTTTTCTTTGCACAGAATCAGATGGCGTAGCGGAGAAATTGCTCGTATCCTTGTCGCAGAGGTAGCATATCAGAGTCAGCTGAACCATTTCAACGTTAGAATGATTTTGTGGTTCTTTGATTCTAAATATTCCAAGTAAGTATTAGTCTTTACCAGGGATACAGTAAGACAAAAATGATTCACTTTAGCCTTCTTCAACGGATTAGTAGTGGGAGAATGTTCAAGCAGTTTTGAGATGATACCTTTGCTTCGATCGACTTTGGTTTCCCTTGATGATGAATTTCTCTATCAGAAAGGTGCCCGGCACAAATGTATAACCGATTCTCGTACCTTCCCAGTTCCTAAAAATTAAAACTGAACTTTAAAATCATGATTTATAATATATGTTTCAAGGCAAACCTTTAGTCTTCGAAAATCATCATCGGTACATATTATTCTTCTGAAGAATTTAGCACGTGTCTGATTCCCCTCAGGAATGGGTAGAAATTGGCTAGTATAATTGCTGCAGAGAGAGCAAGTTTTTCTCATAATTGCCACCGGAAACTAAATTAATTTTTAACACCTTTATTTACAAAAAAATGTCGTCCACTTACCTTCAAAGGCGGCTCCGTAGATAATTCGTTCCCCATTATCTTAGCAGGTCTTTTCATTGCTTCCACTCTCTCGGTACGTCTTTCATCATATAAAGAGAACTTTGTCTGATCCAATCGACGAGATATTCCAAAGGATGGGTCGTTCGGCTACAATCATTTCCGTTTTTATTCTCCTCAGGAATTAATCGTGACTCCTTTACACACAAAATATGCCTGATAAAAACGAAAGAAGGGTCCAAGCCTAGCTAGAATAAAAAAAGTTAATCGTCTCTTTTCTGTCTCACTCACTCACTACTTTTCTGATCGCATGATCCTTGACTTGGCACTCTCGAATATTCAATGTGTTTTCAGAGGAAGGGAGAATAATAGCATCGATTGGACGAGAATTCCCAGTGGATGGACAGTATATCTGCAAGTAATATTTTTAATGTCACAGTTGAAGACACATGAGCACTTAATACATTTATATTCGAAATAAGCTCACATCGGCCATCGGTTCTTCTTGCTTGATATCAGGAAATTCATCAACCGGTTCATCCTTGAGCTCCTCTAGTTTCGCTTTGATCTCATCCGGTTGATCATTCTTGAATAATGGCACATCTTCCACTCCGTCTGCTTCCATCGCTTGGCTGTTTGACGCTTCGTTCTTTAAATTTTTTTAAACTTACTGCACACAATACCAATACAATGCTTAGCTAAACGCTGGCAAAAATTTCTCAGGAAAGTATGTTTACAAGATAAATATAAAAAAATTATATGTGCACAAGGTGAATAAGGGTAAGATTAGCCGCTCACAATTTCATCAGGTCTTCTTCTCCCCGCTTCGGTTTGTTCTACGAACATTTTCATCCGTATTATCTGAGTAAGTAGTGCAAAGGACTTCATAATCTCTCGACACGCATCCTCAAGTTGAAAATATATGTGACAAATGCAGATCATTCAAGCGAAATTAAATTGCTCTACAGATTTTTTATCGACTTACGACGATGCCAGTTTTCTGCACGGCGACGACTTTCTTCTCAGCATTATCCGGCCACGAATCAGTCCAATGGTGAGTGACGCCAATCGCGAGACCCTCCATCAATTCGAGTATTCTAAAATCAAGCACAATTATTATATCCATGTTTATGGACGTAGAGAAGTGTGCAAACTTGTCTTCGTGTTTTGCGTCAAAATCGTTGTAGCGCTAACATACCTGGATATCGCAAACACTTTCTTCAAATATTTCGTTTTTTTTCGAGAAATAGATGAATGAACAAATTCTATTTATTTCGTAAAATATTGGGGTGTCCGGAAAGTTCTGTAATTTTTTTTAATTTTATATTTTCTCCAATAGTATACAATTCTCAATGACCAATGTATGCCCCCTTCCTTCTCACTACCTCCCTCCAACAATCGCGCATGTTCGCGATTCCTCTCTTGAATAGGACGGGTTGCTTTGAGACAGTCCATTCCACGAATGCTCAAATAGTATCGTCTGGATTCTTTAAAGTTTTCCTTTTCCAGAAATCATACAGAGTGCGGAAAAAAGTGGTAGTTGCATGCAGTGACAACTGGGGAATCCTGTGGGTGGAGGAGCCATTCAATATTCCTTTCGGCTGTTTTAATGTGTGCCAAATTGAGATGATTTTGTGTTTGTATGTTGTGTGCTTGTCAACCATGTATTGTATGAGTGACTATCTGAAAGAACCTAGCAATTTCACCTATAGGCCGTACAACGAAAAATAAACTACTGATTTTAAGATCTCCCTAGGGTTAACTTTTCACGTAGAGTTCGAAAATCTACCTTAGAAAGCCGTATCTCTGACCCATCATTTCGTGAGATGCGCTGAATTTGGGCGGTCGGTTTTTGAATCTTTTGAACGGCTTATGCAAACACCTTACATATATAGTAATTCTGAAAGAGCTCGACGAGATAATCATTTTTACTGTTAGAAGTGAAACGATAGCTCACCTGGGAAAAAACTTATCGCCATTTAAATTATCAAATAGGTCGTCGTAAAAATGTTACATGCCAGACGTACTTTTAAGTATGTTCGTTAAATTCCTCGTGAAAATTTATCCCTGAATGCAAATTTTCGCGCCAAAAAAGCCGCATACGAGGGGTCTGCCAAATAGGGGAAAAGGAATCAATTGTTAGGAATTTCAGGTTTTTCCTGTCTATCGTCTCCATTTTCACTATTTCGAAGCAGAGATGACGAAATAATAAGTTTCAAGATTGGGGAATGTGAATTATCATCGAAAAATCCGTTTTTGAATCGTTCGAAAAATATCGGTTTTCCAATTCTCGATTTTGCTCAAATTTGGGCATCTGAAAGTGTCGATTTTTGAATACATGAAGATGCGCTTTCTGTATGAAGTAAAGAATACTTCCACGTAAATAAGAAAATCTACATATAAGCTTCTGTGCGCACTTCTAGATTCGGGTTTTTGAGATTCAACATTACAAAATTGGTACTATCGACAAACATTTTGATTGAAATCGACTCAAATCAAGTCAATTTGGTGATTTCACACCACAATGCAATTTATAATGCAAAAATAAAGCAACAAGTTCGGCTCATTAGTACGTAAATACGCAATCAATTATTTTGACAAATCTAGATTTTGACTAAATTGGATCCAAAATATCTTTGAAACTGGAGCAGCTGTCGAACTTATTTTAATTTAATATTACTAATCTACTACTCTCATATAGCTCACTAAAAATTGCGATAGTTTTCAGAGCGAAATGGCTGAAATTTCAGTGGGTAAACTTTGTGAAAATCGAGCATTTGAGTCATTGTTTTTCCGAAATAAGATATCCGCCATTTTTACTCCTTAATTTTTGCATTATAAATTGCATTGTGGTGTGAAATCACCAAATTGACTTGATTTCAGTCGATTTCAATCATAAAATGTTTGTCGATAGTACCAATTTTGCAATGTTGAATGTCAAAAACCCGAATCTAGAAGTGCGCACAGAAGCTTATATGTACATTTTCTTATTTACGTGGAAGTATTCTTTACTTCATGCAGAAAGCGCACTTCATGTATTCAAAAATCGACACTTTCAGATGTCCAAATTTGAGCAAAATCGAGAATTCGAAAACCGATATTTTTCGAACGATTCAAACACGGATTTGATAATTCGCATTCCCCAATCTTGAAACTTATTTTTTCGTCATTTCTGCTTCGAAATAGTGAAAATGGAGGCGATAGACAGGGAAAACCTGAAATTCCTAACAATTGATTCTTTTTCCTCTATTTGGGAAACCCCTCGTATGCGGCTTTTTTGGCGCGAAAATTTGCATTCAGGGATAAATTTTCACGAGGAATTTAACGAACATACTTAAAAGAACGTCTGGCATGTAACATTTTTACGACGACCAATTTGATAATTTAAATGGCGATAAGTTTTTTCCCAGGTGAGCTATCGTTTCACTTCTAACAGTAAAAATAATTATCTCGTCGAGCTCTTTCAGAATTACTATATATGTAAGGTGTTTGCATAACCCGTTCAAAAGATTCAAAAACCGACCGCCCAAATTCAGCGCATCACACGAAATGAAGGGTCAGAGATACGGCTTTCTAAGGTTGATTTTCGAACTCTACGTGAAAAGCTAACCCTAGGGAGATCTTAAAATCAGTACTTTATTTTTCGCTGTACGGCCAATGGTGAATTCTCTCAGATAGTCACTCGTACAGTTCAGACACTGCACGGGACAATGGTAGCAACACTCTAAAACTTTCTGCATTACTTCAAGTGATGGAGAGTCGTAGCGATTTTTTTAACAATTTTACTACATTACGTCCGTCTTAGTCGTTCCGTACAAGAGGCTCACTCTTATCTTGTACACTAGGAAGAGGGGAGTGCTTTCTCCCTTCGCACAAGTTTATGTAGTACAACTGCATTAAGAAAGGGCAGTATTATCTGGATGAATCTCCCCTCTCTGGACACCACCTTTCCCAATTTCACTCTCTCGCGCTCACCATACTGAAGAAGAATCCCATGATCAGTGTGCGCAAAATAAAGACAATAACTGGCACTCCCAATTGGAAGGTGTTTCATATTCTTCATTGATCTGGGAAGAAGCCGAAGCTTCATCAAGTGATCCCCCATGATCACTCTCCGTCACTTCTGAAAATGAGCATCAAGGTCTGTCGGGAATTGCTCCATCGTACAGTAGCGCCAATAAGTATTGAAACGATTTGTTATTTTGCTATAACTTTTTCGCTGATCTATTTAGCAATTTGGATGTTGTGGTACTATACGCCAAATCGATCGAGGAATACGATGCGCATATTGCGTCATCACGTGCCCCATAACTGATTGCGTAGTGATGACGCATTCGAATTTCACTTTTTCAAACAGGCGTTATTCTTACACAGATTTTTTCCAGCTTTCCAAACTTTCTGACGTTGGAGATAGGACCGAGGCCTATCCATAATAAAAAATTGAAGTTGCTGCTCGGTCGCACATTGGCTGCAGCCTTGCTGCAAAATCGAAGTCGGAAATTCAGATTTCGGCTTCTAGACGACCTAGAGACTCGTCCAAGGCATAAAAATGATCGTCGGCATGAGTTCAGATGATCCTGAGAATATGAAAATAATATCTTGAAATTTGTCCTCAGGGCATGAAAAAATCTTTTCACATGACCACTTTTTGGAGATTCATAACTATGTAAGAACTGTATATAAAAATCTGGTTTTTGCTTAATCATGTTCACAATATTGTAGTTATATGATTTCCAACTTTTTAAAGTGTTTGGATATATTTCCTGTCCGCGGCGATCGGCGATTGTGTAGTAAAATTGTTAAAAAAATCGCTACGACTCTCCATCACTTGAAGTAATGCAGAAAGTTTTAGAGTGTTGCTACCATTGTCCCGTGCAGTGTCTGAACTATACAATACATGGTTGACAAGCACACAACATACAAACACGGACTCAATTTTTAATGAGGCAGTGACAAAACTTTCCGGACACCTAAATTACTAAACAAGAAAAGAAAACTAACTGGTTGATGCGCCCTCCTACAAATCCATCCACATCTTTCGTGAGTCGAGAGGCCGTGTTGATTGTTTGTTTGAATTTGAGCAATAACTGCATAGTCCGATCCTCTTGCATGGCTAAATGGTCGGCCGACATTTCTGAATCGAATATTCAAAAATGTAGCAAAGTTCAGTTAGATACACATCTCGAATAAAACGAGTTTAAATGCCAAATTTTGTCAACGTTTGTAAAAACATAATTTATGCAGATTTTTCGTTATAAATAGAAAAAAATCGGCGCAAAAAAGAAAAAAAGAAATAAAATACAATATTCTTTCTAGAATCACGCCGGCTTCAATGGAACGATGTTAAAGTGTACATGAGGCGAACAATGAACAACGTGCAGACATGTACAACACAATTTGACCTCGAGGGGATTGATCAATATTTTTTCAACAACGTAAAGTAAAATGACGAAAACTAACTAACATTAATAATCAGGAAATATACGAAAAATCAGTAAACGTGAATAAAAAGAAGAGTCACTGATTAGCACCTTCTGGAAGGACCGGGTTGTTCGTCGATCCATTTGTCTTCGGCTGGATCCAGCCCCAGATGAGATTCGTGCACCGCATTACGTTCCGAATGCCCCTCACTCATAGTCAGATGTCGTCTCAAAGAAATTTGTTACAGATCCCTGTTAGTATCACCATCTACCTTTTTCTAAATTCTAACTTATTTCTAATACTGAAAAATAGCGAACGGAAAAAAACTTTCCTTACCTCCAGTCTTGATGCCAATTAAAGTGTTCGCCACATTCGGGGCAAGCGTAGGGCTGAAAATGAATATTCCATTCCATTGATTGTCTCTACTGGATCAAATTAGGAATTTGTGATATATGAACAGTGTACACACAAAATGAGAGACACTTTTTTTTTTTAAATTTTTTGGCAACGAAGAAATTAACAATTTCCAATAATTTGAAGGAAACACTACTAAGGCATACAAAAAATAAAGTTTGGACAGTACTTGCATCTTATGAACGTTTCGAATGTGGTTGTTTCTGTAGGTTAATCCACGGAAGGATATTGCACAGTGAGGACATGGGAAGGGGTGATCACCTGATTAGAAATGTTGATTAGGTATTCATGAAAGGAAAAGATGAAAATTCTTAAATTTCAAAGACCGGACGGAATATACTATATGTACTATAGGAAAATGTTGAATCGTATGTTAATTAGCTTACGCTTATGAATGAGCATGTGATAGTTGAGGCCTTGCTTACTGCTGAGACGCATGCCACACGTCGAGCACATGTGTTTCTTTACCCTTACGTAAGTGTGGCCCAATCGGATTCGAGTGGATTGATCGAGAGCATGACAAGTTGATTTAGATGGGTAGTACACCTGAAAGAATGGAAATTAGCTTTACTTTTGAAAAAAAGATCAAAATGTAATCGGTATCCCCTGTTTGCGTCAGAAAACTCTGAAAAGTCTTCAAACGACACGACTAATGGAATACAGATTTTGACATATACCTGTTTCTGGTTAGTATGTCCCTGATGGGTGGAGAGATGCAGCCTCAACCAGAACTTTTGACGAAATTTCTGACCACACGTGAGACACTCGAAGGCGCAAAATTCATCTTTCGCTATCTGGATTGAAATAATGACGGCATGGTTACGGTGAGGTCAACAAAGATTAAAATGAATTATGTTTTTTAATAATATTTTTTTTATTTTAGCCTAGGAAATTTTACTAACAATGGAACCGCAAAAGTATGCACCTCAATCGCTGAAATTTATTGCCACAGGTTCCGATGGGCCCCGATGGGTGTGCGGAACCCGTTTAAAAAAGTTCCCATATTTGCTTCCTAAGACTCTAAATTGGCCTGTGAAAATTCTAGGGTTCACCACGTAAAATCCGCCAGCGTGGTTCCCAGAATAGAGATCGATATCGAGAACCATCAATGAATGAGTGTCGTTGCGCAGCTGGTTGCGCGCTAGCTTTGCATTTCGCAGGTCGTAGGATCGAACTTTGGCTTGAGTAAACACATTTTTCAGATTTTTTGCAACCCATTTCAGTTGATTTCACGTTCGTATCCTCAAAAAATTTCATGTTATTTTAGTACGAATAAATTTCACACCGCAGGATAACTTGACAAGTAGAATAGCTTGAAATTGTGATGCACGTACTAAGCAATAACTCACATCAAGATATATCAGTAGATAAACAAAGAAGACATTATAAAATACTGCAAAATATACTTGCTGCAGCCAGAGTTCGAACCTACGACGTGCAAAATCCAAAGCCAGAGCGCAATTAGCTTCGCCACCAGACTCATTCTTTGATAGTTCTCGACAATGATCACTGTTCGGGGAATCGCGCTGGCAGATTTTACGTGGTGAACCCTAAAATTTTCATAGGCCAATTTACGGTCTTATGAAGCAAATATGGGAACTTTTTAAAGCGGATTCCAAACACCCATAGGGGCCCATTGGAACCTGTGGCAATGAATTTCTGCGATTGAGCTGCATACTATTGCGGTTCCCTTGAAAAATAAAAAAAAGATATAAGAACATTATTAAATTATTTCGAAAGAGTGCATTAAAATTAGCTCATATTCCAAGTGTCCATCATACCGTCTTAGGATCATTTCGGATGCGATTATCCACTTCACTATATTTCACAGCAGTATCCTGGAAAAATGTAGCATAAAACATAATTCGTAACAGAATGCGTATTGTGTGGTAGCATATTAAAACACTCTTTCACTCCACGAAAATTGAATCGCTCTACACTGCAACAACTTGAAGATTCCGCGAATAACAGCCCATGCACAGTAAAGTCACTAATGGTTACAAAATATGTTATCATAGTAAGACAATCATTTCGAAAGAAAACATGATACCTTCGTCTTAACAACATGTCGGTTCCGATTCTCCATTCCACTATATTTCACGGTAGAATCCTAAAAATGTATAATCATGGGATAGATAAATTATATGAGAACTTACTTCGAAGAAAGGAACGGCTTCAAATCGGAGTGCCATAGGTTTAGCATCCTGAGTAAAGTCAGAAGGGGAGAAATGGCTTGCACATAGATACGGTTGCTTCGTTTCACTCAGTTGTGCCATATGAGCTTCCTGTCCTTCTCGAGTTGATCGAACCGCTTTTATCCATCTTCGATTTCGACGCAATTCATTGGTGAATGCATGCATTTCTCGCTGGTCACAAATTCGATCACAGACGATGCACTTGCGACGGATTACCTGAAAATGAATTATGAATTCGTAACACTTGATTGTTAACTCTGTAGAGTTCTACAATGCCCAGTTCTACAATTAAACACCCCGAAAAATACTTTAACAGCGATAGAAAGAATGCACTAAATAATCGTTAGTAGAATGAACAGAATCTTCCAAAAATAGTGAAGCTCACTTAAATTATGTGCAAAATGTCAAATACCGTCTGGGAATATACGATTTTATCAGAAGGAAATCTCTTCTGAAGTTGACGAGAAGTGCCAGCAAATGGTCGAGCAACCTGCAGAATACAAAACTGAACTGAACATTTTAAGTTTTCGTGTTCATATACTGCAATATTTCCAGTGTTTGTGTCTTTAGTATCCGTGGTTAATTGCGTGGTAAATTAGTACAAAAGTACTATAATCCATATTTAGATAATAAATACATTTTTGAGAACTTACAATAAGCTCTTCTTGATTACATTCATTAAAGTAATCTGTCTTCTTATTCAAATTGTCTTCATTTGTTCCCGTGGCGAAGATTTGCGATACCGCAACGGAAGTCGATTCTGCCATGTTGCTAACTGACGATTCAGCCTAAATCTTCTAAACATTTGTTCAAACTTATAACTCTAACCATTCTTTTCAAAGAGTATTCTTATAAAGGAAATAATATAGTACCTGCTTTTTAAAATGCTCCGTGACGATATGTTCCTTCAACAAGGCCTTTGTATCGAACTGCTCGCCACAAGTGAGACACGCGTAGGGCTGGAAAGAACATACCAAACAAGTCATGCAACGAACATTCGAGGAAAACTATCAACCCATAGCTGAGAATAATGATCAACCTATGGAAAATGGTGTGCAATGGTGTTATTTTAAAATTCCAAGTTCGCTGCATTTTAAAATAATATAAAAATAAATTGAACCTTTCACATACCTTCCCATGATGCACCTTTCGGATGTGGCTGTTCAAAACGCAGTCACTACGGAAGGACTTGTCGCAGGAAGAACACGAGAAGGGCTTCTCACCTGTTCAACCATTTTAATTTAGTAGCGATTCCAATTGCAACAAATTTAAATATTAATCATTGTTGTAAGGAATACAAATGCAACTTACCAGTGTGAATACGCATGTGGACTCTGAGATTTGGTTTGCTAAAGAAACTCTGGCCACACTCCGAGTACGAAAACAATCTCGCCTTCTTTGTCGTTGAATCAGACTCCGTGCCCTCTACCTGAGAGTTATGGTGAAAGAAATATCGGTCCACAGATGTTTCCGCGAATTTAAGAAAAAAAAAGAACTAAGTCATGCGAAAGATGAGAAAAACAAGCTGAATAAGCCTAAGCTGACATTGACCTAGCCGTGAGAAGCGGCACCGAAGGATGTCCCTTCCATTAATACTTTTATTGAAAGCGTAACCTGGCGGCCGGTTATATGTCTTATGCATATGGGAGCACGAACTTTCATCTTGATTATATTCTCCACTTTCCCAAGCTCTTCCGGATTGAGCTGAGCAAAATTGAATTCGCCTATTTCCATTGATATTTTTCCGACCGTGCACAATCAAGAACGTAGTTATTTCGATTTTTTCGACAAATTAACTCTAAATAGGATAATAATATAAAAAAAATGAAATTATCACATCAATGAGAATCCTGCGAAAATGCTGTTCTTTTGCTGCGTAGTTCGGTGTTAGGAACCATGAAGTTGTCCTCTCTCCACACACAGAACAGCACCGAGATCTCTTCTCGACACCCTGAACAGAAAATTATCGTAGATTTCAAATGCTATGTTTGAGTAATGCGGTGTTTAGCGTATAATAAATTAGATGTCTCCGTCCTAAGAAAAGACACTTTGTCATCATTTTTTTCAGTACCGTATCGAAAAAGAAAATTGGAATTATTACTTCATTGTTGAGAATTCAGTCGCACACGTTATGGCCGAACTTTCGCAATACTTCACTAAGAAAATCAAAAATCACAAAGAAAAAAGAGTAAAATATTGTTCAAAAAACAATGTTGACTTTTTACATTAGTTGAATACATTGCATGTTGTGTGAAAATACACATAGAAGCTTCAGTATGTCCCTACAGAACTATAATATTTCGTTTTGTACCTCTGCACAGTACATATCCGGTTCCCTTCCCTCGGTGGTGCCAATAATAGATTCGTCAAGTGGACGAGAAGTTCCGGAGAATGGATCGTATACCTGAAGCGAAATTTCTATATTATTACAACATCATGCAAATGAATAAATAAAATAGCATAGAATAACGACTACTAACCTCGGCAATGGGTTCTTCCTGCATAAAGTAAGCATAATCATCCACTTGTTCTTCTTTGAACTCACTCCGCATATCAACCTGAAGGCTATCAAATAATATTAACAACCTAAAATGTATTGTAATTTAATCATGTAATATTTAAAAACAATTGTAATTGTTTATCCTTACATCATCAATATGATCTTCCTGCTTGAGATCAGGAAAGTCATCGATAGCCTCATTCTTTATGTCCAGTGGTTCTTCTTTGAACTCACTCAACATTTCATCAGCCTAAAAATGTATTTGTAAATTTTTTTTGAATATTGCTCACAACTACTCCACATATTCAGAATATTTATGTCTAATTTTTATACGCTCGATGCGTTTTAACCAATTTGGTAATATGCCAAAAGGATGCTCACATCTTGAATATACCCTTCTTGCTTGATGCCAGCAAGATCAAATTCGTCCTTGAACTCCGTTGATTCCTCTGTCATTCCATCTTCTAAGTAGTATTCACTCGACATACTTTGGAAAACTCTGGAAAAATCCAAATAGATCTATAGTAATGATATCCCATGTGGTACGGATTACCCAATTAGATTCGTGTAATACATATAATAATTAGAGCAATGAAATAAGGTATATCCATCGCAACATACGATTGATATTTATTACTTCATTTAAAAATAATTGAAAAAATCTTTATCTGTGCACTTCATTCAATTAACACAATCACAAAACAACACACAATTTAACTTATCAGATAAGCAATATATAGAGCGAGATCTACCTATTTCGAAAAAAAAACAAAATTTATTGAATACACTAACGAATAATGACAATCAATTTACAAGCAAACATAGAACACAAATCTACTTTTACTTTCTAGAAGGGCCAGGTTCATCAACTAATTCGTTTTCTTCGATTGTCTCTTCCTGAACACTGTCTCTGCCATCGACGGGACTCTTTCGCTGGTGAGAACCGTTTGAGGTTTCCTCAAATAATATTTGTATCCTGAAATTGTATATTCCAATTAAAAATTACCTCGATCTCCATTACTTTCGCACGTTTGAGTGCAGGGTTGTTGCTTGTAAGGATACCGGACTGAAGAAGAATATGAACCGTTAATTTGTCGCTGCTCTGATAATCAACATTCCTTTCTTTTTATGCACATCCTAATATTTTTTCGTGATTTTCATTGCAAAAATATGCCATCACCATATGTAGTAGGAACTGTTTCGATACGCGGAAAATTAATACTTATTAGTAAATATAATGAGAATTTATCATTTACCGAGTCATTGGAGTAGTGTCTCGAGCAGATTGTCGCACAGCAATTGTTCTTGATGAAAAACTCCGATTTAGCTCGCTGATCAGACGTCAGCTGAAGCAATTGATACGATATTCTGGCACTCCTTTGGTTTCTGGCTCATCGCCCGCTAATCCGAGTAATTTTTAGACGTCTGGCTGCTTTTCGGTTAAACATCTGATCAGTGGAGTGATGGACGGGAAATTATAGGGAATATCTGGCGAGAGCCAAATTCGAAAAAAGCTGCCTTGGTTCACTTCTGGCGCAAATATAATATTTGCTCAAGTATAGATAAGAAGATTAAAATACTACCAAATGAACCATTTACGAATATCGATCGTGTCTACTCTTGAACACGATATGGAATAAATTAGTCACCGAAAAAAGGTAAAAGACCTCGGTTTTGTTGTTTAGACAAATCTCTTATTTTCCGACCATTGCACTACCGTATCCAACAAGGGAAAACTACCTGTCAAACTATCCCTAGAGCAGTACAAACCAAAAATATAGAGGTACTACTCAAAACATACTCAATGTAAATTAGACCGATTCTAGAAAGCGCTTCTCCCGTTCTCAACCCTTACCAAAATAAGATAAAATTTCCTTTTGCCCTCGACCGCAATAAGAAACTAGGTATGGAGCCCCTGGAGAAGCGTAGAATGGCGACCGATATGAGAGTAGCCACAAATCTATTCCGAGGAAAATATAGTAGTTCCAAACGAAAACCCCATTATTTCAAAATTTACTACACTCGAAACGGCATGAATTTCAATAATCCTGGATGGAACTTCAACTATAGATCATAGATGTGCAGGGATTGTATCGGGGGGAGCCCATCCGGATTTGCACCCCCTCGATGTATAGGGGGTCATGGTCAAAAATCGATCGGTAGGTCAAGACTAAGTACAATAACCAATAGATAGTATAATACACCCTGATATCGTATATGGATACCGTAACCCGCGAATATTGCAAACTAACTTTATCTTTAAAAAGTCCTGGCACCGTGCCCAATCGATTGTACATTAAACAAGTCACTACCGTAACCCAGTTCCATGGGTCAGATCCAGTTCCTTGGGTCAAACATTTTTCTAAAATTGTCAAACATTTTTCAAAAAATCCTAAGTCGATTATAAAATTATTCTTCAGTAATGAAAGATACGGTAGGATAATTAAAAATAATTTTACTACCGATTTAAAAAATTTAGAAAAAATGTTTGACCCAAGGAACTGGATCTGACCCATGGAACTGGGTTACGGTAGTGAGTTGGGTACTGTACAATCGATTGGGCACGGTGCCAGGACTTTTTAAAAATAAAAGTTAGTTTGCGATATTCGCGGGTTACGGTATCCATATACGGTATCAGGGTGTACTGTACTATCGATTGGCTATGGTACTTAGTCTTGACCTACCGATCGACTTTTTGACCATGACCCCCTATACGTCGAGGGGGGGGGGTGCCCATCCGGATGGGCTCCCCCCCGATTTTATCGTGCACAACTATGAGTATAGATATAGTAGCTTCTTTCCAAGAGCGGCAAGGCTTTTAGTAAACAACGAGAATCAAACCAGTTACCATGAGTAGAGTTACCTCCCGTATTGCCGAGTCATTCGTAATTTCAAATTACAATTATTCTATATCCCATTTTTCATTTTGTCCCCGTTATTTTGCAAAAGAAATAGCATAAATATTAGGTTGATGCAAAAGTCTTGCGGTTTTTAGATATTTTGTCTTTCATCTTCTTTTCAGTTTGACCGAAGGCCTTCCGTATATTAATTACTAATGAGACCTTGCATACTCTTTCATATGCGCACCCTATCAGCATTGTCCAATAGGAGAGGCGAGAGCAGGACAAAGTTAAAATTGCGAAAATTTATCCATCGAAAACGACACATTTTTAAATATTCTGTTTCCTCTGAAGCATGAATGCTTAATTCCTGGTGGTTATATGAAGCTCCCATCTTTACCCTATACATACTTTTTCTCATGGATGATGGAAGTTGCATCCTTTTGAGGAATGCATTGAACTGTAAATGACTACATTTTGCATTTTTATGTTGATTTCGCATAGATTTGAAAAATAAGAAATTCAAATTTTCTGAAACGAGAAAGATGCAGACGCCAATATTTTTTCAGAGAATATAGCCTCTTGGTGGATGAATATAGCGCACTCATAGTGAAGCCGGTATGCTTGGTCTTCGATGCAAAAAATCCGAAAAAGTTTCATGTAGCCATCGTCGATAGTATATTTTCAATAGCATGTAATTAGGTTAAAACTTAATCGATACACAGCTGAAACATATTTTCTGAAAGGGTATAAGTAATACTTCTCAGACATCAGTATGGGCAGGTTTCGTGAATTTTGCCAACAAATATCCAGTAAAATACATTGAATGCAAAATTTTGAGCATCAATTGCAATTGGGTTTATCATAATTTATTGCGTTGATTGCGATATCGGATTGATTGAAATGTGTGTATGTAAAGTACAAACATACCTATAAACACTGCTATGTTTGTTAGTCATTGTGATTTGAGACGGGAGAATTATAATAATTCAAAGTACGGACACAAAAAACCGCAAGACTTTTGCATCAACCTAATATATGAATCACATTCCATTCCTTGTTAGCCGTCGCGAGCGGTCCCTCTCCCTTTTCTCTCTGATTTGGATTGGTTTCCCCTAATACCCCTCGCTTCCGCCTTCGACTCATCAAGAAAAGAGAATCCCCATCCAAGCCGGAGTGGTCACCGTGTTATGGGTATGACCTACTAAGATGTTTGGTCCTTCAGAATCTCGACTCGATCATCTCGTTGAAAGATTGATCATCGAGTCTGGCGGATTCGTGCAGAGAAGATTCTAGAACACGCAAGGCTTCGTTTACGACCTATAGTGAGTCCAACCTATCTATGCACCGACCTATCTATGCAATGCAATCCAACATCCTCTCGCAAGCACACCGCAAATGACCATCTTGAAATGAGAAGAACGACCTTTTCTGACCCCACATCTTGATCTGCGCCCAGAAAGCGATAACAGATAAATATTGTATTGTATTGTATTGTAATATATGAAAAACGGTGAAGATGTATTACCTGGATGAGATTATTGAAGAAATTCACGGCGTCAGAGTGGCTCGGCGAGAGGAAATAGTGACGCGCCTTTTGGCCACACAGGTCGCAGGTTACGGGATAGTATGGAGAGATCTAACAAATTAAATATGTTTAATACACGTAAAAAGATTGTTAATAAAAAAATATGATCCTAACAGATTATATACCCTATAGAATTAGTTGATCCACGATCTATGTATCCTAGTAAAATATGTAACTTATTTTTCCCAAAATTTCCTTAACGGAGCGTAATGCGTTAGTGATAAATATTACATATATAAAATAAAAGATACCAGAAACTGATGGTCTTTCCGGATGTGCGTGTTCCGGAGGAAATTATCGCGGTAGGACCTGCCACAGTAAGGGCATTTGAAGGGCTTCACTCCTAAAAATTGCTAGGTATTCCTAAAGAGATATCAATGTATTTGCCATATCAGGCTGTTGCGAAAGACTTGACTAATCCCATCATTTGCACATTGTGTTTTCTCTAACTAATGCTTTAAAGTTCAGTATCATCGCATTAACAACAGTCGATGAGGAAACAATTCTCTTTACACCTTACTTCATACAACACGAGTCATTTCGAAACGCACATGTGAGAACAAAACCTACAGTCTTAGGTCTCCCATATCATTGGTCTTTCGAAGACCAAGGTGAAAAGCAGATTATTATCTTAGACTGACGACGACTAGGTACATTTGGGCTGATGCGCTTTGCGGTAAGGTTCACTAACCATTATGCATGCGCATGTGATAGTCCAACGCGTGCTTACTGCCTAATTTCTTGCCACACTTCAAGCACGAGAACTTCTTTGTTAATGTCATCGAGAACTTCTTTGCTAATGTCTTCACCCCTCTCGTCTCCCTCTCATTCGTCTTATATTCCGTTTTATCCATCGGGCGAGAAGTTCCCGTAGAAGGATTGAATAGCTAAATCATACGATTCAATTATAGACCTAAATTAGGAGTTTTAGCGATCTGAAAGTTGTCAATCAATCATTTATTGCAGCAAATATAATTCTAAATAAAATGAGTTCACTTACATCAACAATTGGCTCCTCCTGTTTGAATTCAGCAAAATCATCGATATGTTCATCTTTAATATCTCCTAGACCCTCCACGTTCGCGTTTGGTGTCTCGTTCTGGTAGATAACCTGAACATATACCAACTAATTAGAAGGTTTTATACAAGAAACTGTAAGCTATATAAGAAACAAATCTACCATATCAGAAAATTAATATTGTTGCTTTGAATAGCGCATTACTTAAATTTCGAACGTGTATCTCTCAAAAGCAAGCTGATCAATAAACGGCTGATCTGAAACGCAATTGGTGGCGAGTAATCTGAACTTTTCGGGTTCATCGATATGTCAGACTAGCAAAATGTCGGTACTTGACAGAGACGGTAGTCTACATACATCAACTGCGTCTTTCTTCTTTAAGTCATCGATCGGTTCTTCCTTGACAACATTTGATATGTTGCTCTGACAGACCGCCTGAATATAACCAAAATAATTAGAACCCTGGTGGAGGCGCCCAAGTTGGAATCAGCCCTGTTTTAGCCTTGGGTACCTCCTCCTACGCTAAAGTCAATTAAAAGTTGGATCTAGCCTTGAATCCAACTTGTGCTGCCTTGGATCTAACTTGTAAAGTCACTTTAGCGTAGGGGGAGGCGCCTAAGAATGAGAAAAAGCTGATGCCAAATTGGGAGCCTCCTCCTGAGAAGGCGGGACAAAATAAAAAACATGTAAAAAATAAATTACTATAAGTTTCTGTGCGAATAATATGAATTTCCCATTTATTTCTTCATAGTATCGTATTTAGTTGATCATTTCAAGTGTAGATCAGAATTAGAAATGTTTGATGTTTTTACAGGTGGCATCCTCACCTCTAGATTCCTCTTTTGAATGCTTGCTAGGTGCTGAGTGTGCTTTAGTCTCTGGATATCCATAATGAGACCGAGACATTTTTGAAGCTCCTTGCAGGCATCCTGAAATAAAGAAATATAATTATTAGTTTTGATAATTTTAATTACCCTCTAGATTAATATTCTTTTTTAAATTAGCATTTCTCTACAATTCATCGTTTGTTTATAAGCGGCCAGGCAACCTACTCTTTTTTTTAATTGTAAAAATACAGCGATATGGATTGAATATCACGCCTCTCACGAGAGAATCGAGCTGAGACAGGGAATGGAGAAAAAAATCGTGAAATGAGTTCTAACCGGTTTTGGCCATCCTTCGGCGTGCTTGAGTGACTCCCGAAGTCTTGTTGTGTAGACTTCATTTTGGAGCATCCTGCACCGGGTCGCATTTCGGCATCACTCAAATCAAGAGCCGATTTCTAGAAAACAGTGTCAGATAGAGAAAATTGGCCTCTGAGTGACCCCTGCTCATTTTTCGAGCTCTATCGATTTATATAGTTCAAATCCTCCGAATGGTCGTTTTAACTACTCTATAATCAAGGTTGATTTTCTCAAAACCGAATGGAAAGGTGCAGTAAAAATTTTAAGAGTGCATGCATCTTAACGATAGCTGTCGAATGAGGTGCTGGCGCAGAAAATACGAACACTTGGGTGAGAGATTCGCCTTTTAAACTTTCCCGGATCGTTTGAACTTTCTTTTCGACAGACAAATGGGACTCACACCGCTCTGTTCTGACCGCGCGGCCAAGAATGATCGATGTTCCTTCCAATTTGTCTGTTGAAAAGAAAGTTCAAACGATCCGGGAAAGTTTAAAAGGCGAAACTCTCACCCAAGTGTTTGTATTTTCTGCGCCAGCACCTCATTCGACAGCTCTCGTTAAGATGTATGTACTCTTAAAATTTTAGCTGCACCTTTCCATTCGTTTTCGAGAAAATCAACCTTGATTATAGCGTGGTTAAAATGAACATTCTGAGGATTTGAACTATATAGATCGAGAGAGCTCGAAAAATGAGCATGAGTCAGTCAGAGGTCAATTTTTCTATACCTTTCACCGTATCCAAGAAAACAACTCTCAAAGCGAGTGATGCGGAAATGCGACCCGGTGCGGGAAGGTCCAAAATGAAGTATACACAGCAAGACTTCGGGGGTCACTCAGGCATGCCATAGGATGGCCAAAACCGGTTAGAACTCATTTCACGATTTTCTCTCCATTCCCAAGAAGAGCGATTTTAGCTCGATTCTTTCGTGAGATGCGTGATATTACCCAGCAAACGATCATTCTAAAAATCTTATGCCGTTGGTATCTAAAACTTCGATAACGTTCCCCACACGGTTTAAAAATTAAAAGTAATTTTTCACTTCCCAACTAATGTGAATTTATCGACAATGGAATATAAACGACTGTTTTGAATTGTCGCAACAAAATTGCAAATGAATTAAGAATATGTTCCTCGAAAATGCACAGCAATATTCCGTGACATTGCCATAGCCAGTTGTGATAAATCTCACAAAGGCTGTTGCTTGCTGAATCGCAATCAATTTCCCGTTAGTTGCTTCGCCCCACGTTCCAGCGAAGTTCGTGTACAAAGCACTTCCGATCTCGAGTGCGAGCTGTCGCATTCTGAAAGCATTAAAAATAGAGCACGATGAGTTTTGAAAATGATCAGTTTTCAAAACCTGAATTTCCATGTAGCATACTTCGATTTGTGTTAAATGAATCGAAAAAAGTATGTGCTAATATGGTAATATGCTTATAAAACAAATAAAATAACGTACTGATCGAGATTTTGCCCAACGAGTCCATTGATTTTTCCTGTTCGCAATGAGATCGAAGAAATCGATTTCTCGAAGCTTCGCCACAATTCGCTATCCTCGGTCATACTTGCTATAGACATCCAGAATATACGTTTTTGACAGAGGTAATGCACGAATACTGGAAATGTATTATGACTACATAAAAAAAGTCGCTCGTGATTCGATCGCTTTTTTAGTTTTGCATTGCGTAAATCACATCGCTGAAAATATTCCGATAAGGATGAAACGAGCACGAATATTTACATATTTAACTTATTTTAATTCAGATAATAGAAGTCGACCATAAAACGACTTGGAGGATCGAAGTATACATGATAGAGACTTAGAATACTTTATTATGTGAACAAACAAAATAAACTTTCGAATGCGAATAACTATGCGAATAAATTGAAAGTATAAGATATATTTTAGAAATTATACGAAACAAATAACAATCGCTAATTTAGTCCACAGCTAGCACATGTAAATGATCTAAATGCTATACATCATCATATTCTGTTTGATATTAAATCTTGAAAAATCCGACGAAGCAGCAGATACAATTCGCGAAACTCAATAAAAAGCAAATGAGGAGCCTGAGTTTATCAATTAAAAAAAGAAAAATTGCAATCAACCTGGCTCTTCTTCTTTAAAATTTTCTTCCTTGATCGTTTCCTCAAGAAGTGCACAGGATTGCTGCTCTGCGACCTAAAAACAAAGAAATTGATTTCTACAGAGCATATTTAAGGAAACAAAGCATTTTCTTCGGAGTTTAGGATATAATGATCCCTGATTAATCTAAAACCAGAGTTCTAACAGTCACTTCAATTAGGAAAATGATTAATTGTCAATAATTATTCAGTACACAATAAAAGCCGCCAACCCACATCGGTAGTAGGTTGTTCATACTTGTCAACGATTTCCGCTGGTTCTTTCTTGATGTCATTGATGCCGAGATCCGATTCGCGCACATCCTCCACTTCGCCAGAATCTTCAACAGAATTCTGAAGAAATAGGAATATAGTTAGAAAACCAGCGTTTAAAAGCCAAAAAGTTTCGCTCACATCAAAGCCTGGAACGGCATCGAATCGGAGTATGGTCTGATAGCCATTGTTAATGTAATCGGAAGGAGAGAAATGGCTGGCGCACAGGCTCGGCTGTTTCAATGCATCAAGCTGTTCCGCGAGGGATCTCCTTCCTTCTGGAGTTGAACGGACTGCATTGATCCATCTTGGACGCTTGCTATGGTGCATAGTGAATCGATGCATCTCACGTTGCTTGCACAGTCGAGAACAGACGACGCACTTCGAACGAGATGCCTGGGAAGAAACTATAAAACGGGGCAAAGGAAAATTTTGGCTGATCCCTATGTCTGAAAGATCATATCCTTCCCACGCTCTACCCTTACTCAAGCACACCTAATAAGCCAATTTGATATATTTTAAAAACACCCGTTTGTTGAAGCCACTTGTATCAATTTTTTTAAGAATTCGAAAATATTTTACTTAAAATAACGAGCCACCTTTGGTTCCAAAAATATAATTTACCTTTTGTATCGATGTAACACCACTGTTGTGTGTATGCTCCACTCCGCAAGAATTCGCTGTAGAATCCTGAAACACATTAAACTTATTATAATATGGCAATTTTTTGCTAACACACCGAAAAGAAAGGAATGGCGTCATAGCGAAGAAGGTTGTGAGACGCTTTGCGCTTGAAGTAATCGGAGGAGGAGAAGTGAGAAGCGCACAGAAGTGGATACTTCATTGTACTCAGCTCTTCCATTAGAGCCTCCCGTTCTTCCGTGGTAACACGAACTGCGTTTACCCAGTCCACTCGTCTTCCTTGATTTGAAGTGAATGTATGCATCTCGCTCGCCACGTTCGATCTTTTACAGACGACGCACTTGCGGGTTCTCTGACACATAGGTTATATGGGGATGTCTCATTTTCGAATAGGTTATTTTAGAACTTTCAGAGAACAAAAGCAAAACACTAATATGCGCTCAAAAAATGGTTCAGTGATACATCTGCAGTAAATTAATAACTATTAAGAGCTGAGCGTTGTTTTAATCTTACGCAAAGGATCCCATACTTTTTCATCTTGTGAAATATATTTTGGGGATCTACGCTTGAAATACCTTTATCGAAGATGGGGCGTCAGTGATAATTCTGGAAGTTGACTGGTCAGGTGAAAGAGATGTTGCGGAAGATGGACAATATATCTAAGAAGAATGGCAAAGATTACGCATCGGTTCAGGCACGTTCAATTATATTAATTGGGGGCATTAGCAAGCCACAAGTTTCTCAGCGGATTAATCCTTTGATCAAATATAAACAAATCCTCTTGACACAATTGCTTCTTTCCAAGAGCGACAAGGCTTTTAGTAAATTCCGAGAATCAAACCAGTTCCCCTGAATAGACCCCCTGGCCCTATCGTCTCATTATTCATTCGTTAATCGTGATTAACGTATGATCCATTTTCATGTTTCTCCACGTTATTTCAGAAAGAAATAGCATAAATATTATTATTATTATTATTATTAAATCAGCATTAAATCGAAATCATCAACTCACATCGGCAATAGGCTCTTCACACTTGAAATCGGATAAATCGGTGACCGGTTCATCCTTGATTTCGTCTAATTCCTCATTGATCTCATTCAATACATCGATCTGGAAGACATCCTCAAGAAAAAATCTTAAATGTGCAAATAATTCTGAGATCTGGAATTTTGACACTCAAAGTAAACAACTGTTACTAACGATTTAAAACTGTCATTCCAATATATTTTTGTTCATGAAATTCCGTAAAAAGTTCATAATGACACTAAATTAAAAGTCCACTGGAATACTAAAAATATTTGAAGGAAAGATAGTAAAAAAGCTAAATACATTTATAGGTGTTACTCACCACATAGAAGGGAATGGCGTCACTGGCAAGCCTCGTGCCAGAAATGTAGTGAACAAAATCGGAAGGTGAGAAATGGCTTGAACACAAGTACGAGCGATTGATTGCATTCAGCTGAGCCATTAGAGCACCCCGTCCCTCCGGCGTTGAACGGACGGCGTTCACCCACAATTCGCGCTTCTTCGGATTCACAGTGAAGTAACGCATGTCCGACTCGTTGTTCATGCACAGACAGACCACACATTTGTGGCGTCCCTGAATACGGGAATTCACGTGGAAAACAAACATTGAAAATAAAAAATATGTTAGGTGCATACATTTTTGATAAGTTATTATGTTCATAATAACCTATCAAAAATTTCAACAAACATAGATCACATTAGAAAAACATGCTCACAATTTAGTGCAATTCAAACAAATGGAAAAATGAACCTTTTCAGTAGCGGGAAGATCAATGATGATTGGATCTGACTGCTCGAACGGACGAGAAGTTCCGGTTGATGGACAGAATATCTAAGTGGGAATTATTTATTAAGTACTAAATCAGTTGCTTTCGAAGCAACAAGTAATTCTTAACCGTTTGCATTTGAATATTTAGAGCTCTGAATAAAGCGTGAATAAACGGAGCTAATCATCTCACGTCTGTAGTTAGTTCTTCATGTTTTATATTAGCGAAATCGTCAAACGATTCATAATTGAATTCCAGTTCTTCATCGATAGGATCTTCCTTTATTTCCACTTCTTCTTGTATTTTCTTCGTTGCATCGAGAGACGCAACCTGGAAAGTTGTGTGTGTGTGTGAGAGAGCGAACTGCATGTGAGGAATTTACTTAAATGTATATCTAAAATAAAAAAGAATGCAATTCGTTTGATAAGACTCACATTGAAAATAGGTTCTTCTTTTTTGACTTCAACGAAATCTTCTATCAGCTCCTCCTTCATATTTACAGGTTCTTCTTTGATCTCATTCGGTGGAACTGCCTCGAATGATGGTGAGAACTCCATCATATGTGCATCGGTCTCTAAACAAATGACAATTGTATCACATCTGTACAGCGGCTCTGTAGTTGAAAAACATGAGTGCTCAAAAAACCGTGTCCAGTGTGAATTGAAAATACACAGAGAGGGTGAAGGGCTTAAGCGATTTGGACAGAACAAAACAATAAACAAGTACGAGTCGAACATATAACGACTTGGAGAATTGAGAATTCAATTTGAACGGATTGAGAAAAAAAGTTTTATTATGAAGAAAGCGAAACTTCAAATAAATGAATGGAGGAAAAGAGCTATCCTTCTCTTGAAGTAATAGAGAGCAACAAACAATTCAGCAATGCAAAACTACGAACTCATTAATTCTCAGTTAGCAAACATTGAATGGACATTGAATAGCCTTTTCTAAAATAGCTAATGTTTTTCAAGTGAATGTGTTTCACTTGTAATTCACTTGAATTCTGGGAGGTCCGTGCTCTTTAGCCCGTTCGTTCCTCAACACCCCAGCACTCGATGGACGACAGTTGTCGACAAGCTTCGGAACGCAAAATCGATTGCGAGACTGGAAAACTACTCAAAATTGTTTAGAATTTTTGCAGTTTAGGATAAACCGGCTTAAAATGATCAACAAATTCACAGATTTTACAATGCATAATCCGATTTCATATCACCCTACAAATATCCACTAGTAATTCACCTGAGTCCGTCCTGAGCCGAGTGGCCGCACCAGTTCGGGAACCTTATACTGTAACCTTTCAATTCCAAGCGAATAAATAAAGAATTTTACCTACTTTAACAATAAAGAAATGAATGAGTAACGTTACTAACCCCAGTATTCCTCAACGGTACTCCAATTACTTTCCTCGTGCGCCTATTTTTGATCAGCATTTGTGTTCTACGAAGTGGGTTCATTTTATAGGTGTGATCCAATTCAGCCACTCGACGTTTCTGAAGAGAAAACTGCTATGTCAACAGGGCCATAGCATATTTGATGCTATTCAAAAGAGGACATGTTCAGAGATTGATGGGAAAACTCTGCCAGCCAGCGAAAACCATCTGGGTAAAAACCATTATTCCCCCTTCTCGATGTGATCTAGCCCAAAGACTGACCCACTCTACCTTATCTGACTGCAACGGCTCTTAATGTGTCGGAGATAAAGGTTAAATAACAAAGAGTAAAGATTAACCTGCGCCACCTGGACGACCTTCCTGACCGGCAGTTGCATCTGCGCCATTCTGGGTGGTCCAGCTGTTCTAGGTGGTCCGGCTATTCTGGGTTGTCCGGGCATCCTGAAGTCCTTCGCGTACACTCTGAGAGGCCGCGCTGCCCCATTGACTCTCAGGGGCGATCCCACGATAGGCGCACGCGGCGCCACAGCCACCTGGAATTTACAAATCAAAAGAAATAATAAAGTTAACCTATCCTCTAAACCCATAATGTTGGCAATAGTGAGTGACCAGGCCATACAACATAGGTGCGAATTTTCATATTAGGTATTACAGTTAACGAGTTAGGAAAAATGAAAAACTTAAAACAATACAAACCTTTGATCTCGAGTGAAAATCAATATTGATCTTTGCAGTCGACGGATCCAGCGGACGAGAAGTTCCAGTGGATGGACAGAACATCTAAGTGAAAAATATAACGTTAAAAATATAAACAAAACAAGGCATTGTAGGGTCGGTAAACCAGGAGTTGTGGTCAGAGTAATGAGATTACCCTGCGCAGACATTAGAATGGCCGCGCGAGAAAATTGCTCATTTGATTCCACACTCTCGCCTATAAAAGGGCCCTCATTCTCATCGGTTCAGTTGGATCAGTCCGGTTTACGGGAAGGTTGGTCTCCAGAGCTCTCTCCCACCATCGAAGGTGGAGCTCGAGGGAGACCGCCCTGAATCCAATAGACCACCTACCAATCTCAGAGTAGGATACCGCTCTAGTCAGCGCCCCACGGCGACTAGAACTACCGTAACCCGCGTTTACAAGTATCCCGAGGAGACGCAACGTCTGATGAGGGCTACGACGACTCTGGATCCCTGACCTCACTCTACAATTCCCTCTCTATAAATGCTTATGAGTAGATACTGTGCAAGACCCAATTACAAGGGATGCCAAATAAACCATCGAGTTTACAACTCCCGCTTATATGAATCCAGTATATGTTAGACAATTATTATAGTGCGGCGTTGAATGAAACGCTCCATTCAATTTTTATATCTCATTTCGTCATTATAATTATGGTTTCATAACGAATGACATCTTACATCGGCAATCGGTTCTTCCAGCTTGATATCAGCCAATTCTTCCAGCTTCTGTTGTCGACCGATAGATACTGCATGATCTGCAAAACATGATGTGTACATGATGTGATCAATTAATAAGTTCACAAAGGTTCCATACTTTGATGTAAAAATACTTCAAATATTATCTTGGGAACATCAATACTGTGAGATTAGAACCCAAGCAATGGTGTTAGTGCGAGCGCTGGTCAACCACTGGTCTGCACTGGTTGACCACTGGTTAGGAGAGGCATGCTCTAACCCGGCGCAGAGTAGAGAACACTCTGCCTACGAGAGACCTCCGACACAGCCTTGACTACCAGGATAAGAGAAAGCCATAGCGGTTCTACGATCTATACGATATCATTTTGAATGTAGCTACTCCCGAAACACGGAAGTTCCGTGTGAGAGTTGACTACCGTAAGGGGCACTCCTCTTTCTGAGTATGAATAATCTATCTGACCCCCTAAACTTACATACTGTAGAAGACCTATCAACCACTGGTTGACCAGTAGCCAACCAATGGTCAACCAATATCCTGACCAGTAGCAACTCCCACCTAGCAGTCAGGGTACTTGTTGACGGGGGGTTCTGTGCTACTCTAGGGGAAACCAGAGTAGCACAGAACACCCGGACGAAGTCCGGGGGCCAACCGGGTTAGTTTTTAATATAATACTTTCTTCTACATGATTGTTCCTCCGGCTCCATCCGCTTCTCTCCATGAGTCACATTCGAATCCGGACGATGTTCATATACTGCAAATGCATGCAAATCCAGAACTAAATTATAAAAATAATACTAAATAAACAGCTATGATCCATCTCTTTCAAGATCTCGGCGTTCTAAGTGGTGAAACAAATTCGCTCCTCTAAATAAATTGTATGTGACATGCACTCACTTTTCTGCTTGCTCGTATCATCCATCTGTCTCCTACTACACTTCAGGCTTTGAATACGCTGCTTGAGCTGTAGCAGTTCCTTTTGCGTCCGAAGGAAGACTGCGTGCTCCTCCAGTGTCTGGGCGCGTCCCGCCGTTCGGAGAATAGTCTCGTTTTGCAATCGCATCATCCGATTGAACTCGGCCTAAAATAATTGGATTAATGGCACTAGTGATGGCCAAATGGATACAGATTATTCAATTGACGCGTCGCGTCGCGCGCGGTTAATTGTATAGTTAAAACTACCCGTTATCTTTTTGGATAATCCAAACCTCTAGTGCATTGGATATTGGATAAACCAAATCGCATTTGAAAATGGACAATCCATTAATCCAACCGAATTGCCATCCCTAAATGGCACTATGATAAAATTGGCAATAAAAGTTTATCAGCCGTATTCAGAAAATGAAGCACTTCTGATATTATAGGAAATATGTGCAGGAAAATACATCAAACCCTACACTCAATGAAATGCCGACCGAAAATATAACGAACGCACCTGTAGTTGGGCCTCCTCTCGCTCCTTCCGTTCACGAACAGCTTCTTCTTCCAGCTGCAGCTGCTGGTAATTCGCTTGAACCTGAGCTCGAATCTCAGCTAGTGACGAATGAATCGGATTGATGAGTGGACGAGAAGTTCCCGTAGACGGACAGTACATCTTAAAAAATCAAACAAAATGATTCTCGAAAATAATGACTAGTTAACTCACATCCATAATTGGCTCTTCGATTTTGGCCTCGACAAATTCGATAGGCTCATCCTTGATTTCCACTAGTTCCTCTATATTCCCACTCCTAACGTCCGCAACCTGAAAATATATTTGTTACAGTTACCCAACAAGAACGAAATTGACCCCCTATTTTTATCCTCCATCGAATAATCGGCTGAATTAGCAGAGAAAGAATATAGAAAAATGCGTAAAATCAATAACAGCACAAGAGGAAGCCGGAAAGGATCAGGCTAAAGTTGCCTGTCCCCGCGCTCTCTCACTTTTAAGGGCTCTCTCATGCACGCGACGCGCGTACAATGCGTCGCGTCTTCGGATCATGGTTACGTCCTTGTTGGGTAACTTTAAACGAAACACTCAGAGCTCTCTTAGCTGACTGGTAGCAGTTAAAAACATTTCTCCAACATATCCAACAAAAACATGTTTAGTACATACCCATTGAAATAACTCACATTTGTGCTTGGCGCTTCATGCGTGAGGTCGGCGAAATCAACAATTGGCTTATTCTTGACCTCCACAAGCTCTTCTTTGATCTCAGCCGGATGTTCAAGGGCCACAACCTGATAATTTAGTCGTGAAATAACATTATAATTACTCGAAGCAAAATTGCCTTTCGGTGTATAACTAACTTTAAGCAAAATACTTACACCGTCAGCACAATCTTCTTTCTGCTTGGCTTCAGCAAAATCATTGATTGGTTGATCCACTGGTTCCTCTTTGATATCATCTCTTGCAAAGTAGTCGCTCGACATACCTTAACAATATTTTTTGGGATACATACGCTTTGCCAAAATGTTGATAAAAATGCCCGTCTGTTTAGTTAAAAGGCTAATTCCTTATCCTAACATGGAACGACTGGAAAGCAAGAATAACATCATGCAAAAAAACAACGAAAAATGGACATGACCCACTCGAATCGAAATTCAGTCCTCTTGTTCTATGACCGTACTCTTTGTTTGTTTAAGCAAAGTGATTTTATTTTAATGAATTTATTTTTATTATTTATATTTTAATATTGTTAAAAGAAAATAATCATCAAATACACTTGTGTTAAGCTGTTTCACACTAAAAATCAACAGTAAAACACCATAACGGGCGTTTTGATTTCAAAAGCATTATATGAATGAGTACCGTATTTGATTGTCTCGCACATCAGGCAATAGCTCAATTCAATACCCCTGAAATTTCACAGTATCCTACCATACCTATCATAGCCACATCGAACATCATTCTTTTCATATTCTGAATCTCCATAACAGTCTCCTCTCGGCGATACGAAGTGAAACCTTACCGTATCTTGCACATACCGTAATCTTGCAAACTGTACTCAACAACCAACAGCCCTAAATCCCCACCTCCTATCGTACCCTTCCACCCGTCTGGGTAGCTCTCTGCCCCATGCAACAAATCGGATCATCTACCGTATTCCCATGACAACCTACCGTATTCCAGCCAGTGCATCCTGCACGTCCCATCGCGAGCATCGTCCTGTTCCGCGTCATCGTCATCCTTTCCTTCTGCATACAGAAGAAGCTCTGGTTTCTTCCAACCAGTTGGTAGGCACCTCCTCACCTAAGTTCTAACTGGTCAACCACTGGTCAAAACAACCAACCACTGGTTAACCAGAGCCCTGACCAGTTGGTAACGAGTATCTCGACTAGTGGGTAGGGAGTTGCCCACCCACTGATTGGAAGAAACCAATAGCACATGGTTTTGCTGGTCTCGATCTCTCCATATAATGCACTCTCTCGCTAACTCTGATCTATGAGAGAGCGTATGATTTGGAGAGAGTCAGACGATTCCTCTAAGGCTTGCACTCTCTCCTATCTGCACACTCTCGGTCTGCTTGAGCAGCGAGCACCTTAAATATTTTTATCCCACGGTTGTCTACCTCACTGCCCACTGGGTAGAGATGAAATGCGCCAGTAGGAAACCACTGGGGAAATGACTGGGATCCCACTGGGAGAACCGTCTTCCCAGCAGTCCCCAAGTGCATATTTCCCACTGGTTTCCTATCGTCATCTCTGACGTTTCTCCCTGTGGGCAGTGAGATATTAAACCGGTGGGAATAGCTGGGGTACCACTTAGAAAAATACTAAAGAATCTTTGATCTCTTTGTCGAGGTGGATAGCACGATACACAAGAGCTTGTAGATCTTTGACAACGTCCTCATAGAGCTGATGTCCCACTAGATCCAGATTCAGCTCCACGTACCGTACCCTGCATCATCTACTCACACCCCTCTCCTTACCTACCGAAGTGCTTCAGGCGACGATCAACGACGTCACCTTGTGCAAGATTGTATATGAGGCGAAGGACGATAGCAAGTCGGGCGACAAGAAACGTGCTGAACGGGTGAGAATTCTCGAAAAGATGTTGTCGACGTGCACTATTACGGTATCTTGTTGATCTTGCACTGAGCATTCTCACAATGGGGATCCGCGTTTACTTGCAGGTGTGATCTCGGTGTCAGCTTGGGTCATCTCTTATTGTTTTCAAATAAAAAATCGTTGCCTGATCAGGGCTAACCTGACAAATTTGAATTTGTCTACAGGCCCTTGGGGCGGCTGGTGTCACGATTCTTCATGAGTTAAGGGCATAGTTGCCCACCACTGTCGGCGAGGTTTTTTTCGGACCATGACTTTTTCGGACCATACGTCCCTGTGGATTCCGCCCCTCTAAAATGGGGCGCAATCCACACCCATAAATAGGAGGTCATGGGGGTCGCCGCCGGCGTGGGCAACTATGGTTAAGGGCCGTGGGACGCTGGACACAACACCGATTTATCACCTTTTTGGCCCGAACAACATTAATTTTTCTATTGTTCAGATATATTTCAAAATTATTATTATGAAACTATTATTTCTTCTATTACTATCTGATTTTCCATTGTGTCTTCCGCTAAAGTAATTTACTTTAAAGATTTATGTCATACAATAAAATCAAGTACGCAGTTCACCAAGCAATTAGTATATTGGAGGCAGTGGGACAAAGATGTCTTGAGCCAGAGGTAAATATTTTTAAAACGATCGTTGCCGTTGAATTCACAATTTAAATTTCCTTCCAATCTAGGAATTGTACAATGCTGCGATGCGTCTTCAAACTGAGCACCATGACGAAATGATCATCGATAGGTAATATTTTATAAGCCCCTATAATCGATTAGTCGTAATAATTCAAATTCAGTGATACTGTGCTTTCCGGGCATATCAATGGATTACTCAAAAGTATAGCCTCTGTGTTGGAGTGGATGTGAGAACAGGATCAAAATCAACCATTCGCAATCAAACGTGAGGTAGGCATCGAAAGCTGATTTTTTTAATAAATAAGAAAAAAAACTAATTATAGAATATTTGAATTAGTATTGAATATTTGAACATATTACGTCAAAAGACAGCTATAGAAATATTCGAATAATTCATGCTTTCATCATAATGGATCATTCATCTCATTCATCTCATTCATCTCATCTCACTTGATCTCATTCAGGCAACTGGAAATGATGGCTCGGATGGCAATCTTTCACTTCAACATCAACACAATCTTACTATTATCAAAGCAGACAAAGATGATTTTGATAATTTATCGAATACTGTACTTTCTGGAGATCGAGACACAGACATCGATGAACTTGATCAGGAATCAGATGAAAGCGAAGTTGAACGAGAAGTAGAAGATGATACCGTTTCCAAGTATAATCGAAGGAAAGCTGCAGCCAACGGCGGGAAATCAAGCAACCGCCATTCATGTGATATCTGTGGAAAGTCATACACAGTTAAATTTAATTTAAATGCACACAAACTAACACATCTAGGTGAGCTTTCAACTATTTTTTACAAATCTGAAGGATCGTTCTGTGCAGAATATGAAATTGCAGAAAATGAAGAAGAACGATACCCGCATAAATGCGATATTTGTGAGAAAAAATTTAAACTGAAATGCTATCTTAAAGTTCACTTGATGGTTCATAAGAGTGCGTTTTTTCGGCTTGAATAACTATAATTTTCGAATTTTCCAATTGAACTTTCAGGTGACGAAGAAAAGCTATGGTTTAAGGGCAGTCAGTGTGAAAAAAGATGTACTACTAGATCAAATCTTGCAAGGCATGAGAGTTCTCATTTAGGTAGTTACATTTCAAAAACTACCAGATAAACCAATCTCGTTAAATATTACAGCACGGGACGACCCTCGCAAGAAATTGAGCTATTGTAAAGTTTGTGGTGCGAGCTTCGCCGATTTAAGTGGGCTGATTGCACACAGAACAATACACGAGGGTGAGAATTGTTGGCGATGAGAAATGAAAAATGTCTTCGAACGCGCCCGTGCATATTCGAAGACGAAGACAACACTAATGCGATGTTTAAAATCACGAAAGTTCGATTTTTTTAATTTGAATTCCCGCAATTTAATATGTTCCCTGAAAAGCTAGAGAATTGAAATTTTGGTTTATAAGGTTCACAGGGTCGGAGAATTTCAAGTCTCTATCTCTTCATGGAACGGAGATATGAAATTGCGGGAATTCAAATCAAAGATCGAACTCGCGATTTTTAACGCCACATTACACCTCCAAGAAAAAAAACAACCAAAAAATGATGCTCCTGAAAACAAGCACGGGAAGGAGGCCAGACATGTTAAGTAAAATTTATCAACAGATTCCGTGGAGAAAAGACAACCGTTTGTGTGCAAGTACTGCGGCAGGAGATTTGCAAAGAACAATAATCGATTAACACACGAGATTACGCATTTAGGTAAGCTTTTTTCATTTTGTGTTCGTTCAAAATTAACATTTCGCTTTGTTATCAGCTGATGAAGAAGCGAAGCGTCCCTATGTATGCAGCCATTGTGGCAAACGGTACACTCAGTCGGGAAATCTAAAGAAACATGAAATGACTCATTTGGGTGGATGGTTATCAACATTTACAGGAGATATGACATATGAAATTATTAATTCGTCTAATTATTAAGAGACGGTCCGCGAGAAAACGTAAGAACTGCCCGGATGAGTTTTTCGAACATATTCTAAATAAATGTGCAATCAATCATGCATACCAAATGCTGATTGCAGGTGGTCTATCTCAGCTCTAGACCAACTTTAAAAAAAAGTGGTCCTCCAGAAACTTTTTTTCGACCAAAAATTGTTTGCCTGTTTTAATATCCTATCTGGTGTATTTTTACGTGAAAATGACGAATTTCATCGTGTTAGAAATTACGTTTTAGTTGATAAAAGTCGAAAAAAACTATAAAAACTGCCCATTTTAGCATTTTTTTAAAGTTTACGAAAAAAATTCTCGCAGAACCCCTAAATTGTTTTTATTGGAAAACACTCTGCAGGTGGTAAGACGTCCGGAGAATAAATTTGAGCCAATTATCGGAACCCCCTTTTCGGATATTACCTCTCAAACTTGGGACTCTCATGATCGTTTGATTTTATAAACGTATCCATTTTTGTAATTTTTAGTTTCTACGAGCCATAATTGAATATATTCATCATTTCAAGTCATGTTCTTCACATACAACTCATTTATCCCGTACTGGAGTGCGTTTCTTATCCATACAACGGCTCGAGTCGATTTGACCCCAAGCTCACTTTGGAGCAGTATTTTGGTAACGATATCTCAACAACTAAAGATTCTAAACATGCCAGATCGGATATGTGCATCATCAATGACGTTTTGAAGAATATTGATTTGTTTGGGGACCACTCATAGACATAACAAGTTTGCAATAGTATTTTATATCTTAGATACGGTATTCTAGCACAACGTTTTCCACCGGTAGAGGGCTAAATCTTACTTTTAAGAGCTCTAATGTTAAAATTCGGATTCTACGAATGAAAATACATTATAAAACTAGAAATTGAGTAACATTTGGAAAAAAATATTTTTTCATATTTTTGGTCCGGGGGTAGTAGGGGGTGAAAAAGTCGAAACATTAGAAATCGATTTGCCTTAATATATTTTCATTCGTAGAATCCGAATTTTAGCATTAGAGCTCTTAAAAATTACGATTTAGCCTTCTACCGGTGGAAAACGTTGTGACAGAATCCCGGAACTAAGATATACAATACTATTGCAAACTTGTAATGTCTATGAGTGGTCCCCAAACAAATTAATATTCTTCAAAACATCATTGGTGATACGCATATCCGATCTGGCACGTTTAGAATCTTTAGTTTTTGAGATATCGTTACCAAAATACTGCGCCAAAGTGAGCTTGGGGGTCAAATGGACTCGAGCCGTTGTATGGAAAAGAAACGCACTCCAGTACGGGTTAAATGAGTTGTATGTGAAGAACATGACTTGAAATGATGAATATATTCAATTATGGCTCGTAGAAACTAAAAATTACAAAAATGGATACGTTTATAAAATCAAACGATCATGAGAGTCCCAAGTTTGAGAGGTAATATCCGAAAAGGGGGTTCCGATAATTGGCTCAAATTGATACATCGGACGATTTACCACCTGCAGAGTGTTTTTTAATATAAACAATTTAGGGGTACTTCGAGAATCTTTTCCGGAAACTTTGAAAAAGTGCCAAAATGGGCCGTTTTGAGAGGTTTTTTCGACTTTTATCAACTAAAACGTAATTTCTAACACTCTAGACTATGAAATTCGTCATTTTCACGTAAAAATACACCATACAGGCTATTAAAACAGGCAAACAATTTTTGGTCGAAAACAAGTTTCTGGAGGACCACTTTTTTAAAAGTTGGTCTAGAGCTGAGATAGACCACCTGCAATCAGCATTTGGTATCCCGGTCCCATTTCCGTGATAATTGGAAATACCTCATCCGGGACCCCCAGCCAGTTCTTACGTTTTCTCGCGAACCTTCTCTTAATATTAATATGAATTAATATGAATTATGTTATTAATATCTAATTATTATAAAATTATTAATATGTTTACAGAGGACGAGGAGGCGAAACGACCACACAACTGCGACGAATGCGGAAAGAGACTTGTTTCTGCTCAATCCCTGCAAATGCATCAGAAGACGCACTTAGGTATCAGTAACATAACAGCATAACAAAACAAACATAACAACATAACAAAGTACCATAACAAGTATTAGTATTAGTGACATAACAAATCTTAATCTTACAACAAATTTGGTGAAATTCCCTACGAGTGTCCAATTCAGACGACAACGTCGCGCAGGTCTCTGCTCTAAAACGCCCGTATCTCTGTGACATTTGTGGAAAGAGATTTACGCAATCTGGAGCTCTCTCAACACACAAGAAAACACATTCGAGTAAGTTAGATAGCTCAAGTTACATTATTTAGAACCAGTCGCAACAACGATTCTGATAGGGGGGGACTTGCGATTGAATAATTTACAATCTAAGGCTCAGAAGATGTAAGGAGACCTCACAAATGCGAGTCGTGCGGAATTCGGTGGACTGATATTCGGTGTTACAACAATCATATGCTGAAGAAACACGGTAGTTTTAATGATGTGATTAGAGTGGATAAATATTTTCAGTGTTAGTTATTTACAAAAATGCTTTTTTTGTATTCCAGTTGAGCATGTTGACTGTTAAAAACAATATCAATGTCTCAAAGCATAACAAAGATAAAAATTGTAGGATCGATCAATCAGACAAGGCCAGATGAACTCATTGAGGAAAGGCCTTCCAAAAGCAAATAATCACATGAAAGTAGTTTGAAATACGCTGTAAATCCATTCATATACTTTCTATTTATAATTCAACCAAATAATGAATTTGAAATACATTCAATTTTTAACCCTATTCAACATTCAAAATAAAATTTTAATATAATTAATATAATTAATATTAAAATATAATTCAATACAATTCAGTGTAATAAACACAACTGTTCATTGGTCACGTTCAACATGTCAGAGAAAATCCAAATATGTTAGCTAGAGTTAGTGTTTCAGACAGTTCCGTAGTAATGCAAGGACGCTGTACAAAGTAATACTGTAATATTCACAAAGTAATACTGTAATATATTATGCATCCCAAGTATTTCCTAATTGATCCCTTAAAGGGGGTGCATAACTATTTGGCGGATGCGATAACAACATAACTAAAACAAAACTGATAATTCGAAAGAAATTGGATGAGAAATACAGACAATTCAAAGACCAGTAAACGATAGATTAAGTGTGAGAAAATAAAATTTGAAATGCAAATTAACGGTATGAAGAATTACGGAGTGCAACAAAGCTGTGTATATCCATACAAATTATTCTACAAATATCTCGCTAGCGAGATACTGTTTCTTTAATAGGGTACTCTTAGCTAGTTTTCGTGCTTGATCTGGGACAGATCTGCACTGGATACTCCTATCTCGATCGTATCTGTTTAGATCATCGACTCGATTGCGTGCTGAATTGAAATGAGAAATTGCAAATTCTAATTTCTAACACTCGCACTGCCCCCGGAGCATCGACATAAGGAAAGAGAAAACATCTGCTTGAGCTATATAAACATATGCTGCAGAATTACCGCTAAATATAGAAAAAAATGCCTGAAATTCAGGGTTTTAGTTGATCGCAAAGTGAGTTTGCAGCTCGGTTGGGGAAATTTCATGGACATCGCTTCGAGGAATATTCAACATTCGTGGCGATCAGGCAACATTAGTGATAAATCAGGCAATACTGACTGTACATTATTTGAACGCTCGCTCCTTTTCCTTGATGCCTGCGGACGTTTTTTTTTTCTCTAAGTATTTGCTCCGGGGGCCGTGCACTCACAAAAATATGAAGACGTGCGATTAAGTGCGATATTGCAAGCCATTGTGAAGGACGCCATTACTCGCACTGTTTCATACCCCATCCCCCCTCATTTACTTAGGCTAACATTGGGAGTTCTTACAACTCTGAACGGTTCGAAGGCTTGAACTATTTCAATCCTGCAAATCTGTTTGTTTGATTTCGATGGGTGTTTGTAGCCACGTCATCTCTGAAATATCTAAACTTTTGCATTATTTGCGCATTTTTCCCACGGCATTCTTCCTATAAAATCATCAGCTTGCTCCCCTCAAATCATATCGAAATGCATCTCTCCCTCATCCTCCTCTCCTCCATCCTCCCATTCATCTCCTCTCAAGATGCAGGCTCGAGTATTTCGAGTTCAACTGAGAATCCCTCCACTTCTCAAGCTGCGTCTACAGAATCATCCTCCTCTCCAGCAACAAATGGGACCACATCTACCGAAACAGCCTCTCCTTCTACTGCCACTCCATCCACTGAGGCACCATCGAATCAGCAATACGATTCCGTCTTCCTACTCGGCTACAACTTCACCAACATCAAACCCGTCGAATTTTTCACGGTTTCATTTCCCTTTTTTTAATAATAGAGATATATTTTTTCAGTTGACGAAAAAGGCCAGAGATAATAACCAAACAGTGAACAGCGCAGTAGTCTGGTTAGTTCGTTTTGACAATTCAAATTATCCTAATTACAAGTTGTTGTCATCCTGTTGTATATGTGTCCAATTTTTTTACCATGGAACATATCCATTGTTGAATGATCGAATCAGTGGGGTTACGAGGGATGTGATGTCATAAAATAGCGATCAGTTCAATATTTGAGGTGCAAGTTCCTGTACTGCCATGGAGACCCAAAGAAGGACGAGTGCTACAAGACTTGCGATGGAATGAGCTCCAAATTCGAAGATAAAGTCATCAATGATCGACTGAATGCATTGGACAGCACGAGACAACCTAATGCCGACTAGGATGCGTGCAAGAAAGAGCAAGCATTTATCCAATATCGTAATTAATGCACTAGGTCGGATGAAAACTATGACGTGATGTCGCTATTCTTGTATCAAAGGCGGCATGATATCAAAGTTCTCATCCGACCTAGTGCCTTTATGTGTGTTCCGTGTATGCAGAAAGCGTATGTGAAACACTGAACACTGTTATTCATCAGGGAAAATTAAAAAAAACGTGATTGCAGATGCGCTGTTGACTGTGGAACTGATGGTGAGAAGAAGTGTGGCGATGATTGCTCTTCTCTCTGCAAGACTCATTTCTCGTACAGCAACCATAAGGATTACGAGAAGGAAGTCTACGAGTTCATGTTCAGACTCAAGAAGGACGTGCAGGAGAGAGAATGATTTGAGCTTATATTGTTGTGATAAATCAATGATGAATTTCACGTGGCATTATTCGAATGATCATACTGCTGCAAAAAATGTGGCAACGAAGCGTACTTTCTTGCAAGAAATGAAAAAAAACATTGAATGTGACGTGTAATGCAAAAAAGCAGTTGTACCAAACGGTTATATTAGGTTGTAACATAAGTTTTGTCGCATTCCGGAGGTTCACAATATTTACATGAAGGATACTTCTTAAACATTCCCAATACCTGACCTCCTAGTATATGTTTGGGGTGTGCATGCACATTCAAACCATAGGGTAGAGCTGAACTGCCCACGTTGGCTATGCGAAAAAAATTAATATGAACTGATTTAAATTTGGTGCAAATTTTATTAATTTGTTTGATCGGGTGCTAGTTCGCAGAGACGAATAATGAATCAAACTTCTACAGCAAGGTGATATGCCCCGTCAATGCTCTTTCAAAATATATGTCAGATATGGTGCTATTTTGAGCGGAACCAAAGATATACTTCACTGAGTGTAAGGTTACCCGCTGATTCGTAGCCAACTTGACCAACTCTTCTGAATACCGAATTACAACAACAGCGACTAACATCAGCGCGTTCCAATTACCACTCATGGATGTCTAATTTATCACTAAACACGTCAGAGAAAGAACACTCTACTTGTGGGAAATTTGAATTTTCATTAATTCAATTCGCGAACAATTTTACCAAAAAATGCAAGTTTAGGTGTTTCGAATTAAAAATTGTCATTCAAACGCTATTGATTTCCAAAATTATCCCAAGTAAATAATGGTAAGGAAAGGGTTGATGGTTCGGATGGACACAATAAATGAGATATTGGACATATATGTGAGGTAGGAATTTGAACAAAGTACCAATTTCAGTACTTTCATTTACTTACCATCGTTCTGAATGGAGCAACTTGTCTCAACAGAACCCAATCCACCCCAAACTTTGTCTGTATACTGACCACTGAACTATATTCTACCACTATTTGGATCTCGATATCTATTGAGAAGAAAATTCGACTTGCAAAAGTTTTCGCGACCGTCACCTACCATCCACATTATACAAACTCGTCTAAATTTCTAGAAAAATTTCCGTTTGTCGTTATTCGTGAGTGGATGAAAATTATGCCCATATGTAGTACTTTACGCAAATCACACTAAATCGGCATAATTCCTCCTTTTCAAGAAGAGCTGATGCGTGAAAATTATTTGTAATCCTAATCTCACTACAACTTTGTCTGGCTACTGTGCTTCCCTAACTGTCTTGACAGGACTGAAGTAAAGTGCGTAAGAAAGGGTACGAAGTCCCTCACTGATTATGAATAATGAAATTGAGATTTAATTAATTCGAAGAATTTCTGAGGTTAGAATGCATAAGAGATATGACGCGACAAAACTTATGTTACAACCTGATATTTCCATTAGAAACAAAACAGTGGGAAAAACATCGACACATCCAGATGTAAATTCATTTAATTAGAGTTAACTAGAGATGTAAATTAGTGATGAATGAATCCTCTCGGAATTGCGATTGGGAGAAAGCTCCCACTTTCAATGTGTCCATTGCGTTTCTCGAAATGAAAGTGGGCGAAAAATGAAAATGGATAGTTCGAGTAAGCTTGGTTACAAATTGCATCATATTTCGTGTTCATCCTCAGGAAAATGCCAATGGCCTTCAGTTCATTCGCAATCTCATCCCACTCAGCCTTAAATTTGCCGAAGTAATTGCTTGAATTTACGAAATCTTTTGTAAATATGTCGATTGAAACTCCTCTTTTGCATACATCAATGGCAAATTTTCCTGGAACCACTCATAATTAGCAAATTTCCTAATAATCAACGAGACTTACTGATGTTGGCGAATTCGACTTCATCAGTGACTATTCAAACCTCTTTCATCCCGTTCGCTCGACACAGTTTTGTCAGCCGCGTTCTGAAATAACTGCTTTAAGACCAGATTTAGTCGTTTGTCTAAATTTATTACATTAATTACATAAATATTCACTAACACTGTCCTGCCGAAGAGCTTAGGATTTCCAGTCAATTCGATTCGGCTTATCTTCACACCTCGCAGTGTCTTGCGCACCCCTCTAGGCACTGCCCACCAGTCAGAGAATTGCTCCAATTGCAGCGTTTCGATATGCGAATATTGGGAGAAAAATTGAGCTATTTGATGACGATTTTCTCTTTCTTTCAGTCTGACCGAAGTATACACATAGAAGAGTAAAACGAGAGCAATGAAGATGATGAGGAACGAAATGAGGACGAAATTGCGAAAATCGAGGTTGAGGTTGTCCATGCTCAGGCCATCATCAATATTATCCCCGGTGTTATTTGAGCAGTCGCATAAGCACATTCCGTCTCATCCGATTCAAGGCATAGCTCATCAGTCGCAACTTCGACATTTCCCTTCAATATTGGGCAAATTTAGCTGTTAAACGTCGAACTGGATAACAAGAATAATGCAAAAAAACCAACGTCGTCATATCTCTTGCGAACTGAAAGCCAGTCAACGATATTAGTCATTCCTTCCGGAATTATGGCACCCATGACGCTCTTCACATCCATACACGCTGCTCCATCTCGCTTGCGCTTCTCTTCCTTGCTCTCCCCATAATATCTGAGCACTCCAGCAGGGTAGAAATATACACGCTCAAGTGGTGGCCGGGTATCTGGCAGAGAACGGAAGTAGTGAGACACCTGAAAGAATGAAAGTTGTGCGGCAAAGCAAGTTAAAAAACTAACCAATTCTTTCATACCAGAAGTCTTGGACTCCATGTGATAACGTTTCAGATGACGAACTAGTTGAACTTGTTACGAAATTACCAAAATCAAGTGTTCACTGTCCTCCTATACACCAATAGCGATGCAAACGGAATAATTTTGAATGAGTGTGAAAGACGCTATGTAACGCTGTCAATACGCTTTATTGGCTGTTTTCCAAGCCGCCGTTATGCTCAATGTGGTTTTGAATTCGAAAAGAAACGTGTGCATTCAACTTTCCAAATTGGAAATGGACAGATTCGAATTGCGAAATTCGTTGCGAAATTCGGTATTTCCCATGTAAATTCAAACAGCACCTAGTTTTACAAAAATACAAAATTGGTCCACTGCTTGTTTCTTAAAGTTATTTGTGAACTGTTGTTGTCCTGCGCATGTACGTGTCAGGAATTAAGCAAATTTTTAATTATTATAATCTACGAGATCAAGATACTCAGATACTCAATTTTATGATATTGAAACTACAGCAAACAATATCAAGAAAATTTGCTAAAAATTCCATAAATCACACAACTGAATTCTGTAAAGATTAATTGTGATCCGTTTTACAAGGTTTTACTCAGTATCCGACTCTTCTTCGTCCACCTCCTCTTCCGATTCTGAATCCTCAGACCACGCTCCATTAGACACTTCAGATTCACTAGTCGATATGTAATCTTCTTCCATCTCCTCCTCATATGATTCATCTGCTACACGTGATCGACGAGACTTCTTAAGATTCAATTTTGATATGTCAAAGTTGGAATTTCTCAATAAATGTCAAACAAACCTTTGCAGCTTTAGAATTTCCGGGCCGCTTTAAAGGAGGAGTAAACTCAAAATTTAATTTTTGAAGCTATCATATGCACTGCCTAGAGCTCCACAACGATAAGAAGCTCCGAAATTTTCACATTGATATCTCCATCCCGAACAGAGTTATAGCTAGTTGGCTGGGAGCCAGATCAGGGAAAGCTCAGGGAAGGGGGCGAGATAGCACGCGGCTTGAAGAGAGTGCGTCCCTAGGTGAAACATATTTCAACCGGGCGCGCGTTTGCATTTACTCCTCCTTTAAAGGACTTGTTAGATGTTCAGGATCTGAACAAAAACTATATTTTTTCTGTCCAATTTCAATGATCTTGTTATAATTTAAATACCCAATTTAAAGATCCGCAATACTTTACTATTGAATTCTTAATACAGTGCTATTGTTTTATTATTGACCGCCACATCTTCTGTACAAATATTTACATGGTTTTCCTTATTGTGTCGTTTCAGGCTGGCTGCCGAAACATAAACCTTTCCACAGCCATCGCATTTGAACAGTTGTGGGTCATCTTTGGCTGGAATTGTGATAATAATGAGTTGCAAAAGTGCGATGAGCATACGCAAATGTGATCTCTTATGAGCAGCGAAATTTGAAGTAGATCCGAATCGTCTATTACACACTTCGCATTTGAAGGGAAGTCTCGACTCTTCGTCATCTATAGAATGAGAATAATCGTAAAAAATTAAATGTAATCGTTCAAATACACGAATTTACCTAAATGTGTCATTACGTGGATCCGCAGCGATTTCTCATGTGCAAATTTCTTGTCGCAGATTTCGCAGGAAAAGTTTTTCCGAGTATCGACATCTGAAACGGATTCAAAATTTTTCGTTGTTCACATCCGAGAAAGTTCAAATTTCGGGGCACCGGCTATTCCTTTCATTTCCTGCACTTTATCACAGCTTCAATACATCGACCTGTTGAGCGGCGAGATAGTGTAGGAAATTAAGACATGGTGCCCCGCATTTCGAACTCTATTACCCGTATGAGTTGCCTCGTGAATGGAGAGATTATTGCGGCTGCTGCACCGTTTATCACAATGCGCGCACTTGAATGGCAGTCTGGCCTCTTCATCTTCTAAATTTCTAACGTACAACTCTCATTTGAGAAATTTTGCAACCTACCCAGATGGGTCTGTGCATGTTTAACTAGATTACTCTTGTAGCTGAACCTTTTCTCACAGTGAGCGCACTTGTACGGGAATTTCTTCTCTTCATCGTTTGAAAAAAATCGCAAGAAATTGTTTGCAAGTATAATCCACTAACCTTCATGAACAGGCATATGCGTTCTCAGAATGGAAGAACTTGCGAACATCTTTTCGCATATATTGCACTTGTATTTCCTCTCTGGGCGGAAGTCGGCTAACAATTGTTCGATATATTTTAGATTCGAAATGTAATTCAGACCTTCGTGTCGTTTCATGTGATCCTTAAGCGCGTTTGAAATTCTGAACCTCTTTTCGCATTCGTCGCACTTAACCGGAAGTCTCTCTTCAACGTTTTCTGAAATAGATAAAAATTGCATTCGTACGCTTTCATTTATTTGCACTTATTATAAACAAACATACCCAAGTTAATTTTCTCATGTGTTCTCATATTGCATAGAACTGTAAATCGCTCTCCACAAGTTTCGCACTTATAAGGGAATTTCTTCTCTTCATCCTCTGAAAACGATGTTATTATTTATTTCTAAATACATGTTTCTTCTTACCTTCATGAAGTCTCAGGTGCTGCCGAAGTAGGGCAGCATGCATGAAAGCCTTTCCGCATACATCGCATCGATGTCGCTTCTTTTCAGGGTCGTCGTCAGCTTTATCATCATTTTGTTAGTGAGAAAGGTCAGATACTTCTAAGTTATTTTACTAAACGTCATTCGGGTTGGGGTCGGTTTATGATGACTGCTAGTTATTAGCAGGATAGGGGCGGGAGAACGAAGATTTTACTTATATGTCCACAATACATGAACGTATGTATTACTATTGTCTACATAAATCAGTCAATAACGGTAATTCCCAGGCAACATTCCAATTGTCACATTAATTTCTGCCCAGTTTCACTTTTTTAAACCAACCTAAGTGAATCTTCATATGCTCTCGGAAGTGCCATCTATCCCTGCATCTTCTGCCACACTCATCGCACTTATAGGGCAGCCTCTCTTCCAATTTCACTGAAAATCAGCGTTCGTCATAGGGTAGTGCGCTCTCGAGATCAGGGGAGGAGGAGGTGTAGAGAGCTACAGCACCTCGTATCGTCAACTATGGTTTGCAATTCGAGGCAAGATTGAGAGACCGCTCAGATTGTGAAGTTAGGCAAGTGGAGGTGTAGCAGTACCGCAGCATTGTCTCGAATTGCAAAACTGAATTTGAAAAAATATACCATTTTTACTCACATCTATGAATCTTCTTGTGCGTATGAAGATTATTCACTGACGATTAGCAAAAGGCTGAATTTCAGTGCACGTTGCGAGTCTGAGCGACTACGAGAGGAGCGTACTCAACAAGGTCATCAAATACGTCGCCAAAACCCATGCAGAAGAGACGGGATCACGCGACGAGAGTCTCTCCCTGATGATTCAGTGATTTTGTATTGTGTAGGGATTCGAATAAAGACGTAATTTGAATATTTCACCTTCTATGCACATTTCGTATGAGAATTGGTCTAATCGACAAAGCCAAGTGGTTCTATCCCTCTACTCGAATTGAAAACCAATAGAATTGCTGATGTGGAAAGGACTGCTCAACACGAGCCAACTTGGTGATGTGGTGATGTTTTGCATCATTCCTTCCAGTTATCACCTAGTTCAATTCCTCTATCTGCTATTAGGGTTGTCAATCCTGCTTTAACAAATAAGATATGAAACACTTCACATGTGGGCGCTGGTTATAAAATCATTTGTAGGGGTGTAGAAATAGGGGCTATGTGCAAACAAGTGCACTCTCTCGTAGATTAGAGAAAGAGAGAGACAGCACGCCAATTGGAGAGAGTCGGATGATTAATCGGCGCCGCGCAACGTCACTCACTTTACACACCTCCCTTCACTCACTTTACACACCTCACTCACTCCTTCTTCCTCCTCCTATATCAGTCGTTCTGATCTACAGGACACTTCAGTGATCAGTCACTTCTTCAAGGATTTCAGCAGGTCTTCGCTTAACGCGGAGTTTATTGGTGGCAAATCGGCGCGTGATCTCTCCCCGTGTCTGACTGGTGACAAAGCACATAAGGAGAGGAAGCGCAGATTTGCCATCAAGAGAGGAGTTACTAACGAATAACGGTGCACGACTCCCAAAGGTACGCAAAATCTCTCTCCAGCTAGAGAGTAAATGTGAACCGAGGATTGCTGGCTCTTCTTCCTACCATTCCCAATAAGACGACATAATCTCTAGGTGTCATCGATGAATTGTAAGAGACGAAACTACCGCAACCTTACTGTCAACGAACCTACCGTAACTGGAGAAGTGGGTATCCAGAAACGAGATAACAGCAGGACTATCCAGTCCTACTCCTATACGATTCCAAAGATACATATTTTCGCTGACCCCCTTCGGGCAGCACACATGAGCCCATTGCCCACAATTTTTGCCCTTGAACCAGTGATCATCTCCCTCCTCTTCGTACATCTCCACCCTCTGCCATTGCGATTTCTTCTGACTCGCTCTCATTTCATGTCCAGGGCGCGTTGCCGAAGACTCGGAGCTCATCTGACTGGAGGACTTGCAGTCACTGGGAGGCGGTGTCAGCATTCCATCGACAACCTATCCGGAGATTGAGGGAAGGATGGAAGACAGAGTGGCAAGAATAGTAATATGGATGTTCTCGTAATATCTTGCAGAGATGTTGTCCTCGGAATGATCATACCTCCTCCAAGCTTTTGCACGTCCTGATTGGAAATTGCAAGAAGAAGAGCCTGTAATCCGCGATGGGGGGTGACAAAAGCACAACCGACAAAAGCACAACGGATCACCATTCGCTGGATATTCGAGCTAGCATCTTGGGAGTTGTTTCATTGTTATCACTATGTGGTACACTGCATCACACTGATTAGATATTCAAACTACGCGATTATAAGTTTCACTCCCCTTCTATGTATAGGGGTTCACGGCCCAAATTTGAGAAAATGAGCGGAAAATCGTGGTTAGATAAACACCAAATACCATAAGTACTTGATGTCCATGTTACTGGGTTCCATTAGTTCTTGGAGTTCTAGAATATCGATTGGTATCGGCATTTGGTGTTTATCTATCCACGATTTTCCACTAATTTTCTCAAATTTGGACCATGAATACATAGAGGATGAGTGAAACTCACAATCTCATAGTCTTCTTCTTGCAATTTCCAATCAGGACGTGCAAAAGCTTGGAGGAGGTATGATCATTCCGAGGACAACATCTCTGCAAGATATTACGAGAACATCCATATTACTATTCTTGCCACTCTGTCTTCCATCCTTCCCTCAATCTCCGGATAGGTTGTCGATGGAATGCTGACACCGCCTCCCAGTGACTGCAAGTCCTCCAGTCAGATGAGCTCCGAGTCTTCGGCAACGCGCCCTGGACATGAAATGAGAGCGAGTCAGAAGAAATCGCAATGGCAGAGGGTGGAGATGTACGAAGAGGAGGGAGATGATCACTGGTTCAAGGGCAAAAATTGTGGGCAATGGGCTCATGTGTGCTGCCCGAAGGGGGTCAGCGAAAATATGTATCTTTGGAATCGTATAGGAGTAGGACTGGATAGTCCTGCTGTTATCTCGTTTCTGGATACCCACTTCTCCAGTTACGGTAGGTTCGTTGACAGTAAGGTTGCGGTAGTTTCGTCTCTTACAATTCATCGATGACACCTAGAGATTATGTCGTCTTATTGGGAATGGTAGGAAGAAGAGCCAGCAATCCTCGGTTCACATTTACTCTCTAGCTGGAGAGAGATTTTGCGTACCTTTGGGAGTCGTGCACCGTTATTCGTTAGTAACTCCTCTCTTGATGGCAAATCTGCGCTTCCTCTCCTTATGTGCTTTGTCACCAGTCAGACACGGGGAGAGATCACGCGCCGATTTGCCACCAATAAACTCCGCGTTAAGCGAAGACCTGCTGAAATCCTTGAAGAAGTGACTGATCACTGAAGTGTCCTGTAGATCAGAACGACTGATATAGGAGGAGGAAGAAGGAGTGAGTGAGGTGTGTAAAGTGAGTGAAGGGAGGTGTGTAAAGTGAGTGACGTTGCGCGGCGCCGATTAATCATCCGACTCTCTCCAATTGGCGTGCTGTCTCTCTCTTTCTCTAATCTACGAGAGAGTGCACTTGTTTGCACATAGCCCCTATTTCTACACCCCTACAAATGATTTTATAACCAGCGCCCACATGTGAAGTGTTTCATATCTTATTTGTTAAAGCAGGATTGACAACCCTAATAGCAGATAGAGGAATTGAACTAGGTGATAACTGGAAGGAATGATGCAAAACATCACCACATCACCAAGTTGGCTCGTGTTGAGCAGTCCTTTCCACATCAGCAATTCTATTGGTTTTCAATTCGAGTAGAGGGATAGAACCACTTGGCTTTGTCGATTAGACCAATTCTCATACGAAATGTGCATAGAAGGTGAAATATTCAAATTACGTCTTTATTCGAATCCCTACACAATACAAAATCACTGAATCATCAGGGAGAGACTCTCGTCGCGTGATCCCGTCTCTTCTGCATGGGTTTTGGCGACGTATTTGATGACCTTGTTGAGTACGCTCCTCTCGTAGTCGCTCAGACTCGCAACGTGCACTGAAATTCAGCCTTTTGCTAATCGTCAGTGAATGGTAATGACACTGGGGAAAGGGACTAAACCGGATGGGAACTATGACGTCACGACTCCTTTGAGAGATCAAAGGCGGCATGACGTCATAGTTCCCATACGACATGTTGGGGTGAATGGTAATGACACCGCAGAAAGGCACAATTGACGCTCACCTTTCACCTGCTGAAGCATATCGGCAGTCGTTAGCCCTTCTTCGCACAGGCTCTGAATCCGCAGGGCCACTGCCGAAGTCTTGCTCAAAATCTGCGTCACCTCACCGGCCATCTGTGAATTTACAATTTGTATCATATTTAGGGCTCTCCTAGGATTGACTAAACGATCGCGGGCCCGCAATAGTATGCCAAGAGCCATTGCGAGACCGAAATGATAACTGTTTCATTGCGGGCTCGTGAAGCTCGAATAGCCAACCGTAATCCCATTTCGGAAAATTGAATTACTCTTATCTGTTCCGCCCTCATCTGCGCATGTCTCTGGCCGTGTTCCTCCTTAAATTTTTGCGATTGAATTACTTTGTTTTCAAAATTCACTTTCTGTCTTGATTAAATAACCTTACTTTTCATTAAATTAGCTCTAAAATCACTGTCATATCTTGAAACCGATTTTCTCACCATTACGGGACTCCATATTCTCGTCCACTCTCCCATCTTCTTCATTCTCAGTTCCTGCTGTTCTGGCGTTTCATTCTCAGGGATCTTCACGAAAAGCTCCTGAAAGTATCATACATTCGAAAGATTAAAATATATCTCTACCTGCACGAAGATTAATATGTATGAATTTGCTATTTACCACGTATTGATCGATCGCAACATCTGGCAAGCCTTGCATTCGGTATTGATTCTTAATCTGAATAAGTGCTTAGAGGTAAGAAATTTGAATTAGTATGTTTTTATTATTATAAACTCTTGTCAGCATCGACAATATACGGGGGGCATGGACCTATTCGAGAAAACGCCAACTATTATAGTTCAGCCGGATAAGGGGATTGTAACAATTGAACGAGCGACCAATTATTACACTGTAATATTTGGTTGCTTGTTCAATTATTACAATTTATTTTGATACCTTTAAAAAATGCTGTAAAGTCATTTTTTCTCGAATAGGTACATGCTCCCCCTTATATATTCGTGGCATTGAGTGGGGACGAAGAGGGGGAGCAAATACGGAAAAACTAATCTTATTTGTAATTTCGTATGTCAAGGATAGTAGAGGAAGATCAAAGATCAAAAATATTTGAGCAATCACCTCGACGATGGCGGGCTCCATGGCACGATAACGATTGTGCATTTCCTGAACGATTTGTTTCTGGTTCAATCAATTTAAAATGATTCGTAAATCATTTTTCAATTAGGCGATCATTTAAATGTGCGTAGTTAGGCTTCAAATTCCAATTGGAAATTGAGATACGAACCTTAACTGGCATCCAACGAGTCTGCCATTCATCCATTCGGAGGAATAGAATCGCAGCTTCCTCGGAGGTAGCACGATTCAGAGCGTTGTTCAGCATCTATAAATCTGGAACTATTATTACATTACTGTGAAATTCATGAAATGTTTGATTCAAGTATATAGGCATTCGCTACACACGATATACTCGTCGATAGCAGTGTCGGGGATCCCAGAATTTGCGTAGGATGCTCGAATGTGAAACGGTTTTATTGTTTCCGAACAATTGTGTAATCAATCAAACCGCTTTTGCGTACTCCTGCTCGTCAACTCCGGTGATCGCGGGTTTCTCCTTAAGAGGCCGATGTGAGCTGGATATTCAACTCTAAACACACCTCTGCGATGACTGGTGACGTTGGAGGGGCCATTGACGAGGAGTACGGCTCATAGAGGTACCTCGGGAGATGCTAAAAGCGGTTTAGGTCACGATGTGCTTCTCCATGCCCGCATGAACTCGTCTATCAGGAAAGTAGCAAACAGATGGAACTTTGCAACGCGATTTCGAATAGCCAGATCTAGTAGATAGGAAATACTTGCCTGATTATTGAAGGTCCTGGCATGGACAGAGTAGAGAAAAACGGTGAAGCAAAGAAAGATCCTCATCTTTAGCGATTTGCTTCACTCGTCTCCCTTATATAGGGAGATCGATTCATTTCCATCTTCGGCTATGAGTCAAAATATACATCATTTCCTCGTCTTTCCGTTTCTTCGACGTGCATATTGTGGCGGTGGGGCTTTCTGCAGATCGTAGAAGGATGCGAATACTTAGAAACACTGCAAAGACAAGGAAAGTGTGCCATGCAGAAAGATAACCACTGTCAGCATTATATTAGGCTGATGCATAAGTTTTTTCCAATTTTTACTTTTAATTGTTTCACTTATTCTGGTCTTTGGTTCTAATTGATTATCATTTTGATGGTTACATTGATGGTTTGATGGTTATTTTGATGGTTACATTTTGATGGTTACATTTTGATGGTTTTGATGGTATTGATTAGTGCATGGATGCTCTCTTTAGCGCACTTTAGTCCAGACCTCTTGAGAGCGCTTAGTGGTCATAGCGTGAAGTCAAAGTAGCCGTGTCTACGAATGTAGCTCCGACTTTCTCAGATTAGATCTTTCCAGTGAGTCGTGATTGGGCAAAATAATCAACACTATCGTGAAATGTGATGAACGTACATCACAATAACACATGTAATTCGGCTTGGGCACAAAAGACCTGTTCACATAAGGTGCAAATTTCCGAGTGGGGTTCAGTTCGCCATGACCAAAATGTGTTTCGTTTACTGCGCATCCGCATAAATTGGCCTATCGAAACCAAACCGATTTCACCATGAAGCTTCCTACATGAGGAGCTTATATTTGCTTCATGGTGGCTTTCATCATTACAATCAGAAGCTGCAGTCATCAACACTAATATGACGAAATTTACACATCGAAATCAGTATATTTCAAAGCGTCCTGACTAGATGATAGATGGTGGTCCCGCATTTTTGTGTGTATCTGCATCAGTTACCCTCTAACTATCCCTCATTAACTTCACATAGTCATGGGATTCCAGAGAATTCAGAAATGGTAATCCAAAAATAACAACTGAAAGTCAAAATTTTGTTCGTTGAGGTCAATATTCGGATTTTTCGATAACTCTCATTTTCGAAAAGGGGATGACACGAGGTCTCAAATTTCACGAATGGTAAAGTTACCCCATACAGTAAGATTAAAGCGCCCCTATACAAAAGTCAGCCTATATAACACAAAAGGCAGGAAAGGTGCCAACTCAAGTGTGATTTATTTTCTACGTTGCTCATTTGCTATTCTCTAATCCTGGGATTGAGTAAGCTAGCACCGCTTTCAACCACTTTTTTGAAAGAGCATTAAAGGGGCTTCTCAATAATGTATGTGAAGATGTTCAGTCTATTTTCCCTGCAAAGAAACAGCGAGCCCAACTCTTTCAAAATTTTATTGAAAAATTCTATCGTGGTTAACGGTCGATTTCTCCAATGATTTAAAAGCACGGCACAATTCCAGCACATGATTATAAGTGTGAACTCTGCCCCTACATAATGCTACGGATTAGTACTGATTGGATTTGAGGGACGCTTTTAAGGACACTTTGAATTACGCCTCCGAAATTGGAAAAAACTTATGCATCAACCTATGATAATATTAAAAATTCACCTTCATCACGCTTTTTTACGGTTCATAATGTGATCTAAACTTCCTATGAAATATACATTGTTAATCATTTGATGTTTGTCCAGATTGCAACTCTGTACAAACGTATCTCTACTCATCCATGGTCCTTCCCCAGTCTTCATTTTCATTCACTCCTTCCTCCTCACATCCCAATCGTCCTCATCTACAGGGCACTTAAGTGAATTGAATCTTCTCGAAGAATTTCAGCTATAATTTCAGTTTTAGCTTCAGAGAATGATGAATTCGTTAGCGGAAGAGGAAGCATGATTCTATCAGTTCCGTATGCTCTCTCTCCGGATAGAGGGAGTAGAGGCGTGTACCGAAGATTTCTGGCTCTTCTTCTTACAATTCCCAATTAGTCGACCATGATCATCAGGTGATGAAATGAAAACTATAATATTACCGCAACCTTACTGTCAACGAGCCTATCGTAACCTTACCGAAGAGTGCGATGCTTGTAAAAACGAGATAACAGTAGAACTGCTCAGTCCCACTCACCTACGTTTCCTTCCAGAGAGACAGCTCTCACACATGTTCCCCTTCTGGAAGCACAGATGGCAAGTGCTGTTGAAATTCGAGACAATGTAGGGAGACCGCTACGACTCCTCCCTTCCCCAATTTTGCAATCGAAAGAAGGTGTATCGGTCTTGTCTCAAATTGCCAACACCAAAGTCTTTGGTCCAAAGATGAGCAAATTTTTCACAATTGTTGAACTTAGACCTGTGAATTGGGATTGCCTCCCTCCTCATCCTCCATCTCCATCCTCTGAGCTCGTGAAGATCTCTTCTGAATCGCTCTCGTTGTCCAGGGAGAGTTACAGAAGGAACACGAGCAGACTCATTTGGCTGGAGCACGGACAGAGGAACCGTCATCAGTATTGCAAGAACAACTTCTCTACATGAGATTAACAGCAAGTCCCATTCTGATTACTCCGTCTCTCATCCTTTGAGTGTGATACTAATCACACTAATCAGGGCATCAATATAAGTCACAATTAGGGTTCTCTTATTGGAAAATTTTTGTAGTACTTTCAGATATGTTTCACGTGCACTATATAGTTCATATACATAGTGCACGTGAAACATATCTGAAAGTAAAAATTTTCCAATAAGAGGACCCTAGTCACAATTACTTTCCTCAAGACGAGAGAGCATGAATGCAAGTGAGCTCCAATTTGTAGACTATTTGCGGCTTCCTTGTCATTTTATTTGTTTTTTTGACGAATTGATATGTTTAATTTCAGTATACTCCGATAAATCAGAAGTATCAAATCATAGTCATGATCCAATAAGCGACAGAAAGGGAAGAGAACTACCGTAACCCGCTCGCCTCGATTTAAATATTGTGTCTGACATAAAGCGCACCCGAACGGGAGTGAGAGTACTGTAGCCTGACCAGGCGAGAGGGCATTCCCAAGCTTACCACGGCCGTCGCCACGGTGTTTGTGCATTTTTTCGTGTCCATTGTGTGCGCAGGGTATCGTGAAACGCCGTGGTTTACATCACACTCATTTCCAAGTAGCGCACGAGTCTGGTCGCGAGTTGGAGCTTTACTTGATGACAACTTGGGCGCGCAAATCAGAGTTCCTCTCTTTCTCTGCCTCTCTCTCTAGAGAGCGCGCGAATCGGGGAGAGGCGCTTCCCTTCTCTCCCTCCATTCCTCACTTCTTTGGTCTCTTCTTCCTTCTTTCTTTACCGTTCGCGCGGCTTCCCTGTTTGACGTGTTATTATTCCTCCTTCCGTCCCGGTTTACTTATTTGTTCGATGTCTATGAATGCTCTAATTAGCAGTTATTTGGCCCGCAGCTCTCCTAATTTCGTGCTCTATATCTCTCTTTGTATTCCGGAACCTTAAAAGTGCGCGCAACATGCGGCGCATCAAGTCTACTCTGATTTTCTACCCAACTTACCTTTACGGACTAGTCAAATTGCACCGACTACGATGCGCTTTTCCTGATCCATCGGAATGTAGTCCTCTTCTTTCACCTATGCTCTCCCCACCTCTGTGTTCGCATGTCGCGCGATTGACCCTCATGATCTCGCTTGTTGCTTTATTTTCGTGATCTGTTTCACGGTGTTGCGCTGATTGTAATTGCTCATGTTATCATTAGCGGTCGTGACAAGTCAACACCGTCGAGTCATTTTTGCTTATTTTTTCGCCGCCTTTGACTCATGTTCTGACTCCCAACCCAATTGTTGATTACACCAATGGAAGACCGAACTAGCTGTTTTTTTCTTACTCGTCAGTTCTATTTATCATCGATTCTTCGCGTCCCCTTTATTGATCGATATTGATCTTGTTCGCTTACTTTTTACCGTCCCTTCACGCGTTTATTCTTGATCCATCTACCTATTATCTGTATTGCTAAAATGCCATTCATTCCAGGATGGGCTCACTCCATCCTTCTCTCGCCCTCTCCCTCCTGCTCGCTCTCTCACTGGCAATGGCTGCTGCGGGAGCCACAGCAGCTAAAAAGTGGCTCGTCCCATTCGTCGGCGGACTACTGTCGTGGTGAGTGAGATACCGTATCCCGTGAATAAAAATTTCGGTGTGCGCGCCAAAGTTGGAATCATGTGCAAAATGTGGTTTCCAAGTTCAACCCAAGCACGATTCCAAGTTTTTGTACATGATTACAACTTTGGTGAGCAGACCAGAGAATGCTCTAAACTTTATTCCCTGGACACCGTGCCGTTTCCTCGAATTTTAACTCTCACATCACTCCTGCACACACGCGTGTTCCTCCTGAATTCTCTTGGCTACCCACTTTTCTTTTTAAATTTTTTCCCGGGAACGTGCCTTCCGGATCGTCAAAATACTTTTCAGGGTCGCCACCAACGCGATCCAGTCATTCTGGGATCCGCGCGCCGGCAGCGTCAGAGTCAAGGTATAAAAGCTACCATAACCTCCTATTTAATTTTATTGTTGTCGTATAAATCTCATTGCTACCGTATGCCTCGATTAGCGCAATCGTCTGACTCTCTTCTTTCCACATACTCTCTCGTCTTTCTGTGAGCAAGAGAGTGGGCGGAATCGAGAGAGCAATTCAATTGCTCCTCGATTATGTGCCATATCATTACATCCTTCTCCTTTCAATCGTTCTCCCTTCTCCTTTCAGCTGGCTCTGCTCGCCGGTCTCTCCCTCCTCATTCCCTGCCTGGCCGTTGCGATCCCCGCTACCAACTGGCTATTCCCTGGTTTGTTTCTTTCGTATTTTCTCTTTTCACTATATTCACAATGGAGCTATCGCAAATCTAGCATCAGTTGTCCAAGGAACATGTTCCTGATGCTACCGTATCCTTACCGTACCCATTACAGACTCCTCTCGTCTCGTCTCCATGCCTGCTAACGTCTTCCTGCTATTCGTCGCCCTGCCCTACGTGGCGCTCATCGGCAGTGTGAGGAACGAGGTAAGATAAGGACGATAAGGGCTAAAGGTATGGCTAGTGATGAATAAGGCTACGGCTAGCAATATTTTGTTTCGAATCCCGTTAATTTTTAAGGATATCTGAAACATAAATCACCCCAATATGCGGATACAATACTGATTTTATAGGAATGCTTCTACTAGGGTACCTGAATTGGGCGTAATTGGGCGTCTTGATTCATTTTCAGATCTGTTTCATGTGCGCTATATATGTATATTATATATTGCTCATGAAACATATCCGAAAATGATTCAAAATACGCTTAATTACGCCCAATTCCGGAACCATAATTCCCACTGTGTCTAAGGCTATTGTGGTTTTATCTTCCCATTAAGTTTTATCACAGAACATATCATTGAGATCTCGTTTCACTCCTTAATCTTTGATCTCCCTCTTACAGTTGCCGCACAAGCTGACCGTCGTCCTGGCTGCAGCAGTCGCAAAAGGGGGCGTGTCTGCGACCGGATGGTTGCTGCACAAGGACAGTCGTGAGTTGCAGAAATATACAGTAAGGAACCTTTTCTTACGGAAGTACGTATGAGCCACGTGATTGGCTTTAATTGTAACTCAATTTGACAAGAGTAGCTTCTTGATTCCCCCCCTCGATCTCTTCGATCTACATTATACCGTTGATACAGTATATCTTCCTCTTCCAGTCGAGAACCCCTCCGAATCGGGCATCATCGGAGCAGTTATCGTACTCGCGCTTTCTCTCATCGCGCTCTGTATCGGGCTCTACGGCGGCAGGGAAACGGTAGGTTATCAATTTATTGATTGACCAACTATTTGCCGGATGTTTTTGGCTTTGCATGCCTCAGCTTTGACTAATATAATAATATTTAGTCTACGCCCGAGGCGCGATGACACCAGTAAAACACAACTAGTTAATGATTTCTTGATACATTGAGGGTGAGAGAGGTTTGCGGCTCTGGGGTGGCTTTCCATGGAGAGGTTTCTCGAGTCATGTTGATCACTGATCTTTGATCTCTTTCAGTTGAATCTTCGTTGTCTCCTCTCCCTCTGCAGTCTTCTCTTCATCGGCTGTGTCGCAGCGACGATCGCCACGCAATTCGCCATCGACCACACCAGCGAATTGTGAGTGCTGCCATTATCCGGCTCTGATCACGACACGGCTCGGCACTGGGTTGTATGAGATCTGTTTCGTGATGCCGCCTGCGAGGTATCTCATCCGACCTAGTGCCCACCATTACCAATATTTCCACGCTTTTTTGGTTCTAGTTGTATGTTGCGAAATTTTTAATTTTGTGAGGTTGTTTTTGAACTATCAAGTTACTCGTTGGTGGTACGTACTTGGGAATCATTAGCAAATATTACGACACCGCGCTCTCTTCATTCTGCACACTCTCTAGACGATCGGCGATAGAGTGTGGTGAAGAGAGCGTGGTATCGTTTCTCTAATTCTAATAGGGATTCATAGCAGAATTCATCAGGCTCGGATTCTTGGATGAACACTTTATTGAACAGTGAATAACATTGTTCTTTGCCCAGGCGACTGCAGGCGCTGCAGCCTATCTCAGTTGTCGCGACGGTCGCAGCTGCATTCCCGCTGCTCACTTCGGCCTTCGCCAGCCACGAGGTGAGAGATCTGCAACTGAGACTGTGCGGAATCACGTCTAGCGGGTACAAAGTCGGATGAGAAGTATTGCGTCATGCCGTCTTTGAGAAAAGGCGGCATTTTTAAATAGTTCTCATTCGGCCTACTCCCCGTCTAGCGTGAGCGCTAGTTAGATTGAACATACATTTTCATACCCTCGGACTCCGAGGGTACCCACTTTAACATAACTTAGTCTGCCCGATCTATGAGTAGGCTCAAAAGATGCGCTGTGGGGCGCCGATAACAAATCACCTTTTTGGTAGCCACTTATATTCCCATCCTAGTGAACGGGAGCCACTTATATGCAAATACAGTAATTTTTGGCATTTTTCCAACTATGGCCTAGAGATTCGGGAGTAGGCTCAAAAGATGCGCCGTGATGTGCAGATAACCAATCACCTCATTGGGAGCCACTTATAATGCCATCCCAGGGAATGGGAGCCACTTATATTGTTTCCCCGAGGTTAATGAAAATGTATGAGATTGAAGACGGGGATGAATCGTTTTAGAACTGGTATTGTTAAATCACTACAGAGGCAGACAAATCACCGTGTGCACTCCACGTCTCACATACTCTCTCGCTCTGTCTGACCGGTGAGAGAGAGCACGAAATGAGTAGGAGGCATACCGATTTGGCAACGCCAGTGCGCATTTTATGATCGAAATATTTTCTCTTACTTTTGCAGCGCCACGCCCTCAACATTGGCCACTCGACGCGCGCAGCACGCACGATCGCCGTGTGTCGCATACTCGTCAAGGTTGGTAAATATTTTTTTCCGAAGGAGCGGAGCACGGGCTACTATAGTATCCTGGTTCGAATGAATGGCTTCTTGATACAACCGGGATACTGTAAGTTAGGCATATTTAGAATCGAATTTCATAGGAAAACATTTTTACTTGCATTTTTCTCTGACAATGAAGTAGGTGTGATACTAGCCAATATAATCACAATCTGATCTTTGATCTCTGCAGATCTTCGCCCTTTGCTCTCTCTTCTTCTCTGCTTCCTTCGGTTTCTCCTTCGATTCTCCCTCCTTCTGGTGTCTTCTCAATTTCATCGCGCTGATGGCATCCATCGTCGCCATGAATGGAGCACTCGGATACGTCCGATTCAAGGCCAGTTTACCTTTCTGAATTATCTTTGTTTTGCCAAAACAATGAAATTTGTTGTCGAAACGGCTATAAACCACAGAACTCTGGTGCTTCAGCAGTCGATAGCTCGGTATCTACCGTAGTCTCAACTGCTTTCCCTGCAGGATCCTCCCCTCCGTGGTCATCCGATGGACTGCCGCTCCGTGCTTCTCTCCATTCTAATGGTGGCCATCGTGGCGGGAGAGGTGAGCAAAGGCGTAGGAATAGTAGTGATTTGTAAATTGCTTTATCCAAAAACGTGATGTAGAAATTTTTCTGATTTTTTGAAATGCGAGCAATCACAAACATAGATTCCACTCCTATTTTTGCGCAACACTGAAGCGTATTCGATATTTTGTGGCATTCCAGTTTGAACAATTTTTATAACACTATCTTTACTTTCATCTTGCAGATCTCCCTCGTCGTGCTCTGCCATCTCTCGTGGACACCCGTCGTACCTTCCTCCGCACCCATCTCCTCCCTCCTCTCCTCATCCGACTCCTCTCTCCCCTCCACCACCACCTCCCCACTTCCCTCCACCACCACACCCCCTCTTCTCTCCAATACCACTTCCTTTCCCACCTCTGCCCCGTTCCCCTCCACCACCACCTCTCCTCCCTCCCTTGCCTCTCTCTCCTTTGCCGCTCTCTCCTCCCTTCTCTTCGCCCTTCCCATCGGCGTCCTCTGCCTCGCCGCGCACTGTGCTCACCTCGTGATAGCCGTTATTCTGAACAGACTGAGAACTGTGGTAAGTAGTTTTTGTCCTCTATTGGTTAGTCGATTTTAGTTGGGTTTCCGACGTACTAAAATTTTGTATATTTTCTGAACAGATTCAAGGGACAATATGTCTAGGAAATAGAGTTCGAAATTTTGGTGATTCAGCTCCGCCCCTTCTCTCTCTACCCCGGTCTGGTGCTGCTCGGCGTCTCCAACTCGCTCATTATCTACGGAGAACTGACGCAGATGTTCCCCGGACAGGTGAGCAGAGAATGATTAGCGTATTCGAAAATATGCGATATATTTGAAAGGTTGTTAGCAGAATATCATATATTGAGCACTTGTCCGTTGTCTGAATCGTTTCTTTATTGAACAGATCGTTGTGCAAGGTCACAACGGATATGTACGGAGCCGGAATCGATAACTGAGTGAAGTCCGATTTCAGTCCGGCAGTCCGACAGTCTGGCTGGCTGCATCCCTCGCTGCAGCCGCCGCCATGCAGCTCATCGCCATTCCCGCCGTCGAGGTAATCGTTTAATTTATTTCTCGCTGAATTGATCCAAAGTATTAGTGATCGAATCCTACTCTTCTTTGCCCGTTCCCTTCCCTTACCGTATCGCATGTTTTTAACTAAAACGTGAGATATGATCTCTTTACCACCTGAACCCTTCACGAATACTATGCATGGAATGAAGTATAAAGCATTTCTATTGCGGTTGACTAGTGTACGTGTGAGGAGAAATATTTTTATTGATGGACACGCATATTTTACATTGACAAATAAATTGCAGTGCTTGAAGAGCGAGGCTGCGATGAAGAAGAGAAAAAGGAAGGAATTGAGTGCGGCCTTCCGTGCGGATGCGAAGCAGCGACTGCTGCAGAAGAGATCTGAGAAGGCTCTCCAGAAGGGTACGGTAGGGGGAAGGGAAGGAGCAGAGTACTGTAGGATTGGGTACGGTAGAGGGGAAGGAAAGGGGTAGAGTACTGTATAAATGGATACGGTAGGGGAAGAGAATGGGAAGAGCGTAGTACGGTTAGGTGCGGTAGGAGGAAAGGATGATCAGAGTAAAGTAGGATTGGGCACGGTGCCTATTACCGAATGTGGATTAGGCTGAATACATTAGTCTCGGATAGATGGGGTGACCTTTTTCTCAACGCACTCTTGTATCTATGCAATCTTATTGTCGAACGGTCGGTTCGAACAAGAATGGCCGAATAATATTGAAATGCAATAACGACAGTTAGATGATGCTGTGGTACTTCTATACCCATATATCTCTGATCTTAATGATCTTGATTTCTGCAGGAGCTATCTCTCCGGCTGCCCTTCCTTCTTCCGCTCACAGACGCAGCAACAACGATGAAGACATCGAGATGGTCGTCGTGTAGTGGTGAGCATGACCTTTGATCTTTCCACTTTGTCATATCTTGGGGGGATGTTTTCAAACTTTTTAAAAGCGGGTTTTCTGTAGAAATAATATTCTGATTCTTCTAGAAAATATCACTTCTGAATTTGCATTGCAAAAAAAGCGAAATTCTGGGAGAAAAGGGTTCCAAAACATCCATCGCTGTTTGGATATGAGATTCCAGTGTCGTGTATCCATTCCTGCTTTCAGAGGTCTCGTCTTCACAGCACAAATTCGTCGTCCTCTCCTCTGATCTCGTCATTACCTCTTCCATTTGTTTCCATTGCGAGTTGCACCCCACCAGATATTGTAATGTCGATTCACTTGGATAATTTGAGAAATTTTTAATATATATTCCGTCCCCTCAGATCTCGTCATTTCCTCTTCTTTTTCTCTCCCCCATTACGAGTTTCACCCCCACCAGATATTGTCATGTCGGTTCACTTGGATAATTTGAGAAGTTTTAAATGTATATTCTGTCCTCTCATCTCATCTCATCATTCCCTCTTCCCTTTTCTTTCCATTACGAGATTTTGTCATGTCAATTTGCTTCAAAATATTGAAAGTTTTAATTCTTATTCTGTGATTACTAATATACCTCGAATAAAACATGCAAACCTGTAATATATTGCATAAATATCCAAACCTAGTTAAAGTGTGTTTTCGCATTCTGCTCGAACATGACAAGAGTATACGCTCTTTGCGAGATGTAGTTCGATTTCTCCACAGATTACGACTTAATACGTGTCTCTTACGTCGTCAACCCCATGGTTGCCTTTTCCCTTTTTGTTTGCCCAGACCAGGTAGGCAATTGATAAATTTAACTGGAAATGCTCCCAAACATGAATAGAGGGGAAGAATTTGTATTCTCAGATTTACTCTGCTCGTGCCCAACGCTTTCAGTTGCTGCCGTTCATCTCTCACGGATTCTGGCTCTCCCTATCTTCATAATTCTGATGGCCACTTTAGAGGTCGGTTCAGCCCAACCAGAAGACGAAGACACCCAGAAGGCGACTGGAATCACATACCCGAGGACAGAAGGTTGCTGCCACCTCAAGCTATTTCATAGTCGTCGAAAGACACCAAGTCCCGATCAGCGATACTGACTTTTAGATTGAACTAGTTGAGGGCGAAAATTCGGCTAATTGTGGGAGCCCCGAGTGATTGTGTAGAATGTAGATACGATCGTCCTCGTTTTTCCTTTCAGGGAACAACGCACACTTTCTCATATTCTTCGGATCATAAATCTCATGCTAAGAGAGTGATTCTACCTTTCATGTTGCCATCATCCAATTGTTTTGTCGAAATGCCATTGTTAAAGCAATTTTTTTGGGTGTTTATCGAGTCTGATGCTCGGTTTATTGAATGTCAGGTTTCTATCTTCCCATCCGTAGCATTCTTATCCAGCTAGGAATGTTCACCTGGTGACAGGGATCCACATTTTCGTGGAGGCTCGTATTGCACTCTATATGAACCATAAGTCAACGGACAATCACTTTTCCCTTAACCTTCAACCATACACTCTCCTTCCTCCCTTTCCCTGTCCATGTACTAACTCGAAAATTATCTCTTCGTTTCCCACACTCTCTCGGTCGGTCGAGTGGCGAAAGAGTGTGAGAAATGAAGAGAAAACTACCAGAATTTCGAACTCTAATAGATAATCCACGAAATTGCACGAGTATGACTTACTTCACTTGCACTTATAAGAGAGGAATCGCGAGAGAATCGACCATTTGAGGGGGGTGATCGGAGGAAGGAAAAAAGTTTGTCATATCTTGAAACAAATTTGGTGACAAGTACTTCAAATGATGCTCTTTCAAACTGCGCCGTCAGAATTTCGATATCTTTCGTCATCGTCGAGATTCAGAAGGCCATACATGGGACTATCACTTTTCGAAACTCAAATCGAGCTCACATAATTGATCATAACATCGTGTAAAATAACGATAGAAAGTCGTTCTTTGTTTAGAAAGAAAGCTTATAACATGCTCTACAACTTTTCTGTTGACGCCATCATTTCCGGCGCTCGTCCCGATTCGGGGTGGTCGGGTGCACCAAAACTTTCGTAACTTTGGACATCGGAAAAACTTTCCGAGTTTTCATGCTTAAGTTGTAGAACATGTATGTGCCTTACTTCTCGCCAAAAATTAGGGAAATCGGGGTATAGAAAAAAAAAGCGGGCTCTTTATGGTGAAACGACCTCAAAATGAGTTCCGGACAAGACTACTTCCGTATCTTCAATTTACCTCATTTAGGCTCAAACTCATCAAAAACGTCCCAAAACAACATTTTAGTTTGTTTCTCCCATTGTATTGCACTTTCATTGGTCATAAATAGTCTTCCGACAGAAAATTTGAAAATGGATATTTTGACCTTTTTCAAGTTGCGGGATGGGCTGTATTGCACTAAATTTGTTTCAAATAATGTCGAAACGTTCCTCGAAACGGCTCTGCAAAAGCGGGCATCTGGAAATACGAAATGTCATCAGAGGAATTCAAGGGAAGGCGGTAAAGTGTACATCAGGTCAAAATAGAGGTAGCGACATGAATCATGGCTCGAAATGTAGAGCACGATAAGCTAAACATTTTATCTGTTGAAAGTGAGTCTTTATCTTTTCGTTGAAGCGTGCTACAGAGCCTGGAAGTTAGCAGAAAACGACGGAAGAGGAGCGCGGGAGAGCGCTAAATGGAGGGGAGGGCAAAATAGAGGTAGCGACATGAATCATGGCTCGAAATGTAGAGCACGATAAGCTAAACATTTTATCTGTTGAAAGTGAGTCTTTATCTTTTCGTTGAAGCGTGCTACAGAGCCTGGAAGTTAGCAGAAAACGACGGAAGAGGAGCGCGGGAGAGCGCTAAATGGAGGGGAGGGAGAGGGAGGTCAGGCGGAGAGAGCGGCAGACGGTTAGAGCGCGCGCTCTCGGGGGATTCTAGTCAATTTCTACCCAAAGTCTAAGCACTGTAGCGCGCGTAAATGAAAAGATTGAAACTTATTTTCAACAGATAAAATGTTTATCTCGCCGAGCTCTACATTTCTAGCTTAAATTCAGGTCCAAAAGTCAACTTTGAACAGTTGTACACTTTAGCGCCTTTACTTGAATTCCTCTGATGAAATTTCGTATTTCCAGATGCCCGCTTTTGCAGAGCCGTTTCGAGGAACGTTTCGACATTATTTGAAACAACTTTAGTGCAATACAGCCCATCCCGCAACTTGAAAAAGGTCAAAATATCGATTTTCAAATTTTCGGTCGGAAGACTATTTGTGGCCACTAAAAGTACAATAACATGGGGGATAACTAATTAAAATGTTGTTTTGGAACGTTTGTGATGATTTTGAGCCTAAATGAGGTAAATTGAAGATACTGAAGTAGTCTTGTCCGGAACTCATTTTGAGGTCGTTTCACCATAATGAGCCCGCTTTTTTTTTCTATACCCCGATTTCCCTAATTTTTGGCGAGAAGTACATGTTCTACAACTTAAGCATGAAAACTCGGAAAGTTTTTCCGATGTCCAAGGTTACGAAAGTTTTGGTGCACCCGACCACCCCGTATCGGGACGAGCGCCGGAAATGATGGCGTCAACAGAAAAGTTGTAGAGCATGTTATAAGCTTTCTTTCAAAACACAGAACGACTTTCTATCGTTATTTTACACGATGTTATGATCAATTATGTGAGCCCGATTTGAGTTTCGAAAAGTGAAAGTCCCATGTTTGGCCTTCTGAATCTCGACGATGACAAAAGGTATCGAAATTCTGACGACGCAGTTTGAAAGAGCATCATTTGAAGTACTTGTCACCAAATTTGTTTCAAGATATGACAAACTTTTTTTCCTACCGCCGCGGCGTGGTCGATTCTCTCGCGATTCCTCTCATAAGTATAAATATCATGGATATTGAAATAAACTCCGATTCTATCCCTTCTAAAATGAGAAAGGGAATGAAAGGACAATCGTGAAATGAGTGCTCTCCTGAGACATGCATGCCTCATTGCCCCGTAAAGTATCATCGTACAGACATTATTTTCACCCCTTCACTTCGGAAAATACAGGCAGATTCAGTGAAATTGAACGAGGAGCACTACAAATTCATTTATTAAACTCTAATATTCTTTCTACACCAATTTCTGTGAATAAAAATTTCAGTACATATCATCTCTTAATCTCACTCTTTTTTCTACTCTGACCTAACAGATCATCTCGTACGCTATCATCAAAGGAATGAGACCTTTGTGTCTGTTCCCGACAGGTGATCGATGAATCTCTCGATTGCATGCACTTTGATCAGGCCTACACAGCCTGAGACCGCACTTTTGTTCACCGAACTGCACGCAAGGAGCATAAGGATAAGATCGCTTACAACTAGCAAGTATCATGCATAAATTGCTCCCACAACAAGCCCTTTCCATGACAGCTGTATGATCTATGCGCATAATATTTCCTCATGCACGCATTCAGTTTAATCTTGCCTCCCCTCCAATGAGACTATCCGCTCAACTGACCTGTGCGATTACGCCTACTTTCCATAAAGTCTAGGTGATAAGCTGCGAATAGTATCTCGATTTAATTTCTGACTCCTCTGTCTTTTTGCCCCTCTCCGTGTTTTTCAAAATCTCATCCATCACTGTTCACGTCAAAATTTCAAGTTGAACAAGGGGAAGATAGCATGCATTTACCTTCAATTTAACACAACATGAGAAAAGAGAAAGGATTATGCCCCAATCGGCCATACCTGTCGCATCTATCCGCCTCAAGTGTATTGGCTAATGTATCAATCATGTACAATTATCGTCAGATTATCGCAGGGGAGGGGGGGGGGGGCAAAACGAAAACCGACAAAATGGAAACAAATTACAGCTCCTTTGGGATTTGACCTAAGGGCTTGCGAGCTGTTGCATTGTTATTAGTAGGGATGACAAGTCGAGAAATGAAATGCAATACGAAATCGCACGTAAAATGAGTCTTATTCCGAAATGAGAGTCGAACAATGAATGATTTCGTATTGATTTCGTATTGTCTCATCTCTCGTTCCGAAACGTAGTCAAATTACCACCTCTCAATTCGGAGATGCTCGAAATTGAGTATGAAACATATTTGAAATGCCTATTACTTAAGGCTCTTACCCCGCAGTTGAAACACAACAAGAGAAGTTTAAAACAGACACAAAGCCGATTTATTTCTTGTCTATTCGAATGATTAATCGTTTCGAAATCGTTCCGAAATTGATACGAAATTGACTTAGTTTCGGAACGATCGTCCTTTGTTCGACTCTCGTTTCGGAATGAATACAAATCGGGCAATTACGATTCGAAATTTTCGTTTTCGATTTCGTCTCGTCAACCCTAGTTATCAGTATGAGCTTCACTACATTTGCATAGATAAGTCTTGTTCCCAAGCGATATTGAGTTTCACTTCAAATCAACGACTAACGGGTTGTGGTAGATGGATTTCCATGAACCGCTGAACGTTAAAACTCAAAATCGCATTGTAACGAGACTTATGTATGCAAATGTAGTGGACCGCATATTGGCAACAGTGCAACAACTCGCAAGTCGCCAGGTCAAATCCCGAGCGAGCGTTGTTTCCGTTTTGTCGATTTTCGCTTTGTAACCACGCCAAATTATCTATAGTTTATTCGCTTTTGAAGATGTACTGCTTGGTTTCATGATGTACTTTCGAAACTCTCTTGGTCTCTTTCGTACCAGCTGTAGCAAGATATGCGCCTCCCATCAAAGGACACCGTATGTGTTCGTTCCCATGCCAAGGGAGAGTTCCCATGCCAGCTGCTCAGCGCATCTAATCCTCTGCCCACATTGTGTGTAGGTTGCCCTTGCCGCCTTTTTCTCTCTATTAGATACCGCCATTGGCCGAATTGCACGTGCGGGGAACTGCTAGAGTACAATAAACATGACTTCGTCTCTTCTTTTCACCAACTATCTAGACCGGTCAAGTGGTGAGAGAGTATTAGAAAGGAAGAAACGGAAGGCCTTTTATCGAACTCTACTTCATACCCTTGCATATCATATGATTCCATTATGATTTCAAAAAAAGTCGGGAATGAAGAGGTGGTATCGCACCCATTCCATCGGCTCTTCTACAGGATGTCGTTCCAGATTGAGATGGTGGGATGAGGAGAAAATATAGTTGGATAAGGTATGACAGTTTAGCTGGTGAGTACCACACATTACAGTTAGTTATAGTTAATATTTTTTTCGGATGGCCTTACTTACTACGCCTCCTCATCATTGATACCATTTTCATTCTGGTACGACATTGAGTGTCCATTCCGCAAGGCTTCAGTAACCTACCAAATAATCCCCTTATAGCCGACTTTGGGAGTGCGCAACGAGTCAAAGAGGGGAATACAGAACTAATACTATTGATTGCGTTTTTTTTAGAAAACGGTTGAGTTCCGGAAAGATGTTCGAACAATCGTGAGCACTTCATTCAATCGATTCTGAAATCTAAACGTTTGGCTTGTTTATTTTACAGGGAACGGGTTTAGGCACTTTTCTGCACAAGCACCATGTTCATAGTTTCGCTCTGCTAGGGGTTTCCCAAGGGTGAGCAAAGTAAATCAATCTTTATGAATCGAAAGTTTCGTTTTATCCAGTATGTTTCAACCACATTTATCATTTTGTTTAGTATTCTGGTGCAGTTGAAGCATTGGTATCTCTTTACATGAAATTCTACCAATGAGAACTAACCAAAATGGGAAGCGCAGACAGAACAGTGATTTACCGTGAAATGGACGCTTTTCCATCCTTTGACAAGCTGTGAAGTATACTCCATCTGCGAAGAGTTTCGAACGATTCCTCTTTAACTCACAGTGGGCGGAGCCTGGGGTCGCTAAGGTGCCATTATACCATTTACTTTCTCTGTACATATTTTGAACAATGTCTGATGCCTCAGAGTGGGCGGTGCCTGCGCTCACGGGATATTATTCAGTCTTCCTTTCTTTCTTTGCTCGGCGTTGTTGCGTGTTTTCGAGCTGCTGGTACAATTTTCGTCAATTCCCTGTATCTCATTCCCGAAAATTTGCCACCTAAAATCTTCCACTCATTCCTTTGTAAAACCATATTAAATGCCCCCGCTGTTGTTTGAAAATATGAAGGCGCTATGTCTTTACTGCTTTTCAGAAGCGCAACTCCTCAAACCATGTACGAAAATTCCGACCCGGTGAGAAAATGCTGCTTTTTTCATTCCAATTAATGTAAATACAACTTCTATACTAAACTATGATTAACACTCATTTATATTACGTGTTTCAGAAAGTGCCCAAGCTGATTATCAACCTCTTCAAGCAGAAAGAAGTGAGCTCATCAATCATTTATGCTGTATCCCCTCCACCCTGAATAATGGCAACGTTTTTCTTTCAGGTGAAAAGTGCAGAAGTCTCTCCACCCCTTGATTATTTTTCACACCTCATTGACTCCAATGTTACCATCGCATACGATCCCGCTCCTCCCACGATCAGAGGATGCAACGAGGAGAAAAAGAAGAAGAGGAAAGCAAGTTTTCACAGTGATTGATCGAACTTTCACTAAGGAATACCTAAGTGATTATTGGAGTAACTGTATCATATTCCAGCGCCTGTCCGAGGTAGACAACCTGAAGAGAGACGAGGGAGTGCAGAGGTTCAGTGAGGAACTTTGCAAGCGAGAGGATTCCCGACAGGTCTTATTTTGTCCTCATTCAACACTTTAACTGTATAAAAAAGGATCGGAAAATAGGGATGGCGTCTCAAGAAATGACTATTTATTATGCGCTCTCTCTCAACAATCAGACCAGCGAGGGTACACTGGGAATGAAGAGATCATTTCTTGCCAAGCCATCCGATAGCAGTTTTGCAGTCATCAACTTTTAAAATGTTAATAAAGATAAGTGTATCTTTTCAGAGAGATCGGCGTTCCAACTCATCCACTCACTCGGAGAGAAACAAGACTCCAGCTTCAACCGATGTCTGTCATAGTTAGATATTTTTTAAGAGTTTCGTAAATATAAAAAAAAGCTAGCGACAATGCATTTACCACTTTTATATTTCAGCATTTCGTCAACGCTTATGTTTCTCCTTCTGATTGCAACTCGATCAAAGTCATTGATGCCAGCCCTCCGCATATCATACAGGTCTGTAGTTGCAATTTTAACTGGGATGCATTCTACAATAAATCATAGGCACAAGAGAGAGAAATATAGTGCTGAGCTTGATAGTTAAGACATTGCATGCTTTTTTCAGACAAATACAACTGCCGTTGACGATGACTTCGACGCCTTCCAGAATGCCTTCGAACAGGTAAATTCAGAATTGAAGTTTTTTCTGAATTTTTATTTCATGAACTGTAGAAACCATTCCTTGACTTGATTGAGAAGGCGAATTGATAGATTTCGAGGGGATTGGCGATACACTAAGTGACAAAAATTATGGTTTCAGCTTAAAAAGAGGAGGTTGATGGAAACTCGCATGAAACACGAGAAGGAAGCCTTGGAAATGGAGAAGCTCAAGTCACTCGAGGAGAAGGCGATATTGAAAAGGGAACTTGAGAAACAGGAGAATGAGGTAATAATTAGTTATGATTCAATATAATGTGGGGGAAGTTAGTGCGATTAAAAATTAACCAAGTTATGACAATTCAAAAAAAATATAGTCATCAATTGTTTGTCCCGTGTAGTTAAAGAAGGAGTGTCAGCAAAGTTAAATTTTGACGCAGTCATAACCATGACCTAGACAATGATCCAACGATCATAGCGCGAGCTAAGAGGATAGGCAAAGGTCAATCGCATAGCTCAGTGGTAAAGTAGTCGCCGCGTAATCGGAACGTTGCGGTTTCGAATCCCACCAGTTTTTGAAAAATCTTCTAGATATGTGAATTCCCGCACGTCCCTTCCCTTCAAGCCCTCCTTGGCATGCTGCCAACTAATGATAACTCGGTTCAAAATAGAGATACGCATTTGAAATTTTCAGAATCTCTTATGGTTGTACAAAGGTCAGTCAAGGTTATGACAACGTTAAAATTTCAACTTTGCTGACAGTCCTTCTTTAAAGTAGAGGAAACATGAGATGTGAAGGAAAGGATGTTAGTCGTAGATTTCTAGCGAAATTGGTATTCAAATTAAATAGATCTTATTTATTATTAAACCATTTTATTTTATCTAAAATAATTCAGCTCGCCGGTGTTCATGCAAAGTACGACGAACTGAGGAGTAAATTTGAAGAAATAGAGAACGAGGTTGGCGAAATTCTATATATTCATAAAATAGGAATATTGTTGATAATCCGATCCTCTGTCCTGTTTCACTGCCTTAAAATTGTTGTAGCTGAGTGAAATATTGTGGGTAGTGAAGAATCATCCGGATCACTTCCCCACACTCTCTTGACGTATTGCGTGATCAGGTTACTGAAATGGTACGACAATTGGCTAATTTTTAGGCAGCCTCACTGAAGAGCTCCACAACAACTCTCGAAGCGCTGTTGCAGGAAGAAAAAGATAAGGTGTGTTCCATACTTAAATATTTACATCATGGATAAACATTTCAGAAAAGAAAGGAGAGGGAGGAACTCGAGAATGCAATCTCAAAGTGGAGAAATATTGTGAGTTCAGAAAATTATGACACTGTTCATATCATAAAATGGTTCGATTTGTAGAGTGCATTAAGGACTCATCACAAAACAAATTCAGGCTTCGAATGCGAGATTGGAGAGGATTCGCGAGAAAGAAGAGGTAAATTATGCAGCAATTATATCAAAATTAACCTATTTTCAGGGTGACGCAATCATTCAAAATCTGCACGAGGCGGTGGCAAAGCTGGAACAAGAAGTAGGTTCCTCTTCTTTCAAATAAGCACTGGGATAAATTTTGCTTTTGGCTCACCCTCCCCACTCAATTCGTCTTCACCCCCCCCCCCTGCTTTATGGTTTAAACTATGATGGAAAATGTAGGGAGCGAGGTCACTAGACGCCAGATAATCTTTCATATATTAGGTTGATGCGTAATTTTCTTTACAAGATATTTAGCCATTTCTCTGGCGAATACTTCACATGTATCAAATACCACTTGGGTATTATTTCAGGCAGTGTTGGGTCATAACAATGAGTGTTTTCTATCCTATCGATCCAATTCCATTCCGCAGAAAAACAATGATAACTGAAAATTGACAAAATTTCCATGTTTTTGGGTTTTCGACACAAATCATCGCAAAATTTAAACGAATTTCATACAGCTCCCACCACTTTGAGAAACTAATGAGCAAGGGTAGTTGCTTCCACTGAACACGTGAAATGGGAGTTTCGGGTTTTCACGGTTAAATAGTAAGGCGAAAAATGACGATTTCGCCGTTCAATTTTGACTTTCAAACCCATAATTGCGAAATCTCTCGAGTGGACAGATGAATCTTCACCAACTTTCTATGGTAGTATCCTCATCATATGTACTTCTGATTATGTTTCATTTGAGAACATAACTCATCCAGCAAAATCTCATCAAAATATGCCAAATACAACACCCCCACAATTCCGGATTAAGTGGCTTATTTTGTCAGATTGTTTTAAGGCTAATCCCGATCACTCACCACAGTAAAATAACTAGTCATAATACTTCACAAAAATGGTGTTGCAGCGGCGTAATTATCGCTTCGCAAATAGTAGCAATCAATCGAAACTCGTAAGAAATTTCAATTCTCAGACTTTGGAGAGTTGTCTCATCGGTATTACTGATTGATGAAGCGCAATGCAATGTGCGTTATGTAGAACACACATGTACTAATACCATAAAAGAAACAATACGACGACGAAGCAAGATAGTGCTCGAAAACCTTAATCGTGATTTTGTAAAGAAAATTATGCATCACCCTGATATTATGCATAATTATTTCAGAAATCCAATGCCATGATGAACAGTACAGGGTCGATAGAAGTAATAGAAGTGATGAACAGTCGTCTTGTGGAGGAGCAGACGAAGGTAGTTGATTTAAAAATAACTTTTAAAATAAAACGTGGTTCATATCAAAATACAACCTGCGTGAAATGCCCATAAAGAGTCAATCAGATGCTAATGTATCACGCGTGTCGCGTAAGGATCGAATAGATCTTGGCACATTCGAAATGTCGAAAATTGGGAGAATTCATTTTTCGACAGTCCTTAGGGTCCCTCACAACATAGCGAAAAGCTTTTTTGGCCGAAACTTATTTTCAACGACGTCAGACGTCGTCAAAAATTTTCGAAGCCGAAAGTTGCCAACTTTGAAGAGACATAATTCCGTCCAAAGTGGAGCTAGTGAGCAGTTCGAAAAAGAAATCGACGCCTAATTACCAGGAGACTACGCTTGTCAAAAAGGCGTTATGAATTTCTCATTAGTATTTTCGCTAATCGATTTAATTTATTGATTTTTTCCACATATTATTCTAAGAAAATGTTTTGAGCTGAATACCTAGAGAATGATAAGACGAATCGAATGGTATGCTGAACACCATACCTACAGAAGTGAGAAAGTACTCAAAAATGCAACTGAAAATTTCGATCTGATGCGGTCCAATTGTCAATCCTCAGCAACCGGATTTTACAAGTCTCAAGTACACGTTTCCGTAGCGTCCTGATATGTGATCTTGTGGTTCAGTGGATAGCAGCTTTGACTATCAATCCAATCCTTTTTGGATGTCAGATGTTCGATTCCACGGGGGGGGGGGTGACAAAACGGCAACGTCATAACGGCAAGCAACAAAACGGCAACGGAGCATAACTCAGTGGAGAGTTGTCGTAGAACATCGGGAATGGTCTGTATCACATCAGTATATTTTCTGCTTAAGAGGCCGGATCTGAGGAAATTCACCACTGCCCGGACATTGAGCCCGGATTTCGATTTCAGCCAGGGTCACACATGGGACCTAGAGTGCTTAGGATCTTCTTTTGAAATTTTACAGATGCATCATCTTTATAGCACAAATGGGCGCGCCAGGTGCGGGTACAGTGAAAAATTGTGAAAATTCATATTTTCTCTGCCGATCAAGCTAGACTCAAAATTTCTTTTCCATTATGTTGGCATGTCCCAAGGTGCTCTGAAACACTATTGAAATCTAATTCGGGTCGATTCTGAAAATTGCATTTCGAATCAGATTTTCAGATTTGTCAAGTTTGTACAAGCTCAGATTCAATTCGGCAGCCAGCCACACATTCCACGTTGTGATCCATCTTAGTATGCTTCCAATCGAAAACAGAAATAAGAAAAACCGTTCACAGCATTTTTGAAAAGGCGATTTTAATCTAGGAATGTCACAACCATCAACGCGTTATTCATGTTTTCAAGCCTAGTTCTGAGAATACCTTGTAAACTCAACTTGCAAATGGCATTTCTTCACGCTAGGAGTAGAATCACGCTAAAAAACGATTGATTTCAAAACATGTAAAAAATCGATTTTCGCACCCTCGAAAATTTTCAAATTTGTACATTAGTGAGACCGTAATCCTTAAGTTGTTGCATTGATAGCTAGGCATATCTTGAAGTAAGCACCACAGTGAATAAGAAAATGTAGCATATTCAATATCTGGTCGGTCTAGGTTCATGAAATTTTCTTTTGAAATTGCAAAATCCGAAGAGGCGAAAATCAGTTTCTTAAGATTTTTACTAATTTATCACGAATATTTAGCAGATCGCAATGATTTTTAGAAGTATATACTAAATTAAGAAATAATTGAGAGAGAAAACCGAGGTTTGGACAGTTTCATAAATTTCGATATTTCGCAGCAAATAAAATGCATAAATTTGGGAACCGAAATTATAGTTCTTCATTAACTAGGCCATTAAACTCTATGAGGAATTTGTACAAGGCAACGACTTGTATAATACAATAGTAATATTGAAAGTCCCTACTTGCTTTAATCGTTGTTATATTTGCACGAACACGTGAAATCCGTCATCTAGAATTACAACTAATTTAATTTTTGATGTTGTATCTGCATAAATCGGTCAGCTTTTTGCACTGGAAATGTGTATATAATTAATTAAGAAAAAATATAATGCATATATTCAAAATTTCATAAGTTCAAAAATTAACGTTTTTTTAGATTTTCAAAATTGAATTTTTATAAAGATATCCAAACCTCGGTTTTCTCTCTCAATTATTTCTTAATTTAGTATATACTTCTAAAAATCATTGCGATCTGCTAAATATTCGTGATAAATTAGTAAAAATCTTAAGAAACTGATTTTCGCCTCTTCGGATTTTGCAATTTCAAAAGAAAATATCATGAACCTAGACCGACCAGATATTGAATATGCTACATTTTCTTATTCACTGTGGTGCTTACTTCAAGGTATGCCTAGCAATCAATGCAACAACTTATGGATTACGGTCTCACTAATGTACAAATTTGAAAATTTTCGAGGGTGCGAAAATCGATTTTTTACATGTTTTGAAATCAATCGTTTTTTAGCGTGATTGTACTCCTAGCGTGAAGAAATGCCATTTGCAAGTTGAGTTTACAAGGTATTCATTAACCTCGGCTTGAAAACATGAATAACTCGTTGATGGTTTTGACATTCCTAGATTAAAATCGCCTTTCAAAAATGCTGTGAACGGTTTTTTAAATTTCTGGTTTCGACTGTAAACGTACTTAGATGGACCACAACGTGGAATGTGTGGCTGGCTGCCGAATGGAATCTGAGCTTGTACAAACTTGACAAATCTGAAAATCTGATTCGAAATGCAATTTTCAGAATCAACCCGAATTCGATTTCAATAGTGTTTCAGAGCACCTTGGGACATGCCAACATAATGGAAAAGAAATTTTGAGTCTAGCTTGATCGGCAGAGAAAATATGAATTTTCACAATTTTTCACTGTACCCGCACCTGGCGCGCCCATTTGTGCTATAAAGATGATGCATCTGTAAAATTTCAAAAGAAGATCCTAAGCACTCTAGGTCCCATGTGTGACCCTGGCTTCAATCGAAGTCCGGGCTCAATGTCCGAGAAACGACCGAAATGGTGACTCTCCTCAGATCCGGACTCTTAATTATCAATAACATGATCTTTGATCTTTTGGAGGTTGACGACAAAACGGCAACGACCCATAACACCACTCAGATTCATCCCACCGCTCTCGGGAAGGCATCAATCGATAGCTAATGACTTGCCCTATCCTTTCGACATATGATCTTTCATCTTTGATGAACTGACGACAGAACGGCAACGAGCCATAACTGCGTTAACGCGAGCTTCTGGATGATTCTCAGTGGAGTTTTGGCTCGTTGCCGTTATGTCGCTAGTTGGTCAACGATCAAAGATCATATATCGAAAGAATAGATCCGATCATTACCCATCGATTGGCGCCGATATGAGCGCTGTGGGATCATTCTGATCCGTTTTATGTCTCGTTGCCGTTTTGTCGTCAGTTGGTCAAAGTTCAAAGATCAAATGTCGAATAGATAGGGCAAGTCATTAGCAACCGATTGATGCCTTCCCGAGACCTGTGGGATGAATCTGAGTGGTGCTATGGCTCGTTGCCGTTTTGTCGTCAACCTCCAAAAGATCAAAGATCATGTTATTGATAATTAAGGAGAAAATATACTGATGTGATACAGACCATTCCCGATATTCTACGACAACTCTCCACTGAGTTATGCTCCGTTACCGTTTTGTCGCTTGCCGTTATGTCGTTGCCGTTTTGTCGTAAATAAGCCGTGTTGCCGTTTTGTCGTTGCCGTTTTGTCACCCCCCCCTGATTCCACAAAGCTGAACAATCTTTTGCACATTTTTTTGTGAGAGAATGAGTCTTTCAATGTTTTTTTTGCCCCATACTTGACGATTAACTTTATTCTTCCAGATATTCTTGTAATCGCTCAGTTTTAAAGATAATAACACTAGAAACGAATTCGCTCCTCATCATTTAAGAGTTGTATTATGAAAACAAACGCAGCCATGATCAAAGACGTTATAGAAAAGGTCATTTCACAATTTAAAAAATGTAAAAAAGATTTTTCATCTTTGGGAAATCGAACATCTGACATCCAAAAAGGATTGGATTCATAGTCAAAGATGCTACCCACTGAAAAACAAGATCACATATCAGGACGCGACGGAAAAGTGTACTTGAGACTTGTAAGATCCGGTTGCTGAGGATTGACAATTGGACACTCGAAATTTTCAGTTGCATTTTTGAGTACTTTCTCACTTCGGAAGGTATGGTGTTCAGCATACCATTCGATTCGTCTTATCATTCTCTAGGTATTCAGCTCAAAACATTTTCTGAGAATAATATCTGGAAAAAATCAATAAATTAAAGCGAAAATACTAATGAGAAATTGATAACGCCTTTTTGACAAGCGTAGTCTCCTGGTAATTAGGCGTCGATTTCTTTTTCGAACTGCTCACTAGCTCCACTTTGGACGGAATTATGTCTCTTCAAAGTTGGTAACTTTCGGTTTCGAAAATTTTTGACGACGTCTGACGTCGTTGAAAATAAGTTTCGGCCAAAAAGCTCTTCGCTATGTTGTGAGGGACCCTAAGGACTATCGAAAAAAAGTTAAAAAAAGTAGGGGTCAGATTATGTGCCAACCACTCCTGGAGTTTATTCAATTCTTAAGCGACAAGCGTGGTATAGTCTTATTTTCAAAATTAACAATTTCTCAGCTGATGCAAGCCACCGAAGGGAAAAACAACCTCATGAAGGAGCTGAAGAAAAAGGATGAAGAAGTATGTTATTAGGAGCAACTATTACACATTGCGCAAAAAAATGCAAGCCACCGAAGGCACAAATAAGCTTAAAATATCCCTAGATACAGAGAGAGATGAGGAAATTTTGCAATAAATACTTGTAGACTAATAGATATAAATAATATTTTAATATCACCTTTCCAGAGACGTTCCTTCTTGGAAGAGCAGAAGAGAAAGGACGAAGAGGTGAGTTACTAGGAGTATAATAAATATCAAACAACATTTTTTTGCAGATTGCCTAATGAATTCCTTCCTTGAATTCTTATAAATTGGTTATCCATTTTTGAGCGGCAGTACCAAATATAAATATTTTTCATTTCAGTTCACATCAATTATGACGCTGAAAGAAAACGAGCTCAAAGGAGAGAAAATAAAGGTATCCGGTAAATCTAAAATTAAAACTCGTTCTCCGTAAGAACGCAGTGAAATGGTGAGATAGTGGCACAACTCCGGCAAAATGATCGCCCGGGGCTCAAACTTTCAGAATATGACCGCTAGGGACCAATAATCGTTCGATCGAGAGTTGAAGCCAAAATATCGATTTTGACCTACAAAAAACGATAATTTAAAATTTTTGATTTCGACCACGTGTTATATATCATTCGAAAGAGCGTGAAAAGTTATACAAGAATCTACCTGTTCGGCAAAAATACTCTATCCGGAAGCCAGAAATCGATCAGAATGTGCAATTTTTCGCTCATTTGCACATACATAGCCGAAACTACTCATCTTCAAGTCACGTCCGCTCTCCAGTTCCGACATATGTTGTCCCAAATGTATCGTAGAATACGACTAACCTATTGAATAGCCAAATTTGCAGTGCCCAAAAACGGAAAATATCGCTCGAAATGACAACTTCCATAGATTTTTTAAGGTTTAATCAAATTGATCTTCACTGTTTACTAATGATACACTTCCAAATCGGCACAACGATTCATATTCCGCGTTGTGGAACATATTTCGGTCCTTTCCATCGCTTTGTAAATGCATTATCATGTTTCAAAAATCATGCTTTTCACCACTGAAATAACAAATTTCACAGCTGTTAACTCATCATTTAGAGATCATTACACGTGTTAGCTACACAAATAGTATAGTATGCTAAGCCATGAATAAGAATTGGTGACACAGACCTCCACCAATGTGTTCCGATTTTTTACGCTCAAATATAGAAAATCGATTGCTTCGGAAATGCAAACAAGCCGCTTTTGAGTTAGACTGTGTGAATTCTTGTGAGCTATATGTTTGGAATATGTTTTCGCGTGCAGGTTAATCAGAAATTAACGAAAGCAAATCAGATTTCGAGATTTTTCAAAAATCGAAATTTTCCGACTTCGAAAAGTTGGAAAATTTCGAAAAGTGAATATTGGTGATTGTATCGTTGAATTACGATTCATTAGCTTAGGGAAACTTTTTCCCAACATATAACTCATTAAAATTCAGTGTAACTCAAAAGCGGCTTGATTGCATTTCCGAAGCAACCGATTTTCCATATTTGAGCGTAAAAAATCGGAACATCGAAACTTTGGCGGAGGTCTGTGCCACCAATTCTTATTCATGGCTAAGCATACTATACTAGTTGTGTAGCTAACACGTGTAATGATCTCGAAATTATGAGTTAGCAGCTGGGAAATTTGTGATTTCAGTGGTGAAAAGCATGATTTTTTGAAACATAAAACGCATTTGCAACGCGATGGAAACTATTGATATATGTTCTATGACCCCGAATATGAATCGTTATGTGTATCATTAGTAAACATTGAAGATCAATTGGTCTAAACCTTAATAAATCTATGGAAGTTGTCATTTCGAGCGATATTTTCCGTTTTGGGCACTGCAAATTTGGCTATTCAATAGGTTAGTCGTATTCTACGATACATTTGGGACAACATATGTCGGAACTGGAGGGCGGACGTGACTTTAAGATGGGTAGTTTTTTATGTATGTGCAAATGAGCGAAAAATTTCACATTCAGATCGATTTCTGGCTTCCGGATAACTTATTTTTCCCACAAAGGTACAGTCGCGCGCATAAGTGAGTGGGCAGTTTTTGAATTTGTTGCAACTTTTTGCCCAGGAAAGTCAACATTTTGGCACTAGGGTGTTATGTACCAAATTCATCGGAGATTATTATCATGGTATTATGGTATGACGTCATCGCATAGTTATTGCGTAGTGATGACGCAATCAATCTGCACTTTTTCAAAACGGCATTATTCTTACATAGATTTTTTCCTGTTCGCCATACTTTCTATGATTGGAGATATGACCGAGGTCTACCCAGAATAATTTTATGAAGGTGCTGCTCGGTCGCACATTTGCTGCAGCCTTGCTGCAAAAACAGGGTCTGAAATTTGGAACTCAGCTGCTAGACGAGCTAGGGACCCGTTCAAAGCATCAAAATGATCGTCATCATGATCCCAGACGATCCTGAGAATATGAAGACAAAATCTCACAATTTGCCCTCAGGGCATGAAAAAATTATTTTTTTGCATGACCATTTTTTGGACATTCATAACTTTGTGGAAAAGTTAGTTAAAAATCTGGTTTTTATCTGGTAATGTTCAAAATGTAATGAAGAACTGATTTCCAACTTTTTAGAGCGATTGGATATCTTTCCTGCCCGCGGAGATCTCTTATCGGAGGCATACTAGGGTCGGAAAACACCCTGTTTACGCACTCTCGTCGTCTGCACTCTCTCGCCTATAGGGGTAAACATCGTGTTTCCCGACCCAGGTATACCTCCGATAAACGCACGCCGCGGTAAGGAATGATAACCAACCGCTCTAAAAAGTTGGACATCAGTTCTTCAATACATTTTGAACATTACCAGATAAAAATCAGATTTTTACTAAACTTTTCCGTAAAGTTATGGATGTCCAAATAATGGTCATGCGAAAAAGTGATTTTTTCATGCCAATTATGAGATATCGTATTCATATTTTCAGGATCATGTGTACTCATGATGGTGATGATTTTGATGCTTTGAACGGGTCTCTAGCTGCTCTAGAAGCCGAGTTCCGAATTTCAGATCCTGTTTTTGCAGCTTCGCTGCAGCAAATGTGCGACCGAGCAGCACCTTCAAAAATTTATTCTGGGTAGGCCTCGGTCATATCTCCAATCATAGAAAGTATGGCGAACAGGAAAAAATCTATGTAAGAATAATGCCGTTTTGAAAAAGTGCAGATTGATTGCGTCATCACTACGCAATAACTATGCGCGACTGTAGGTTCTAATATAAATTTTCACTCTCTTTCGAATGATATATAACACGTAAAAAATGGGTCGAAACCAAAAATGTGAAATTATCGATTTTTGTAGGTCAAAATCGATATTTTGGCTTCAACTCTCGATTGAACGATTCTTGGTCCCTAGTGGTCATATTCTGAAAGTTTGAGCCCCGGGCGATCATTTTGCCGGAGTTGTGCCACCCACCTGCACTCTTATAGATAACGCATTTTATATATAGCGTATCAGCAAGATGGTGACTTTGAGTAGCAATGGTGCAATCGCATAATGGGTCCTTGAGTAACTGGTCCTGATATCATGTCCCTCGTTTTCAGTGCGACCAGATGCAGAATCGCATCTACCAGTTCGGGGAGTTGTTCGGGGCTGTTTTTATGATTCGTGGAGATCCGAGTTTCATTGCGGGATTCACGAAAGGAGCACTCGCGTATCAGCGAATCGCACCGGAAAACAACCAGGGATTCGCGGTGAGAGTTGTTTAACATTTTCCTGAAGTTGTGCATTTTAGCGCTCGAAATTAGGTGATAGACTCGGAAATATTGAATTGCTTCAATTCTCTTTCACAATGCAACGTTAATGTGGGCTCTCAAATTGGTGATGGACATGACATTCAAATTATAAATATTTCTAGAATCAGCTTTCGTCTCCCCAAGGATCATGAATGCCGACACCGAATCACCTCTTCAGATGCTAGATCGCAGAGAACAGTCCCATTGTCTACTTCAGTTCCTCCTTCTCAATCCCCTTCGTGCGACCAAATGATGACATATGTCCCCATACTAGTTAAATCTTTGAATTTTTATTGTTAAATGTTTTATTTGTATACCGTCTCCGCCCCTCTCCCTGCCGCTCTATCGTAAGGCGTCCTCAACAATGCGATATCTTTGCAAAATCAAAACATATTATTGCGAGATCTAGTTGCGCCATCGAAAGTGCATAAATAAAATATTATCAGTGTCAGACTAGAATTGATCAGGAAAAGTCGAGATACCCTAAGAGACGGAGACAATGGTGGCCAAAAAATGATCTCATATTATTGTTTGTGTATTATCGCAACCAATTCAATTTTACGACGGTATGATAAAAACAATAGTGTTTTTCGGTCAGTGTTCGATTCTTTGACAAACAGCTTTATGCATTGATTCTGCGATTGTTCTCTAACTAGTGATAAATATGCAACCCGCTATCACCTTAAATATATATTTACAGCTGTATTTTATGCAAACTCATTGGGACAGGTAAACCAACGGCAACGTGAATACGGTTTCTCAGCATGTATCTCTTAAAGAAGGAGGATCAGCAAAAAATGACTCTAAAATGAGACAGTTTTGTGGAACAGCAAAACCTCACTGGAATCCTCAAGACCGAATTTTACTCGTTACCTTTTTGTGCCCGTCGCTGCCCATATCTATCGCTTTCACAGTAAAATTCGTTCCTCATTTATACTCATTGAATAAACCTATGCTTTGCCTTTGTAAGATCTGGCCTGCCTATCACATCGTATGGACACCATAAACAGTCATATTATTTACTTGGTCAGTACTTTTGAAAGCCCTTCCCAGCGATGGCGCATTGACTTACAATGTGATAATTTTTATTGGAAACAAAAGTCGCTGATTCGTGGCAAGCGCCACAGAAAACGTGATATAATTTCTGCGAAAAATATTTTACCGGTTTTCTAATATTGATGTTGTTCCAGTCACTGTCGATTTGATGCTTGTGCACGAAGCAGAGTATTATGATGACCGCCAATGTGAGACTCAACGAAAATGCCGTTGATTAGAGACGTTTACTCGGCAGTTCTTGACAGGGCTTAATGGTACTATGAATTACTCTAATGTTGCCGATAAGGAAACAAGAGGGTACCTCCTCAAAGGTTTTCATATGTTCACAGACACAAAAACACTAGTAATCCCCACCCCACAGATTACAATGACGAAATTGAGCGGAGCTACAGCATGGATCGGCAGTCCGATGTTGTACTATGAGAACAGAGAGCGTAGTCAATGGTGTGGTGTGGGATATTGACTACAATAAATTCTTCAATACGCGCGGTTTGATTGATCAACGCTTTGTAATAGATAAATCATTATGTCTGTATTTGAAAATTGATTGCAGTGAATCTCGCACACCACACCGCTGACTAAACTGCCTGTTCTAACAGTACACGGCAGGAGCTGGCGTCAGAATGATGGGGACTACGATTATGCCGATGAGGGGGTCGAGCATGGAGCCCACTTCCTTGTGATCTACTAATTGATTCCCCTGACGAATTCATATTCGGGAGTTTCTCCGAATAGGTAGGCTAGTATAGATGAAATGACAAAGTTCGCTATGAGAGTTGTCGAACAAGCACTCTCTGTCTCAAGTCTCTCAAAGTAATCCATAAATTGACCCATTTGGTCTAAGTTAGCGTATGAGAGAATAACCAATGTTCGGGCTATTCATAGTTCTCTATCATCTTCAATTTAATTCAATTCATTTCTTTATCCCATCAGGGAACAATGAGGATGGGGCGAAATTCGTCTTTCATTTATGTTAGGTTTCATTCCACCAACGGTGTCCGACGTCTCTCGTCATATCCCGTACGGAATCTGGCATTTCGCCTCTCATTTCGTGATTCACCTGCTCTTTGAAACTTTTCTTTTCACGTTCCTCTCTTCCCTCTTACTCATCGTTATGCCATACTCTCGATGGTTCATTTTCTTCTCTTTCCCCAGTTCCTGCACTCGTAATGGTTTCACTCCTTTTTCCGCACTTCCGTTTTCGCATTCGGCCAAGAAATAAAACAAAGAGTATGCGTCTCATTTTCTCGAGTAAATGGCATGGGGTATCACTATGGAACTGGGCATTTTAGAACCCTTTGGTTTTGAACTCATCGATGAATTTGGAACTATGTGGAATACTATTTTTCACCCTCTGTGGAGTTTTTAATGTGATGCACCCAGAATTACGCAACGTGATATTGAATAGAGGGCGCAAACGAACAGATTATCAACTCGATTTTTTTCATAGATCTCTTAACTGATATAAATTCGGCGATACATCAACATGTTATTCATAATCAGATCAGGTTCTGCAGAAATGATGGATATAAATTAAACTAGCAAAGAAAGCGAAAACGAATAACGCCCCTCGAGAACCCTCGTTGCAGTTGAAAGGGTTGGAATGGCGAATGGGTATGCCGAGGTAGGATAGGAGAAGGAGAGAGTGCCTTGTTTGAGTCCGTTCGAGAACAAAAAAACTGGGAAAGAGTCGGAGAGGGTTGTCCTCAAATTGAAAGAGAGAATAGAAAATGGCTGCAGAGAGAACGATTCTGAGGGCAACGAGAGCAAAGGGAGAGGAGGAGTGATCGTCTGGCTCTCTTCAATTTACACGCTCTCTCGCCTACTCTAACCTGCGAGATAGTGTGTAAAACGAGGAGAGTCAGAACATTGCTCGAGAGGAGAGACCCGCGAATTCATATTTAGTGGGGACTCCTCACTGAGGACTGGCATGGGAAAAGGGAGATTAGCAAACAAAGGCAGCAGCTGCGAAGGGCAAAGTGAGGGGAAATTAGCGATTCCGTTATTGGTGTTTCTCATTCTTCTCATTCTAGAAGAACAGCAAGATGAAATTGCTGATGAAGGATGCGGTAGTTTTGTGATTGATTGAGAGGCGCTAATTTTTCCGCTCGCCCATCCTCTGATGTAGTACAACTCACTCGTGCATCTCAAGAGAAAATGAGACGCATACTCTTTGTTTTATTTCTTGGCCGAATGCGAAAACGGAAGTGCGGAAAAAGGAGTGAAACCATTACGAGTGCAGGAACTGGGGAAAGAGAAGAAAATGAACCATCGAGAGTATGGCATAACGATGAGTAAGAGGGAAGAGAGGAACGTGAAAAGAAAAGTTTCAAAGAGCAGGTGAATCACGAAATGAGAGGCGAAATGCCAGATTCCGTACGGGATATGACGAGAGACGTCGGACACCGTTGGTGGAATGAAACCTAACATAAATGAAAGACGAATTTCGCCCCATCCTCATTGTTCCCTGATGGGATAAAGAAATGAATTGAATTAAATTGAAGATGATAGAGAACTATGAATAGCCCGAACATTGGCTATTCTCTCATACGCTAACTTAGGAGTAATCACAAGCGCTTCAAACATTAATTGCCATTCATTAGGATGCTAACAGTTACGCAATCACACCACCTCTCATGAGTGTGTTCGTACGGATTTATTGCGCATTCTAGTCAAGGAGCAATCCAAAAGTTCAGACAAACTTGGGATAAGAGAAGCGTAGGTTGGGGGGGGGGTGGATATGGAGGGAGAGAACCCTTTTTTGCACTGAGATAGTGTACACGTGCACTAGGGAGAACCACAAAGTAAATTCAATCGACAAAATCACATCCAGTTGGTTTACATTTCCAGTGATACGCTTGTTAGCGTAGACCAAATGGGTCAATTTATGGATTACTTTGAGAGACTTGAGACAGAGAGTGCTTGTTCGACAACTCTCATAGCGAACTTTGTCATTTCATCTATACTAGCCTACCTATTCGGAGAAACTCCCGAATATGAATTCGTCAGGGGAATCAATTAGTAGATCACAAGGAAGTGGGCTCCATGCTCGACCCCCTCATCGGCATAATCGTAGTCCCCATCATTCTGACGCCAGCTCCTGCCGTGTACTGTTAGAACAGGCAGTTTAGTCAGCGGTGTGGTGTGCGAGATTCACTGCAATCAATTTTCAAATACAGACATAATGATTTATCTATTACAAAGCGTTGATCAATCAAACCGCGCGTATTGAAGAATTTATTGTAGTCAATATCCCACACCACACCATTGACTACGCTCTCTGTTCTCATAGTACAACATCGGACTGCCGATCCATGCTGTAGCTCCGCTCAATTTCGTCATTGTAATCTGTGGGGTGGGGATTACTAGTGTTTTTGTGTCTGTGAACATATGAAAACCTTTGAGGAGGTACCCTCTTGTTTCCTTATCGGCAACATTAGAGTAATTCATAGTACCATTAAGCCCTGTCAAGAACTGCCGAGTAAACGTCTCTAATCAACGGCATTTTCGTTGAGTCTCACATTGGCGGTCATCATAATACTCTGCTTCGTGCACAAGCATCAAATCGACAGTGACTGGAACAACATCAATATTAGAAAACCGGTAAAATATTTTTCGCAGAAATTATATCACGTTTTCTGTGGCGCTTGCCACGAATCAGCGACTTTTGTTTCCAATAAAAATTATCACATTGTAAGTCAATGCGCCATCGCTGGGAAGGGCTTTCAAAAGTACTGACCAAGTAAATAATATGACTGTTTATGGTGTCCATACGATGTGATAGGCAGGCCAGATCTTACAAAGGCAAAGCATAGGTTTATTCAATGAGTATAAATGAGGAACGAATTTTACTGTGAAAGCGATAGATATGGGCAGCGACGGGCACAAAAAGGTAACGAGTAAAATTCGGTCTTGAGGATTCCAGTGAGGTTTTGCTGTTCCACAAAACTGTCTCATTTTAGAGTCATTTTTGCTGATCCTCCTTCTTTAAGAGATACATGCTGAGAAACCGTATTCACGTTGCCGTTGGTTTACCTGTCCCAATGAGTTTGCATAAAATACAGCTGTAAATATATATTTAAGGTGATAGCGGGTTGCATATTTATCACTAGTTAGAGAACAATCGCAGAATCAATGCATAAAGCTGTTTGTCAAAGAATCGAACACTGACCGAAAAACACTATTGTTTTTATCATACCGTCGTAAAATTGAATTGGTTGCGATAATACACAAACAATAATATGAGATCATTTTTTGGCCACCATTGTCTCCGTCTCTTAGGGTATCTCGACTTTTCCTGATCAATTCTAGTCTGACACTGATAATATTTTATTTATGCACTTTCGATGGCGCAACTAGATCTCGCAATAATATGTTTTGATTTTGCAAAGATATCGCATTGTTGAGGACGCCTTACGATAGAGCGGCAGGGAGAGGGGCGGAGACGGTATACAAATAAAACATTTAACAATAAAAATTCAAAGATTTAACTAGTATGGGGACATATGTCATCATTTGGTCGCACGAAGGGGATTGAGAAGGAGGAACTGAAGTAGACATTGGGACTGTTCTCTGCGATCTAGCATCTGAAGAGGTGATTCGGTGTCGCATTCATGATCCTTGGGGAGACGAACGAAAGCTGATTCTAGAAATATTTATAATTTGAATGTCATGTCCATCACCAATTTGAGAGCCCACATTAACGTTGCATTGTGAAAGAGAATTGAAGCAATTCAATATTTCCGAGTCTATCACCTAATTTCGAGCGCTAAAATGCACAACTTCAGGAAAATGTTAAACAACTCTCACCGCGAATCCCTGGTTGTTTTCCGGTGCGATTCGCTGATACGCGAGTGCTCCTTTCGTGAATCCCGCAATGAAACTCGGATCTCCACGAATCATAAAAACAGCCCCGAACAACTCCCCGAACTGGTAGATGCGATTCTGCATCTGGTCGCACTGAAAACGAGGGACATGATATCAGGACCAGTTACTCAAGGACCCATTATGCGATTGCACCATTGCTACTCAAAGTCACCATCTTGCTGATACGCTATATATAAAATGCGTTATCTATAAGAGTGCAGGTGGGTGGCACAACTCCGGCAAAATGATCGCCCGGGGCTCAAACTTTCAGAATATGACCACTAGGGACCAAGAATCGTTCAATCGAGAGTTGAAGCCAAAATATCGATTTTGACCTACAAAAATCGATAATTTCACATTTTTGGTTTCGACCCATTTTTTACGTGTTATATATCATTCGAAAGAGAGTGAAAATTTATATTAGAACCTACAGTCGCGCGCCTAAGTGAGTGGGCAGTTTTTGAATTTGTTGCATCTTTTTGCCCAGGAAAGTCAACATTCTGGCACTAGGGTGTTATGTACCAAATTCATCGGAGATTATTATCATGGTATTATGGTATGACGTCATCGCATAGTTATTGCGTAGTGATGACGCAATCAATCTGCACTTTTTCAAAACGGCATTATTCTTACATAGATTTTTTCCTGTTCGCCATACTTTCTATGATTGGAGATATGACCGAGGCCTACCCAGAATAAATTTTTGAAGGTGCTGCTCGGTCGCACATTTGCTGCAGCGAAGCTGCAAAAACAGGATCTGAAATTCGGAACTCGGCTTCTAGAGCAGCTAGAGACCCGTTCAAAGCATCAAAATCATCACCATCATGAGTACACATGATCCTGAAAATATGAATACGATATCTCATAATTGGCATGAAAAAATCACTTTTTCGCATGACCATTATTTGGACATCCATAACTTTACGGAAAAGTTTAGTAAAAATCTGATTTTTATCTGGTAATGTTCAAAATGTATTGAAGAACTGATGTCCAACTTTTTAGAGCGGTTGGTTATCATTCCTTACCGCGGCGTGCGTTTATCGGAGGTATACCTGGGTCGGGAAACACGATGTTTACCCCTATAGGCGAGAGAGTGCAGACGACGAGAGTGCGTAAACAGGGTGTTTTCCGACCCTAGTATGCCTCCGATAAGAGATCTCCGCGGGCAGGAAAGATATCCAATCGCTCTAAAAAGTTGGAAATCAGTTCTTCATTACATTTTGAACATTACCAGATAAAAACCAGATTTTTAACTAACTTTTCCACAAAGTTATGAATGTCCAAAAAATGGTCATGCAAAAAAATAATTTTTTCATGCCCTGAGGGCAAATTGTGAGATTTTGTCTTCATATTCTCAGGATCGTCTGGGATCATGATGACGATCATTTTGATGCTTTGAACGGGTCCCTAGCTCGTCTAGCAGCTGAGTTCCAAATTTCAGACCCTGTTTTTGCAGCAAGGCTGCAGCAAATGTGCGACCGAGCAGCACCTTCATAAAATTATTCTGGGTAGACCTCGGTCATATCTCCAATCATAGAAAGTATGGCAAACAGGAAAAAATCTATGTAAGAATAATGCCGTTTTGAAAAAGTGCAGATTGATTGCGTCATCACTACGCAATAACTATGCGATGACGTCATACCATAATACCATGATAATAATCTCCGATGAATTTGGTACATAACACCCTAGTGCCAAAATGTTGACTTTCCTGGGCAAAAAGTTGCAACAAATTCAAAAACTGCCCACTCACTTATGCGCGCGACTGTACCTTTGTGGGAAAAATAAGTTATCCGGAAGCCAGAAATCGATCTGAATGTGAAATTTTTCGCTCATTTGCACATACATAAAAAACTACCCATCTTAAAGTCACGTCCGCCCTCCAGTTCCGACATATGTTGTCCCAAATGTATCGTAGAATACGACTAACCTATTGAATAGCCAAATTTGCAGTGCCCAAAACGGAAAATATCGCTCGAAATGACAACTTCCATAGATTTATTAAGGTTTAGACCAATTGATCTTCAATGTTTACTAATGATACACATAACGATTCATATTCGGGGTCATAGAACATATATCAATAGTTTCCATCGCGTTGCAAATGCGTTTTATGTTTCAAAAAATCATGCTTTTCACCACTGAAATCACAAATTTCCCAGCTGCTAACTCATAATTTCGAGATCATTACACGTGTTAGCTACACAACTAGTATAGTATGCTTAGCCATGAATAAGAATTGGTGGCACAGACCTCCGCCAAAGTTTCGATGTTCCGATTTTTTACGCTCAAATATGGAAAATCGGTTGCTTCGGAAATGCAATCAAGCCGCTTTTGAGTTACACTGAATTTTAATGAGTTATATGTTGGGAAAAAGTTTCCCTAAGCTAATGAATCGTAATTCAACGATACAATCACCAATATTCACTTTTCGAAATTTTCCAACTTTTCGAAGTCGGAAAATTTCGATTTTTGAAAAATCTCGAAATCTGATTTGCTTTCGTTAATTTCTGATTAACCTGCACGCGAAAACATATTCCAAACATATAGCTCACAAGAATTCACACAGTCTAACTCAAAAGCGGCTTGTTTGCATTTCCGAAGCAATCGATTTTCTATATTTGAGCGTAAAAAATCGGAACACATTGGTGGAGGTCTGTGTCACCAATTCTTATTCATGGCTTAGCATACTATACTATTTGTGTAGCTAACACGTGTAATGATCTCTAAATGATGAGTTAACAGCTGTGAAATTTGTTATTTCAGTGGTGAAAAGCATGATTTTTGAAACATGATAATGCATTTACAAAGCAATGGAAAGGACCGAAATATGTTCCACAACGCGGAATATGAATCGTTGTGCCGATTTGGAAGTGTATCATTAGTAAACAGTGAAGATCAATTTGATTAAACCTTAAAAAATCTATGGAAGTTGTCATTTCGAGCGATATTTTCCGTTTTTGGGCACTGCAAATTTGGCTATTCAATAGGTTAGTCGTATTCTACGATACATTTGGGACAACATATGTCGGAACTGGAGAGCGTTACCCGACTAACATTTTATCTTCAGACCCGGACCCGGCAAGCGCGAGGTTGAAGAGAACCCCAGCCTCGCCCTCGGAAGACCCAACTTCAGGTTGGTACCAAGGCCATAGTCCGGGACCGGCGTACTGTGGCACTGGTTATCCGAATAATGTTTCAATTCAGACCCGGACCCGGCAAGCGAGAGGCTGACTATTATCGCAATTCCACCTACGAACCCTTAGCGTACGAAACCCACACGTACCCTGCTCCTACCCGAGGTTACGATTATCCCGATTCCACCGGCAGACACTACGCATACGAAACCACCCACACGTACCCTCCTCCTACAGGGAGTTACCCTTACGGGTTTTGAATAACGCCTAATAAAGTATTCTGATGATGTCCGTTTGCAAATTACAATGGGGAATGTAGTAGCATTGTAGAAATCACTTGCTATTAGCGTGTATTGAGATTGAGATCAAAGAGATGTGAGACATCTTGTTGTTCTGATATTTTTCTGGTCTGGGATGTATGTGATGAGTCGAAGAATTGCAAGGATGCTATTTTTATCGTACTTCTGAATCGATAGCTAACTAGTAGAGTTCGAGAAACGATACCACGGTCTCTTCATTTTACACACTCTCTCACCGTTCGACCGATCTAGATAAATGAAGTTTGTGAAATGAACAGACGAAGGACCGAATTACGAACTCTACTAACTAGGAACGATAGCTAAGTAGCGACGTGGAAAGTAGAAAAGCAGAAGTAGTGGAAGTTTGGCACTGTGGAATGCTGTAGACGACGATTGATCACGGTGATTGAATAGAAATTGAATAGAATCGGGAAGACAAATTGAGAAACTTATTGGAAATTAATTCCATTTAAAAAAAAAACACAAACCATAGCACGCTTACATATGCCGATGCAGTCGTACATACTTTATCAATATTTTCGAAAATGGGTTTCCCTCTATTCAAGCATCATCGTAAGTAAAAGTATCCGTACGATTATTTTTATTCCGTTCACATCTATCAGAATTAGCAAGAGAGGGTGCGAAAGACAGACCCGGACTCGGCAAGCGCGAGGTTGAAGAGTACCTCAGTCCCGCCGACAAACGGAAGCTTGCCGATCTTTGGTCTTTAAACCCGTTGCAATAACCTTCTCAAGCCTTCTCACTAGTATATTCTAGCTACAATTGCAACTTTCAGATTCGATTTTTTCACAGTAATTCTTTCTGACCTGATTCGTTCATTCTTTCAGCTAGTTAATTTATGCTTTCCCATTCACCTGTCATGCTTGTATCTGTACATACAACAATATCAGAGGACTAGGCAAATTAGACTTCAATTTATCCATCGATTTCCCCTCCCATTGCTTCCCATTCGTGTCCTCGTGAATCAATCGATATAAGCAGCCAGTGGATTGCTCAATTCACCATTTATTCGAAGAGAAATTAGCAATAGAGTACCTCAAATATGTTTCTAACGTAATTATCAGATTACACTTGTAACGTTTTTTGCGAACGAAATAAAGTCATCGTTGATTGTAGACTTGGAAAAATCAGAGCTGTTTTCAGCGGAACTATGTGTAGAAAATACCTTCCCAGTCCCCTTTCCCATCGAACCACAAAATACGCTTGCGAACTTATCCTGTAAATGTGAATTACTTTATCCTGTAAACGAAAATTACCAGAAAACCAGAGAGTGTACGAAATGAAATAAGAGTAACCAATCTTAAGAGACATGCGGGGGGGGGGGGGAGCGGTTGGTTATAGTGATAGGAGAGAGTCTCGGAGATGGGAGTGTTATCGAGAGAAAGGAGATAAAGCCTTGCCACCTCCTAGCCTACGCAACGCATTCAACTGCCTCATTTCTCTCCCTCTTGTCTCGGTTTCTTCGTTCCTGTCTCTTCCTCTCCATCTGCGCTCCTCTTCAGATTTGCTTTTTTTTTTTTTGAATACTTTTCACGATTTTTTTGAATACTTTTCATAATTTTTAAGGGCGAACCTGTTCCTTCTCAGCCTGGTAGAATCCTTCCCACTTCGCTATTGACTCCACGTTCTCTTTCCGAAGTTCCAGTATCTGAACGAATGATATTATAAGTGTTTTAAAATATCTAGGGTTCTCTTATTGGAAAATTTTTATATCATTTTCAGATATGTTTCACGTGCACTATGAACTATATAGTGCACGTGAAAAACATCTGAAAGTGCTACAAAAATTTTCAAATAAGAGAACCCTAAAAATATCATTTTTCTAGATAAACAAAGCAAGGTATACTAACAGAACTCATGAACCTGATTCCGGATTCGACTATTTGACCAAATTCGGAAAAAAAAGTGTATAAATCATAGTTGCCCACGCCCACGGCGACCCCCATGAACCCCTATTCATGGTGAAGCACTTCCCATTCTATTTGAGGGGGGAAGTGCTTCACCATGAATGGGGGTCATGGTCTGAAAATACCTCGCCGCCAGTGTTGGGCAACTATGGTATACATGCATAATAAAATAAACTCATTACATCTTTCACCGCTTCCTTGGTGTTATCCAATGCCGGTCTCTGGTTAGCGAGTGCTCCCGTAATGAATCCATGCAAGCAATTTTTATCTCCCCGCAGTGCCATTCCTGCCCCGAACATCTCCCACATTTCGAAGTTGCGAGTTTGTTGATTCTTGAGCTGAAATGTGACCACAATCAGTATCATGTGTGCGATTAGATAATGTTTTACGATTTTTTTGAATACTTTTCATAATTTTTAAGGGCGAACCTGTTCCTTCTCAGCCTGGTAGAATCCTTCCCACTTCGCTATTGACTCCACGTTCTCTTTCCGAAGTTCCAGTATCTGAACGAATGATATTATAAGTGTTTTAAAATATCTAGGGTTCTCTTATTGGAAAATTTTTATATCATTTTCAGATATGTTTCACGTGCACTATGAACTATATAGTGCACGTGAAAAACATCTGAAAGTGCTACAAAAATTTTCAAATAAGAGAACCCTAAAAATATCATTTTTCTAGATAAACAAAGCTGACCTTCGCTTACACTTACCTCATCTTCTTTCATCTTCATGTCTTTTTGAAAATGTCTGCTTCCTCTTTTCTCTTAAATATCGATTGATTTCCTACAGCTTTTACCGCATACCTTCGTTTTCTCTCCGTTGAGCTCGCTCTGAAGCACCTCCTTGAGCTTCGAAACTGAGGCGATCTAAAATGAGGATTTCATTAATGATTCCGTGAAAATGATAGCATTTTGGAGCATTTTTTTAAATTTTAGATATCAAGAAGTGGATATTCAGTGAATAATATTATTTCAGTGAATAATACCTTGTCTTGAGCCTTCTTCAGCTCTGCATCGAATTCAGACTGCTTGCGAGCTCTCTGAACAGATTACTGATTATGCAAGACTAGGATCCATCAACGCAAACCTATATTGTTTTCAGATATTTAAGAATGCAACAAAGTAAACCATCATGCGGGTTTTTGCTAAACTTTACATTGTTCACCTCTCTTTCCTTTCCCTTCACACTCAGTTGATTCAAGAGGTTAATTTTACTCCCTAAGTCTCTGTAATACTCACATCATCTTGATCCTTCTGCAGTGCTTCATTGAATTCCTTCTGTCTCCTGTCCTTCTAAAAGGACTGATGATTATTCAACAGTTCAACTATCCATCCGCATTATGTTTCCGATGCTTTAGTTCAGCACGATACGAAATAAAATACCCTGCTAACTTTGCTTAGCTCACCTCTTCATCTTTTCTCTTCAGCTCCTTCACGAGGTCGTTCTTCTCACGAAATCTCTGTGAATTGTGATGATATCGAACTTAGTTTCCACTAATAAGCACAAATATTGGTGCAACTTGCTTCATTTTTCTCCTTCTCCAGTTGATTCTGCTGCTCCTCTGTCTTCTTCTTCAGGGAAACGACCTGCGAAGTTATTTTCCATGTTTTACGAAAGCATGCCACAATCTGTATCTCGAATATGTAGTTATTCGAGACATAAAATGCGAAACCTTGTTTAAAATCTTCCTAAAGTTTCTTTCATCAAAACTCAAAAAATCTAATACCTCATCAGTCTTTTCCTTGAGCGATGCATTCATTTTCTCGTTGTGTACAGATGCATCCAGGAGCAGTGCTGTAGTCTACAAAATACTAACTGCTCATTTTAAAATATTCATATTGGCTACCTACGTCGATGTTATGCGCGTTTTAGCGTACCTTCTTTTTCTCGTCATCCAATTGCTTGCTCATTACGCCGATCCTCATCGAGTAGTCACTCATGGCACAGTCTTTCTGCAAAATTCAATATGATTTCAATTAAAAATATTATATGTATAATGGACCAACCTCTCCCTCTAGCTTGGCCACTTTCTCCATCAAAATCTTAACAATTGAATCGCTCTAAAAATCAAATTATTTTCGAACAATGACTTTTTTCGCACCTCAGATTTTTCGCTAAGCCTTATCAATCTCTCAGCGGAAGCCTGAGTAGAAAAACGTTAAGAAATAAAAAAAAGAAATAGCGCACCTTCTCCTTTTCTCCTTTCAACTGCGTTTCCAGAGTAGCCTTAGAATTCTTCAGCATGGCTACCTCAAAATGGGCCTGTAGTGGCATGAACCAAGTAAGCGAGAGGAATATGAAGGGCATATTTCCCTTCCCGTAGTGTATCACTACTATTCAGGGAGAACAAATTATTTGTGGTAAGAAAAGCAAGATTGAATCGAGGAAATCAACATTTTCTGAGTGGTTTACACAGTTAAAATACCGCCCACCTCCTTCTGCTCCTGCTCAAATTTGTCCATCAGCTTTTGGACCTTTGAAGAAGCTCCGGCGATCTGAATTGCTTTAATTTGCATACAATATATCACTTGCAATTGATTTGTTAAATACTGTATATCCAATTCGATAATTAACGGCGATAAATCCTATTCAACTCATTGCACGCACTCCCTACAAGCTTAATGAGACAACTCTTATAATGTCTGTACCTCTCCGTCCAGCTTGATGAATTTCTCATTCAAGTTCCGTATAATTGCATCGCTCTGTAATTGCATATATTTTCGAACAACATTTCTTATGATATACCTCTTCCTTTTCGCGATTCCTCGACAATCTTTCACTCGAAGACTGATAATAAATTCGTAATTTAAAGTTTAAAAATATAAGGCTCACCTTTTCTTTTTCTTTCTTGAACAGTACTTCGAGAGTAGTCTTCGAATTCTTTAGTATGGCTACCTCAAAACTAGTCTGTAGTGACGTGAACCAAGACAGCGAGAGGGAATAGTGAAATATATAGGATGGGCACATGGACTATCTTCATTGGTGTTAAGAAAATTCAGGTTTGTTGAGCCACTTAGGCTTACGCTTAGGTGACTCGATCTACCTGAATCTATGTATGTTCCATTGGTAATATACCATTGCCACAAACCAATCTTCCTATTGGTGTGTGCCAATAAAATATCGCCTACCTCTTTCTGCATCTGCCGATATTTCGTCATGAATTCCTCGTGCTTAGACATTGAACCGGCGAGCTGAATTGTCTTTTACAATCATGAAGTAAATGGCTTACTTCTACTAAATCTTCTACTTTCTCTTTCTGAGACTGTATGATCGCGTCGCTCTTAAACATCGTACTATGTTCGTTCAAATTCTTGTTCTTCGCACCTCAGATTTCTCCCGAGTCCTCTCCATTCTCTCAGCAGATGCCTGATAAGAAGAGCTTAAAGGTCCTCTCCGGGGAAAAAATTACCCCCTCTTATTATTGTTTTAAACCTTGCTATTCAATGATAAAAAATATGATATCAACAAAGAAATTGAACGAAAATAGCCCCAGGGCTCGTAATTAGCGATAATGTGTGAAATATCGACGTGACTGATCTGCACGATCGTGGTAGGATGGAGACAATTCTACAGTGATTACTGTAGGGTAGTATTGATTGTTTGCGCAAAGCATGAATAGGGGGTCATGGCCAAAATTGATGGCAGGTCATTGGTAGGCCAAGACTAAGTACCGTACCCAATCGATAGTACAGTACCCCTAGATACCGTATTCCGCTACCGTAACCCACGAATATCACGAACTGACTTTATTTTTAAAAAGCCCTGGTAACGTGTCTCATCGAATCTACAGTACCCAAGTGACTATCGTAACCCAGTGCATGGGCCAGATCCAGTTCCTTGGGTCAAACATTTTTCTAAAAATCCAAAATCGAGCAAACAATTATTTTGAATTATTCTTCCGTATCTCTAATTATTGTAGAATCATTTTGTGATTGATTTGAGATTTTTAGAAAAATGCTCAATTTTTTTTTTAAAAAGTTTAACCTAAGGAACTGGATCTGACCCAAGGGACTGGTTTACGGTAGTTACTTGGGTACTGTAGAATCGATTAGACACGGTACCAGGGCTTTTTAAAAATAAAGTCAGTTCGTGATATTCGTGGGTTACGGTAGCGGAATACGGTATCTAGGGGTACCGTACTATCGATTGGGTACGGTACTTAGTCTTGGCCTACCAATGACCTGCCATCAATTTTGGCCATGACCCCCTATTCATGCTTTGCGCAAACAATCAATACTACCCTACAGTAATCACTGTAGAATTGTCTCCATCCTACCACGATCGTGCAGATCAGTCACGTCGATATTTCACACATTATCGCTAATTACGAGCCCTGAGGCTATTTTCGTTCAATTTCTTTGTTGATATCATATTTTGTATCATTGAATAGCAAGGTTTAAAACAATAATAAGAGGGGGTAATTTTTTCCCCGGAGAGGACCTTTAAGCTCTTCTTATCAGGCACCTGCTGAGAGAAGGGAGAGGACTCGGGAGAAATCTGAGGTGCGAAGAACAAGAATTTGAACGAACATAGTACGACGTTTAAGAGCGACGCGATCATACAGTCTCAGAAAGAGAAAGTGATCAAGCTCGAAGGAGAGGTTTGTGTATAGACATTATAAACGTTTGCATAGATGTTGTCTCATTGAGTTGGTAGAAGTGATTTAGTAGAAGTAAGCCATTTACTTCATGATTGTAAAAGACAATTCAGCTCGCCGGTTCAATGTCTAAGCACGAGGAATTCATGACGAAATATCGGCAGATGCAGAAAGAGGTAGGCGATATTTTATTGGCACACACCAATAGGAAGATTGGTTTGTGGCAATGGTATATTACCAATGGAACATACATAGATTCAGGTAGATCGAGTCACCTAAGCGTAAGCCTAAGTGGCTCAACAAACCTGAATTTTCTTAACACCAATGAAGATAGTCCATGTGCCCATCCTATATATTTCACTATTCCCTCTCGCTGTCTTGGTTCACGTCACTACAGACTAGTTTTGAGGTAGCCATACTAAAGAATTCGAAGACTACTCTCGAAGTACTGTTCAAGAAAGAAAAAGAAAAGGTGAGCCTTATATTTTTAAACTTTAAATTACGAATTTATTATCAGTCTTCGAGTGAAAGATTGTCGAGGAATCGCGAAAAGGAAGAGGTATATCATAAGAAATGTTGTTCGAAAATATATGCAATTACAGAGCGATGCAATTATACGGAACTTGAATGAGAAATTCATCAAGCTGGACGGAGAGGTACAGACATTATAAGAGTTGTCTCATTAAGCTTGTAGGGAGTGCGTGCAATGAGTTGAATAGGATTTATCGCCGTTAATTATCGAATTGGATATACAGTATTTAACAAATCAATTGCAAGTGATATATTGTATGCAAATTAAAGCAATTCAGATCGCCGGAGCTTCTTCAAAGGTCCAAAAGCTGATGGACAAATTTGAGCAGGAGCAGAAGGAGGTGGGCGGTATTTTAACTGTGTAAACCACTCAGAAAATGTTGATTTCCTCGATTCAATCTTGCTTTTCTTACCACAAATAATTTGTTCTCCCTGAATAGTAGTGATACACTACGGGAAGGGAAATATGCCCTTCATATTCCTCTCGCTTATGCCACTACAGGCCCATTTTGAGGTAGCCATGCTGAAGAATTCTAAGGCTACTCTGGAAACGCAGTTGAAAGGAGAAAAGGAGAAGGTGCGCTATTTCTTTTTTTTATTTCTTAACGTTTTTCTACTCAGGCTTCCGCTGAGAGATTGATAAGGCTTATCGAAAAATCTGAGGTGCGAAAAAAGTCATTGTTCGAAAATAATTTGATTTTTAGAGCGATTCAATTGTTAAGATTTTGACGGAGAAAGTGGCCAAGCTAGAGGGAGAGGTTGGTCCATTATACATATAATATTTTTAATTGAAATCATATTGAATTTTGCAGAAAGACTGTGCCATGAGTGACTACTCGATGAGGATCGGCGTAATGAGCAAGCAATTGGATGACGAGAAAAAGAAGGTACGCTAAAACGCGCATAACATCGACGTAGGTAACCAATATGAAAATTTTAAAATGAGCAGTTAGTATTTTGTAGACTACAGCACTGCTCCTGGATGCATCTGTACACAACGAGAAAATGAATGCATCGCTCAAGGAAAAGACTGATGAGGTATTAGATTTTTTGAGTTTTGATGAAAGAAACTTTAGGAAGATTTTAAACAAGGTTTCGCATTTTATGTCTCGAATAACTACATATTCGAGATACAGATTGTGGCATGCTTTCGTAAAACATGGAAAATAACTTCGCAGGTCGTTTCCCTGAAGAAGAAGACAGAGGAGCAGCAGAATCAACTGGAGAAGGAGAAAAATGAAGCAAGTTGCACCAATATTTGTGCTTATTAGTGGAAACTAAGTTCGATATCATCACAATTCACAGAGATTTCGTGAGAAGAACGACCTCGTGAAGGAGCTGAAGAGAAAAGATGAAGAGGTGAGCTAAGCAAAGTTAGCAGGGTATTTTATTTCGTATCGTGCTGAACTAAAGCATCGGAAACATAATGCGGATGGATAGTTGAACTGTTGAATAATCATCAGTCCTTTTAGAAGGACAGGAGACAGAAGGAATTCAATGAAGCACTGCAGAAGGATCAAGATGATGTGAGTATTACAGAGACTTAGGGAGTAAAATTAACCTCTTGAATCAACTGAGTGTGAAGGGAAAGGAAAGAGAGGTGAACAATGTAAAGTTTAGCAAAAACCCGCATGATGGTTTACTTTGTTGCATTCTTAAATATCTGAAAACAATATAGGTTTGCGTTGATGGATCCTAGTCTTGCATAATCAGTAATCTGTTCAGAGAGCTCGCAAGCAGTCTGAATTCGATGCAGAGCTGAAGAAGGCACAAGACAAGGTATTATTCACTGAAATAATATTATTCACTGAATATCCACTTCTTGATATCTAAAATTTAAAAAAATGCTCCAAAATGCTATCATTTTCACGGAATCATTAATGAAATCCTCATTTTAGATCGCCTCAGTTTCGAAGCTCAAGGAGGTGCTTCAGAGCGAGCTCAACGGAGAGAAAACGAAGGTATGCGGTAAAAGCTGTAGGAAATCAATCGATATTTAAGAGAAAAGAGGAAGCAGACATTTTCAAAAAGACATGAAGATGAAAGAAGATGAGGTAAGTGTAAGCGAAGGTCAGCTTTGTTTATCTAGAAAAATGATATTTTTAGGGTTCTCTTATTTGAAAATTTTTGTAGCACTTTCAGATGTTTTTCACGTGCACTATATAGTTCATAGTGCACGTGAAACATATCTGAAAATGATATAAAAATTTTCCAATAAGAGAACCCTAGATATTTTAAAACACTTATAATATCATTCGTTCAGATACTGGAACTTCGGAAAGAGAACGTGGAGTCAATAGCGAAGTGGGAAGGATTCTACCAGGCTGAGAAGGAACAGGTTCGCCCTTAAAAATTATGAAAAGTATTCAAAAAAATCGTGAAAACATTATCTAATCGCACACATGATACTGATTGTGGTCACATTTCAGCTCAAGAATCAACAAACTCGCAACTTCGAAATGTGGGAGATGTTCGGGGCAGGAATGGCACTGCGGGGAGATAAAAATTGCTTGCATGGATTCATTACGGGAGCACTCGCTAACCAGAGACCGGCATTGGATAACACCAAGGAAGCGGTGAAAGATGTAATGAGTTTATTTTATTATGCATGTATACCATAGTTGCCCAACACTGGCGGCGAGGTATTTTCAGACCATGACCCCCATTCATGGTGAAGCACTTCCCCCCTCAAATAGAATGGGAAGTGCTTCACCATGAATAGGGGTTCATGGGGGTCGCCGTGGGCGTGGGCAACTATGATTTATACACTTTTTTTTCCGAATTTGGTCAAATAGTCGAATCCGGAATCAGGTTCATGAGTTCTGTTAGTATACCTTGTCTTTTCGCAGCATTATTGCTTATCCTTTCTAGAATCAGCCTCCGCCCTCGTCCTCATCCGGTTCCCCTTCCTCTACAATCAACGGCGATAATACAGGTACATTTCAGTTTTCAAAACTGATTTCTGCTCGCATTTTAATATAGTAATGCAAAAGAATGTATTCACTACTATCGTAACGGTTCATTTTGTGTGTTGAAGATAATTAATCTGATAAATCTGAGAATATTTAGATAAATTAGCAAATCTGAAGAGGAGCGCAGATGGAGAGGAAGAGACAGGAACGAAGAAACCGAGACAAGAGGGAGAGAAATGAGGCAGGTGAATGCGTTGCGTAGGCTAGGAGGTGGCAAGGTTTTATCTCCTTTCTCTCGATAACACTCCCATCTCCGAGACTCTCTCCTATCACTATAACCAACCGCTCCCCCCCCCCCCCGCATGTCTCTTAAGATTGGTTACTCTTATTTCATTTCGTACACTCTCTGGTTTTCTAGTAATTTTCGTTTACAGGATAAAGTAATTCACATTTACAGGATAAGTTCGCAAGCGTATTTTGTGGTTCGATGGGAAAGGGGACTGGGAAGGTATTTTCTACACATAGTTCCGCTGAAAACAGCTCTGATTTTTCCAAGTCTACAATCAACGATGACTTTATTTCGTTCGCAAAAAACGTTACAAGTGTAATCTGATAATTACGTTAGAAACATATTTGAGGTACTCTATTGCTAATTTCTCTTCGAATAAATGGTGAAGTGAGCAATCCACTGGCTGCTGATATCGATTGATTCACGAGGACACGAATGGGAAGCAATGGGAGGGGAAATCGATGGATAAATTGAAGTCTAATTTGCCTAGTCCTCTGATATTGTTGTATGTACAGATACAAGCATGACAGGTGAATGGGAAAGCATAAATTAACTAGCTGAAAGAATGAACGAATCAGGTCAGAAAGAATTACTGTGAAAAAATCGAATCTGAAAGTTGCAATTGTAGCTAGTGAGAAGGCTTGAGAAGGTTATTGCAACGGGTTTAAAGACCAAAGATCGGCAAGCTTCCGTTTGTCGGCGGGACTGAGGTACTCTTCAACCTCGCGCTTGCCGAGTCCGGGTCTGTCTTTCGCACCCTCTCTTGCTAATTCTGATAGATGTGAACGGAATAAAAATAATCGTACGGATACTTTTACTTACGATGATGCTTGAATAGAGGGAAACCCATTTTCGAAAATATTGATAAAGTATGTACGACTGCATCGGCATATGTAAGCGTGCTATGGTTTGTGTTTTTTTTTTTAATGGAATTAATTTCCAATAAGTTTCTCAATTTGTCTTCCCGATTCTATTCAATTTCTATTCAATCACCGTGATCAATCGTCGTCTACAGCATTCCACAGTGCCAAACTTCCACTACTTCTGCTTTTCTACTTTCCACGTCGCTACTTAGCTATCGTTCCTAGTTAGTAGAGTTCGTAATTCGGTCCTTCGTCTGTTCATTTCACAAACTTCATTTATCTAGATCGGTCGAACGGTGAGAGAGTGTGTAAAATGAAGAGACCGTGGTATCGTTTCTCGAACTCTACTAGTTAGCTATCGATTCAGAAGTACGATAAAAATAGCATCCTTGCAATTCTTCGACTCATCACATACATCCCAGACCAGAAAAATATCAGAACAACAAGATGTCTCACATCTCTTTGATCTCAATCTCAATACACGCTAATAGCAAGTGATTTCTACAATGCTACTACATTCCCCATTGTAATTTGCAAACGGACATCATCAGAATACTTTATTAGGCGTTATTCAAAACCCGTAAGGGTAACTCCCTGTAGGAGGAGGGTACGTGTGGGTGGTTTCGTATGCGTAGTGTCTGCCGGTGGAATCGGGATAATCGTAACCTCGGGTAGGAGCAGGGTACGTGTGGGTTTCGTACGCGAAGGGTTCGTAGGTGGAATTGCGATAATAGTCAGCCTCTCGCTTGCCGGGTCCGGGTCTGAATTGAAACATTATTCGGATAACCAGTGCCACAGTATGCCGGTCCCGGACTATGGCCTTGGTACCAACCTGAAGTTGGGTCTTCCGAAGTTGGGTTGCCGGTCCCGGACTATGGCCTTGGTACCAACCTGAAGTTGGGTCTTCCGAGGGCGAGGCTGGGGTTCTCTTCAACCTCGCGCTTGCCGGGTCAGGGTCTGAAGATAAAACGTTAGTCGGGTAACCAACGATACAGTATTCCAGTCCCAGAATATGGCCATGGTACCAACCTGAAGTTGGGTCTTCCGAGGGCGAGGCTGGGATTCTCTTCAACCTCGCGCTTGCCGGGTCCGGGTCTGAAGATAAAACGTTAGTCGGGTAACCAACGATACAGTATTCCAGTCCCAGAATATGGCCATGGTACCAACCTGAAGTTGGGTCTTCCGAGGGCGAGGCTGGGATTCTCTTCAACCTCGCGCTTGCCGGGTCCGGGTCTGAAGATAAAACGTTGTCGGGTAACCAACGATTCAGTATTCCAGTCCCAGAATATGGCCATGGTACCAACCTGAAGTTGGGTCTTCCGAGGGCGAGGCTGGGGTTCTCTTCAACCTCGCGCTTGCCGGGTCCGGGTCTGAAGATAAAATGTTAGTCGGGTAACCAACGATACAGTATCCCGGTCACAGAATATGACCCTGGTACCAACCTGAAGTTGGGTCTTCCGAGGGCGAGGCTGGGGTTCTCTTCAACCTCGCGCTTGCCGGGTCCGGGTCTGAAGATAAAATGTTAGTCGGGTAACCAACGACACAGTATCCCGGTCCCAGAATATGGCCCTGGTACCAACCTGAAGTTGGGTCTTCCGAGGGCGAGGCTGGGATTCTCTTCAACCTCGCGCTTGCCGGATCCGGGTCTGAAGATAAAACGTTAGTCGGGTAACCAACGATACAGTATTCCAGTCCCAGAATATGGCCATGGTACCAACCTGAAGTTGGGTCTTCCGAGGGCGAGGCTGGGATTCTCTTCAACCTCGCGCTTGCCGGGTCCGGGTCTGAAGATAAAACGTTAGTCGGGTAACCAACGATTCAGTATTCCAGTCCCAGAATATGGCCATGGTACCAACCTGAAGTTGGGTCTTCCGAGGGCGAGGCTGGGGTTTTCTTCCACCTCGCGCTTGCCGGGTCCGGGTCTGAAGATAAAATGTTAGTCGGGTAACCAACGATACAGTATCCCGGTCCCAGAATATGGCCCTGGTACCAACCTGAAGTTGGGTCTTCCGAGGGCGAGGCTGGGGTTCTCTTCAACCTCGCGCTTGCCGGGTCCGGGTCTGAAGATAAAATGTTAGTCGGGTAACCAACGATACAGTATCCCGGTCCCAGAATATGGCCCTGGTACCAACCTGAAGTTGGGTCTTCCGAGGGCGAGGCTGGGATTCTCTTCAACCTCGCGCTTGCCGGGTCCGGGTCTGAAGATAAAACGTTAGTCGGGTAACCAACGATACAGTATTCCAGTCCCAGAATATGGCCATGGTACCAACCTGAAGTTGGGTCTTCCGAGGGCGAGGCTGGGGTTCTCTTCAACCTCGCGCTTGCCGGGTCCGGGTCTGAAGATAAAATGTTAGTCGGGTAACCAACGATACAGTATCCCGGTCCCAGAATATGGCCCTGGTACCAACCTGAAGTTGGGTCTTCCGAGGGCGAGACTGGGGTTCTCTTCAACCTCGCGCTTGCCGGGTCCGGGTCTGAAGATAAAATGTTAGTCGGGTAACCAACGATACAGTATCCCGGTCCCAGAATATGGCCCTGGTACCAACCTGAAGTTGGGTCTTCCGAGGGCGAGGCTGGGATTCTCTTCAACCTCGCGCTTGCCGGGTCCGGGTCTGAAGATAAAACGTTAGTCGGGTAACCAACGATACAGTATTCCAGTCCCAGAATATGGCCATGGTACCAACCTGAAGTTGGGTCTTCCGAGGGCGAGGCTGGGGTTCTCTTCAACCTCGCGCTTGCCGGGTCCGGGTCTGAAGATAAAATGTTAGTCGGGTAACCAACGATACAGTATCCCGGTCACAGAATATGGCCCTGGTACCAACCTGAAGTTGGGTCTTCCGAGGGCGAGGCTGGGGTTCTCTTCAACCTCGCGCTTGCCGGGTCCGGGTCTGAAGATAAAATGTTAGTCGGGTAACCAACGACACAGTATCCCGGTCCCAGAATATGGCCCTGGTACCAACCTGAAGTTGGGTCTTCCGAGGGCGAGTCTGGGATTCTCTTCAACCTCGCGCTTGCCGGGTCCGGGTCTGAAGATAAAACGTTAGTCGGGTAACCAACGATACAGTATCACAGTCCCAGAATATGGCCATGGTACCAACCTGAAGTTGGGTCTTCCGAGGGCGAGGCTGGGATTCTCTTCAACCTCGCGCTTGCCGGGTCCGGGTCTGAAGATAAAACGTTAGTCGGGTAACCAACGATACAGTATTCCAGTCCCAGAATATGGCCATGGTACCAACCTGAAGTTGGGTCTTCCGAGGGCGAGGCTGGGGTTCTCTTCAACCTCGCGCTTGCCGGGTCCGGGTGTGAAGATAAAATGTTAGTCGGGTAACCAACGATACAGTATCCCGGTCATAGAATATGGCCCTGGTACCAACCTGAAGTTGGGTCTTCCGAGGGCGAGGCTGGGGTTCTCTTCAACCTCGCGCTTGCCGGGTCCGGGTCTGAAGATAAAATGTTAGTCGGGTAACCAACGATACAGTATCCCGGTCCCAGAATATGGCCCTGGTACCAACCTGAAGTTGGGTCTTCCGAGGGCGAGGCTGGGATCCTCTACAGCACGGGCACAGACGACGCCCAGAAGGACGCCCGCAACGATGAACAAACGCATCCTGGAACGATTGGGCTACAGTATGTGGGGAAGTATGCGGTATCCGAGAACTGGGATCAGGAGAGAGGGGAGAAGAGGAACGAGGAGTGGTAGGGGAACGGTACCTGCTGACAGCGGTCGAGCTTGGATGTGAAGTGAGGAGAGAAGACAGAGGGAGGAGGTTTTATAGGCGGAGGCCGGTCGATGGAAATGCGAGTGGGAGGAATGAGAGAGTGAAATGACTAGAGAGGCAAGGGGAATGATACTAATAGGATTGGATTTTGAACAATTATAATCAGTCGAGTTCAAAGTCAAATTCACGTTGACCTTTCATTCTGCAAATTTGTTCGAAATTCAGATAATCCTCTCTTCATTTCCCACACTCTCTGAGGACTTGTCGTGATTCTCGAATCACGATCTCGTTTCCATCAGTAATACACGTGTACTTACGCTAGGCTCCTCAAGAGGAATTTGTTGCGTAGGCTATGAGGTAGCAATGTTTTTTTATCGCCTAGATATGCCTGACAGACTAAATTTTTCTAGATCCCCCTTCCATCTCCGAGACTATCTCGTATCTCTATGACCAGCCGCTCCTTCTCCCATGTCTTTTAAGATTGGTTGCTCTCATTTCATTTCGTACACTCTCTGGTTAAATTTTATTAATTTTCGTATAATTTTATTAATTTTCGTATACAGGATAAAGAACTTTGTAAGCTAAATTTGTTGTTTGCTGTGGAGGGGTAGTTCCGCTGAAAATAGCTCTAATTATCTCACGTGCACTATAATAATAGCATTATGATATTATGACAATAATGGTCCACACTAATGACATTTTCAACGATGACTTTATTTCGTTCGCAAAAAACGTTACAAGTGTAATCTGATAATTATGTTAGAAACATATTTGAGGTACTCTATTGCTAATTTCTCTTCGAATAAATGGTGAAGTGAGCAATTCACCGGCTGCTGATATCGATTGATTCACGAGGACACGAATGAGGCAATGGGAGGGGAAATCGATGGATAAACTAAAATTGAATTTGCCTAGTCCTCTGATATTGTTGTATGTACATACAAGCATGAGAAGTGAATTGGGAAAGCATAAATTAACTAGATGAAAGATGAGTCAACGAATCAGGTCAGAAAGAATTACTGTGAAAAATCGAATCTTACTATTGGAATTGTAGCTAGAATATACTAGTGGGAAGGCTTGGGAATATAATTGAAAACGGGTTCAAAGATCAAAGATCAGCAGGTTTCAGTTTGCCTGCTTCTGATTTTCGTAAGGGCGTCGAATGCGTTGAAGTTCGTCGGTTTCTCGTGTCTCAACTGCACTTGCGCGTACGAGAGAAGACGAATCAGTGCAGTCTGAAATGATTTTTGTAAAACTTATTTTGTATTCGGCATTTTTTTAACTAAATAGGTATTATGTTTGAGTGAATTCGTGGTGCACCAGAAATTAACCGAAATTGTGATATCACTGCAACTTTATTCACAATGCTCACCTCTCCGGGCTCTCCATCCACCCATGGCCAAGCATCACAAACTGCGTCCGTAGGATCATCGTAGCTGACGGATCGACCGAGCACTTTTATTCCTGCAATGGGAATACTGTAGGGATACTGTAGGTACGAAAATTTTTATCAAACACCATTTTAGGTTTTTTTTCTACTGTTCATTCCACGGATAGGTTATGCTTCAAACACATTTTATCCTAGGTGGATCAGAATTGTTACAATATTTCAATCTAATTTTTGTTTAAAAATTAATTAATTAATTATTTACCCTCATTTGCGACCTTGCTCATGTATGGCACGAGGTTCTCATTCCATAGTTGAACAAACCAAGCCCTGCTTTCCTCCACTGAGAGAGGACACGCACAGAATGTGCGAGGGCCAACCGTCACGTCGAGGGAATTTGCCTGAAAATGTAGTTGTTACTATTTTTGTCATTGTTGTAGTTGTTATTGTTATTGCGTGAAAGTTATGGACACCTTAATACAGTACGTATTACAGTAGACCGTAGTGTGTTACAGTAGTGTTCGTGTTACAATTGTGTTTTTGATTAGAGCATGAACAGCTGAAGAAAGCGTACTTTCTCGATGAAGGCATTCACCGCTCCGAGTACGGTAGTCATGAAATCGATGATTCTCAGCATTTCGGAGGGTACGGTAGAGCACGATCGATACTCTTGCTCGACGAGTCGCCGGCGGAGGAATCTAAAGATCAAATTAGAATGTTTACGCAACGAAAATCATGACTACAGTCAATCAGCCGCCATATGGAATTCATAGTAATATGATAGAGTGTGAAAATGGGAGGAATCTCCTCATTTGCAACGCTCTCTCACATTACCATGAACTCCATTTAGTGCAACAGCGGTTGTTGTATTCCTGACCTTCCAGTGAATCCTCTCACTCCTTCGTTTCTGCTCGTGACGATGAAAGTGTTGAAGATCTGAGCTGTGCCGCTCTCCGGAGATTGACTCGCTCTGAAAGTGATTCTGTGATTATATCACTACATTTTGCAAATATATTGAGGAGAGGGAATTCAGAGTAAGAGAGTGCTCTCGCGCTCTCATTTATTATATGTGCTATCTCTCATCAGTGGGCACGCTGAACGAATGCTTCTCTCATGCTGCCAACAACTCGAGCGTCCAATGAAATTCAACTCTATTCAATATCAGATACGCATGTAGCTAAGAACATTTCGTGTTTAGTACCTGTTGACAGTGCAGATGACGTATGGTCCCTGGTCGGGGGCCAATTTAGCAGCCGCAATTGACGATGAGATGAGGGCGACTCTCGGTCTAGGGATGTTGTCGATGAGAATAACGGAAGGAGAAGAGGAAGAGAGGAGTCGGTCGAGTTGGAGTTGAGCCTGAGCAGTGGAAAAGCCATTTGTGATAGTACGACATCATATTTACTGTGTTTCCATAAGTCGAATCAACTATGTTTCGTACTCAGAATATTTCACTGATGAAAGGCTTCCATGTGATTTTTTGGACTTATTCGATGCTGACATAGCACTTATGCATATACTTGATAATTAACAGTAGAGATATTCACCTGCGCCGCACTCGAATCCTCCGTCATTCGAATCTCCTGGATGCCCTCATTCTGCGATAGTCCCATCCTGGCAGAGAGAAGAGCAGCCAGTTGACGTGCCAGCTTAGACTTGCCTGAAAGTTGGAATTTTGAATTCCCGACTTTTTATTTTAAATCAAAGATACCGAAATCTCCGGTTTTTCAACGCAGGATGCGCGCCACTTTGGCGTTGCCACGCACTCCTCGTTTCACATACTCTCTCGTCGTGAACATTCAGAGAGAAATAGTGTGCAAACGAGAAGTGCGTGGCGGCGCCGTTTCGCGAAAGTGGCCCGCATCCTGCTTTGGAAAACCGGAGCGGCAAAAATAGGTTTGTATTTAGCACGAAAGTTTAAAATTAATCTTACCAATGCCGGTGGCTCCGCAAAGCAGCAGTCGGCGGTTCGTCTTCAGGTCTTTCATCAGCTTATCGGCGATTCCACGAGGGAAGAGAGTGGAGAGAACGAGCGAATCGACTTCGTGTTGTGCGGCGCCTACAGAGGAAGGGCGACGATTACTAACTGTTACACGCAATGAGAATTTCAACAAGGATCGAGTTTGGTGTGGTCGACGTTTCTCACCTCGCAGGAACATGCGGATGGTCGAAGTCGTCGTTATCGTCTCGAAGGGAGCAGAGACTGGTTGCGGCTTTCCGAGGATGTGTCGACAGACCTAGATTATTATTCAATTTTACTTGCTACGATTTTTTTCTATTTATGTTTCACGAATGACACGCAATTGTGGAGGGAGTTTGTGTCATGATCGTGGGGAACATTTTATCAAAGACAACAATCTCACCTCTCCAATCTGATACCCAATCACAGACTTGGCTGCGTGCAGCCCGAGTGTGTTCTCTGGATCGATCCGGGTGAGGTACTCCTGCAAATAGAGCGACGCTTACTAATTGCTCACACGATGTCGAATTTTCGACAGGCGACGTTTCCCTGCACCACACACCTGGAATAGGACGAATAGCTGCGCGTCCAGCTGACTCCAGTTGACGTCAGTCGCCGGCAGCGCCACGTATCCAATCGATATTTCTTCCTCGGGCGATACGGTAGTGGTGAGTGCGCCGTGCAGGTCGACGTTTACCGACACACGCACCGCACCGCACCCGCTGCTGCGCTTCGACGACGCAGAGGATCTGAGCGAGGGCGATGGTTACTATTTGCGCACACGCTGTACAATTTTTGACACTGCGACGTTTATCAGTGGGCACACCACGTACCTGCTTGACGACGGCGGAATGTCGTAGACGTCCTCATCTACCGGAATTGAGGCACGTGAGGAAGCCCGACTCCTCGCATTTTGCTGGTACCGAAGTTCCGAGCGAAGTTGTTGATTCTCGGACTGAAAGTTGATCTTTGATCTTAGGTTATTTCCACAAAAGCGAAAAAATATGCATAAAATTGGTCATGAAATTGATCTTTGATCTCCAGCTCACCTTTAACCTGTGCAGTTGCTCCTGCATCTCGAGCACCGAATTGGCGGAAATCACAGCGTCCAGACGTACGTCGTTGAGTGCGCATTCCTGAGATACGCTCATCATGTTAGGAGGGAAAAATTGAGGTACGTAAATCGATATTTGGATAGTGAATCCGCATAACTGTCAGTCATTGATCAATAGTTGATAAAATTGAAACAATTTGATTCTTTCTTTTTTTAAATAACAAATACCTTGTCGGCCAATTGTTTCTTTAGATGCGAAACTGCGATCTCTTCGGCCTCCCTGCAATTATTGATTGAAATTTCCACTTTATTCACATCAAAACTCACTTCACGCCCTCCTTCTTATCCTTCTTGTTGCCGTTCTTGTGGAAGGCCTTCGTTAGCGAACTTCGGAACTGAAAATTAATAGATAAATCGATATTTGTTATTCACAAGACCACACATGAAGCCCTTTCCCGATACGGCTGTTTGTATATGGTAGTCAAAACAACAACACTTAACCACCACCATCGAACGACATAGCTTACCGTATTACACACCTGGGTGTCCACCTGAATGGAGGGGAATTGAGTGATTGGATAATATCAGGGAGAACAAAGCTAATTTCAGGAAGTGGAGGGAAAGAGTGGATAAACATAGGGAGTGGATTCTCAGTAGAGTTCGAATTTCGGATAAACTTCTCGAACAGAGAGAGAGTGAGAGAGAGAGTGGGAAATTCAAAGACCGTAGCCCAAATTTCGAGCTCTAATTCTCAGAATGAGAAGACGAAAGGAATCTGAAACTCTCGTACCCAGCTCTTTTTCTGTCCTTTCACTCCGAATCCGAGTGCTGACGATTTCGAAGCTGAAGACATCGAAGATCGAGCGGATGCCACACTCTCCAACGAGGGTTGACGAGTAAGGCCATCGATCTGGATGGAAAAATATTTGCTAAAAATTCTCCCACGTATCATTGAATTGATGCGTATACATTGAAGTTGAACTCGTTGCTTATTCCAAATTCATAATTGATCTTTGATCTCTCTTCCCTCTCACCTGCACTGGCTCGGTCACTCTGACTCCTCCAGTATTCGCTCTGCTGATCACGAGGCGAATCGACTCGATCTCAGCTCGTAATCTCGCCGCCTCGTCAGACTGAAACATCTTTATCATTGACATTATTTATCCAATAATCAAGGTCTGGGACTGGTGGATGATGCACTTATTCTACTCCTCGGAATCACTTCTACAAACATTGTCCCATGACGATCCAAGCTGTTTCGGAGCGTCATGGGGAAATGTTTGTAGACTGAAACATACGATCTCGTTTTTTCGATGGAATTGAATGCTTCAAAACAGGAAAGCATTGCGTTTCATCTGCTCTACAACAACCGATATAAATCTCAATAACAGTCTGTAGCCTCTTCTCATTTCAAAAATAATTCAATAATTACCGTAATCGTGTCGTCTCTGCCGACGACTTTGGCTATCTTCTCGACTCTCCGATGCACGGTATCCATCACTGCCTCGTAGTTGTGATTGGATCGCTGGAGTGAATTCACCTGAAAACATTCATTTAGAGTTAAAATCACATTCAACTTCCGGCCGAGCTAGTTCAATTCTTGCAATGATATGAATCCCATCATTCAGCACATTATCTTGCACGTTAGAGAAGGCGAGAGAACAGGCAAAATGAAGAGAGTCAGACTCAGTTCAGAGAGCGCGTTTTGCAAGCCCTTCCACGCACCTTTCGATGGTATCCCTCTAGATCTCTCACCAGCCTGTCCACATCCACAGTGTCCGCAGTCTGAAACATCGAATTTCATGGGTTCCTCATTTCAGTAGTTACCGAGAATGCGCAGGAACTGGCGAGAGACAGTTGTGATCCCTTGAAGTCTCTCTCTGCAGACTGTCTCAGGGTGTGAGAGGGCGAGCAGGGGAGGGAGGTCTGCAAGGAATTAGTGGGTAGATCTTGCAGCCAATTATTACAATTCAAGGATGCGCATGACACAAGTTCGGATGAGAACTATGGCGTCATGCCGCCTTTGATCTATCAGGTCGGATGAGAACTATGACGTCATGCTAGGTTGGATGATAACTATAACTTCTTGCCGCCTTTGATAGATTACAGACGGCATGGCGGCATAGACTATGCCGCATAGTTATCATCCGACCTTGAGCCATGCGTGTTTGTCGAGCACTAATGAATTTCTTTCAAGTACTTCTCTATTTACCTCAAATATGTTTCACAGTTATAATATGAGCCTCAGAAATCTTTTCAATTGATTTTGTGCGCGTTATCATTTAAAAAAATCACCTTGTGCAGGCTGAGTTCCCCGTCTCGCAAAGCGGCCGCGTTCGCGTAGATGTTTTCGTGCCTTTTCAGTGATCCTAAAATATTATTAATTAGGCATAATTAAGTTAAGTAGCCAAACACACCAACCAAGCAACAGAAATGCAAGCAGCACACAGCACACACACATAATCTACCTATCGGAGCCGCAACTGAGAACTGTAGACGCGTCGATCCGCTTCGTGAATTGTCTCGCGTCCGGCGCGGAGAGGCGGCTGCGGACGCGCACGCGGCGTACACGCGTGAGCGTGTCCGCGGGCTCGCGGACGGTGCGTCATCGTCGAGGAGAACCATGGAGCGAGACATTCCCGCGCAAGAGAGACGTCCGGCTGGAGCGAGTGGAAGGATGGTTAGGAGAGGAGAGCTAATCTACGGTTACTGGCCCTCTCCTCCGATACCATGCAGAGGGCCATTAGTACTGACGATCTAGGGTAAATCTAGACTAGACACTAGTCTCGAGTTGCGCAAGCGACAGAAAGTGAGCTGAAGGCGGAAGAGACTGGGAAATCAAGAGAGACAGAAAGACGATGAAATCAGGAAGGCGTGTGTGGGTGAGGAGGCGGTTAGGAAAAGTCGCCGAGAGGCACACTCTGTCGAAAATTCGACAGGCGACGATCACTAGGATTCACACAACGCACCTGATAGCGAATGACGATCAGTTGATGAGGATGGAGGAGGCATGCGACGGGGCGACAACAGGGCTGCAATATTTTTTAATAGTTTTGTTTCCTCGGAGAGAGCATTATTATCATTTGTTTTGCTGAGATGAATACACCTTGAAACATATCCAAGCTAGTGTTCATTCCAGATCGCATTTCACCCTGTCTGTCAAAACTGTTGCACACCCCTCGTTCTTTCCTTACTAGCGATCTTCTCAATCGGATACACTCCATCACGGCTGTTCATGTCGCAATTTTGAATTTTCTACTTCTCAGGACAACTCACCAGAGAGTGCGGATCGATCTCCGTTGTCGTCCCTGTACAAATGAGCGACGCGGCTCTTCCTCTCGAGGGAGTGCAGACCAGAGAATCCTGAGGATATCCATATTTTCGATTTATTTATTGTATATTTTCTTTAATATTTTCGAAACTGTGATGCATATTTTAATCGTTGAGTCTTTATGTTTCCTGATCATTCGTTAGAAGATTACCCGGATTAGAATGTGCTTCACATTTATTTTATGTCCAGAAATTTTTGTAGTGAAATAGTGGGACCAAGTCAATTATTGTCTAAAATAAAATATTACTGTACCGTTGGATGCCAATCCGTTCAAGCGCGGCGGTAGGTCAATGGGCGTACCCTCTTGATGCGAGAACGGCCACGGCTGCTGCAAGAATCAATCGATAATTTCGAATCCCCCAAAACTAATTTCCACTGGAAACCAAGATGAAATTGACAAAATTCTAAGAAATGGCAAACAAATAGGAGCGCAACACGCGCCAGCGCCATTAATTAGCCGAATGGCTGGCACCTGGACGAGAGAGTGGAAGGATTGAGAGACAGCAGACAGACAGAGCGAGCGAGAGATCAGGGAACATCGAGAGTCTCAGACACAAACCCGGTACCAGGTGTCCGGAAGCCGGTACCCAGTGCAATGACAGGGCAGCTTTGAACGGGCGGAGGCTTTGTTGGCTCGAGGCTCTAATTGAGATGAGTGGCCTCAGAGGGAAAACAACAATATCCAGCACTGTATCTATCTGATCATATCTCGGTATCTTGTTACGAAGAGGGGGGGGGGTCCTAAAAGGGCTTCGACGGAAAAGGACTAAAGGCTGCTGCGGGTACCAGAGAATCAATTGCGGCAAAGGGGCCTATGGCGTGACAGAAGCGCATCAGCATTGGAAATGCGCTTCTTTGCCCGGTCTCTCCCTTCTCAAACCGTCCCTGAGCTCTTCCTGTCTCTCTCTGTCTCTGCTCTCTCAATTTCGCATGCTCTCTCGTATATCTGACCGGGATGAAGTGAAAAGAGACAGGCGAACCATCCCAGACATCTGTCAGAATTAGCCGCTCTTGTCCCTTGCTCTGCACTCTCTCCATTTACCCTGCTCTCGCCGATTCTTAGCTCGACATCGGCCCTACTCAAGGAAGTGAAGGGCGATTAAATGGAGAGAAATGACTTGCACCGGGCCTGGGGCTCTGAGGCCTATTGAGTGTGGTCTTGAACCAGTCATATTATACCGCGGATCTGGCACAAGCAAATGCAAATGATGACCTTCCCAGCACACTAATCTCCACAATGGAAGTTAATCGTTCGTGAACGCGTCAAAACAATCTCGAGAGTTACAAGTGCTGAAAAATTGAATTTCGCATTGATAAAAAAACTAGAAGTCTTCGTGAGACTATCCTAGGATGTGCATGGGACTAATAGTATGCCCCGCTTCTGGCAGACATTAAAATAGAGGGAAGTCGTATGAAAATGAGGGGCCCAGTGGACTTATTACTGCACTTTGGGCGTCCAAATAATGAAGAAGAGAAGGGAGGCCTGGACGATGGGAGCAGGGGGAGTTCGAATTTCCCAGGCAGGAGGAGGGGATGGGGGGGGGGGGGGAGATGGGGGAAGGGATAAGTAGGCTCGGGTGAGGTCATCAAGGACTCGGACTGCTTTATAGAGTGAGCCGTTCCCGGAATGTCCTGAGTAGTAGGTAGTACTACAAAGAAGGAGTGGAAAGACTGACTGTTGCAAAATGAGCTGTACTAAACTGGAACAACCGGAGACTCACTTGTCTCTTACTGAAGAAGAGATTGAGTGGTTGATAAGAGCATTTGGTTACTGGGATAGGGCTGTCAGATGTGGTCGCGCAACTCGAGAGGAGAATTTACTGACTGTTGTGTGGCGAATGTTTGTCGAAAGATCAGATGTATCAGGTTGATGCAAAAGTTTCTTTCTTTTTTTTATTTTTCAAATTTCTGCTGGCGTGCGTAGGCGTTCACGATTTCCTAAAAACTATATGTTATGGCCGTGATAGTAGATTGCTTTCGTTTGTTTGCTTTCAATCTACGTATCGCATAAAGATACTTTTAAATTTTCGAAACGAAACATAGGAAAACTGCATTTTTTTAACGTTTTTGTTTGGGTCCTGATTTTCTTATAATCGTGATGTACTTGATCTGCTAATTAAAACAGCGCTAGGGCAAGAGTTGATTCTTCAGATGAACACAATAAATCCGCATTCGAATGTGCGTCGGAAACAACGGACTTCAAAAAGTGTTCCAGCGTCTCAAAATCATAGTTTCAAAAAATTCTGCTCATGAACCGCTTGGCGAATCCTTTTCTAATTATGCATGCATGCTTACACAGTAAGTTACTTCAGAATAAATCGCAATTTATCCCTCTTCATCTTCGCGCAAGAATACAGTGATCATTAATTGAAATCCCAAAATTTTGAAACAGACTATTTCTATATTTGGGCCAATGTTTCAAAAATGATATTCGTTGCAGAATACTCTTGTCGTGTCATACTACATACCGAAACATAGTACTCCACAATAACGTGTCAAATTTATCCCCTGCACTCTCCTCCTCGGAGCTTCGGGCGATTGAAAAGTCGGTATTATAGACCTGGTTCGATTACTTCCCAATTAAGCTGTCCTATTCTCGCCGATCAAATCGGATCAACATAGTGCCCGTTATAGAGTTGACTAATGCCGGTATCAACAGTGAAAAGTCATTAGTTGATTGGTCAAATGGAAAGAACTGGGGAAGCTAAAATGTTCTTTTCAGAAAAAAAGAAAGAAACTTTTGCATCAACCTAATACAATATTTATGCAACCGTTACAGTTACCAGCCCCTATTATTAATTTACAATCGCATAGACGAATAAGCTGTGAAAGAATATTGAAAAATTCTAAAACCAATAATAGCCCCAGGGGATGGCCGGAAAGGATCAGGTTGAAGGTGCCTGATCCTGCGCCCTCTCACTTTTGCACACTCTCTCATGTACGCGATCGCTTGCAGTGCGTACAACCTCGGGATGAGAATTTTGTCCTCGGCTGGTAACTTCATGCCAGCAAGGGATTTGTGTTTTCTATCAATATTTTTTTTCGAAATTGTCGAAGGAAGACTGCATCCATGGATCCTCTCACACAGATACACCTGATGTGAAACATACACTGCGCACTCATTCTCCCCAATTTTTTTTTCGATTCGTTGCCCATAATTTTTCTATTTCGCATTTTTTTTCTTATGCTTACTTTCTCATATTTACGAGTAAAATCTTGAAATGTTCGAATAAATTTCAGAAGTTGTTCCCACCTGGTAAGCCTCGCTCCTCTTGCTCGTCTTGCACTGCTTCAGCAGCGCGTTGATGTTCTCCTGATCGACGAGATGCCTCTGCCTCTCGCCCATCGACGAACTGCGACCGCCTGCGAACAATCGGCTACCGTAACCCGGATGCACGATAACCACCGGTCAACTGATTTCAATTATCATTACCGTAACCATGACGCCTTTTGACGGATGTTACTGTAATGCAGAAGAATACGGTAACTCACTGCGCATCTGCGAGGAGGTGCGGCCGAGCGCGAAGGCAGTCGCCATGTAGTCGGACTGTGTGCTGAAATATTTGAATTTTGAATTTCCCGCTTACATTCATAGAAAATTCAACCCGTAATGCAAAATTTGACTAGATCGCTTGCTGGAGGAGATAATTGGTCGTGATCGGCTAGCTTTGTCTCCTCTTTAATTCCCTCCTCTCCTTGCGCGCTCATTATTACCAGATTTCACCGGGCGGCTAGAGAGCGGGCGATTCCGAGAGGGCGCAGACGGTTAAATGGAGGTGAGAGAGTGTGCGAAAGTGAGAGAGCGGCGACTGTTGCGCATCGGAAATTACATGTTGCTGTGGAGATTTCGGGCCCATCTGGACAAGGGAAGGGGCCGTCGGGGGAATAAACGAGAGACACTAAATGGGTCGTCAGATGGGCTAATCTCAGTCCCTTTGATCTTTGATCTCGGCGAACTTACACTAACAATCTCACTAGTGACAGCATTTCCTACAAAAATATACACTTCATTGTTCATTTCTTTCTCTGAAAAAAATCCCAGTGCGCCCGGTGCTAGTGGGTTGATTAGCGTGTACGAGTGTCAGTGCCCGAACATTTCACTAGTGATTAATTAATTAATTAATTAACTATTGATTAATCACCCTGATATTATCGAGGACCCGTCGCAGAAGTCGTCGGAGGACACAGATGAAGAGTCGGAGCTGAAAGAGGTTAGCGATGAGGGTTGCGATCTTGCGAAGATGAAGCAAAGATGCAGCAGAAGCGTTGAAGGAGAAGTTATACACACTGGATAAAGCAAAGGACGTGGATGCAATGACCAGTTTCGTTAGTAACGTGAACATCTATTAGATGAAATAGTAAAAGAGAAGTAGAGGGGATGAAGCTTACTATAAATAAAGGCAATATGCGCGTTACGGAGAAATTTGATAGGTTTTCATCCACTTACCGCTCGTCTATGCCCAATTTCGAGGACCGAACTCGGGATGGTTTGGGGGGTTCTAAGCGAGAGAACAGAGAGCGCAGAGCAGCAGACAATTTCACGAGAGAACATGGGAAATAGAGAGAGACTCTCGTCTCTCAGGTAATAATAGGAGGAAGTTCTAATGGATTGCACCATGAGAATCGAGGAGAGAGTCAGTGGAAAAGGAGGAGAGCTTAGACGGTTAGGGAGACGAGAGATAATGGGAAATCGAGAGCGCGCTTTGATCTACGCCCGCAGGGTAAAAACCGGAAGACGAATCGGTGAATCGGTCATAATTTCCAGAAAGGTATGAAGGGTTTAGGCAGGAATGACCACCCACCACGCAAAGGTCTTTTTAGCTCCTTTTTCACACTCTTCGTGTTGCATGGTCTCTAGAATAAAAGAGGGGAGGGAGGACTCTTGCTGCTTTTCTTATTGCCAGTCGGAGAGCGCCAAACGCGATTCATTTCGAATTCAAAGCAGTGAGGAAGGGAAAAAGCTGAGGGAGCACGACCACCCGCCATTTCTTGTCCGAGACAGGGCCTATTTTATGCTCATTTCTAGGCGATTTCACAACAGCAGAAGGGCAAGATTCAGGAAACCTAAGAGGAAAGGAAGCAGATGTAGGAGTAGGAAAGTTGCGAGTGCTAGAAAAGGAGTGTAGATGCGACATTGGATCTGCTCACTCGACTGAGGACAACAAACACTACTCCCACAATCCGATTATCAATCTTACGAAGCATGAAAGCCAACGAGTTTCTTTGCTTCTAGCTTTACTTCAGTGAATCTAGCACTGAATTTGGCTCTAAAATGTAAAAGTAAATGTACATCCCGTATTTGTGCCTATACCATATGTCATATGGAATCGAAATAATGAAAGGATCAACCCATCAAACTACGATGCTTCTCCTCTTGCGAAAGTCCAGTTCATCCATGCTTGCGCAACCTCCGTGACCCATCAACCATCCATCAAAGCCCCGAGTAAGCGCACCCAATTAGTCAGACATATCAGTCCTGACGAGCCTATGCTCTCTCCAGTTCGCGTGCTCTCTCGCATCTGTCTGAACTCTCTCCCATTTGCACACTGCCTAGCCTTTCTAGGAAGTGCAGCTTCACTCTCCCTACGTGGTCGCCTAATGAATGGAGCGACACATTGCGAAATGGGAGCTACTTTGACTGCAGAAGTGAGTCGGACCACTCAATCGAATCAAGGTATACTCTCACTATATTACTCCCCGAGAGTGCAGTAAGTGGGGAGGAGCGAGGACTCTGAGGTAGGTCACCTTTCAGGCATTAGAGAGGGAGGAAGAGAGGGAAGAGAAGGGTAAGCTGACACCGCCAGGAAACTCTTAGAGCAAAGAGCGTAAATAGCCTGTGGACTTGACGAGACTGACAGAAGAGCAAGGCATAAACATGTAAAACGGGGAAGATTTGAGGATGAGGAAGACAAGTTGGTGAAAAACGGCAGCCAACAAAAGTCAAGTGGTCGAGGGCAGGTCGGATTTCAGTAGCGATGCGATTCTTGCTTGAGGGAATAAGCGTCTCTCACTTTCCCATGCTCTCTCGCCTGTTCGAGAGACGAGTAGAAAGTAAGGAGTTGAAGCTACTTCTCCTCCTCCTCACGGGAAATCCTTCCCTTCTCTCGCCTCAACTACACACGCGCCTTTTCATTGTTGGCCATAAGCGCGGAAGAGGGAGTAGGGGGGGAGGTACTTGTTGAAGGAGGCGAGAACAACAGAGTGAACAACAGAGTGCAAGCCTAATCGTTTCTAGAGTAGTGGGATTGTACGAAGAAGTGAACTCGGCATCATCACAGCCCGTGATTCAGTAACTTTACAATGCGCGTGAAACCGAAGCCATCGTCATTTTGGTTCATTGTTTTTAACTGAGAATTTCGCAATCAAAAATTAGTTTTTGAGAAATTAATGAATTATTGATCATTGCGTACCTTGACTATCTCTTGAAAAAAGTTAACAATGCAAGGAGTGGAGCGCCTAATTGCATGACTTGGCCCACCAGGCTTCGAATGGCTGTGTGAATCTGGAACAAGGAGACGGACGGCCAGCGAGACTCGAATGACAGTGACTTATGAATCAAAGGAAGACGAGGAGGAGGATTGAGTCATTTGTAATCCCCTCCTTTCTCGAGTGAGAGAGAGAGGGCGAGAGAGCGAGGCAAATGAAGAGAGGCAGACATCCCCTCTTCCGAAAGCGATAGATCTTATCTCGCCTCAGAATCGAATCGGAAGCGGGAATTCATGGCAAATTTGCATAGGAGAGTTCCCCCATTGTGGCCCTAATGCCGCGTGAGAGGCGGACTCTCTCCAGTCTCCATTGTCTCTCGCTCTGCCTAATACGCAAAAGAGTGTTCATAATGGAGAGAGTCGGAGATCTTAATGCCAGCCTGCAGGGGACACCCCGGGGGAACCCTAACTGTCCCAGCCTCATTCTCTTCCATTCGCGCACTATCTCGTCGGTTCGAGAACGCGAGAGAGTGTGTGGAAACGAGAGAGTGGAACTGCGTCATAACTCATCGCCTGCAATGGGTTAGTGAGCGGTTATGAGGTCGGGCGAACACAACTGGTGGGGGGCAAGGCACTCTCACCACTTCCCAAACTCATTCGCTCACTTTGACAAGCGAGAGAGCACGCGAAATGAAAAGAGTCAGACGAATACTCGGGGAAGGAGAACAAAGGACTGAAGGGTTGGCCAAAAAAGGCGTCAGGAGTTAGTACGGAAAGGCGGTGAAGCGAGGGGTGCAGTGTACTAGGACAAGAGTTGCTTGGAAATGCAAAAACAATGGTCATAACGCGACAGTTCACCAGGCACAGCTCGAAAAGCAGGGGGAGATGAATTCTCAGAGATCAAAAATCAAATATCATCTCTGACCAACCTATCATCCTGCAGCATCATACTGCTATTCGTGTAGATCAGCTCGTTCGCAGGACCTGTAATAAATTTTCAAAAATTGCCTTCGATAAAAATAGCGTTGTGTTTCACTACTTGTTCTTAGTTTGCATGACTTTGCATCTTTCGCCGGCTCCGAATCTTTAAAAAATCAATAATACTTACGCGTCCGCTGCGGATGCGCCGGTGCGCCAGAGGCGCGTCTGATCATGTCCGCTGCTGCCGCGTCACTTCCCCCGCTCAATCCGCTACCACGCGGTCCTTCCTCTTGAGACTCGCCTGGAGATTGATATTTAATGATTACAGAGCAATTTCACGTGGACATTTAGGCTGAAATTTGCATGATCAATCATATACATGCATAGATGGATAGAACAGATTCAGGGAGATTGAGGTGGGCTGAGGAGGATTATGAGCCGTTCTTGACACCAATCGGACTGTCCCCAGCCCTTCCCCTCCTTCGCTCAAGTGGGGAAGAGAGGGCGTCTAAGCCTCACTTCCATCCACCGGGTGGCTCTAATATGATTAGTCCGAGAACGCGGCGCAAGATTATCCACATGGATGTTGGATCTGCCCGTGCCCTCAGGGCATACCCTCTATCTATTCCGCAATCTCTTTCTCTGGTCACAGAATGGAAGGATAACGACTAATATTCGAATCGAATATCTTAGAGCAGGTCAAGTTTCAGTAAGAGTTGACTATTGCCGGTCATTTGAGGAGACCGCTTTTGGTCAAGGGACGACTGGCTAACTAGTGTGCCCAAACATGTCGTAGTCTAAACACGACACCCTTAATGGAGAGCAAAATAACTGCAAAATTGAAGGTAAATTAGTAATTTCATCCTCTGCGAAGAATTTAAATCTTGTAAATCCTAGTATTGATTCGATTTCCCTTCCAAATGATTTTCTATTATTTTTTTTCGAGTAATTTTCGGCTGCGCTAAACAGATGATGAGCTAAATAGCCAGTTGCGCACAAGAAACCTGCTAGAAAATAATGCAAAATCACCCAAAAAGAGAAACCCTAGTATGGATGAGGTGAGAAGTAACACTTGAGGAGGGGCGCGAATGAATGCTCTGACACGGGTAATGCCTCTATTCACACCTATGCTTGGAAGAGATAAGAAACATCAGAATTTACATTCATCAGATTCCTATTGAAGAAAAAGAGTGAAGAGAAGCTCGGAATATTAGGATCTGCCTCCTTAGAGTATTTTTCAGCACATAATGAGCATCCGCTATTTAATAAAATAATCATAAAAGCAAAGCAAAGCAAAATATCAAAAAAATTCTATTATAAAAACAAGACTTTTGGATAAAAATGCAGTTGAGTGACCGTGAGAATGTCAGACTCAATCAAGAAAAATAGTTCATTCCTAGTGTATGGATGCGGTCAGGAGTGGTCAATGAGGAGGGGCGACTGAATGAGTGAATGAACAGACCCACGCGTAATCCCTCTATTCACACCTGCGCATGGAAGAGAGAAGAAGCGCATGATGTTAGAAAATCTCTCCATTCCTCACTCTCTCTCCCACTCTCACATAGGAAAGAGAGGAGAGAAGCTCGACCTAATCGGATGTACCTCCCATTCAGCTCCAAAAAGTACGGGTTCCGCACAGGTCATGCCAGGACAATAGTAGTCTGTCCTCCTAGAGAGTTAACAAAACGAAGAGAGCGAGTGGCACATCTAATGAGGGGTAAGCGACGCTAGTTAGGGAATGAACAATGTACTCTCACACGGAGGTTGCAGTCGGTGAGAAGGTTGCGCGTGGGAATGCAGAGTCAAGGATAGTTTGATTACTACGAAGAAAACGTAACGTGAACAAAGTAAGTCAACGTAGGGACAGATACGAGCTGGATATGTTTGTATTCCGCTTCTGGAATTGCGCCGCCGCGTGAGCATCGCACATTTCATGAATAGTGGAACTATAGGAAACGGGACGAGACTGTGCGAAAATTTCATTTCGGCCCAAAAATTCAATCAGACATTGAGGCTACAAGCAGGAAAGTCACATCTGGCTCATTCTCGTCCTCTATGCAATGACACCATCTGAGAAGGGTAAAAAGAGGCGGAGTCATCGGGGCAAAAAGCGTTGCTAATCGTGTGCCCATGCAATCTTCGACTTCACTCAATGGGCCATCTGTGGGTGATCAGCGAGAGAGTGGAGAGAATGGAGAGAGCGCACACAGTTAGAGACCAGAACGAGAGATCATGTGAACTAGAGAGATCGGAAATCGAGAAAATATGGAAATAGTCGGAGACCTCCAGGGGAGAATTGAGAAGGAAACGAGAGATTAAAAGAACTGAGGATTGGGCGGAGAAAATTGAGTGAGGAGCGAGAGACAATGGAGAAACGAGAGAGCACCCGAAATTGCCTCAAAAAAGGCTCAGAGCAAGGAGCAATTGGGCACAGGATGGAAATGATCTAGGGCTTTCTAGAGAAAATTGGGTGTCACTTTGGAGCGGTAAACAGGCGACGCTAGCATTGAGTAACTGAGAGTCGATATGTTTCACAATTGCCTTATTATTCTCGGATCATTCTATGAATCAATTGTCCAGTCCTTTTCTTACGTGATAAAACAAAATTAATATCAAAGTAGGTAAAGTTTTCTCATCACGGTGTCTACAAAACAGAGCACACTACAGTATCCGAGTATCCTATCGGGCGTTGCATCAATAAGTTCCGAGAACAAGGCGCACTCAACAACACATGGCCGATTCATTGAATTAGCGCGCTGGAGACCAATTCTGACAGCACTCAATAATCAGATCAGACGAAGGCAGAAGGGCAGAATGCGGGAGATTGTCTAGAGAACCCGGTTATCACGCTGCAGGTTCGGGTGTGAAAATTGTATTAATTATTATTTAATTAGTAAATTAATTAACTAATGACTGGTGAAAATTCTCACCAATGGGCACGGAGATTCGTCCACTCTTGCACAATTGGGAGTAGGAGGGAGGCTGACGAGGAGGAGAGAACTGAAAACAGTGTGAGGTGAATTTCACACCCATAATATCTGCCAATGACTGGACTGATGATTCTCTTCCCATTTCACAAACAGAATGACTAAAACCTAAAATAACACCATGATTTGATTCGGCTCAGTAATCGATCGGCTACCGTACCATCGTTGGCGCAGTCACAGGAGGAGGCGGAGGGGGGATCTGGGGAGTGGCGAAGGCGGGAGAAGTCTCGACGCGCGCAGCAGGGGCGCTGTAGATTGGAAGATTACGGTATTGATTATCGATTGATGGGATACTGTAGACGACGGAGCATTGCTCATCATGGTGAACAAACCTCTTCTCAGTATCTGCTCTGATGGTCTCCTCCTGTTCCGTTGCTGCAATTTCAAATTTGTTTCATGTATTATTTTTCATTTTCGATCACTCGTTAAAAATCTCCAATACCTCTGACAGTCGAACAAACTAACAAAACATTAACCTCACTCTCGCAATGTTACATCAGGCTAAGGATTTATTGCTCTCCTTTGATCGAGCGGAAACTCACTAGTCGCTCGTTTGTCAAGTGCCGATTTGCTCGTAGAATCGACTAATTCTTCAACGATGGTCGGCGAATCGATCTACAATGATAAAATACTGTAAAAGCAAGTTAAAATTTCAAGATTTTTGATGCCAAAACAACAACAAAAACAACAATAACCTCGGGCGACTCTGGCTCTGCTCTCATTGGCGTGCCCTTTACAGCCAGCGTCGGCTTCTCCTGAATTTTTTTTTCCATAGTTTCTCCAAATTACTCTAAATCTCTTTCAAAACAGATACGAACCGCGATCGGAGAAGGCGCTGGACAATCGGGAGCGGCTGCTACTGCTGCAGTAGGAACGGCTAGTCGGGAGCCTGCGTTTGCTGAGGCGGAGTAAGAAGGCATCGATGAGGGCTTGTCGACGAGTGGAGAGACCTGTGAAGAGAAGATGTGAATAAATGAGCCGGAAGAGGCCTAAGAGATATCTGTGGACGATGGAAAAAAATAAAGATCTTAAAATTTTCAGTGATCAGAGACCCCTAAAAAATAAGCGATTCGCGTCTGCGGCAGAAGCGAAAGAAATTGCGAGAGAAATGAACAGGTGGCGAGCGGATTGCTCAGGGCAAGCGAACTTTGATAAGCCACTTCGAGATATTGAGTGATTGATGGAATTGAGGCACTCCCACACGGAATGTCTAGTGATTACGGTATCAATAAGGGGAATCATTCGAAATAATTTTTTTTCTAATTCGTCGAGATGGTTACAGTGACGCAAAACAGGAAAATGATCTATCTTGTTGAGGAAAAAAACAAAAAAATGTCTTGAGTTACCTGCATTAGATTGACGTCGGCCGTCGATGAGGTTGAAGACGTCGACGGGGAGGAGGAAGAGGCCGAAAGTTCGCCGTAGGCTGAGTCCACCGAGGACTTGGAGGAACTGCAATCGTTTTCGATAATTAATAAAAAAATTGTGAGATTCTTCAGAATTTATGAGGCCATTCGCAAATTCGATTATGTTTCAAGGTATCTATTGAATATCAAGCAATTTGCAGTGATCAATATAGGCCAGATCAATATGGGCGAATAAACAAAATATAACAAACCGCTTCTCCTCCTCCTCTTCAGCAATCTTCACGGGAAGCATGCGTGTTTGCACGGGATCGGGCTTCTTCTGAAATTTTAAGGCATAATTGGTTCTGTTAAAAGCCATAGTTCATGGCTTCACAAACTCTTAGCCACAGATTAGCTGCATCTTTCTTTCAAGCAGAGAAGAAAAAACGATAAGAAACTAGGAGCACAGCAAGATAATTGGCACTTTCGCCGTGATAAGAAGAGGGCCATAAGACGGCCACTGATAAAGTGCAGCCATTTCCCCCAATTGTCTCTCCCCTGCCCTCTACCCCTCTCTCCCTCCTCCTCTCCCGAATCAGACGACGAGAGAGCACGCTAATCGAGGAGAGTGGCTGTCCCTCCCCCGGGCAAAGAAGCCCTGAGGGCATAGCGAGAGGCGGAGGAAGGGAGATATACAACCGATCAGGAGATGGAGAGGATGCGACTCCATCTATCACTGCTAAGAGCGCTCGCGAGAGTTTGGGGAAGAGAAAAAGAGCCGAGATGTCCTGATATCACACCAAGCTGAGCCTGGGGGAGAATGGGAAGATGGGCAAAACACTCAACTAGAAAACGCCGTGAACTAATGCAAAACACTCCCCGAGACTATTGAAAAATGCGAGGAATGACGATTCGCGAGGCATCTCACGAAAATACGAAGAGCTGAGTACGAAAATAACGCCGCTAGTCTACCTCCTCCCTGTGAGATGCGCGTTTCCGGTAAGCGAAATTCATTTCCTGTTTGTGAAATATCCACTTTTGTCCCCTTCGGACCTCTCGGCTTCGTAAAGCGCTACTAGAAAAAAGCGAAAGATGTCGCGAATATCATTTTGACGAGCTGGGTACATGACAGGTGGCAAGAGTGGCGTGAAGGTGAAGAAGAAGATGGTCGTCTGAGATTTTCCCAAAGTGCCTCTCGATTTGTTCTTTATCCATCTCAGGTCAGAGAAGGCGAGAGATCAGGCTATTTGAAGAGAGTCAGAGAAAAGCGCGATCGAGATCTCCGAAGGACAAATGGCTTCATAAATCAAGAGTAACGAGGGCAGTAAAAGGGTGCCGCTTCTCACACTTCGCAACTCTAGTGGAAAAATCGACTAGAGAAGCGATCGTATCACTTGTTCTGGCGGGAATTTGAAGTATTGAAGGATACTGTACCTCAGCAGTTACCGTCGGTGGGCGGAGGCCGGGTCGCTTCAGCTTGCTCGTGACGGGCGTCTGAGACGAGGGCTAAAATTACTCGTTCCGCCCATAAATCACTCTGCCAGTCTTGCGCTATTTAGTGTCGTGTATGTTGCCGAGGAAATGGGCAGCAATTTCCGTGCGATTATCTACACCTCCTGAGACGAGAACGAAAACAATAGCGAAGCAAGGAACGAATGAGGGACAAGGAGCTGGAGGACCCTACTAACGCAGTATTTGGTCTGCGGATTCCCTATCTGGATCCGCAAAGTGGAATTCGACAAACCTCGGCCTTCTTCTTCTCCTTCCCGAACATCTTCAGCATCTTCGAAGGAGCTGGAATCGACTTCTGCTGCTGGGGAGGTGTTGCCAGCGCTTCTGAAATAAACACTTGCTTACTTTATATCAGTTAGATTATTGTTTTTAAAAAATACGATCGAGTGTCAGTGTTCGCAGCAAAACTCATAAAAGAAATGCAGATCGTGAAACGCAATCGCATTTCAATGGAGAGAGCGATTCATTCATTCTGTCCAGCCATTTGAGACAGATGCAAATTGAGGATTGCGGCCTACCTGGAGCTGCGTTGGTCGCAGCCGTGCCACTTGCAGCAGGAGCGGCTGCTTTTGGTGCTACAGGGGCTGCAGCTGCAGCAGTCGGCGCGAGGTTGAGGTCGCGAGGTTTTGGCTGCGGGGAGATTGCGGGAGATCGGGAAGAGGAGGAGGGAGTGCGGAGTCCGGTGGAGGGAGGACTGAAGAAGAGCATGTACTTGATAAAGAAAAATACGTCGTCGATATTTCAAATCTTTCTTCGAATCAGATTGAGTTACATGACTACTTTGTGAGTGGGTGGGAACAGACAGATCTAATGATCGATCGTTTCACAGAGAAAAATGAAAAACTTGGCTGAATAATTTCTTTATTTCAAAATCTCATCCAAATCTCTTCTCTAACTGTTCATTCCTTACAAGATTCTCTTTCTTACCGTAATCCCTTCTTCGCTGGTTCAACTTTCGCGTCGGGAGCCTTGATGATGCTCTTCGTGAGTGTGGAAGAGGGCGTTCGCAGACCGGAGGAGGACTGGAATGGGGATCAATGAGGGAGAAGACGAAAATAATTTCAAGATGGCAATATATTTGGAGCTCATTTACGGTGCGAGCAATATATTTGGAGCTCATTTACGGTGCGAGCTCATTTCATAGTTCCAACTCGGCTGTAATGATCTGTCTAATCGTTGGATTGATCAATAGTTTCCTAAAAACTTAGGTATGTTTACAAATAGGCAGAGAACTTCGAAGGAATCTCCAATTTCATGTTTTTCCTTCCATTCGATTCGATTCAATTCAATGGAAACCAAGATTTGGTTGATTTTCGTCAATCGCTCAAATTTTAAAGGAATGGGCAATAATCAATTGAGCGTTGGCCTTTTACTTTAGAAAATTTAATATCGATCGATGATTTCCTAAACTCAGAACTTGCGGCTACAGTATTTCAGCAAATACAATTCTGAAAATTGTTAAACCTTTGCTGGCTCCTTCTTCTGCGCCGTTGGCTCCTTCAACGATGACGACGGCGGAAGCAGTCGTGACGAGGATCTGCAATGAATGGTTGACGTGGTCATCGTAGTTCTTTACATTAGCAATCGTCTGGCTATCTTCATCATACACTTTATCTCTTTGGATAGATGGAGATAGCGTGTTGAATACAGAGAGTGAGACCAATGCTCCATTAGCGGGAGAAAAAGATGAACGAAGAGTTCGAGAATTTTCGAAAATCATGCTTTCATTTTGAGACGTACAATGAACAGAAACGGAGTAGCAAAAAGTACTCACTGAGCTCTCGGTGCACTTGTCGCCGAAGGAATAGAAGCGTAGGATCCAGAGGCGACTGAAGAAGAAGCAGAGGAGGGTGCAGCAATCCTGATTGGAGAAGCATCAATTTCATTTGTTATCGCATTCATGGATATTTCTTTTATAATTTTCTCTCTACAGGATGCGATCAGATATAAATCGAGATCAGATGAGTTTCACAGTTCTCTTTTACAGTGTATAGTATCTCAATTTTCAATAATACTATCACTTCGTAAAATATCAAAATCAAAGTTACCGGACGAGGAAAAAATTGACCCCCTATTTTTTATCCTCCATCGAATAGCCGATGGCTGAAATAGTTGAGAATGAATATACAAAAATGCTATAAATCAATAATAGCCTCAAGGGAAGGCCGGAAATGATCAGCGTAATCCCGCGCTCTCTCACTTTTGCATACTCTCTCGTACACGACCAGATCAGGGTCAGATCAGGGTTTCGTCCTCGTCCGGCAACTTTATAAATGATTTTTCGCAAACTCAGATCGTACACACTCACTTGGAGGTCGGTCGACTCAGACGCGAGGTCGCGGTCGTGGCTGGGGATCCGGATGGTGCGCGGAGTCCGCTAGGGGGCGGATGCGGATGCGCCGCGGATGAAGGCGCGGGAGAGGGCGGCGCCAGTGACCCTGTAGAGGTAAAGATAAAAATTAAAGATAAAGGTACATCCCGTCTTCGAAACTGGGCTGGCGGAAGAGCTGATAGGCAAGTGCCAATTGGGGCAGATTCAGTTTGGAGTGCCCATCTCTCGCTAGAACTATTCAGTTGCGTGAGAGAAATAGTATTAATTCCTAATTAGTACGAGCGATAAGTTGGTAAAACGGCTAAACTTTAGTAAATATAAGCATCTAGCTAAGAATCTCTCAAAGATGAATAGCCTGCTATAACGGGCTCTCGAGTCCTAAGCAAGCTCGACTTCAGCTATCGGTAGTAAATCTCCATGATTGCTGACCACAACTGCAACTGAGTGTCTCTAGAGGAACCAGTCATTTGCCCATTCTGTCTCACTCCCAGCTATTCCCCAGAGATCAGAGATCAGAAAAGTGACAGGAAGAAGGATGGCCGGAGACATGAGTGACGAATTGTAGTTAGTAAGAAATGTTCGCGCCATACTGTTTTTTTGAAAATAGCCACATTTAGGTATTGATACAATATCATAATACTAGTGCAAAAACGATGGTGCGTTATGGGAATCTGTCAGGAAGAGTGAGGTATGGCAGAGAGGGAGACTACACCCTCATTATTCGTCGTGCCTCTGAGGAGCCTAGGGACAGGCAACAGGATAGGGGCAGGATTGATGGTGCTAGCCTAGCTCGTTATGGGTGAGGAATGGAGGGAAGTGACAGGGAAGAAGTAGGAGATGATGTGACATGCGATGAGAGACGAGCAGGAGAAAGGTTCGCGATTACAATTAGTATATGCGGAAATTAATTGAGAGTAGCTAGACGTACCACCTATTTATGACATAACTACATAGCACTAATGCAAATATCGATGAATTTTATTTATTGGACTGCCTATCCAAAACAACTATCAACCGAATTCTCTCAGAACTCTTGAAATTACAATGAAACTCATCGCGAACAGTCAACTCGAAATATCGAAGTGGTTAAAAGATTTTTTAATCTGGGCCATATTTTGAGCAGAATCGGTTGAAAACTCGAGTGGTCGCTTGCGTGATGAGTTATGAATAGACTTCGAAATTCTTTTCATTGTACAAACTCATCCGACCTTTCCAGCGGCGAGATAGTGTACAAAATGAAGAGATCGTGGTCACGCTTCTCGATCTCTAGTTATGAAGCAGTGACCAAGGGGGGAAGGAAGGGGCAACTGAGTCAGCCTCGCCTCGCACATTCTAATTAGAGAAGAGGGGCACTAGTGGAAGCATGGGATCTCCCTCCCCTCTCTCCATCTCTCGTGTTCTCTCGTAGGTCATGGATAGGAGAGAGAGGCTCCCAAGCCTAACCACAGGCCTCACTCAGTGGCACGCTTAATTAAAACGCGCGCGCAGTGTCATAAATAGCGTGAGGGAAGGCCTCAATTTGGCAATCGTCTGACTCTCCTCATTCTGCCTGCTCTCTCGCATGTAAGAGCATGCGAGAGAGCGTGCGAAATTGAGAGAGTCAGGTCACTCTGCTTTTGATGAGCGTACTATACTATTTCATTGCGAAAGAATGCGGGAGAAAAGAATGGCGAGTGCTGCCAATTCACTGTTTTCATGTCGTTGTTCGTCCTGATAACACTTGAGATGAAGCGTCTAACACTAAAATGCATCCATTTATAGCATTCCAAGCGCCATTCCAAGCCCATTTCGCTAGCTGCTCGAAACAATATATCAGCGGAAAGAAGGGCGAAACGAATTCCGTGACACGACCAATTCTTTTCGTGCCTGGGGCGCTTGTTGAAAAAAACGACTGGAGAGACGCGTCCGAGAGGATAAATGCGATTCGGAAGGTGGAAGAGGGGAGGGATGAGGAGAGATCATAGAGAAAGGGGGGGGGGAAGAGAGAGGATATGTGGAGACATTGCTAGAGGCAAGAAAAAAGCGCTGCACTAGTGTAAGGGATACACGTTATTGGAGTAGAATAAGTTGCTGAGACCAAGTGGACATCGACGGTTTTTTTTATTTATTATTAATTTTTTTCGAATGGACAAATTCGCATAAATTGGTAGAGAAAGATTGAAACTATTTTTCAGAACATCCTGAAACACATGCAATTATCACAAATTTTGTGTCGGTGAAGAAAGATTCCTTGACAGCAACAAAAACAGGGGTCGTAAGATCAAAGATCAACTCACTGGGCGATGCAATCTTCGACTGGCCGATGCGTGGAGACGGCGCCGGCAGCCTAATATTAATTATATTAATTATTTTTAAAAACAATTAAAATAAATTAACAAATTAGGGTGTCTGTACGAATGCACTCAGGAATGCTCAGATCTGAGCTGTGCGCGGGTCTCAGTTGATTAACATGTTAATAATTTACGATGGTGAGAGATCGCGCAAAACTGAGAGATCTAATGCAGTCTAGAAACGAGATGAGAAGAGGCGCCGCTGCAAGGAATAGCCTGTTCCCGAATGAATTATTCACGAACGTAGTGCTTCTCCCTCGATTCACTCTCTTCCTTCCCTCGAGGAATCGTCTGACTCTCTCCAAACCACATGCTCTCTCGCCGATCAGAGTGAGCGAGAGGGTGTATGATATGGAGAGAGCGAGACCATAGTTCCTTCCCTCATTCTACACGCTCTCTAGCTGGTGAGAGAACGCTAGAGAGCATGGAAATGGCGAGTCTTAAATGATCTCTCCCGTCCCCGCTCTCCTCGTTTCACACACTCTCTCTTCGTCGTCGTGAACGTCTCCAAGAAGGCTAGAAAGAGTGAGAGAGTGCGAAGCAACTGGAGAAAGCGTCTACTCTCAGATATTGAAATGCAGCTGAGATGATGCGTTAGTAATTCTCCTTGGAGAGAACAAAAGGAAAGAAGCAGCGCATGATACAACAACGAGATGTATTGTGTTTAGTTTACTGAAATATTCACATTTAGCACGATTCAGATTCAGAGAAGGAGGTATTTTTTAACTTGAAATAAGAGACAGTGTAAAATCAGATCTCGAATTCTGTTGGGAGGGTAAAAAATCCACGAAAAATCTTTGTAAAAGCTTTTCAGAACTATTGTTTTATTTTTAGCAATTTGGAAAAGTAATAATTGAATTTGGAACACTTCTCGATTCACATAATAATTGTGAAACATATTGTGGGCACTTTTCGAGATTTTTTCATTGATTATTTTGCGCGGGAACAAGCATGCCATTTCCCTAACCGCTGGCACCGTTGTCGATCAATAGTTTTTTCTTCGAAATATCACCTGCAGTATACTACAGTAATCCGTACTCACCGCGACTGCACGGCGGCTGCGCTCATCTCTCGTTCTCGCTGCTCCCTTCTAGCAGCCGATCGCTGCTCGTGACTGCAAATATTGAAATTCGAATCTCGCGCCAACAATTTCCCAAAATCAGCATCTCTGTTGAAATTTCGACAAGGAGTCAATTTTTGCTAAAGTGTCGGCGGGAATTGCAAAAATTCAAATTCACCGATACTGGGAGAGGGCGAAGAGCAGCTGCAGGAGAGAGCCGAGATGGCCGGCGGCGATTTCTGGAATGTTTAAATATTTATTGTATTTTTGCCTATTCGATTTATCGAAACTACACAACAACGATCGCAATTCGAATTCAATGGATTGTGAAGCGGACCCAAATTTGATGAGGATATCAAGCAAGGAAGGATAATTCAACGGTGATTGCATGCAATGATCATTTCGCGAACTTTATCGCCAACGGCGAGAGGAGCATGCAGAATGATACAGACGATCCCTACATGTGAAGCAATATGTTAAATATCATTGCAGACTTGCATTGATCGAACATCTCGGGAAGCTCTACGATTCTAACGTCTACAATTCCTAGGAGCGGCCTCGCTCTCTAGTTATATACTTTGAACGCTCGCTCTCAACGCTCGCCTATTAGTCAGAGATCTCTCTTCGTAGGGGCATCTAATCGCAAATGAATAGCCCTAGAAGTAGCAATGGATGCTACAACTGCCTGACAAACAACGGCTCTGTGAAGCCGGAAGAAAGAGCAAAAAATGCCTTTTGACGGAACGGCTGGTGAGATTTGACAGACGCATGAGTGACGGCCGGTTAGAGACGAAGTGAGGACAAAGAGAGAGAGATGCAAATGAAAAGAGAAACAAGAGCTGAGAATAAGCAGTGTTCCTAGTGAATTCTAACTTTAAGTGTTGGAATGGATAGGGAGATAGTGTACCAAACATTGTGAGAACAGATCGCTCGGGGACCGTTCCTTGATCTATTAGGTTGGTCCATAAGTCTTTTCCTTTTTCCGCAATTATATATTTTTTGGATTTACGAGCCCTTACTTTCAACCGATTCTCATATGTTTCAATGCATTCATTGAGTTCATCGATACTCTCTTTAGTGCACATTGGGTCAAGCCTCTATTGGAAGTATTGCTATCACAAGGTAAAGTCAAATGCTCAGTTGTTCGAAAATAGAGTTACTCTTGTTTCGACTTGCGCTCTACGGAAATCAGACATTTGACTACTATCATGCCATAATTGTATAGCATGGTATTCGTAGTTTTCAAAACACTATTGAACCCTGACACCGCGTGAAAGATTGGGGTCAAACTGGTGCTACTTTAAAATTTCAGTTCTTCTCAGCATGACGATAGTGATTTTAATTCACCATATGTTCGAAACAACATGCATAGGCACCCCAATTCTACATATACATGAAGCCACATATATATTGAGTTTATATTATCGTTTTGGTTCATGTAGCAATAGTCCTCTCAAAATCTTTTTAACTCAATATTACAACATGGATATTTGGTTGTGGAAATGCACATTCTCGAAGCATCTTTGTTTTCAGCATCGATAGATGATTCAATATTTTAAGGTTAAACGCACAACGTACCTTTCATCTACCATATCTCAAAAAGGCAAAATTCGGGAATGCCTCTTTCATGATGAGATTGGACCTTTTCGAACACTCCAGAAATTGAATTTTTGACTATTTTTGCCGTTTGAATTTTTTTTCAAAATACAGTTGCATTGAAAGATGAATGAGACCTGCGCCTAAATGTTTTTATAATAGTGTGCCCCAATATTGATTACATGTAGCGCCCCTACATAGAAGCCAATATCTTCGATCCTTGGATCAGGAGTTCCGATCGATTGAACGACATTGCATCGCTCATGTTGTGATTTCCAAGCCTGTTTTTCGGAATTCCTCAAAGTAAGCACATATTCCTACATACCTTTAGAAAGAGCATCTAATGGGCTTTCCATTCATGTAAAATAAATGGTACCGCAATATTTCTCGGTTGAATGGTAGCTGATCATTCAAAATGGAAAATTTCAACGAAAATATATTTGGAAACATACGTCAGTTTTTCAGATACTCAAAAGCCATTATGTAATTCTAATATATGAAATTGAAGTTGGAGCGTACCCTTACATAATGCCTTGGAGCCAGGCAATTCTCTTTTACTCTAACAATTTTAGATGAGATCGAATTGTGCACGCCAAAAGGGAAAAGACTTATGGACCAACCTAATACTATAGCAAATACCTGCAGCAAGTCCAAGTTGTTAAAGAAAGAAATTGTTGTTTTTTTGTATCAGCAACGCCAGTTGTATTAGACAGCTCTCGAAACGCTCGCTCTAATGCCAACTGTGAAACAGATCCCGTGAATCACTGGAGACATTTCGAACGAACGAAGTTAATTGCCGAAAAGTGACGGGATCTGTTTCATCGTTGTTATTAAAGCGAGCGTTCCGAGAGCTGTCTGATATAATTTCCGGGTCCATGATAAAAACAAATTTATCTCTAACTGTGAAAATGGGCTTGCAGCTGGTGCTAGCTGTAGAAGGCAATGAATCATCACGAAAGAGCGGAGCGAACCGTGCTCACAATCGGATTGGACCTTTGCCACACTGTGCGCACATGCAAAATTCGAAACTCTCCACTCATTCTCCGAGAACATGAACTAGGGGAACTATGTTCAAATGCGAGGAGCCTCTTTGGTCTGTGAGTCATAAAAGTGTCCGGGGTCGAATCTCAACCCGAAAAGAGAGGAAGAGAAGCGTTCGTGACCAAGCGATGAGAGGGGAGATAAAGCAGAGGGAGAGAAGGGATTCGAATGAAAAAAGAGAGGAAATGGAAGAGAAAAGTAGGAGGTGAAGGGTCAGATGAATTGGAATGGAGAGAGAGAACGCTTTCGAATTTCGCAAAGAGAGCTCTTCAGTGAATCAACGGGTTTTTTTCATGCATTTGAAAGGGCAGCGATGGAGCCTTTGAGAGTTTGCAAGTAGGAAATTGAGAAGGACTGAACTGAATTGGGGGTAGGAAAAAAATGCGAAAGAAAGCGCGCGACTACGGAAGCGTGTCGAATGGAATGAGATTGGAGAATGGGACAACGAGTTTAGAGCAGAGGTGTTTAGACTTAAAGTGCTTGAAACAAGTAGTGATTACTCATGAAGAAATCTGTGAATTTTACAATTTTTAAATCGACAATGATGAAGCAGAATCGTGGTTAAATGGTAGGCAAAACTAATAGGCTAATGCTGAAACTTAATTGAAAAACGGATGAATGAATCATAAATTGAATCATTCGCAATGATGGGAAGAAACGCGAACAGTTTGACGCCTCCCGAATAGGATCGAAATGGTGAGAGGTAGTAATGAGGTCGTTACCCTCCTCCGCTCTTAACACGTACTAACCGTCCTCAGGCAAAAACGAAGAGATGGGGCGAGGAGATCCGGAGATCGAGATAACTCCTTGATTGATAGCCAAGGTCACCACATCCTACCGCAGAGACTCAATCATTTTCGCGCAATAGTTGGTTCAGATGAGGGATTGGAGTGATTGAGGAGACAATTCGAATCGGACAAGTGAAAACCGATGGGAGAAGTAGTCTCGGGAAGAGAAGGAGATAGGAATCGACGAGTGACCTGAGGAGAGCTATCGAGTAGCGAGATGCAAGGGGCGATAAGAAGCAATTGGTGGATCGGGAGTTAGTTGCGCACGGATCGGCTTTTCACTGGCTCCTGTAGGAAAATCGACTAGATCGTGAGGAACAGTCGCGCACGGAATGCGCTGGAATACAATCTCGCTAATTGCTGCAAAAAGCGCGCGGCACCATGGTGTCTTGAGGTCACTGAAGCAATCATAGGACTCTCTAAATTGCGTGGTCTCTCTGCTAATAGAGAGAAAAGATCATGGAAATTGAGAGTTGCGGTAAATTGCCTAGTTAGCTACTGAATAAGTCAAATTAGCCACCGGCTCCTGAATGTCAGTATTCTAAACCGCTGGCAGTCGAAAGTATATGCGAAAGAGAGCGGGAGATGCAGAGGGCAAGATCAGGTGAATACAGTGAGTGTCAGCGTGTTCAGAGGAGGTCGAGCATGTCAGACTGCAGACACTCAGCAACTAAGAGACAAGAGACAGAGTAGGCGAGAATATGGGACGAGAGGTGACAAGAGGTACTGTAGAAGCAATGGCAACTGTGAATCATAGCATACATTAGGGAAGGTGAGAGGAGCGCGGTCAAAAGTCGAAGCGGGGAAATGCTCGAATTCGCGAATTCGCCCGCACGGGAGCAGAAAACGGGTGGGAAGAGGAGAGTGAGAGAGAGAAGATGAGAGGATTAATCACCCCCAGAAGAGAAGGAGAAAGCCAGAGGATGGGCATGAAGAATAGCGCTTTCTCCCCTCACCCCTATGTGCCACCCGAAATGCGCTCGGAATATTTCTATTGACAGTTAAACTGTCACAGTTTTGAACATTTGAGAAATCACTATTCGATCACTATTCAACATCAATCACTATTCACTATTCGAATCACTATTCGAAATCTCGAGCATCAGCCCATTGCTAAGTATTAAAAAATATTGTATCATTGTTCGATGACAAGGAATCGACATAGCAGCAACCTGATGTGAGAAGAATCGGCTGTGAAACGCAACCGAAATTGACTTCAAACTTCACAAAAGGATGGCGTGGTTCGCGGAAACGGAGCGATAGCATCACTTCCAAGTTTAGCCCAATACAAATACACCCTAACAGAGTGTAGTGACCACAACAATGGAAGTCGTTGTTATTCTAGCGCGAAGAAGAAGAGATGACTAAACGCGGCTGTTCTTGGGAGTCGACTCTCTCTCTCTCTCTCTTCTCTGTGCGCACTCTCTCGCCTCTTTAGCAATGCGATATAGTGTATGAATTGGAGAGCGCAAACGTTAATGCCCTCAGGGGTGCATCACTTAGGGCCCATAAACTGCTTGGAGTGACGCGAGGCAGCGGACACCTGACGCGACCGGGGCGCCAGTCCGCGCAAGGAGCGGACGTTGTTTTGATAAGGAGACAGATTTATCATTATTTGGGTTCACTCGGCTGATTCAGAAGGGCATGCGAGGAAAACAGACACGCGATGAAAAATAGCTGGATGCATGAAAGATCAAAGATCAGAAAGGGTAAGAAAGATGGGAAAAAGAGCGCTGCCACGCGTCTCTCACCTCCAATCACCCCGCAGCAAATCAGTGAAACACTCCCCTCTCCTTTCTCTAACTCTCTCCAATCCTCACACTCTCTCGCTCACTCTGATACACGAGAACAGCGTGCGAAAGAAAGAGACGCTCACTTCACTTCCACTGATCTCCCGCTCTCTCTCTTCCCGTCGTTTTTTTCATCACAGAGGGATCAACTCAGTCTTCCATTCCTCCTCCAGTCACCCCCTCCTGGCCTACAAACCATTACAACTCCCCCGATCTCGGGTGTGTTTACGACGGAATAATCACCAGCAGGAGACCCTAAAATATTAGGACCGATTAGCTCGTGGTGTAAGGGGCCCCTTCGCCAAGCAGCGCATTAGTTATTTTTAATGTTGAATGAACGAACGATTGATGCACCACGAGCTTCTCAGTTGATGATCACACTTTGAAACATATTTGGACTTGGAGAAAGCGCAAACACTAATCAGGCTGCCTAGCACTTGAAACAATGCTAAGTACTGTTGCTGCGAGCACAGCTGGCAGACATCTGCACACGCTCAATGACCATCAAGTGATTGCACAGCGCTATTCAAAAAGCGATGAGAAACACCCCGATATCTCCATTTCGCGTGCTCTCTCTCGCTGTCTGAATGGCGAGTGATCGAGGAAAGAGAAGAGATCATTCACTACAGACCACGTTACGAAACGAGACTATAATGGGCGAAAGATAACGATTGAGAAAAAGTGATTGGCAAGCAGCTGGGGATCAAATCAATGGATGATCCAAAGGGGATGAACCAAGCTCGGATCAGTGCTATTCACTGATTGTGATTAGATAGCGCTTCGATAACAATCGAGCGATAAGATGAAACTTGCGAGAACAGTTTTGATCTACACTGCCCCAGACGCTTAGCAGGTGCAGAAGCAAGAGCGCAAGGTCCCAGGGTAGGTGTCACTCGGCCAAAACAGGTCCAAAATCTCGCGCATACGCCAATTATCTCATTAGCCCCTGATCCCTCTCCCCTCCCTCGCTTTCCTCTCCTTCCTTCCTGAATATGACCAATCAAGCTGCGCCCCTCCGGCTGGCGCTAACAATGTAAGAGCGAACGGATTTTGAGAGCTCTCTTCGATTCCCATGATCTCTCGTTTCCAGTGTGGTGAGAGAGTGAGGGAAGAGAGGAGAGATACGAGGGATGGGAAAACTACTTCAAGAGAAGGGAGGTTCTTCAGAACATGTGGGCGAAGGCGTTGGAAATATGGTCACTACGAAAAGGAGTGCTAGAGGGAATGACACAGGAAATTGTCGAAATTGAGAGAGAGAGACAGTTTTTTTTCTCACTTGATTGTCATATTGTTTTTTTCTATGCCACCCAGAAGAAGACTATCGATGGCAGGATAATATCACTGCTAAAATGACGGCTGTGAAGCATAATTGAAAATCGGAAAAAAAAAAGAAAATTGTCTGGAAATGCGTTGAATGGATGAGTTTCCCATTATTCCTGATTGATGTAAACCCAACAAAATACGCGCAAGCAATTGCAGTTTTTAAGCATATATTAATGCTATTATTTGTATAATAATGCGAAACACCTAGCGAACGAGATGAATTTCTCCAAAATATACGGACGGTGAAATACTGGGAGATTTGAAGGTACAGAGAAAGGAGCGGTTCTGTCTATCCCTAGAACTGTTACTTTCCCAGCCCTATCAATCTCATGAACACGAGGGGGAAGAGTTGCTGTCTAACTCTGCCATTTTCCATTTTACATGCTCTCGCCTGTAAGACAGAGATCAATGGAGATAGAAGACGATCTACGGGGAGAGAAACAGTGCGCGAACTTGCGCTCACACGAATTCTCTTGTAAAGGAAGATTTATTGGGTGGGCGCGAGAGAGAGCAGACGAAGTTGAGAGAGCGCAGACAGTCAGAGAGGACGAGAGATCACGCAAAATGAGGAGACGCAGAGATAAGATAAGCGAAGATCCCAGCCATTATCATTATGATTTAGGTGAGAACTGCAAATAGGAATGAGATAGTACGGGAGAAAAGAGAGCGCAGAGAAATCAGATATGAGGAGAGATCAGGAGAATTTGAGAGACGAGACTCACGATTCGCGTTGACTTTGGCGCAATCGACGCCTAGTCTCTCGAGGAAGGCAACGATGTCTGAGAGGGCAGTGGCCTGCAATGGTAAAGATCAAAGATCAAAGATTAGAGATTAGAGATCACATATAGATAGTTCCAACAAGTTACAGGTACGCTAAGAAAGAATCTAGAGTAGAACATGAAGGGGGTGTTTGCCAAGCAATTACACGCATTATGAATCATAGGTAGGTGGCTCAGTCATCGAATTGAACGATTGAGGAAAAATTTCAACCAATATTTGAGCTGTGAGTGGCGAAATCCGTATGTTTTTCACATATATTTGAAATTGTTTGAACTTGGTGAGTTTCTGATCGGAATCTGGAATACCCTCCTTGATATTAAAAATGAATAAGTTCAAATCGAGCTAGGTGAGGGGTTTGCTATTTTTCAGAATTTGAGAAGACGAATCAATAATCTAAAACCTTCGAATCCCACGCTAATTTAGTGATCTGAACAGAAATGTGTAATTTTAGAAAAAAATGAGGAACATCTCGCTTCGAGAGTTTCAGGTCGGATTACGAACGAACATGAACGCATGCGGAATTTTTGCAAATACAATATGTTCCGGCTCTCCCTCTCCTCATCTGACGCCACGGGGAGAGTTGAGGGAACACCGCGCGTGTGTTTGCACTAAAGAGACGGAAGGAGCGTGATGGAGGAAGAGATTTTGAACTACCCACCCGAAAAAAATCAAACTTTTGGAGGTAATCTACGCATCATATTGCTATTTGATCATGAAATTTAGTCGTTCCTCATGTCCTTTAGCTAACGACATGAGACTTATTGTCATCAAAACAAAAAAAACCGATATGCGCCCTTTTCAAATGATTTATGGAAAAGTGGACAATTGGACAATGACAAATCAACTACAATAAGGACAAGTTACTGCGCATCAACAAGACCCATTCAGTTATGGCCTGGCGGGTCTGAAACCCGAGAGTAACTCCTCTCCCTCCCTCCCTCCCTCCCTTTCTCTCTCTCTCCGGATGCCCCCAGGGCACGAACTAATTTCATTAACACTCTCTCTCCGCACTCTGTTTGCCCATCATAGCTACGCGTCGAACGCAATTATGACCTAATAAAGACAAGGAAGAGGAGGGGCGGAAATGGAACGCGCCAGAGTGGCTCTTAGTGCGAAATGAAATGAAATGCGCGGGTTTGAATCTGATGACGATGGCACCATCGGGCAAATCAAAGGCCGTTTCGGAGAATCTGCCCAAAATTATTGTCGTTTCAGCGCGAAATGATGTGTCCAGAAACGATGATGATAAACGTGCGCGCGATAATGGCCGATAGCGAGATTTGCTTTGAGTGATTATTACCGTCTCTTCATTTCCCATACTCTCTCGTTCTTCCTGACCGAATAACGGTAATAAAATAGAGAGCACCATTCAATTACTCAACTTGGCGCCTGACTGTTATGGCTGCCTTAGAACGGCTCCGAAATGTCGAAAAGGCGAGAGAGTGTGTGAAATTGAGAGAGTTTGTGGTGCGGAGTGTAAAAGTGGACACAAACAGGCCCGTCGTTTACAATCACTCATCAAGTTAGTGCAAGCTGATTCAGTTGAATGGAATGGGGGAGGTCAAAGATCACGAAGAGAAATAACAAATCCAGACTCACATCGTCAGTCTTCTTTCGTACTCTTGCAGTGAGAAGTTCGGTCGATCCGGGAGGGGCTGCGAATAGTACGAATCAGAGTCAGAAATAATCAGGTGTTGCGCAAGCGCTGGTTTTCAAAGAATAAGAGGATAATTGTTGCCACTGTGAGGAGGTGGGAGATGCAAAAAAAATATTTGAGCAAAAATCTTCACAGAGCTGTGCTGAAAGGTGATTGTGTTACATGCAATAGGAGAAGGAGGAGGAGGAGGGGTTCAGCGATGAATAGATAAGATAATACACAGGGAAAACTGGACTATTTTCAGCAGTGTTTTGTTGTCAGCAAGTGAAGGAGAATCCGGATAAGCTTTGGGATATATACAGTTGTTTTTCATTCGGTGTTGGATAAAGATACGCCCAGGAGCCATGGGCTAAACGAGGAGCAAACGTATCGCAAACAGTGAGCACAAAGGGAAACGAGTGATCCAATATAGCAGCTAATTGAAACGCGCGCGCTATTGAATCGACATGGGAAACTACTGCACTCTGCATATTGAGCCGATAGAAAGCGAAGCGATTCGAAAATTGTGAAGTTGATAATAGGATTTGCTTCCGGAAAAGGACAACGAGGAAAGAGTGCGGGTCAATAAAATTTCTGACCTATCAATGATAAACCAAGAAGCGATGCACAGAAATGGTGACAACTGCCGGTCTGTTCCTTCTTGCCCTCAGGGGAATTGGGAAGCTGATCAAAGGCCATGAGAGGAGGAAGCAGCCAAAGAAGAGACGACTAGTGACACCCGATCTCTCTCCTGCCATATGTCCCCCTCGTACTCTGTTACTGTTCTAATGAGCAGATTAGTGTACTGTTTCTAGATGAGGAAATTATCGATGGGGATAGCAGCTATATATGCTTCAATAGGCGCCTTTGATGATGCGTTAGCAGGCCATGGCAATCGAAACGACACATCAGAGTCGAAACAACAAATCAAGCTTGAAATCGAGCCTCTGAATATGTATCAACTATGAGGATGCGCTAGCAAGCGATGACTATTATTCCTGCCCCATTAAAATTGCAAATAATAAACCAGCTCGCAATCGAGCCCTGCATGCCCATCGCTACACGAAAGGAAGCATGCCATCACATCTAGCTGTTTCCTGCCCCTGATAGGCCCCGGACGCATAAAGTAGACAGAAGAGCGAGATGAAAGGAGAATCGGAAGAGGCGCAGTGGGGGGAGAAAATTGAATTGTGCCCGAGTCGGCCCCCTCTGGGGTCGGTTGCAGTTGGACTATTGGAAGGACAATGCGAGTGAAGTGGAAGAGAGTGAATGAAGAGACGGAAACTACTGAAAAGTGGCAAGGAATCTATCGTTTCTGAAGAGGAGCCGAGAGAGATGGCATGGCTCACCAGAAATGCTCTCCTCATTCCATGTTATCTCTAGCCGATCGGATAGGTGAGAATGAACATTGAATGAAGGGAATCATTTCTTGCGAAGCCATCGAGAGAGAGAGAGAGAGAGAGAGAGAGAGAGAGAGTAGAAGGATTCCCCCTATCGGATATGTCACCCTTCGACAGTCCGATGGTAGCAGCTGTAACTGGAAGATTGAGTAGAGTGATAGGGTGTCAAATGGGCCGATTCGGGCATGATCCGGAGTAATCTCGAGACGAGCCAATCTGGCCGACTGATTGTGTAATGAGGGTGCACGAACCCCGGGCAACAATCGCCTATCGCAAACGGACTCAGAAAGATGCGCGTGATTCAATGTAGAGAGAGAAGAGAAGACAATATCGTCGCTAATGAGCGGATGAGAGAGTGTGGCAACTGAGGAGAGTGCAGATCGAGCAGACATAAAAAAGTGATGGGAACGGAGAGAGCGAAAGGATAATGAGATGAGCGAGAGTGATCAGACGGGGGATAAAAAGTAGTGAGAACTGGGCCGATCCTGATTGCTTTGCGAATCACAAATTATTCTCTCAGTGTAGGGCAAAATTCTGGTTTCGAGCCAGAAACAGGACCCGAGTGTTTGGGCGAATGCATAACTACTATTCAAGAGGGAGTGCTGGGGTGACATAAATCAGATAAGGCACGAGATCGTCAGCTACGAGAGATCCTACCGTCATCGGACAATGCGCGCACGTGATTTAGACGACCGGGGTGGAATTGTGATCATCGGCTGTTGATGATCGATCTTCTAAGTATCTAAGCAAGTAAGTAGAAATCAAAAAGCAAATTAAAAGAAAGTAGGAGTGGAACAGCAGGAAGCTTCACTGTACACGCTTCCTCATTATTTGCTTACTGCGCGGAAACAAGATTCGTTGTATTTCCTGTTAACCCTATCGCTTTAGTAAAATCGGCGTGATCATTTTTTAGCCTAGTAAGAGGCGATCCATGAATGTGGTGATTGACAAATTTATTCTACGAGCTCTCAACATGAAACTGCATTTTTCCTCTTATCGAATGAGATAAATCCTCCGAACATATTTTTTTTGTGAAAAATGCAATTTAATTCACAATTTTCACATTTCCTCTAAACTTCAAACAAACAAAGCGATACATTTGAATTATTTTAAAAATGAATCTATGTGCGCGTCATTCACTCTAGTGATAAGTCGACATTCAAGGGCGGTTTGTATGGGGATAAGCGAATTCAGAAGGCCTATTTGCATACTTCATGGCTTCTTGAGGACATGCGAGCGTGTTGATATGAGAGATAGAGAGGGGGGAAGAGGAGAAAGGAAGAGGCGCTCCTGGACAATCACTTTTTCCCACTTGCGCAAGCACTGTTTGACTACGAGAGCGAGGGTTACAGGTGATTAGTGCTTGAAGGCGAAAAAAGTGCTATTTGAGAGATTTTAGGCTCAACGCGTCTGGAAGAAATGCCTTGATTACTGAATTGCCATGATCTGCATGATGTGAGAAGTAGAAATTGAGTAGTTAATAATTCGATAAGCGAGATCACGAGTTGACCACCTTCTCACTCCGAAATTACCTATCCGGACTAAATCGTTAAAAACCAACTTCGTTATAGGCTACGAAATTGCAGAGATTAGAAAATACTGCGTGTAATTTTCTTGAAGCCGGAACGGAGAGACAAGAGGGGGTGGCTCATCAGACAAAAAATCAGTCAGCTTTGATGCTGTTGCAAATATTTCAATCATTTATAATAAAAAAAATTAGCTCACCGACTACAGTTACCAGTCGCAGGAGGTGTGACGGCTTCCGTAGATCACTGAAACGAATATTGATTTTTTTTAACTGATGAAAGAATGTAATCGTTTCATTCCCTATCTCAGATTGAATAAACAAAACGTGAAGCATATATGATTGGTTAGTTGGATCACGGGAATGGAAATGCACCAAATATGAATCCACGTTTCTTGTTGCGATTTCGCATTGTTTTCTGCTTGTAACAATCATCTATTCCTAAACAATAACGATCTCACCGAGTGAGATTGGCTATTGGTGCAGCTCCTGATTTGACCAGACACCGATTCGCCCAGTCCGTGTAGATCTGTAAATAAATAAGTAAATAAGTAAATAAATCAATAATTAATTACAAAATATCAAGAATGGAAGAACATCTAGGAATCCCGGCAGTAAATGTTACTGCCTATGAGTTTGCCTCGCGAGTGACACTATTCGCCCTCTCTAGCAAGAATGCGACATCAATCTCAGTGGCCTCCCCGCGTGGTATAGTGGTATGGCCTCCCCGCGATCTACACGCCCTCTAGCGCCGTAGACAAGACACGGGGAATGTTTATTGCTGTCTGCACTCTCTCACATACCCATGCTCTCTCATCTTCTCTGATTGCTGAGTACGCGATTTCTCTATTGGAAAGACGTGAGAAACAGTGACAAAACGCCAAACAAAAAGACTTGTCTCATCTCAGTTACACGCGGCGGTAATGTGATACAGTTTGAGGCGGAAGATTTATCGGAGGACGAATCAAAGCGGCAAACAGTTGACCGGAATTTCGGGCGCTTTAACATTGCGAAGCGCGAGTTTTATACAAGTTATGTTTCACCAATGTCTAATCAGGTCGGGAAATTGAAAAATGTCAATGGTCGAAGAACTGACATCCTTACAACAAAATAAGAACTTTAAGGAAACACTGGGATTAAGCAAAAAAAATGAAGGAAAATCAGGGAATCTCATTTCGAAACGCTATTTGAATCCAAGATCGCAATCGAATTCCACGAGATGAAAGCGACGGCATTTGAGAGAATGGAAGGAATGGAAAAGAGGAATCGGCGAGGCAAAAAGCCGTAGCTCTTCCCTCCCTCGATCGCATAATTATCACTCTCGGAGATTGATCAAGAGGATGAGTGGAGAGAAAAGAGAGGCGAGATCATTCACAAAATCAGAAAGATAATGGGTCGGTATGCAACCGGATCAGTCATTTTTCTCATGAGAACGGTCGGAAGTGGTAATATGATTAGGAAGTGTAGTAACAAGAGCGAGGAAGAGAGAGGAGAGGAAAGAGAGTTGTTAACCCCCACAATTTGACAATGCCACCTATTCAGTCATTCTCGCCATCAGAACGGGCGGAAGTGCCCCGAGGATTAGGAAGTGCAGTGACACTTGCTCATTCGATCACACAGATTCGACACGGCGAATCGCAGTGTAAACGACACGCGCGCAACACAAGAATCCTCCTCCCCAGATGAAAGGACGCCCCATCAGACGGCGATTTATGACATGAAACACCCCCGGAGCATCACTCTGCCCTCTCCCCCATACTCTTTCGTCCGACAGAAGTCAGAGATACACTAGAGATCATGCAATGTGAGTAGAGTGCAGTACTGCGGAAAACTCCCTCGAGACCGGGAAACCAACGGCGAAATCTACGATGAAGAGTGAGATTGAGTGGAAATAGAGAGGCAAGAGATGAGAAATGGCCAACAACGATACAACATAGTAGCGATTCGTTGAGTCTAAAACAAGATAGAAAAGAATCGTAAATGATGGATTGAATGAGCCGCTTTGCTTCAATGAATACAAATTGCGAGCAGATATCAAATGTTCGCGCCCATGTGTATTAAAATCGTAGACGTGCGGCAACAAATGTTCTTTTCTTCTAACCGAGTGATGGATGATCCTGCCAGATGCTAAAACGATGCTTTTAGACTCAAAGAACAACGCGATCTTATTGCCAGCCGGATGAGTGATGAACCTCTGGACTAATCGAAGCTATATCTCGTCTGCGGGATGATGAAACGAAAACAATGCGAAGAAAGTGAAGCAAATATAACATGCAAATTAATATATTTAGTAACATTTGTAAAAAAAGAAGCAAATAAGATTCAAATAGCACAGGTCAAGTAGTCAAGTGGTCAAGCACAGCACGGTTTCACCATCTTTTCTCTCGTTTGACCTATTGTAAACGAGGCTCCTCTCTAAACTGTTTGGAGCGTAGCCGACACACAGCAGGATTCCTTCCCTGTACTGTTTTCCTCCGCCGAAAACACCCGCAACCAATCCTATTAGTGTTCCGGCCCATCGAATTGTTTTCGATACACCGGAAGCACGACAAGATAGATTGCCAAACTCCCTTAGCGGACATGGATCTGAACTCGTATTTGGCACTAAGGGAATGTGAACTGCGTAACTGAGGGCCAGGCTAAACTGAGTCTGTGCGTCGTAGAATCGTAATGAGAACACGCGCAATTCGCGCGAACAAAGGGAACTTTCTGGCCTCATCCTAGTACTAATTTCTAATTTCCCCGGAGAACCGAGATTCGGCTCTCGAAATTGAAATGACTTCTCCTGTCAATCTCGAGCGGAACTCGAGAGAGAGAAGATGAGAACGAGAGATGAACGAACAAAGGAAAGGAGATAGAGAGGGCAGAGTTGTACTAGTAGGATGATGCGCGATTTGCAAGGGTTGCCTGAATAAGATAAAATGTTTATATTTTGATAGGAGGGCATTCAAGATTTAATTGACTGACCATCATTGGCACATTGTAAATGCTCAGGGTGAAACATAATCACTGCATGGATTGCCGGCAACTTGAATTCGACAAATTGAAAAGAGAACTCGGCCTATTACTGGATGAGTTTCAGACATCCGAGAAAAGGCGCAGTTCAAGAAGCGATAGAATGGTGATATCGCCTCAACACAAAAATCAAGATTATGCCTAAAATGGAGATGGTCCCACAGACACTCCGGTCTAGTTGTCCCCCGCCCCGTTCGAAACCCCATCCATCCAGATCCAAATCTCCTTCTAATCCGCCCTCCGAAACCCCTGATCTCCTCAGGTTTCTCTCGAACACAGCAGCGCAAGGCAAGAGATTCGCGAAATAGTACACTAAACGGATGGGAGCGAGAGAGCAAATAGGGCGCACTCTCTTCCTTTTCCCTGATCTCTCGCTCTGTCTGACTGAGGAGAGAGGAGGAAGTTAGAGCCAATCACTAAGTAAGGCGGAAGGATTACATGGGATCGCGCAGCTAATCTGAACAAGCGCTCGAGTTGCAACATGGCAAATTAAATGGCAGGAAACTGCGAGCCACTACTATCTTTTCTTTGTGAAAATGGATTCGGAAATGGTCAAAATTTGCGCATAGAAAAATCTAATTTCCCACACAAATAGTAATGAAACCAATTTAAACTGAAATGGCGCCCATGTAGATTCCGTTTGATGAACTGCCAATTCACACATGGAAAAGCCGGCTGGCGCGGTGAAAGATCAAAGAAAAGTGGAATCGCCCTGAGGGGAATATGCGAATTGGGAGGCCCGGATCTGAGGGGGAGAAGAGCGGGGGACCACCACCTGTCTTTGTGAGATCAAGGAGAGAGGCTGCGTAAAACTAGGCTAACTGCCTCCTCTGGCAGACAGAGCGAGAGAGTGTGTGAATCAAAGAGAGCTCGTCGACTGGCGCCTACTCACTGGGGCGAGTTTACTGCAGGGGTGATAACTCTCGTGAGATGAGAGGGAGCGGGCGAGTGATCAGTGAGGATTTTTGAAAAAAAATACACGAAATCATTGAAAGAACTCCGACTTCCACTTGATAAGGTAGCAGTGAAACATATGCAATTGATTGCGCAAATGTAAAAAATTTCCCGATCACGAAATAATGCTCAGCTATGCTTCAAGAGGCATGCATCTAGATTGGATATTGAGATAATTTTCCGACGATAGATGTGAAAAAAATAATACTGATAATAATGAAATACTTTGTGTACTCGACAGAGCCTGATTCCAGGAATTCCCGGAATTTGCTTCTGCCACTCATCATTTCTTCATCCATTCTTACACGCGCTCGTTGACAAGCCGAGAGGCGGTTGACGAATGATGCAAGGACGAGGGTGCAAGGGCATCTTTTTGGTATCGACAGCCGGCTTCCTCATGCTAGTGATGGATGGGCAATCTTTCATCAAAATGCTGCCCGAGATTGGATCGAGATGCAGGGATTTCTCAAGATCTAGCCTTCTTTTAGTCATGTCGGAGCGCTGCTAGAGTAGTAAAAAGAAGCCCGCAATGCAGATTAAGCTATCGAATATCGGAAGAATAGAAGAAAAAAGCGTCCTTAGTAGCCCGAAACGCGAGCTGCTCCTCTGAGAAAACACGGGAAGCGTGAGAGAGGCGCAACCCGATATGCTCAGTCTCGATCTCTTCAATCGACGTGCTCTCTCGCCGGTCAGAGAGGGTGAGAGAACATGCGGAATCGAGAGAGGCAGACATTCTACCCGCGAATACGAATAATTTATCCAATCGCGAGTGCGCTGCGCACTGACCTGGGAAAGATTACGCCCGTATCTAAGCTGTGACCTCAATCCGGTGTTATCTGGCACTGATTTGAACTTAATCTGACGATGTTGTGGCAACATTTTAATCCGTTTCGAAGTCATAGTGTGTCAACAATTCAAAAGATTCATGCCTCTTTAAAGATCTTCATTCTACACACTCTCACCTTTCTCACCGGCGAGAGGCCACGCATATTAGAACATTTCTTACCCATCCCGAATCGTATGTCTCGCCACCTTTCCATACCAGATTTTGTGTTCCAGCCGGTTGCGCATGCGCCACTCAGACAGGAAACAGATGACTCCATATTGGGTGAAGATTAAGTGGATGATTATGAGGTGGAGGGAGTAGTTGAATTAGATTAAGCAGTTGAGGACGGAATTTTTAGTTACAATTTAAGCCAGAGTGATTGAGTTGAAATAGATCTTAGATAAGTTTTAGCAAATGTCATTTGTTTTGCATAGAATTTCGCATTTTCCGACCGACGAGAGTGTGTGCAACGAGGTAATGATGATCGTATATTCGAAGATGAGTAAAGGGAGTAAAAACCATCGATTATGGAATAGTAAGGTAATGATAGAGGAGCACAAGCGCGTGCGCAAGACTAATGAAATGTTCGGCGTTCGTCTAATGACGAGGGCTGGATTCACTGGATCGCTTGGACAAATCGATGAGGAAATAGCGATAGGGATGACTATACCTCAGAGAATATCGGCAGGGGCATCACTGCCAATCTAATGAGAATTTCAAATTTTGACGCCAATCAACTATTGCATTTATTGAAATCAAATCCCAAACAACCAAAGGTGAGGCATATTACAAAACGATTGGCCTCACTCAGAGAGAAAACGACCTAAAAAGAAAGAGAGCGGCCTTTGATCAGTTCAGATGTGTTTCACGAGAGCTGTATGAGTTTCAGAGCTTGTGAAAATTCAGTGTCAGCAGGAGAAAATAGACAAATTAAAGCAAGACCAATCATAACACAAAGACTGCCGTGGTATGCTCACCTTTGCATACCATTACCAATAGGCGAGCTCAGATTTAAGAATACATGCCGATGAAAGAGCGTCAATTATTCGAATGAGTTGAGCATTAAAATTTGACCTGTTCCGCCCTCTCCGCTTCCTCTTTCGTTCTTACGATGATGCTCCTCTGGAGAAGGGAAGGACTCGAAGACGAGGTCATCTTAGTCAGAAGGCGCTGACGAGTAGATCATCCAGTGGTCGGGGTCATCGACGAGAATCGCAGCTCAGAATAGCCAGGGGTTAGGGCGACAAGGAAGGAACAGAGGAATGAATCCGCGAGAGGAGATCGAGAGTAGAGTAAAGGACAAATCTTCAAAAGATGAGGTTGTCCTCTGCAGAGATATGTGCCCATAGAAGAGGAGCAGATGAGAGGGGGAGGAGAGGGGAAGAGGGTGAGAGAGAAGGCGGGGGAGAAAAGAAGGGGAAGGGAGGGGGAGAGAAGCCTAATTAGGATGTGGCGTGATGACCACACAAGTAGCTGGCGGTGACCAATGCATATCGGAATGCTCGCCCTCCTCCTGTTGCATGCTCTCTCCTTGGTCAGAGAGGAAGAGAGATAATGGGGGTTCGAGAGAGCAGAGAGAAGAGAAGGACGGCGGACAAACCGCATAGATATGCATATGAGAGGAGTATAAAGAAGCTGGAATTGAGCGGAGTGGCTTCCGTTTAGTAATGAGTGTGTAGCCAGGAGCCTTATGTGGCAGCAATTTTGCGACCACGGTTGGAGATAAAAATATAACTCACTTTGTAGAGTTGGCAATAATGATTTTTGAGAAATGTACAAAGCATCCATGCGAGATCTCTCCTAGAGCTTTTGGAAGAACAGTGAAACTCAATCCAGAAAAATGTTGGGCTTTTACCGGCCTAATGAGTAACTTCAATCACTTGAAACAAATCGCGACGCAGAAATATCCTAATAATAAGAAATAGAAATAAATAGAAATATCGAAATATAGAAACAGAAATCGCACAACTACATCTCTGAAAGTCCAAGAGCGAAGGAGAAAATCGGCACTGACAATGGACTTGATGTCGGAATTCCGGCAACACCTCAACGGTCTGCGTCTCTCGAAAGCGCGTGCTCTATCGGCTTCCCTGACAGGCAAGATATCGAGTGAACCGAATAGAGTGCGCATGGACGAATTGTGAAACCCGTAACCGGCTTACAGCGACGAAGATGAACACTGAGGGGACAGAGAGGGAGAAGGGCTCTCCTAATAACTCTTCCACTCTCGAAGGCCAGAGATGCGAGAGAGCATAAGAATAGGAGAGAGTCCTTTACAGAGAGGGGGATGGTCTAATCACATTCATCCCCCTCTCTCCATCCGTTCATCAAGAGAGCTCTAATGAGCGCGCGCGAACACACGGCGATTATGAAAGAGAGAAGAGAGCCGGAAGAAGGACCGGGTAATGGCCGCGAACCGGGAAATCCGTGAATGAGCAAGTGCGATAATCGGTGGCTTAGGGGAATTTAGGGAACTGTTGGTGATGATGATTCTACACTGCAATCGCTATGGGTGAAACATTTGAGAAGCGAAAGAGCGCGAGCAAGAAAGTTCAGTTTTCTCTCACAATTCAACAGTCCCTGGAGTGCAATCGCGCTCTCGTCATTGCTTCATTTTTGCTGGCATTGGAACTGGAATGGAGGGAAAAGGGAGGAGCTAGCATACCAAGACGGAGTAAAATACCGCTCTTGCACAATCATCGAAATCTATTGATAAAAATCATTGTATCTCTTGTGAATATTGTAAATCTGATAAAGTAGCTCAGATAGCTCGAAATAAGGATGGATCTTACCGGAATGAGCTGCTCGTTCGACCGGATTGGATACTCCGTGGGAGGCATCACGCCTTCTAAAAATACAGTATTTGTATTCAAATTGTTCAACAAACCACAAATAGATGGCAATTTCATAGATATCGAAGTTGTGAACCGCCTTACTTGGGTTTTCTAACTGCTATTCTATTCGAATGTCGTCTCGCTAGAGTTGAGGATATCTAAAATATATTATTATAAGAGCTGCGCAAGCTAAATTGAAAATAATAACACGCTCGAGCATGCATATCGACTGAGAAACATATTTGAAGAGTCGAGCTCAGCACATTGCCACGCGTGTGTTGTTATGATTCATAGTTGAATATTTTGTAAAAAAATACGAAAACATTTATGACAAAAATTAGCAAGCACTAAATGAGAACATAACTTATGTGTCTACGCGATCTTCATAGAAGGAGCGAAAAAGGACACAACGAGCTTCAAAAAAGTAGTGGGAACATCTGGTGAATGGGACGCGTGAACGAGGGAATGTCTCCCCTGATGCACTCGAGAAATGAAGGGGAAACAGAGGGAGGAATTCGCAGAGAGAAAAGGAAACAAGATGGACCATAATTGGATTGGGGAGGAACAAGTGAAAGGAAAAACGGAGTGCTTCTACGGATGCTGCCAAAAATGCAAAATGACAACAACTACAAAAAAAATCAAAGCTAACAATAATTTCAGTAATTTGCATAACGTTGAATTTGGGTTGAATAGGTTGAAAAGGAAGTGAAATCGATCTGCTAACTTTGCTGAGCGAGCCAATTGCTCCACACATTTGCGTAATCTGCTCAATTTTCAGAGTGATGATGTTTTCCAGCATAAACTCGAAGCGATTACGCGTACACTACGACGCGCGCACTTCCGATGATGATGTTAGCCCATATTTTCGAACATTTCGGAACCGAGAGGACAAATTGATTCATCTCCTTTGCCGTTGTCATTTCGATTCCAAAGCGCACGCTCTGAAAGAGTAGCGTCGCACCCGTATAATCATTCTGGTTCAAAAGTTTGCTGACAAAAATGACAACTATCGCGCTTAACGCTCTCCGAAATGAAGCCTATGGAAACTTTGGGACACGCCTAAGTGCGGCAATCACTTCAGGCCTATTGGAAACATCTGAGGAATGGCTCTGCCCTCTGGCCTCTCGCAGAAAGAGACGAACCACTCTCTCAATCTCCCCTTGTCTCTCGAGCTAGTGGTACGAGAGAGCACGCGAATTTGAGAGAGCACCCTCCTCTTCTTAACTCTCTCTCGTTAATCGTCCGCAATATGTCAATGGACGTCCGATCGCTTCTCCTTCCTTGCTCATTCCTCATCTCTCCAATCAAAGTGCTCTCTCGTCTCAGCTACCAGAGTACGCGAATTGAAGAGATCAATGGCCGATTCGAGATTCTCAGATGCGAAATCACCCGATGGAATCGGGGATTCGCGTGGTTTTACAACGGATTGAGATGCGAGAAAATGAACTCGTTAAACCTCGAAAAGTGTGTGAAAATGAATGCTGAGCACTGAAGACATGAGGCAGCCCATTCTATCTGAGCACCAGGAATCCCCAGTGAAGGTTAGCTAGTAGGATCATGTTTGAATTTCGCCACAATAGGGAATGGGATCTATGCACCTAATATGTGCTTTGTGGAGGTTAGATGTTGAATAATGGTTGAAGTCGGCCACAATATAGAGAGAAACGTGAAGTTCTTAGCTCGTCTAGAGATGACGACAAGAGACGAGGCGAGAAGGGGCTAAATGTAAACTCTGAGAGGGAGAAACTGAAGAAAGAAACTAAAGAAGAAGAAGAACCGAGGGCAGCCAACTTCTTCTTGTTCTTTTCGCCAGTCCGGGGCAGGACTAAAACGGTCTCGAGAGACTCGCTCGACTACAGATGACGAATGAATGGTGTGCTACTCTCTTCCCTCTTGGTGCTCTCTGGTTTCTCTGAAATGGAGGGATAATGAAGAGTGGAGAGAGTAGCTCTTCATTTTTTGGTGCCTGAACTGGGTGAGGATGAGGACCATCAGTTATTGGAGAGGATGGGATGGCGGTAGAACAACCAGACGTTTGGATGTATAGAACACTAATGAGTGAAGGCGTTACAGTTCAAGATATGCATCACTGTCATTTTGTACTTTTCCTTGGGTCGGGAGATTTTGTGATGAACAGTTTCGAGGTATGAAAGTACATTGAACAATCCAAGCAATAGTTGATTGCATAACAACCAAGAGGGGACAATCTCTCACCAATTCATGTAGCAATATCTGGTCAAAAGTTCTCATAACTGCTCATAACGACATCAAAAATAGAAAACGGCATAACACACAAAATGGTGCTATTGCCAGCAAAGGGAAGGATAACGGTCAATGATTAGATGAGCTCATGGTCTGACTCCCTCCAATCAGCATGATCTCTCGAACTGTCTGACTGGCGAGAGAGTGTGAGAATATGAGAGACGAAATAGCTCCGGAAGGGCCATCTCTCACTGTTATGGATAGAAAGAGAAGAGAAGAAGAGGGAGACAAAAGAGAGATTGTACAGCCAAAGTGGCTGTGGTTTATCGTCTTCATCTCACACACTCAAATGTAACGCACAATATTTGTCATGCTCCTCAGTTTTGCGTAGGTCAGATGAGTGAAAGAGCGGGATAGAATATGCAAGACTACGGTAGGACATGGATAGTGACCAGAAAGGTTGATAAACGCTGTCAATGTCAAGAGAGTATGCAAAAATGAAGATACTGTGACTCGCATTTCGGACATTAGTAAACTGGTCATCATTTGAACCAGCAGTTAGCTGTAGGACGAAAAGAGGAACTCATCTAGGTCTTCTGACTATCCGATGGATTATTTCGCTATATCGGGAGAAGTAAACACAGGAGAGGAAGAAGTAATACTAAATGGAAAGAAATTTCGCCATTTCTCACTACGTTTGCCCTTCTTTCGATATTTGCAATGCGGGAAAAAAAACTAACGCCTTGACAAATCTCGAATGCATCTCAAACCTCGACAAAGAGATGAAGGATTCGCACGATTTATCTCCTTCCTGTCAGAGCTCGAGAGAATTGTGTGTAGGAACCCTACTCGTTCCTCAAATCGTGGCAATACTCAGTAAATATCAACAAAAGACAAGAATTGTGCAGGGAATGAGCCTTTGGCTCCCGGGGGACGGCTAAATAGACCCAGCACATCTAATTATACCCGGAAGGCTCTTTCCGCTGGTCTTTTCCTAGTCGAAATTTACTTTATGTTGGATTCTGAAGAATGGACTCAAAGACAATGGCGTAAAAAGAAAGGTTGGACAGAAAAAAAATGCTTGAAGAGTAAATGCATCCCGAGCCATTTTTTACGGCGAGCGCCGGCATTATTTTACCCGGACTCATTGGGGATGGTCTCTCCGTTCTAGCACTCTCTCGACCTTCCGAGAGGCGAGAGAGTATGCGAAATGAAGAGAGCGAGATACTCACCCCTTTCTTTCTCTCGGATTCTCACTCCATTAGTGGAATGGGCTGAATAAAAGGGAGCGTGAAAGAAAATCCTCCGAGAATGGCGTGGTCTTGAGTGAGGGTACAAAATAAACATCGCATTTTCTGTTCGGTGAGTGCTTTTGATTATATTATATATTCTTAGCTGAAATCACATCAATGTGTACCTTTCATTCCGTTTTTTTCGACAATCGGGCAAAACCTGAAAGATGATATCGAGCATAAAATAGAACACCATGGCTGGCTCCATTATCGTTGATCAATAACTGTTTATTTTGCAACTACGAATTCAATTTAGAGATATGTATCGATCCCTGTCAATGGATTTCCCATATTTGAAATGAAAATGGCAACATTTTCAACCAGTAATGTGCAGTAAAATGCTATTTTGTCTTTCCTAATTCAAGTCCGGAATTATGCTTCCATTTGATTGAAATCGAAGCAAGAAATCCTCGATGATCTCACTGTACTTCGACTCGAGCAATCTGAATATTTTAATATTATCCAGGAACGGAATAGGACCAAATCTCACTTGAGTCCTTCACTCGTCAAATGCGCCGCTTTGTCTCCATAATATGCGTGCATATTGTCCCGATTGAAACTGCAAAAGACAAATTGAATCCGTTTTATGAGTCGAATCTTCAAGAGAAAAGGCTCTCACAAGTAGCAATATTCGCCAGGACACAAGTCATCCTCCACTTTGTGCACGATCACATTCTCGTTCTTGAGAGTGGCCATGCGCGCCCGCTCGTTGGCGAATTCCGCCTCGTATTCCTTAAATTGTTTTTTTTTATCTAAGCAAATGTGAATAGCGATGAAGGCTTATCGCTTCAGAACTGATCATTTTTGAGCTCAATGCGATTGCTTTGCCATTTTGTTATTTTCTAGTCGACTGGATGAATGACATACTTTTCTCGACACTTTGAGGTCCTCAAAGTTCTCCTTGCCCTGCAGTAATCTCTTCTGGATCATGTAGGTGATGCCGTCGGTGAAATTCGGCTTGGCGTACTGCGCATCGACTACTACCGTACCGGAGCAGTTACTGCAAACTTTGTTATTGTTTTTTTTGCATATTGTTGTTGTTAAGGCTTTTTTAGTTAATATGGCTTGAGTAGATACAATAGTACGTGAACGGTGCATACCTCAGCAAATCTATGGCTCCTTGCATGTATTTGGTTATCGGATCGTCCTCTACTTTTCCCTCGATGGGAGTCATCAGGGTTTTGAAGGTGTCTCTGAAATATCGATTTTTCATCACTCCAAAGTCTCCAAATACACCTACTTCTCAATTAAGAAGGTGATGTCTGGCTGGAACTTTTCAACTACGATTTTCTCCTTGCCCGCGAAGTATCTCGTTGAGGTATCGTGAGTGAGGAAGACACGGGCTGTAATGAGGAAACTATATTGAAACCCATGTGACATGGTATCTGGATGCCAGTTCTTCATGATACATGGATGAAACAAGTCACAATGGTTCTTCAAACAACGCACAGCTCTTCGTGAACATTCGCATCTGCGCGTAGCGACCGGCGAATAGCCGATGGAGGACGGGAAAGGCTCGATAGCCATAGGAATTGCCCACCACGAGCACTTTCGCCGTTCCGTTGCCTGTCTGCAATACCATAATTTCAAATCAGAGTTTCAAAAAAGGAAAATAAATAGAATTATTACCGATACGCACCGTAGCTGCCCCTCTCCGGTGTAGCCTGTCCATCTAAACATGCAAAAATTTTTGAAATCGTAACACAACCATGATTCTATGATTGAAGCGGGGAATTCGGTCCGAATTGTAAGCTTAAAAACGTACCGTTCCGCTTCAAAGTCGCGCATGCAACCGTCGGGATTTCGGAAGTAGACGAGCTGTAAGTCAATTAATTAATTATCAACATCGTTTTTATTTTCTACCTTCGATTGCGCTTGATTCCACGAAATTGCTTCTTGACGGTTGAACGAAACTTCAAAGAGTGGGATTATTTGCACAGGTTCTAGACCAGGAAGTCAGACTAAAAATTGAGTGGAGGGAGACAAATTGCACTTTTTCGGAATGTACTGTAGTTTCATAACAGAAAAATATTAACATATGTTGAAACGAACGTTTGCTAGGTACCGATGTGTTTACACTGGGCTTGACTGTTGATCCAATATCTGAAATATTCTGGGTGAAACTGCCACCAGTATGGAACAGCTCATTTGCCAGAGACAATAATCTCGCCCGAGCATTACATTCCTGCCTCACGATAGCGGTGGTGAATATAGAATAAGAATAAAATCTTCAACAAACCTCCAGTCCCTCCTCCTCCAATTGGATGGGCGTGCTCCGAGAGTCGCTGCAGACTTCCAGTCACCAGAGCGAAGAGGATCATCGAGTAGACGACGAAGACGAAGAGGAAAGCGATGAAAGTGGAAGAGACGATGAAGAATCTCTCGAGGGAATGATGGAGGAGCACGGAGATGACCAGTGTGGTGAGAATGCACAGGGACATGTCTGAAAAGAGTGAGTACTTCTAACTTCTATCTGCAAACCACCTGCCATTGTGTGGATAATGCTTTCGGTTTACTTCTGTACAATACAAATTCTCCGAATAGGGCAAATTGTATTACCTGGCACAGTGGGCTCCGAGACGTCGATGTAGTACTTGTACAGAATGATCACAGGCCAGTGCGCCAGGTAGATCAGGTAGGAAAGGTCGCCGATGTACACCATTATCCTGAACGAATGAGATTTATCGGTTTATAAATTTATAAAAGGTGCATCACGAAGATCAAAATGAGCAGGCCTCAAAGAAGCTTACTCATTCGAAAGGATTCGATTCTGCGTGAATTTTCCGATGAGTAGCAGATTTCCAGTGACGAATGTGACCTGGAATTGAAGCCTGATAATCACACGAATCTTCTATGAATCAATCTTCAATATTTATCACGAACACAATACTCCCAGCTAACTGATCAGGTAATAGGTTTAGATCGACTCACAAAGAGTCTGCTGATCGTGGGTCCCGAGACGGACATGATGACCATCCAGATGAGGTAGAGTGTCACGCAGTAGGAGATGGGCCATGGAGGAGGAATGAAGGAGCAGAAGCGCCAGCAACTATCAGTAGGATGGATCGTGTCACCTGGAAATTAGAGCTCGATAAACGAAACGATGGTCTCTTTATTCTATGCATTCTCTCGTTGGTCGACCAGTCTAGAGAGTGCGGGAAATGAAGAGACCGTGGCATCGCTTCTCAAACTCTACCGGAAAGGGAACAACTTGTTTTGTTTATGATTCTCGTATGTCCTGCAACATCAATTAGAAGAATTGAAATTTTATGCATTATTTCGGATGAGAGCTATGCCGTCATGCCGCCTTTAATAGATCAAAAGCGGAATGACGTCATAGTTCTCATCCAAGCTAGTGCCAAATTTTAATATTTTCCGAATAATTCGCGTTTCTTTGCCCATCGGACTTTGGAATTCGTCCAATTGAACCCTAGCGATGAAAGAAATAATATTCGAGCCGCACGCACTTCATTCTGCTGTGCATACACACCCACAGCTTCCCATTCACCGGGACAGAAATGGGAAAACAGAAGACGATCACAAATTCAATTTCGTGCCTCTCTAATGCGGAGACTTAGCAAAACTGCCAAACTGAAAACAAACATGATAAACTGACAAGTTTCTTGATCTTCCAATCCTTCCTCGTCGTCCACGAGAAGCTTCTCCTGGTCCACTGGCTGAATTTATGAATTTACATGATTTACGGATAATAGAATGAACAAGGAAACCGCGCGTGATATTCCGCCAATACGAGTCACATTGAAACTTTGCATCGCATTCGTCGTTTTGAGAAGTTTAGATAGAAGGAGGGGTTGCAAAGTTGCAATGCGGCCTCGCACACCAAATGCAGATACCTGGTACTGCGGCGGCATCGCGTCATCGAGAGCGTCTTCCAGCTCGAAGAAGACGCTGCCCGTGAGGAACTGCCATACTCGCGCGAAGAGGAGACCGAAGGAGATGGTAGTTGAGGAGAAGAAGTGGATGAGGTATGAGACTGAAATATATTTTGTAGCGATGCACAGTTCATCCAATTCCATCCCTGAGGTCGCCGGAAATTGAGAAAATATGATACGGGAACTAGGGTTGCAGGATCAAATTCGCGAGATTCGTATCCTCTGGGGGGTCTTCCCTTGCTCTCTCGAACTTCGCACTGGCGAGAGGTCAGCCCTCTCTCTCTAATCGAATCTCGCACTCCCATCGAACTTCGCACTCGCCCCCCTTCCCTCTGTTCCCCACGCTCGAGTAGGGAAGAGGGTTGAGTGCGAAGTTCGATGGGAGTGCGAGATTCGTACCCTCTGGCAGGTCGAGCTAGCTCTATCGAACTTCGGGAATAAAGAGAGGAAGGGGTGCCAGAGGGAATGCGAAATTCGAGTTCGAGTTCGATCCTGCGACCCTAACGGGAACATGGATAATTTCGATTTCCTACATTGTTGTACATAGACTTCAGTACAACAGTTGTTTAATCGGAAAACAGGAAGTATCCACACTACATTGTTGTACAGACACTACAGCATCAGCTATGCTTGCCAGAACGATGTAAACATGAACTACCTGCCATGAATGCGAGGAAGGACATGATTCTGAATCGTCTTGTCTCTCCGCATCTCGCGATAATCATGACGAAGGGAACGACGAGGTAGTACTGAATCTCCACCCCCAGAGACCAAGCGTGGAGGAGGACTGGCGAGTTGAAGACCTGTCAATGATATCGTTTACCAGGTCTAACCACTGTCTCGTTGCATCTGTTAATTTCGATGTTCTATGACCCGAGCAGAATCCGTTCGCATGTTGTTCGAATGAAGAAAATTTAGTTCGAATTTCGAATTTCCCAACTTCCGAACTCCTACAGTATCCCTCCACGATCCAATGAAACGTGCGAACGGCTGGAAAAATATGCGGAGTTCAAAACAAACAGCTCATTCTGGGCCATTTCTGTATTGAACTGAATTTGGAGAGCGGCAGGTGTGCATCGCACTGAGGGAGTGCGGGGTGAGAGTCAATAGAGAAAGGAGAGACTTCGAATTGAAGACTGCCTCCCACTGTGTGCTAAGCCAGCGAAACTTGATTAGATGTGTCGAAAATATCGAAGATCGTCATTGCATCGAAAAACTGCATGGTTGTTTGCACGTCTACCACGGTTAGTGAAATCCATTGGACTCGACTCTCATACTTGGCTCTAAATCTGTTCGACGAAATTCTGAATACTGAAGTTCGCCAACAAATTGTGCAAAACCGACCACCACCCAGCGCAACTTTTTCACCTCGAAACAACTCGATCACTGCACTATCAAAGTGGTATTCCTTCTTCTTCATTGCGGCTTTGGATATCAACCAAAGTGCCTGTCAACACTTGATCTGGATATCTAGGTCGAGTCGAGTCGGTATTCGCATCAAATCGCTTTCATGGACGCACCCCACTATTAAAATAATAGAAACAATGTCTATATTACAAGATGCTGACCTCATCCCAATAGTCGAACTGCTTGAGGACGTTCTGCATGTTCTCTGCGAAGGGCAGCGCCCATTCCATGTCAGTGATGAAGTGAGAAACGTCAGAGGGGAGGAAAACGAGCGGAGTGATGATCTGAATTCAAAATAACCTCTCATCACGCTCTAAGATGATCAGCAATTGGTCACGATCGAAAATATGACACTTCTTTTAAATATTTGTTTTTATGAGTAATTTGAAGAGAGAGCTATATGAAAAAATTTCCCAACTCACGCATAAAATGGCGAGCATCACAGAGTAGAGCGGGACGATCCGCTTGAATCGACGAGTGTAGAATCCCCTGACGACCGCGCCGTCGATCGACTTTTCCCGCGAGAGAATCGACGACATCAAGTAACCGGAGAGAACGAAGAATCTGAAAATGAACACGTCCGTTACTTCCCAACCGAATGGTTGGACACTAGGTCGGATGTGAACTATAGCGTCATACCGACGGCGGCTTGACACAGTATTTCTCATCTGACCTAGCATCAATAGTTGCACTACTCCGAGTCTCGAATTGTCAAATCAGACTAGGTTTTCAAGAAAAAAAAACTTACATGTCTACTCCGAGGAATCCATTGAGAAATCGCTTGGGCGCCAAATGGAAGAGCAAAACTCCGAATATCGCGATCGCTCTTAGTCCCTGAAGAGATTTATTTTGAACGAAATGTTCACATTTTCTCTCAATATCATCTATGTCAATAATCTTGCTTTCATTGTAAGCAAACCTGAATGTCGTTCCTCTTCTGCTTACTCATCCTTTTCAAGTGTCCAAAAGCAAGAGGATCTGCAAAGATCAAAGATCATTCGTCAGCATTACATTGCGGAAAATCAGTTCTTCGAAAAAGACGGTAGATGGCAGATTTTTCATCAGAAATGTGAAGGAAGTGAAAGCGTGGGCCTGACTACACTGGACAGAGCGCTGCTCTCTACGTGAGAGCGGGCAAAATTTCGATCTTTTAATAGGGAGAAAGCTGGCAGATGGCGAAAAGCAAACGACGGCCCAGCCGAATAGAGATCGGCGCTAAAGGCGCCAGAAAGAAACATCGACACTAATCGGTTCTCATTCCGTATCCCTAGCACCGTCAACGTACGCTACTCACTCTACAGCAATTTTAGCATAATCCACTTCCGTGTGAGGTTGCTCTATCCCTCCTTATAGAACAGGAAAGCGTTATTCTTCCATAAAGAGCGCGGCGTCTTCATGTCTATTGCTCGATAAACGTACCCCTCTCGTTCTCCAGACAAGGACTGTTTACATTGCATTCTATCTGATCGAATCTGTCAGGGAGGCATGAATGGGATGGTACTACGACAGGTTAGTCATGAGTGATGCAATATTCAAATTCGGCGAGACAGGGAGGAGAAGAGGATGAAGAAGAGGGGCTGCTCTTATCTCGATGGGATCTCAGAGGATATTAAAAGTGGCAAGAGAGCATCCGCAGATTCCAGAATAGCGTAAGGGTTAGTGGTGATGATTCCAGCTTCCCACTATTGAACAATCGGAAAAACACGTTTTGAAAAGATTGTCACTGAAGGAATGTCTCGATAGGAAGGCGAGAATAGACACATGAGAGGAGTGAGAGGAGTATATTTCTTTTGGAAGAAATTTCCATGGATACTAAAAGAGAGCACTAAAAGCCTTCTTCGGATGACGACACGTGGATGAAATAAGGGAAGAGCCACTGTCAATAGATGTATGATAGCTCCAACCCATTGTAGAATCTGGAGTTTTTTTCCCGGAATGAATACATTTTTATAATATCAATGAATTATAGATTTTCCAGACGGGAGATAGGGTATCATAAGTCCAATTTGTATTTAGCCACAACCAATCGTGGTGTATTTAGCCACAACCAATTTAGCCACAACCAATCGTGGCTCAACGCCTCCTTCATTGCCTTTCCCATCTGGTTAAACTTCTAGCAAGTTAGAGGCTCAAAATTCTTCGCCCCCGTTGTGTTTGACCAAGCGGTATGAGCAGATAGTCTAGTTTCAAAAGGGCAGGGCGACCAAAATAATGTTTGGATTGATTTGTATTGCTAGATCCATTGTCAGCGACAATGTAAGAAATATAAATGTTTTCACAAGAACGACCCTAAACGGAGATTCATTGAATACTTCTAAAAAAATAGCGACTCGTTAGTACTTGCAGGAATAACATGAACAAAGTATTCACATGAGATGAATCTTCTTTTTTAAAATCCAACGTAATTCCGACCCAATGCAATTATCTCGGAATTTTCCTTGGTCTCATTGGTGCCTTAGCTCCAACTGATCGATCATTTCTTTCGTCGAAAAGAGATCCTAATTCGCACGCGCAGATCCTTGCAGGGTTGTCTGTTCAAAGTGACGTCATCTGATCACCGATTTTATGATTTTCTGCCTTCGCTTTCGGCTTCGAATTCAGTGAAACAGCCACAGCAGAGTCACAGTTCGACTAAACCATTCACGCCACCTGTCGTTGGATCGAAGATTTCTTCAAGAATACAACGCAGACTGGCCCAATGATGTCAAAACGAGGTATTTATTGGGCTACATCAATTAGTACAATATAGAAGGGTAACCATCAGATCAGGGAGTCAATCTTTCCGGTAGACGAGCAGTGAAGGTGATGTTGCCTGCCTGTACGGTAATATGTCCATTGTGCACGCCGACGACGCGGTAGTATGCCTGTGAAAGGCTGAAAGATCAGTTCTTTATCTGTTCTTTATCTGACTGCTCTTCCACTACCACTTTCCCACTACCACAAGTGGTGAACTTTAAAATTTGTAACGATTATGTACTACAACTGCATTTTTTTCACTTACAGCAGTCATCAGATGAAAGGTAAAATATCAGTACCCTTTCAAAACATCATGTAATCATTTTCCTACTTACTTTTTTCAGATTGATAAGCTGCAAGGCTTGTAACGCTAATGTACTGCAACTTTGCACTATTTATAAAACTAAATTATGTTTTCTGGAAGAACAAGGATCACGGGACTCACTCAGTGGCTATCGATTCGACGGTCATCGTCTCCGTGTTGTATACTTCGAGAGTCGGTCTGATCATGTTGTAAATCAGCGGAGTGCCGTCATCGACGAAGCCGAAGTTGTACCCGGTGAAGATCTGGCAAAAGTGAGATTTGGGTAATTTCATGTTTACGTGCTTCCATTTATATCTCCTTCTGATTGACTACTCTTAACCATACGGTCTCGCACTTTCTATCTTGATGTGCTGTAAATAGAAGACACTGCTCGGATACCATGCTATTTCATAAAAATACGGGCGAATAGTGACGTCAGCGTCTGTTCCTAGGACTGGCAAAACCGGTGAGAATTCAACTTCCGTTATCTCAGCTTTTGTTTCATGTGTTTACAATGACAAACCAATTCTAACCGTTCTGATCACAATGATGTTCTCGGTCAGTTGCTCGATCGTCGCTGCTTCCTGCTTTTCAGTTCGTTCAAAGATGATCTTGCCCCTACAATGCATGAATTATAGAAAGATCAACCTAATGGTAAATGCTCATTCCTAGTTAATTATGCATTATTACTATAACATCAGAAAGAAACAAGGAAAACTAAATTCGATTTTCTTTGAATTGTTGTGTTTGTTGTCGAAGGGACAAAAACGAGAGAACCACGATAGTTAGAGGGTCGAATGGAGAGTAGAATGGTACCTATGGACTGATTTTATCCTCAGTCCTTCCAACTGACTGTCAGAAGCATCGATGAGCACTCCGTCTTTCTCGGGGTCATCGCAGAGACGATGGACGAACTTCTTCCCATTGATCGTCCTCGTGCACAAAATTTCCGCCGCTCGCGTCTCGTCCTTTTAGCAATTTCAATTTGTTTCTCAATTTGAAAGACTCGAACAAAAATACACGGCTACATGTTCAAAAAACGTGAAATATTCACCTCTCCAATCTCCCTTACGAACTTGGTTGCCATGCCTGCAGGAGGATCGAATCTCGCCCTGTAGATCTAAAGACAGCATTGAAAATGAATTCAGAGAAAACTGTTGGCGTGGAAAACGTCAAGGAGAAGATGCAATATTTGAATTCCCATAACTTCGCATATCGGCTCCCAGTAGATCGGGGGAAATTTGTTTATGGGGTCTATATTGGTTTTACACTTCATATTCCAAATTTCAAGAAACTTCAAGAAACGCCTAGGATCAGAGATATTTACGATGATATACGGGAATCCAAATGTTACTCTGGTTTTTCCATGCCATTCTTTTCTCGACATACTTTTCTCACGTTGGTGTCGTAAGACTGGAAGTAGATGTTGCTGTTGATTCTCTCCACGACCGAGATCTCATCAAGAGAATAGGCCACAACTTCGGAATTATCACTGCGCCAAATTCTTCAGAATGTTTCAGGATTTGGACTTACTTTGTTGCCTTCGCATACAGTCGTTGTGGTCTGCCCCTTTTTAGGTAGTAGTAGGATCCTGAAACAATGATTTTTTGTTGTGTAATCTTCATTTTTTCTCTCGGAAAAAACAAACATACCGGCTCCGTCTTGATACAGATTGGTCACACCGAGAAAAAAAGTCTTCCTTCTGCGTAAAATTGAGCATCTCACTCGTCGACATTTCTGATAACAAAAATAAGATAAAGAAATGTGGAAAAGATGCCACTGCCGAAGCAATAATGAACATATGAGGCCGTTTGCCTAAGTATCGAGCAAGAGCCGGCACAGCTCATAAAATGTCGATTCTTCGTAACTCTGTGGTTTGGGGTTATTTGAGGCGCTGAAAACGGTGGGCATATGCCCTTAGAGTCAAACCTTACTCATGTTATTTTAGCACATGTTAGAGCAAAGTAATAATAGGAAATGCGTTTTAGACGAGACGTCGTCTGGAGCCAACGGAGACTCTGAGGGCAAAATGAATATGTCCACCGTTGTCAGCACCTCAAATAACCCCAAACCACGGCGTTACGAAGAATCTACATTTTATGAGCTGTGCCAGAACTCTCCGCATTTGCTCGATTCTTAGGCAGACTGCCGCATAGCAACAATAAGCCCCAATAAACGCGTTGCATCGTGTTAATAAGGGGAGAGACCAAGACGATGCTGATCAAGGGTGTGTTTGAAGTGGAGTCGATGACACGCCAGTGGGCCAGTGGAATTCGTTATCAACTGGGAAAGGAAACGAGCGAGAAGTGATGAAAACGCTTGTATAAACATGTAGAAGCAAGTGTACATAAATATTAATTGAGAGGAACTTTCAATTTCCAATTTTGGACGAATGCGCGAAGTTTCGCTCGTGTTGTATGAGTGCATGCGTTGCGTTTTGGTGAGCAATGGTCTGACTCTCTTCAGTTTGCACGCTCTCTCGCCGGTGAGAGAGACGAGAGAGCGTGCAAACGAAAGAGAGTCAGACGATTGCTCGGATTTCTTTGTGCGAAAGTGTTCTTAGTGCTAAAGTCACATGTTTGCTTTTGCTCAACTTCCCTTCTCGCTCGTTTCCTTTCTCAGTTGATAACGAATTTCCGACTCGAGTGTCATAATTTTGACTGCATTTCAAACACACCCTAGATCAGCATCGTCCATTTACCCCCCCCCCCCCTCTTATTAAAACGCTGTCTCCGTTAGAACGTCAGATCCAGGAGGCAAAGTGGCACAATGCTTTAAACTTATCGCTAGGAGTTCAAACTTTGGTGGTAGAGTCCTTATGGTCAAAGAAAACTTTTCCAGAAATTTTTACCTACCATTTGTATATTTTCCAAAAACTGCCATTTTTGATATTGACCTATTGTGTTATATACCATTCGAAAGATCATCAAAAGTTATGTCAGAATCCAAACTTGCGAATAAATTGATCAACATTTGTTCGTGAAACATGCTATTATGTGAGGAAAAACAACATGTTGAAATTTCGAAAGTTCAGGAGAACATGTTCCAATCATTTCTTATTTCTAAAAATAATAATCCTGATGTAAAATGATATAAGGAATTCAGAAAAAAAATATGCCGAGGACGAGCGAGGTGCCACAACTTGAGTTTATCTCAAAAAACGATAGGGTACTCAAACCCAGGTTCGATTCCCCCCGAATGCATACGTTTTTGCAGGCGCTCATTGGACACATTTTGGTTCAGAATCTGCTTAAAATTGCATGATATCGAAATGAAAGCACATTAGAAGTTGAAAATTCTGCGGAAGATGCTTGCAAAAATGTACGCATTCGGGAGGAATCGAACCTGCGTTTGAGTACCCTATCGTTTTCGAGATAAACTCAAGTTGTGGCACCTCGATCGTCCTCGGCATATTTTTTTCTGAATTCCTTATATCATTTTACATCTCGAATATTATTTTCAGAAATAAGAAATGATTGGAACATGTTCTCCTGAACTTTCTAAATTTCAATATGCTGTTTTTCCTCACATAATGGCATGTTTCACGAACAAATGTTGATCAAATTTCCTCGCAAATTTGTATTCTGACCCAACTTTTGATGCTCTTTCGAATGGTATATATCGTACGTGATGGAAATTTAGGAACGTATACCGTGCAATTTCCAAAAATATCACGTTTCGTGGATTATGGTGAATTTTAATTTTTACGACTTTTGCTTTTTTGCATTCATTTTTTCATATGCGTTTTCATAAAGCGGATGGGTTTTTACACGGAAATATGGCTAGAAATGCAATAAAAGCTCGCGAAAAATATGCAATATTGACGAAATAGCCATAACCGGGTTTTAGCACTGTTTCGTCAATATTTCATGTTTTTTTCACGAGCATTTATTGCATTTCTAGCCATATTTCCGTGTAAAAACCCATCCGTTTTATGAAAACGCTTATGAAAAAAAGAATGCGAAAAAGCAAAACTCATAAAAATAAAATTTCACCATAATCCACGAAACATGATATTTTTGGAAATTGCACGGTACACGTTCCTAAATTTCCATCACGTACGATAACACAATAGGTCAATATCAAAAATGGCAGTTTTTGAAAAATATGCAAATTGTAGGTCAAAATTTCTGGAAAAGTTTTCTTTGACCATAAGGACTCTACCACCAAAGTTTGAAATCCTAGCGATAAGTTCAATGCATTGTGCCACCCTATGCTCCGATCTTAGGGAGACAGCGTTTTAACACCAATCAATGTCACTTGATCGGTAGTGCCAACGTTCCACATTTCATTCAGTTTTCTAGAAATGTCTTCCAAAGACGGGCTAACTTTTACGCATAAGGAAGACCTGTATCCAAATGTGCTCGAGCTACATCAAGACGGAGCGGGTAGGTTTTTGCAAAAATAATGTATAGACGCTTTCAACAAAATATCAGATAAGACGCATACATTTTAGGATCGTATTACTACCAAAAGCTTGGAAGACCACAACGACTGTATGCGAAGGCTACAACGTAATTACAACGATTGATGTCGTGAGAATTTGGAGCTCTTTTCGCCGAAAGAAATGCTTGATCAATTGCAGCTAAGGCACCAATGAGATCAAACGAAATTAATGTTCTGGCAGGGTGATTATATGGTCCGAATTGGGAGCTTTCTCGTAAGACTATTCTCCGCAAGCTCCGCCCACTCGGCTCTGACTTGTCGACTACATGCTTCATTCTCAACCAAATATTCGCTAAAAAAAGACAGAATACTTTACTAGTATTAATGTATGAATACAACTGAGAAGGGAAAACATCGAATCAGGAAATCATTCTCTCCGGTAGCTGAGCAGTGAAGGTGATTCCTCCTGCCTGCACGGTGATCTGTCCATTGTGAACCCCAACGACGCGGAAGTATGCCTGTGGAAGGCTGAAAGTTCAAAGATCAGCGGGCACTAGCCGAATAACTTTCATCGCTTCCCCACAACCACTATAAGGCGGCGAACTTCAGGGAACTTCAAGGGTGTTCATGTGCTACAACTTTAGATTATTGTGAAATTACTGAATTTGAGAGATCTTAAATCCCGAGACTCACTCGGTGGCTAATGACTCGACGGTCATCGTCTTCGTGTTGTAGACCTCGAGTACAACATGATCAGACCGACTCATGTTGTAAATCAAAGGAGTGCGGTCGTCGTTGAAGCCGAAGGTGTACGCGGGGAAGATCTAGAAAGGTATGATGTAGTTTCACCTTCATGCCCTACTGATTTCAACTTTCTATTCAACGGTCATCTCATTCAACTATTTCATTTAAATAAAAATATCATATTCGCAACGTAATCTTATTTCGGTGCGAGACCATCGCAGAGAATCACACCGAGAAATGCTCAGCGCATTGAAAAATACGTTCGATGAAATACAAACTGTATCGCTTTTACCCAAGCATCGAATAGAATTAGCGTGGGTAGTACCAACCACTAACCGAACCGACGACGATAATGTTGTTGGTGAGCCGCTTGATCGTCGCTTCTTCCTGCTTTTCAGTGCGTTCAAAGATGATCTTGCCCCTGATATGTATGAGATATGGAGAAAGCAATATAATGTCCCATTTAAAAATACTTTTGTTTCTAATTTGTTCCCCATTACTTTGAATCACTTTAGTTCCAAACAGCGATGAAGTCGGAAATTACTGTGAGAACGAGTAAACAGTGCGAGTATGAGTGTAGGATGGAGAAAAAATATGTGAGTGTGGGTTAAAATGATCACAGTTCGCGGAACAAATTGGGAATATAATGGTACCTATGGACAGTCTTCATCCTCAGCCCATCCAGCTGGCTGTCAGAAGCATCGATGAGCACTCCGTCCTTCTCGGGGTCATCGCATATTCGATGGACGAACTTCTTCCCATCGATCGTCCTTGTTTGCATAATTCCCACCTCGCGCGTCTCATCCTGTTATCAATTGCAATGCGCTTCTTAATTTTGCAATTTTTAAGAGACCATCCACGAGAAAACGGGGAGGGGTAACGGATGGTCAAATTATGAATAATTTCAATACTTTTTTCCTGAAGTGTCCATCCAAAGTTAGGGTGGCAGGCACCAATAGCTAAGGTTCTAAGTCGATTTTGAAAAAGCTACAGTAACCCCTCATTTTTGGGGTCGAAAAATTTGATATCTCAAATGTAAGAGATTTATACATTTTCTGATGTATTTTCACTCGAAGATAACTAATTTTAAGGTGAAAATGTCATATGGTTCGATATTAAAAAGATAGAGCCAAAAAATCGATTTTGTCGGCCAAAATTGGGATAAATCGTTACATAGAAAATTTGGTTGATGAAACGGGGAGCTGCTTTTCACATTTTCTGATTCTACATTTCTTTTTGAGCATATGTGATTTTTTTCAGAATTTTAAAAATGGCCCATTTCGACCAAATTGCAGCCCGAACTTGACGCTTTGGTGAAATTTCGCGAAAAAGTCTTGAAATTTTTGAATGTAGGTTCCGTTTACAGCTTTCAATCACCTTCACATTTTTTTGCATATGAGTCATTCTGAAGCAAATACACATATTTCAATACAAAAATTGGCACAATACACAAATATTAAAATTTTGGATTTCTTCAGTCGAAATTTCGTCATAGCTTCATGTTCGGACCGATATTTGGCAAAGATGGGCCTTTTAGAAAATTCTGGAAAAAACTCAGATAAACTCAAAAAGACATGTACATTATGAATATGTGAAAAATCTGTCTCCCCATCACCAACTTCATATTTTTTTCGTAACGATATATGCCGATTTTGGGCGAAAAATACAGTTTTTCGAGCAAAACTTTTTTAATTCGCAAGTTTTGCAGTTTTAACCTTAAAAATCGTTTTCTGCGAGTGGAAATACACCGGAAAATATATAAATGTCGGACTTTTGAGAGATTTTTTTTCGACCCTAAAAATTACCCTAAAAAGGCGAGAAAATCGGAATTCCATTTTTTTTTCATTTTGACTATTTTTGTTATAAAATTTGTTTATGTGGTGCAGAATGACTCTTGTGCAAAATTTGAAGGTTATTGAAAGCTGTAAGCGGAATCTACATTCAAAAATTTCAGACTTTTTCGCTAAATTACACCAAAGCGTCAAGTTCGGGCTGCAATTTGGTCGAAATGGGCCATTTTTAAAATTCTGAAAAAATCATGTATGCTCAAAAAGGCATGTAGAATCAGAAAATGTGAAAACCAGCTTCCCGTTTCATCAACCAAATTGTCTATGTAACGATTTATCCCAATTTTGGCCGACAAAATCGATATTTTTGGCTCTATCTTTTTAATAGCGAACCATATGACATTTTCAACTTGAAATTCGTTATCTTCGAGTGAAAATACATCAGAAAATGTATAAATCTCTTACATTTGAGATATCAAATTTTTCGACCCCAAAAATGAGGGGTTACTGTAGCTTTTTCAAAATCGACTTAGAACCTTAGCTATTGGTGCCTGCCACCCTAACTTTGGATGGACACTTTAGGAAAAAAGTATGGGAATTATTCATAATTTGACCATACGTGACCCTTGCCCCATTGACCCGTTTTCTCGTGGATGGTCTCTTAAATTGAACATTAGGTTCATCTAGGGAAAAACATGCAAAAACAACAAATTAATACCTCTCGAAACTCTCTAATGAACTTCGTTGCCATGTCTGCTGGAGGATCGAATCTTGCCCTGTAGATCTGAACACGACATTGAAAATGGATTGGAATCGTCGTAAATCTTTTCATTAGAGTGCGGGAAGGAAGAGCAATTTTTGGCCCTTTCGAAAACTTTGAGCGGTCGTGTCTCACAAATGAGTTGAACAACTAAAGGAAGAGTGGATGGCAATCGATCCAGAATATATTCAGGATCATTTTATACTTTACTCGGTAAAAAATTCCATTCGTCGAAAGTCTCATCTATTGTCGTATATTAAATCATTAGGCTACAATCTTATTCTTTTGAGTGAGACATGGCTGCGTGAGGACGAGAGTGATGCGTATCTTTTGTGTTCTTACGATGATTATGTAGTTTTCCGTAAAGATCGTCCCTCCACTGCTGAGAAATCTCGAGGCAGTGGAGTAGCTATCCTTTCTTCCCCTCTCTTAAACCCTTTTCTTGTTAACACTTTCTCCTGTGAAGGTATTGAATCTGTAATTATTGATATTCATCATACTTCTAATTGCATTAACACTCCATTCAAATCAGTGCGTATTTGCATGGTCTACCGTTCCCCCTCTTGCGCCTCTACCTCTCTTGAATCATTTCTCTCTTTTATCACACCCCTCATCATCGATACTCCCTTCCTTATGTGCGGTGATCTCAACCTACCCACTATCGATTGGGTAAATTTTTCTGCTCCATCTCAAAACGACTTCCTTTCTTTTGCTTCCGACTTCCGCATGACTCAATTTGTAAATTTCAAAACGCGTGGAGAAAATATTTTAGATTTGGTTCTATGTAACCATAACATTGTGTTCAATGTGAACCCTGCCCTTCCCTTTGCCGATCATACGAGCATTGCTTTCTCACTGGGCGTCCCTCCTCCCCCTACTCGTGAATTCACTCCTTCCAGAAAATATCATTTAGCCGACTGGGATTCAATTAACCATCTCATTTCTTCTCACGATTGGACTATTGCCCTTTCTGCTCTTGATGCTGATCAAGCCTATACTTATTTTTCAGATTTCATGAATTACACTCTTGACAACTTCCTAAATCTTCCTCCTCTCCCATCTCTGCTTATCCCCCATACCTGCGTAATCTCCATTTCAAGTCTGATAGAGCCACTTCCCTTGCACCGAATAGCGTACTTGCAAAAAAATTAGCCGCGCGTTTTGAGAAAGCTTTAAGAGCGCATTATGTGAGAGTCGAATCGCGTGTTATTGAATCGAAAAATCCCAAGGCGTATTACAGTCTCTGCAAAACACGTCTCAAATCTAGTAATTCAGCACCACCTGGTATCATTGATGTTGATGGAACTAAGTTGCTTACCAATTTGGATAAGGCGCAAGCATTCTCCAAATATTTTGCATCTGTGTCATCTTCCCCTCTCCTCTCTCCTTTATTGCCGTCGACCCACTCTCAAAGTGAGTCAAAATTTGACCTGGCTTCTATCACCTTATCCCAAATTCTTATTGCAATTAGGTCATTGTCTCCTAAATGTAACACTTCCCCAGATGGGATACCTAATATAGTATACTCTAAGTGCAAATTCTCCATTATCTCTCCTTTGTTAATTATTTTCAACAAATCTTTGCTAAATAATTCAATCCCTGCTATTTGGAAACACGCTATTGTAAAGCCTATCCCTAAATCGTCATCAAACTCAATTAATTGTTTTAGGCCAATTAGTCTTACCTGCTCAGTAACTAAAATTTTCGAAAAGATTCTGATTTCTGAAATTACCGAATATCTAGAAGCGAATAATATCCTTGACCCTCACCAAGCCGGCTTCCGCCTAAATCGCTCTACGTGTAGCTTGTTCAGACTCATTCACATTATCTTCATTTTCTTTCTCAAAAATCGTCATTCGATACTATTTATTTTGACTTCAGAAAAGCGTTTGATAGCATTGATCACCGCCTTTTGCTATTTAAACTTACCAATCTTGGCTTCTCTGCGCATGCAGTTTCATGGATAGAAAACTATCTATCGAACAGATCTCAATGCGTAATTATCGATAATTGCATATCAACTCCAACAATGATCACTTCGGGCGTGCCTCAAGGTTCATGCATTGGACCCCTTCTATTTATTCTATTTATTAATGACCTTGCCAAAAGACTTCCTCCCGAAATTAAATATGGTGTTTATGCAGATGATCTTAAGATCTATGCTAGGGTGCCTCTTCACTCCCATCTCCTACAATCTGCAATTGACTTAGTTTTTGCCTGGTCTCTAGAATGGAATATATCCCTTAATGAAACTAAATGTACTGTTGTTAACTATGGTTCCCTGACCCCTCGTACCCAATATTTTATCAATGGAATTCCCCTTTCCGTGTCCCCTTCTATGAAAGACCTCGGTATACTTATGCAGCCATCACTAAAGTTTAATGATCATGTCACAAAAATTATTTCAAAGGCTAGAGCGCAAGTAAACATTATGTTTAAATGCTTCTATTCCACAGATCATTGCTTGTATAACCGCGCTTTTGTAACTTTCGTTCGACCACTATTAGAATACTGCTCAGTAGTATGGTCTCCAACTACAGTTACTCTTGCAAATTCGATAGAAAGTGTTCAACGTAACTTTACTCGTCGTCTCTTTGCTCGGTGCAATATCCCATACACGTGTTACCCACAACGAATTTCCCTTCTTTCATTGCAAACTCTTGAGCACAGAAGGTTCCTCTCTGATCTACTGTTTCTTCACAAGTCTATCCATGGTTTTTACTCTTACGACCACTCTTCTCTATATATAATCTCCCCACTCACTCGTAATCTGCGTAGAGCACATTCTTTCGTGTTTCCTTACCTTTCGCGAGCCCTAAGTCTCACTCAAGTGTCGTGACTAGGACGATCGACAGATGGAACGTGTTCTCTAATCAAATCGTAACAAGCTCGCCTAAACATTTCCGATCTCACCTTCTCTCATTACCTTCCATATCTTTTACTTCCGATTCACTCTTGCGAGTTTAACCCAACCTGCTGCCCCCCACCAAAGCCCCCCTTCAATCCCTCAATCTTCAAGATATTCTCAAGATCATCTATCTCTTTTCTTCCTCGAATTTACGCCGTTAGCGGCCCTGGGGGCGTTAGATTCGAGGTGACCCCTGTATACAACCACATCCACCGCAAGCTACCGAAGACTATCGCATTTCCCCTATACTTCACCTGGCTGATAAAGAATTGAATTGAATTGAATTGAATTGAATTGAAAAATATTTACATTCCGTCTTCGTCTTCCGCAAGAGTGATCGTTGGTCTGCCTTTTTTTATATTATTCGTTCTGATATGCAAATGAGATGCTCAACCCATGCAAAAGACGGTGCAAACTAATGATATATATGACCTCAATATTATCAGTCTCCAAAATATCAATATTTGCCCTTGGTCGCGTTTCTATGATCATTTTTATGATTTTCCAGCTCTTCCTTCCCGCACTCTACTTTTCATTATGCGAGCTTTATCACAGCTTTAATTGGTAGTCGTCGTGGCTGGATCACGCAGGAAAATTAGCCTGGCGAAAGGAGGGCACTCCAGACTGAATTCGCACAAATTGACACTGGCATTGCACTGTTCTCCCGCGAGCCCCGTCTCGAAGACGGGATGTAATTTTTCCTTTACCTTTCAGAACGGGGAGAAAATCCCAATCCTAACATGGAGTAATCGTCTGACTCTCTCCAAACCACACGCTCTCTCATCGATCAGAGTGAGCGAGAGAGTGTATGATATGGAGAGACCGAGACTATTGCTCCTAACATGCATTCAGAGAAAATTCCACTCACTTTGTGATCCTCGGTTTGGAAGTAGATGTCATTGTCGATTCTATACACGTGAACGATCTCAGAAGGGGAAAAGGCGACAACTTCAGAATTATCGCTAAACGAAATTATTGGAAAAGAAATTATTTGCAATTACATTGTTGACTTCGCATACAGTCGCTGAGGTCTTCCAAGCTTCAAGTAGTAGGATGATCCTGGCAATATTTGTGAGATTTCTGATGTTTTCTAAAACTTCATTTTTGTTAAAAAACCTACCCGCTCCGTCTTGATACATATCGACCACATTGGGGAAGTCTTCCTTCAGCGTAAAATCGAGCACTTCATTCGTCGACATTTCTGAAAGCTAAATTAGATGCAAAATCTGGAAACGAGAAGGAGCAAGAATAATGACATTAGATCATGCTAATAAGGGTAGATAAAAGGAGGATGCTGATCGAGGGTGTGCATGAAATGGAGTCAAAATGGTGACACACTAGCGGGAAAGTCGCTATCAACCGGGAAAGGAAACGACCGGGAAGGGGAGAGGAGCAAGAGCACACATGCTAGGGATGGGAATGATTGTATTGCAGAAACAAGCAATTGGTTTGCAGCAAACATACAAATATGGACATTGAGATGAACGTCGGCCAAATATGAATTAAAAATTTTGCAAGAGTACGCAAAGTTTCGCTCGTGTTGTATGAATGTACGCGTCGCGGTTTGGTTCAAGGGAGCGGACGCTTTCTTTGTGCGAGAGTGTGCGCACGCGCACATTTCTCTCCAACCTCTCCCATCCAAAAGTGGATGAGTCGGCAGTGAAGTCTAGCAGATTCATCGTCGTTTTATTGAAAGGAGAAAGCACAAATTACAAAAATAATTAAAACTTCCCCGAGGGAATAATTTTCTTAACTTTTGCAAAATATTTCTCCTTCGAACAAGTTCGAAAACTAGAGACATCGATCGAAATGCAAAAGTTTTCCCTTCCTTTGCTTCGCACTCGCAACGGCGCTTTGCCCAAATATATTATTCGATTGCTCTATTTTTAGAAATCAACCTGAAAAATCTGCTTGATGGAGTTGTCGATGCAATTCACAAGGTGAGAGCGAATGCCGAAGGACACCGACATTTTACAAGTATATGATGGTGAGCGGCTATATTCTGAAAAAAATGGGAACGAATATTTCGAACTTCTAAAATAACGATTTATCACGCCTTTCACGAGAGCATCGAGCTAGAATCGCCATTCCTGGGAATGGAGGGAAAAAAGTTGAAATGAGTTCTAACCGGTTTTGGACATCCTAAGGCATGCCTGACAGATACCCAGAATCTCGCTATGCATACATTCTGAAGGTGCCTACACCGGGTTAACTACCTGCAGCTGTAACTTTGGGAGCGTTTATCACAATTATGGTGAAAGATGAACAAACAATGTCGAAGAAGTGACCCCCACTCATTTTTCGAGCTCTATCGATCTGTAAAAACCGCTTCTCTTGAATCGCAATTTTAACCATGTCACATTCATGGTTAATTTTCTCAAAAGTGTAGGAAAAGGGCAGCTAAAATTTTTTACAGCGCATTCAGCTCTTCAAGAGCTTTCGAAAAAAAAGAGTACCTGGAGACAAAAATACGAACACCTGGGTGTGACTACGGCCGCTTCTACGTTTCCTAATCATTTGAACTTTATTTTCATCAAAAACCTCGAAGAGAAAATATCATTCTTCACTAATCCCTCCGAACGGAGCGGTGTGAGATAGAATTGATTGTTGAAAATAAAGTTCAAATGATTAGGAAACGTAGAAAGGGCCGTTGCCACACCCAGGTGTTCGTATTTTTGTCGCCATTCGAAAGCTCTTGAAGAGCTGAATGCGCTGTAAAAATTTTAGCTGCCCCTTTTCCTACACTTTTGAGAATATTAACCATAAATGTGACATGGTTAAAATTGCGATTCAGGAGAAGCGGTTTTTACAGATCGATAGAGCTCGAAAAATGAGTGGGGGTCACTTCTTCGACATTTTTTGTTAATATATATTTTATCTACGCTCGGCGGCGCAACGGAATACGAATAATTACTTAAGCGTTGTGATACAAGAGTGTTGACTCTCCTCACACTGAGGAAGAATACGAAGGAAGGGATACGATAAGAAGGGAGGAATGTGGGGGATGGGGGGATGGAGGTGCAATCGTAAAATGAGAAGATCCAATCGGCTGGTCTCATCTGCCTTCGTCTGGTCTGATGGGGAGTTTTATCGAGGAGGGGGGCACTCGATGTAGACCAAGTAGACTCTGCTCCGAGATCCAGCGTAAGAAGATCTCTAAATAGGGGGAGGGGGCGAGGATGAAGGGTGGAGGTATGGGGACTATGGGAATGGGAATGGGAAGTAGTGGAGGGAAGTATTATTGGAAAATATATTTACTGAAATCAAATTGAAGAGCTCTTAATCTCTTTTTGTAAACAGGGATGCTGGGAGATGACAATACATGGGTAGGAAGAGCGTTTAAAATCAAAAAAAAATAAAAAAATAAAAAAAATAAAAATCAGTGGTATCGAGGTGTCGATTTGGTTTTCTCAATATGGATTCCAAAGTTGTTGGTCCTTTCTCTTAGGGGAGCAAACAGGAAAAAATTACTTCTATCGAGTATGGTGTCTCCATACATAATCCTACGGGCCAGGACTAAATCATAAGTGACTCTCCTCTCAAAAAGCGCTTGAAGACCCAGGAAAGACAGACGTTGAGAATAGGATGGTAGACCAAGAGGATATGACGGAGACGGAAAACACCGATAGTATAGAATACGAGTGAATTTTTCTTGGATTTTCTCAAGCTTCTGACTTTGTTTTTTAATATGAGGGTTCCAGACAGGGCAAGCGAATTCAATGTGAGGGAGAACATATGTTTTAAAGCATTTGATAAGGATAGAGGGGTTTTTAACTGTTACTGCACGAAGCATAATATGCATGACAGAAGTGGCTTTCTGGACACGATCATCAATACTGGCAGAGCTATTAAGGGTGGGAAGTACTTTTTAGTATTATTGGTGTAGGAAACATAAATCTTAATGTCATCCGCGTATGCTTTTACACACACATCGGGGAAGGGAGCAAGGACATGTGTTATATCCGATATATAAAGGGAGAATAGAATAGGCCCTAGTACAGATCCTTGCGGTACGCCGGAGAGGACATTGAAGGACTTGGATACGATAGTACCTAATCTTACGGAGAAAAGCCTATCCGTTACAAAATCAGAGATCCAATTTAGAAGGTTACCGTTGATACCATAATGCAAACATTTAGAGATAAGTTTAGGAAAGGGGACGGTGTCGAATGCACGAGAGAAATCAAGGTAAATAACATCAGTTTGCTCTTTACGGGAGTGGGCTAGAGTCCAGTCATTTTCACAATCTAAAAGGTTGGTAAGAACAGATGCACCGGATCGAAAACCATGTTGGTAATTGGGAATGATATTGGAGCGGTAGAGGTAAGGGGCAAGCTTATTTTTGACAGGGCGTTCCATTGTTTTAGAGGCAGGAGATAGTATGGAGATAGGGCGATAAGAATCAGGTGACTGGGGATTCTTGTTTGGTTTGGGGATTGGGGTAATAAGTGAGAATTTCCATAGTGATCTGACAGTGCCGGTTTCCATACTAATGTTGAAGATATCACACAAGGGGAGGCAGAGGGAATGTGCACATTTACGAAAGACAATCTGAGGAATGTTATCATGGCCAGTAGAGCATGATGGTGAGAGCTGCTTTAAAGCCTTATATACGTCATGGGGGAAGAAAGATACATTTGTGAGATATAAGGTAGAGGGGTGAGAGGGAATGGATGGTAATAATCCGTCATCAAGTGTGAAGTGGGAAGCAAAACGGGACGCAAGGGCATTAGCTATGTCTAAAGTACTAGTTACGATAGTTCCAGAAGAATGGATAAGTTGTTTGGGGACAGATGGCTTATCGAGCGGGCCCTCTTCTCCCTCTATACAGGGCTCTCGGAGGGCTGAAGATGCTTCTCCAGAGTGTTAGCGAGCACCTGGAGACAGGCCCTGTAGAGCGGGTCAGTGACACGCTCAGACTCTAATCTTTCACCATAATTGAGATAAACGCTCGCAAAGTTACAGATGCAGGTAGTTGATCCGATTGAGAAAGGTAGGCACCTTCAGAATGAATGTGTTGCATAGTAGTTCGTTTCAAGTTTTTTCAGAATATAGCCGCTAACCATCATCTACTTGTAAAATGTCGGTGTCCTTCGGCATTCGCTCTCCTCTTGTGAATTGTACCGAAAACTCCATCAAGCAGATGATTCAGGTTGATTTCTGAAAAAAAAGAGCAATCGAATAATATTAGGTTGATTCATAAGTTTCTCCCTTTTTTCAGAATTTTACATTTTTGATTCCCCTGACCTACAAAGTTGACCAATTCTCATAAGTTCTTTTGCAATAAATAAGTGCTTGAATGAGCTTTATAAAAAGCCGTATCACATTGCTCCTTATTTAGCTACGCCGATACAGCAGTCCGACAAATTTCGCAAATTTGATTATCAAACATAATTTTTATGCATACATAGTTATGTGGAGAAACGAGATAGATATTAAGAGACCCGCTCCGTAAGAATCGAGCACCCAGCGGACACGTTTGCCTAAGCAACGAGATCCACGGGGTCTTTTCTATGGTGGGAGGAGTGTCTTGGCTCTATGTCTCGAAATTTGTCATAAATTATATAATACAGTCATTGGGTAAGTAGAAAATGTTAATAAAGGGTAAAATGGTAAAAAAATCATAATTTTTTATTGATACAAAATTGAGTCAAAAGTCAAAATGCATTTCACTCGTGGTGCCCAGAAGTTTATAAAAACGTATTTAGATCAACATCCGATCGATTCTCAATATTACTTTTTGAACTAAAATTTGACTTTTTGCTGCATATCTAGTCCATTTGGAATCCCGTTGTACTCTAAGCTAGGTTGCTTCATATACACTTTGCAGCGAGTCTCGGGAGATTTTCCATTTTCGGGAAATAATTTTCAAACTTTCCAAGTGCATCATCCAAAATATTTAAAAATTAATTTTCGCCAAAGTAATGAGAACTTTGATTAGCTTTTAACAATTTCAGATATTACTTACCTTGATATAATTTCTAGCACTAAAATATATCATAATTTCGCTCGTTTCAAAAACTCACTTCTCACAATTTCGAATAAGTCAATATTTGGACAGTATTGTGTCGTTCAAGATAAGTCCAATCCCACCAGTTCTGCATAGAGATAGTAGAATACCCCGACCTGTTTAAGAAAATCACAATGTGGGTTCCACCTGTCATGCCCAAAATTCGCATTGTTTGTTCAAATCAGTGGCTAATCGAAATGCTGACTATTTTATTTTTTTTCGATTTCACAAAATCTATCACTCAAATCAGATAGTATTAATTTATAAACAATACATTATCACTGGATAAGTGATCCTAGCGCGAAAGTACAGCTGTTTTGCATGCTTTTAAAAATCGAAAAAAATCACGTTTTCCTATTTTTGTGGTTCCTTAACTAGCAGATCACGATTCCAATCCCTTAGCTTTTTCAATAATCGTATACATTGGGATATTCTACTTCACAATTTCATCACAGAAAATCTCTATACGCTTTCCATTTGCGGGCAATATCTTTCGAAAATGCCCCTGCATTGTTTTTTGTTGAAGTACGCTATGAGGGCATGTTCGAAAGAAATTGCCCACAAATGGAAAGCCTATAGAGATTTTCTGTAATGAAATTTAAAGTAGGATATCCCAGTGTATATGAGGCCGTTTGCCTAAGAATCGAGCAGATCCGAATGGATTCGGCACAGCCAAAAAATGCCGATTCTCTAAAAGTGTGAGTTTCGGGGTTATCGAATGTGCTGAAAACGATTGACACACTCATTTTGCCCCCAGAGCCCTCGTTGGCTCCAGACGTCGTCACGTCGAAACCACTTTTTTGAGCATATCGCCCCTCCGGAAAGAGCTAAAATTAGGCGAATATGGTTTCCGGGGTAGAATTTTGTGCTGATTACGCCTGTCTACTTCATTTTTCATGAATTGTAAAAATAAATTTTTAAAAATCAACTTTTTTATATGCCCAAAGTCGGCTGAGTGAGGTACATGGTTCGATTCGCCGCGACGAGAGGATTCAGAATCTGCATTTTCGTCCATTTTGCGGCCGCGAAACCGAAAATTGAAAGCTTTTAGTGAACGAATTCTGAGGGAAATGTTAAGAGAAGGGCGAGAAAAGGGGTACGCGAGAGATGGGAAGGGGGTCGTAAACTGCCAAGGGGGAGGGAGATGAGGGAAAGGGGAGAGGAACCGTCGTTTTCCTCAGAATTCGTCCACTAAAAGCTTTCAATTTTCGGTTTCGCGTCCGCAAAATGGACGAAAATGCAGATTCTGAATCCTCTCGTCGCGGCGAATCGAACCATGTACCTCACTCAGCCGACTTTGGGCATATAAAAAAGTTGATTTTTCAAAATTTATTTTTTAAATTCATGAAAAATGAAGTAGACAGGCGTAATCAGCACAAAATTCTACCCCGGAAACCATATTCCCCTAATTTTAGCACTTTCCGGAGGGGCGATATGCTCAAAAAAGTGGTTTCGACGTGACGACGTCTGAAGCCAACGAGGGCTCTGGTGGCAAAATGAGTATGTCCATCGTTTTCAGCACATTCGATAACCCCAAAACTCACACTTTTAGAGAATCGACATTTTTTGGCTGTGCCGAGTCTTGCTCGATTCTTATGCAAACGGCCTCATATGAATATTCAAAAAGCTAAGCTGTACTTTCGCGCTAGGATCACTTATCCAGTGATAATGTATTGTTTATAAATTAATACTATCTGATTTGAGTGATAGATTTTGTGAAATCGAAAAAATGAAATAGTCAACATTTCGATTAGCCACTGATTTGAACAAACAATGCGAATTTTGGGCATGACAGGTGGAACCCACATTGTGATTTTCTTAAACAGGTCGGGGTATTCTACTATCTCTATGCAGAACTGGTGGGATTGGACTTATCTTGAACGGCACAATACTGTCCAAATATTGACTTATTCGAAATTGTGAGAAGTGAGTTTTTGAAACGAGCGAAATTATGATATATTTTAGTGCTAGAAATTATATCAAGGTAAGTAATATCTGAAATTGTTAAAAGCTAATCAAAGTTCTCATTACTTTGGCGAAAATTAATTTTTAAATATTTTGGATGATGCACTTGGAAAGTTTGAAAATTATTTCCCGAAAATGGGAAATCTCCCGAGACTCGCTGCAAAGTGTATATGAAGCAACCTAGCTTAGAGTACAACGGGATTGAAAAAGCTAAGGGATTCGGTTCCAAATGGACTAGATATGCAGCAAAAAGTCAAATTTTAATTCAAAAAGTAATATTGAGAATCGATCGGATGTTGATCTAAATACGTTTTTATGAACTTCTGGGCACCACGAGTGAAATGCATTTTGACTTTTGACTCAATTTTGTATCAATAAAAAATTATGATTTTTTGACCATTTTACCCTTTATTAACATTTTCTACTTACCCAATGACTGTATTATATAATTTATGACAAATTTCGAGACATAAAGCCAAGACACTCCTCCCACCATAGAAAAGACCCCGTGGATCTCGTTGCTTAGGCAAACGTGTCCGCAAGGTGATCGAGTCTTACGGAGCGGATCTCTTAAACAAACATACTAGTGTAAAGCGTGATTACTGGGCATGCTCGTGAATGCAATTCAGTATTTGTAGACCGTCACGCCAAGTTCAGATGAGCGCCTGATTAGATATTAGTTCGAGATGGATTTCTGCAGAATTTCATGTCATATCCCCGAATGGTCAGTTGTTGACTCTGTAAGCCATAGTGTTGTGAACAATAAAGTACTCGCCAGCCTTAGTATTACCGTTAAACTTGAGATGAATACATCTACCTATTCGGGAACAGCACCATATTACAACAAAATTACGAAATTTGAGCAACGAAATCAGCACTTTTTCTAATTCTCATCTTCCAAAGCCTCTTGGAGGTCGGATATTCTGTAATATTCTGGAAGAGCAACTCGAGTGGTATCACTCCTCAAATGGGCAGAATCGATTGTTAGCGCGTATTCAAATGGTAGGCCCAGCAAAGTACACCTAAAAATCATCATATTTTGAGATTTTGACGTTTTCTTTTTTTATTGCCGCAACACGCGTCCCAGAATCGATTCGGTCCGACGAGTGTAATCTATCTATATGTCCACTACTTGTGTTAAATGGAAATTCCGGTCAGGCAACTATGGCTCGAGATAATTTTAAAAATAAAATAGGGAGAAACTTTTGAATCAACCTAATATATTTGGGCAAAGCGCCGTTGCGAGTGCTAAGCAAAGGAGCTACAGGACTTTTGTAGCCGGCCACGTAGCTTCTGTAGGCCTGATGTGGTGGCTACGTCTCGGCCACAAAGGCTACGCGGCCGACAACAAGTTCCGGTAGCACGGCGACTCGCCATTCACGTGATGTTTGTGCAAATGGGGGCGCGTAGATGTGGAATACGCCCAACAAGCAAATACATATGATAGATCTCATGGCATTGCACCAAAGCGCCACCAAGCACTACCCGCTCAGACGATTCTTTCCATACCCTCTAACGCAGGTATTCCTAGGAATACCAGGGCGAGAATAATCGTGATACGCTGCTCTCCACTGAGGAATAATGGCTAGAGATACCAGATAGATCTAAGCTGCCGACATTGCACCCAAATGCCAACAAGCACGACCCGTTCAGACGATTCATTCTATACTCTAATCTACGAGAGCAAAATATCTAACAGGATCCTTCATATTAGACACTGCCAGATCTTCACCGTTTCAAACATGGAGTTTCCTTTGAACTCATTGGTGCCTTAGCCCCAACTGGTCAAACATTTCTTTGCATGAAGAACCTAATACTGACGCCCAAACCTCTATCTCGATTTTATGATTTACTCCTTCTGCATCCGTATCCAAATTCAGAGAAACAGTCACAACAGAGTCAGAAGCCATCGATTCTGAGTTCTACTAAATCATCCACGCAGTATGCCGATAGAGCGCACTGGTTTCTTCAAGTATCTACCGTATGCTCGATTAAGGATGACAAGACAGAATACTTTACTAGTATTAATGCATGAATCCAACTGAGAAGGGAAAACATCGAATCAGGAAATCATTCTCTCCGGTAGCTGAGCAGTGAAGGTGATTCCTCCTGCCTGCACTGTGATCTGTCCCTTATGCACTCCGACGACGCGGAAGTACGCCTGTGGAAGGCTGAAAGATCAAAGATCAGCGCTCATTAGCCGAATAACTTTCATCGCTTCCCCACAACCACTGTAAGGAGGCGAACTTCAAGGCTTAATGTTCATGTACTAACAGGATTATTCTAAATTACAGAATTTGAGAGATCGAAGATCACGGGACTCACTCGGTGGTTATCGACTCGACGGTCAACGTCTCCGTGTTGTACACTTCGAGCGTCGGTCTGACCATGTTGTAAATCAGCGGAGTGCCGTCATCGACGAAGCCGAAGGTGTACGCGGGGAAGATCTAGAAAGGTATGATGTAGTTTCACCTTCATGCCCTACTGATTTCAACTTTCTATTCAACGGTCATCTCATTCAACAATTCCATTTTAATAAAATTATCATATTCGCTCCGGAATATTATTTCGGTACTATACAATCTCAGAGAATCACAAATGTTCATCGCAATACGTTGGATGAAATAGCAACTGTATCGCTTTTGACTCAACATCGAATAGAATTCGCTTGGGAAGTACCAACCACTAACCGATCCGACGACGATACTGTTGTTGGTGAGCCGCTCTATCGTCGCTGCATCCTGCTTAGCCGTGCGTTCGAAGATGATCTTGCCCCTAATATGTTTGAGATAGAGCAATGGTCTGAGTCTCTTCAGTTTGCATGCTCTCTCGCCGGTCAGAGAGACGAGAGAGCGTGGAAACTGAAGAGAGTGAGACGATTGCTCTTGAGATATGGAGAGAGCAACGTAATGCCCAATTTAAAATCACTTTTTTTTCTAATTCGTGATTCTCCATTACTATGAATAACTTTAGTTCCGAACAGAGATGAAGTCGGAAATTATTGTGAGAACGAGTGAACAATGCCCGAATGAATGTAAAATGGAGAAAAAAATGTGAGTGTAGGTTAAAATGATCACAGTTCGCGGAACAAATTGGGAATATAATGGTACCTATGTACAGTCTTCATCCTCAGCCCCTCCAGCTGGCTTTCAATAGCATCGATGAGCACTCCGTCCTTCTCGGGGTCATCGCATATTCGATGCACGAACTTCTTCCCATCGATCGTCCTTGTTTGCATAATTCCCACTTCGCTCGTCTCATCCTGTTATCAATTTCAATGCGCTTCTCAATTTGGAAATTTTTAATTGAAAATAATGAAGTTCATTTAGGGGAAAAAAACACGCAAAAGCAGCAAATTAGTACCTCTCCAATCTCTCTAATGAACTCCGTTACCATGTCTGCTGGAGGATCGAATCTTGCCCTGAAGATCTGAACACTCCATTGAAAATGGATTAGGATTGGAATCATCGGAGGCAAATCTCTCACAGTACATATATGATAGGCGACAAAGTGTTCAAAAAGGGGAGAAAATGTCTCGCGAAGCAAATCCTAACATGCATTCAGAGAAAATTCCAAACTCACTTTGTGATCATCGGTTTCGAAGAAGATGCTACTGTCGATTCTCTCCACGTAATTGATCTCAGAAGGAGAATGCGCCGGAACTTCAGAATTATCGCTAAACGAAATTATTGAAAAGAATTTGAGTAATCGGAATTACGTTTTTGACTTCGCATACAGTCGCTGCGGGCGGCCACGCTTTAGGTAATACGAGTTTCCTGACAAACATTGGCGTTATCTTATATGTTGTTTTGTAAAAACAACATACCGGCAGCGTCTTGATACAGATTGAGGACATTGGGATGGAAATCTTCCTGCTGCGTAAAATTGAGCACTTCATTCGTCGACATTTCTGAAAGCTAAATTAGATGCAAAATCTGGAAACGAGAAGGAGCAAGAATAATGACATTATATCATGCTAATAAGGGTAGATAAAAGGAGGATGCTGATCGAGGGTGTGCATGAAATGGAGTCAAAATGGTGACACACTAGCGGGAAAGTCGCTATCAACCGGGAAAGGAAACGACCGGGAAGGGGAGAGGAGCAAGAGCACACATGCTAGGGATGGGAATGATTGTATTGCAGAAACGAGCAATTGGTTTGCAGCAAACATACAAATATGGACATTGAGATGAACGTCGGCCAAATTTGAATTTAAAATTGTTGATGAGTACGCAAAGTTTCGCTTGTGTTGTACGCGCTGCGGTTTGGTTCAAAGGTGCGCTTTCTTTGTGCGAAAGTGTGCGCACGCGCACATTTATCTCCACCCTGCGAAAAGGTCGGTTCAAATGCATATAGAGAGAAAAAATCACAAATATGTTAACGAATATTGCCCGATGGCATAATTTCCTTAACTTTTTCGAAATATTTCTCATTCGAACAAGCTCGCAACTAAAAAATGCAAGTGTGATGACTCATTTTCCCTTTCTTTGCTTCGCAGTCGCAAAAATTATGTTACTCGATTGCTCCTTTTTTCAGAAATCAACCTGAATAATCTGCTTGACTGAGTTTTCGATGCAACTCACAAGAGGAGAGCGAATGCCGAAGGACACCTACACAAGTAGATGATGGTAAGCGGCTATTTTCTGAAACAAAATTGACACGAATATTTCGCCCTTCTAAAATAATGATTTATGGTGTTATGTTAATTCGAGTGAGTTCATACACAAGTTGAAGTCAATTCTTCACAAATTCAGGGACAATATTTTACTACAAATATTCATTGCCCCAGCAACTGTACGGGAAATGGAAGTGAGGGTGCATACCCTTATATATTACATTTTATCTACGCTCGGCGGCGCAACGGAAGACGAATAATTACTTAAGCGTTGTGATACAAGAGTGTTGACTCTCCTCACACTGAGGAAGAAATAAGAAGGAAGGGATACGATAAGAAGGGAGGAATGTGGGGGATGGGGGGATCGAGGTGCAATCGTAAAATGAGAAGATCCAATCGGCTGGTCTCATCTGTCTTCGTCTGGTCTGATGGGGAGTTTTATCGAGGAGGGGGCACTCGATGTAGACCAGGTAGACTCTGCTCCGAGATCCAGCGTCAGAAGATCTCTAAATAGGGGGAGGGGGCGAGGATGAAGGGTGGAGGTATGGGGACTATGGGAATGGGAATGGGAAGTAGTGGAGGGAAGTACTATTGGAAAAAATATTTACTAAAATCAAATTGAAGAGCTCTTAATCTCTTTTTGTAAACAGGGATGCTGGGAGATGACAATACATGGGTAGGAAGAGCGTTTAAAATCCTAGAAACTACGAGAAAAACAGTGGTATCGAGGTGTCGATTTGGTTTTCTCATTATGGATTCCAAAGTTGTTGGTTCTTTCTCTTAGGGGAGCAAACAGGAAAAAATTACTTCTATCGAGTATGGTGTCTCCATACATAATCCTACGGGCCAGGACTAAATCATAAGTGACTCTCCTCTCAAAAAGCGCTTGAAGACCCAGGAAAGACAGACGTTGAGAATAGGATGGTAGACCAAGAGGATATGACGGAGACGGAAAACACCGATAGTATAGAATACGAGTGAATTTTTCTTGGATTTTCTCAAGCTTCTGACTTTGTTTTTTAATATGAGGGTTCCAGACAGGGCAAGCGAATTCAATGTGAGGGAGAACATATGTTTTAAAGCATTTGATAAGGATAGAGGGGTTTTTAACTGTTACTGCACGAAGCATAATATGCATGACAGAAGTGGCTTTCTGGACACGATCATCAATACTGGCAGAGCTATTAAGGGTGGGAAGTACTTGTACACCTAGATCACGTTGTTGGGAGACTTGCTCGAGGACAACGCTATTAATGAGATATTTTGGAGCGGGTGAGGAACCAATGTGAAGATGAGTGCATTTAGATTCCGAAAGAGACAATTGATTGGAGACAGTCCACGAGTAGATGGCATCTAGAGCATACTGTAATTGGGAAGTGCGAGAGGCTTTAGTATTATTGGTGTAGGAAACATAAATCTTAATGTCATCCGCGTATGCTTTTACACACACATCGGGGAAGGGAGCAAGGACATGTGTTATATCCGATATATAAAGGGAGAATAGAATAGGCCCTAGTACAGATCCTTGCGGTACGCCGGAGAGGACATTGAAGGACTTGGATACGATAGTACCTAATCTTACGGAGAAAAGCCTATCCGTTACAAAATCAGAGATCCAATTTAGAAGGTTACCGTTGATACCATAATGCAAACATTTAGAGATAAGTTTAGGAAAGGGGACGGTGTCGAATGCACGAGAGAAATCAAGGTAAATAACATCAGTTTGCTCTTTACGGGAGTGGGCTAGAGTCCAGTCATTTTCACAATCTAAAAGGTTGGTAAGAACAGATGCACCGGATCGAAAACCATGTTGGTAATTGGGAATGATATTGGAGCGGTAGAGGTAAGGGGCAAGCTTATTTTTGACAGGGCGTTCCATTGTTTTAGAGGCAGGAGATAGTATGGAGATAGGGCGATAAGAATCAGGTGACTGGGGATTCTTGTTTGGTTTGGGGATTGGGGTAATAAGTGAGAATTTCCATAGTGATCTGACAGTGCCGGTTTCCATACTAATGTTGAAGATATCACACAAGGGGAGGCAGAGGGAATGTGCACATTTACGAAAGACAATCTGAGGAATGTTATCATGGCCAGTAGAGCATGATGGTGAGAGCTGCTTTAAAGCCTTATATACGTCATGGGGGAAGAAAGATACATTTGTGAGATATAAGGTAGAGGGGTGAGAGGGAATGGATGGTAATAATCCGTCATCAAGTGTGAAGTGGGAAGCAAAACGGGATGCAAGGGCATTAGCTATGTCTAAAGTACTAGTTACGATAGTTCCAGAAGAATCAATAAGTTGTTTGGGGACAGGTGGCTTCGGCTGGGTAAGAGAACGGATGTGTCGGTAGAGATCTTTAGTGTTTTTTAGTTTTTTATGTTCGCAAAATTGGTTCCATTTTTTAATTTGAAATAATAGATCTCTACTGCACTTTTCGTATTGAGGGCGTATTGAGAGTAAATGATACTTCGAGAACAAGGAATTTCGGTGTTTAATTAGCTTTTGAATATGAGGAGGATAAGAATGGATAGTAGGCTTAGGACTGTGATACGGTACGAAAAGATAAATGGCGTGGTGGACTACAGACACAAAGTTGGAATACATGTTTTCAGGGTCAGGTGCTTGTGAAAATGTTGTAAACCAATCGAAAGTGAGGAGGAAGGACGAGAGTTGGTCATAGTTGGCGCGAGCGAAATCTCTGACTAATGATTGAGCGGGAGGGATGCATGTAGAATCAATAGAGAAGGATATACCAAAATGATCGGATGTAGGAAAGGAGGGAATTACAGAGGGGTTGTGCACTATGGATGGATCACTAGCCAGTAGCCAATCTATGCATCGATCTATTCTAGTGGGACTACGGATTACATGGGTGAGATCGGAAGCAGAGACGAAGGAGTGAAGTGATTGCTCTGTGGCTGGAATAGAACTGGAGATGATGTCACTATTGAAGTCTCCTATGAATATGATTGGGTGGGGACTAGTGGAAAGAAGGTCTGAGAGACAATCAACGAGATTTTCCGTCTGGGTAGTACTGTAGCTAGGAGGTCGGTACACAACACATAGACGAATAAAGGAGGAAGAAGATGTGAGCAGATCAATGGAGAGGGATTCAAGACTACTATGGATGGAACCTAAAATTGAGTAGTGAAAATGGTCACGAAGTACAATAAGTGTACCGCCTCCCCGGCCATTGGAACGATCACGTCTAATGGCATGATATGGGAGATCAGCGATTTTCAATGAGGTATACGAGAAGTTAGCCAAGATTCGGTGATGGACACAATGTCTGGTTGCTCTACTTTTAAGAGGGAGTGGAAGGATGGTAGCTTATTGACTAATGATCGAGCGTTGTAATAGAGACAAGATATCTTTTGCAGAATGTCAGAGGAAGGAATGGAGGGGGAAACGAATTGAGAAAATAAGCTAGAATGAGCAGGTAGGGGTGAGGAATGGGTACTGATTGCAAGAGAGGAAGAGAGGGTAGAGGGAGGTCTGCAGTGACGTGCTAGTTTCCCTTCACATTCTTGTCCTTAGCCGCCGACTGGGCTTTGAAGGCTGCTACATCTTCCTTCTTCATCAGCTCACCAGCGTAGATCACCCACGTGCCTTTGCCCTCCTCATTCAGCTTGCGTTTCTTCACTCGTAGCTCGTACTGCGCTGCCCTCTCCCTCAGAGAGAGAGAAGGGCGGATGAGCACAGACGAGTACTCGCGCTGCTCCTTGATCTTCTTCAAGCGCACGAGGAGGAGGCGCTGTGAGGATTCTCGAGGGAGGAGGATCTTGAGGGGACGGGGCCTACCCTCCTTCCTCTCTCCCATCCGGAATACGGTGTCCGGACGGACTTCGATTCCCGTGAGATCGAGGAAGCGGGTGGGATGGGCGAAGTCGTCCTCGACTCTCTCACTGGGAAGGGAACGAGCAGACTCAGCCAGGTTCTCGACCACGATCGAGCGGGCCCTCTTCTCCCTCTCCACAGGGCTCTCGGAGGGCTGAAGATGCTTCTCCAGAGTGTTAGAGAGCACCTGGAGACAGGCCTCGAGAGCCCTGTAGAGAGGGTCAGTGGCACGTTCAGACTCCGTGTCGAGGAAGGCCGACAACCTGCTGGTGACCTCCTCCAGCTGGGTCTTGGCGGCAGCACGGAAGTCCTCCTCCGACTGGGTGGCGCGTTATAATTATAAGAGTGACTATCTGAGAGAACCGAGCAATATAACCTATAGGCCGTACAGCGAAAAATAAAGTGCTGATTTTAAGATCCCTTTAGGGGTAACTTTTCACGTAGAGTTCGAAAATCGACCTTAGGAAGCCGTATCTCTGACCCCTGATTTTCTGTGGCGCGCCTCAACGGTGAGGTCGGTTTTTGTAAATCGTGAACGGATGTTTCAAACCTCATAAATGTATAGTAATTTTGGAAGAGCTCGACGAGATAAGCATTTTCACTGTTAGAAGTGAAACGCTAGTTCATCTGGGAAAAAACTTATCGTCATTTCAATTGTCAAATTGGTCGTCATAAAAACGTTACATGCGAGACGTACTTTTAAGTATGTTCATTAAATTCCTCGTGAAAAATTACCCATGGATGCAAATTTTGGCGCCAAAAAAGCCGCATACGAGGGGTCTCCCAAATAGAGGAAAAGGGGTCAATTGTTAGGAATTTCAGGTTTTCCCTGTCTATCGTCTCCATTTTCACTATTTAGAAGCAGAGTTGGCGAAAAAAATAGTATCAAGATTGGGGAATGTGAATTATCATCGAAAAATCCGTGTTTGTATCGTTCGAAAAATATTGGTTTTCGAATTCTCGATTTTGCTCAAATTTGGGCACCTGAAAGTGTGGATTTTCGAAAATGTGAAGATGCGCATTCCTCATGAAGTAAAGAATACTTCCACGTAAATAAGAAAATGTACATATAAGCTTCTGTGCATACTTCTAGGTTCGGGTTTTTGACGTTGAATATTGCAAAATTGGTACTATCGACGAACATTGTACGATTGAAATCGTCTGAAATCAAGTCAATTTGGTGATTTCACACCACAATGCAATTTATAATGCAAAATCAAAGCATCAAATTCAGCTCATTAGTACGTAAATACGCAATCAATTATTATGGAAAATCTAGATTTTGAATAAATTGGATCCAAACTATCTTGGAAAGTGGAGCAGCTGTCGAACTTATTTTAATTTAATATTACTAATCTACTACTCTCATATAGCTCACTAAAAATTGCGATAGTTTTCAGTGCGAAATGGCTGAAATTTCAGTGGGTAAACATTGTGAAAATCGATAATTTGAATCATTGTTTTTCCGAAATAAGATGTCCGCCATTTTTACTGCTTTATTTGTGCATTATAAATTGCATTGTGGTGTGAAATCACCAAATTGACTTGATTTCAGACGATTTCAATCGTAAAATGTTCATCGATAGTACCAATTTTGCAATATTCAACGTCAAAAACACGAACCTAGAAGTGTTCGCAGAAGCTTATATGTACATTTTCTTATTTACGTGGAATTATTCTTTACTTCATGAGGAATGCGCATCTTCACATTTTCGAAAATCCACACTTTCAGGTGCCCAAATTTGAGCAAAATCGAGAATTCGAAAACCAATATTTTTCGAACGATACAAACACGGATTTTTCGATGATAATTCACATTCCCCAATCTTGATACTATTTTTTTCGCCAACTCTGCTTCTAAATAGTGAAAATGGAGACGATAGACAGGGAAAACCTGAAATTCCTAACAATTGACCCCTTTTCCTCTATTTGGGAGACCCCTCGTATGCGGCTTTTTTGGCGCCAAAATATGCATCCATGGGTAATTTTTCACGAGGAATTTAATGAACATACTTAAAAGTACGTCTCGCATGTAACGTTTTTATGACGACCAATTTGACAATTGAAATGACGATAAGTTTTTTCCCAGATGAACTAGCGTTTCACTTCTAACAGTGAAAATGCTTATCTCGTCGAGCTCTTTCAAAATTACTATACATTTATGAGGTTTGAAACATCCGTTCACGATTTACAAAAACCGACCTCACCGTTGAGGCGCGCCACAGAAAATCAGGGGTCAGAGATACGGCTTCCTAAGGTCGATTTTCGAACTCTACGTGAAAAGTTACCCCTAAAGGGATCTTAAAATCATCACTTTATTTTTCGCTGTACGGCCTATGGTAAATTCTTTCAGATAGTCACTCATAATCACATCCTCAGGAATGATAAAATCGTTGCAAAATGGCCTGATCAAACTGAATTGAATTGTAGATTCAGTGGTCTATGCGCTCATGGGAATGCCCTATACTTCTCGAGTAACGGAAAGGTCGATGCTTGAACTCTGCGTAGGAACAGCCAACTCTTTTAAGATCTTTAGTGCGGTATTCACTCCTCATGGCTCAATTGCAGTTCGTCATGTGCTCTTCGAGGTGAGAACTCTTAAAACTCTCGCTGAATCTCTTCCTCGCAGGATGAAACAGTGCACAAACTCGCTTGGTGCAGTAGAATTATGGCAGGGAAGAAGAGCTTCTATGGCATGTGGGAGGAGAGCGATCGAGAGGGTGTGCTTGTTGATGTTGCGCAAAGTGATGAAGAAGACCTGATCTGGCCAATTAATCACACGTTATCTGTACTCAATTGCACTAAATTATCCAAAACCAATCTAATAAAAGAGCGAACAAATTTCCTTCAGAGGAAAGCTCTACTACATGAGCAGTGCTGGAAATGGCGACATTCCTGGGATACGAACACTTTCTGAAGACGTATTCGCGTTTGAACTAAAATATGCCATATGTTGTCTAATATATACTTCGTAGTTAGTCGTTTCAGAACTTTCGAGCCTCCAAAGTTCTCGCTTGCGATTCGTCCCGATTCCTCTACAGAGAATGTTCGTTCTCAACACTGACACTATGACGTTCCTTCCTCCTCTGAGCTTCGGGTTTGTTCTATGGTTGGCAATACGAGGGTAGGTAGCGAGCTCGTTACGCCCCCCCCCCCTCGTCGAATTGCGAAATAAGGGGATCAAGAAGTAACTCGCTACGTCTCATCATTGCCAACCCCAGTTTGTATGATATTTTGAGTGTGCTCCGTAAAGAAAGGCCTATCGGTTCAGGGACGTCTTTATTTGCTCTATTGCTGGCGTGCATGATGGAGTAATTTCAATGAGAGGATTAGCATGGAAAGATTACTGGATGATGAGTGCACCCTACGCCAGATGGATATAAGTCACGAGAGATGACGAGATAAATATTATGAACTTGCGTCAATTATGTTCACAGTTCCCATGTGAAATTCAAGCATTTCCCACATGGAATACAATTATTTATTACTATAAAGAGTGATATATCATAGTTTCCCCTGCTTTGTGCTATATTAAATTTAATGAGAAGTTGACGTCCTAGGTGCCTGTCTGTTACTGGATGGCATTTCAAGTTCGGCGAATTCTCGTGGCAGACTGAATGAATACTGAAGTCTGCAAACTCAAATTTCAAATGTATTTGGCGAAATATGAAAATTCGATCGGAAAATAGCAAAACGTAAATTCAATCACACTTTGTTTATCAAATAAAATGATTCCAACGCTGTTTTGTAGAGACGGTCTAGTGAGACGATCTATGCATCTGCAAAAGATAGGTGTAGAACAGTTAACGAGTATGGTGAACGAATGGACAATGCTAAAAGCCATGGACATTTCAAGAAAACACTAGCGAAAGAAATTCTTTCCAATAAGTCAGCATGTGTAGAGTATTAGAGATTGGTCAGGGCGTGATATTCTTCTCTCTTCACTTCCACTTGTCCACTGTGTAATACTCAACGATCGCCCCGAACTGCCACACTCGCACTGAGTGGAGTTTCAAAATCTATTTCAATTATAGGTTCAGTTGTATAAATTCTGGAACTCTAGGCGGACGCTATTCTTTACCCAGGCCCTACCGGAATAGTTGAGGGACTATCTTTGAATATCGCTTCTTCGAACACTTTAATACAGAACCATGTGGGGACTCAAGTTGACATGAGTGATCTGGAGGTACGGCATGTGAGCAACTAATCACCTCTCGCTTGGCAGAAACTCACTACATTTGCATATCACGCCTGTCACGAGAGAATCGAGCTAGATTTCCAAAACTGTAATGTGAAAAATATGTTCCTATCATTTTTATTCACCCCTAGGTGTGCCCTAACACCACCCGAAGTCATTTTGTTCTGTGATCATTCTTAAGGCCCCTAAGTCGAGTATCCTACCTGCGACCCTAACTTTAACACCGTATATGTCGTTTCTAGAGCGGTTTTAGGGGAAATTTCACTCTGACGAGCTCCTGGTTATTTTTCAAGCTCTATCGATCTATCAAAACTAGAAGTCATGAATGTTATTAGAACTGAGTTACAGTTAAGGTAGCCTAAGTCAAAAGTGTAGGAAAATATTCCATACATTTTGGGATGTGTGGTAGCCCGCGTCGAGCTCTTTCAAATAAGGTATTTGCGGTACTATTGGGGTGTCCGGAAAGTTCTTACATCTCATCATAAAAAGGTATTACGAGGTCCAATGCTCCTGGTGCATAGTAAGGTAATAAACATTAATTGGTAGTATACTGATATTGAATGGTTTATGGATTGGATAAGTTTCCCAGTTACTACACGTATTATGAGAGGAATCGCGAGAGAATTGCCTACTCCGCGGCGGTAGGAACCAAAATCGTCGTATCCGGAAGAAACTTAATTCCGGAAGAAAATACGACGTATTTCAAATGATGCTCTTTCAAACTGCGTTGTCAGAATTTTGATATCTCTCGTCATCTTCGAGATTCAGATGGCCAAACTTGGTACTATAACTTTTCGACTATCAAATCGCGCTCACTTAAAAAATCATAATTCCGTTTACAATGACGATAGAAACTCGTGCTTTGCAAAGAAAGAAAGCTGAAAACATTTTCTACAACTTTTATGTTGAACATGTCATTCCATGTGCACGTTCCAGTGCGGGGTGGTCGGGTGAACCAAAAACTACCGAATTCTGGAAATCGGAAAAAGTGATTAAAGCCCCTATGCGCGATTGATGGTACCTATGGGTGACTAACTATATGCAAAAAATCTAAGAAATCGGAGGTGGTAAAAAAGGGCGCTGTTTTTTGTCCGGTGGCCCCAAAAGTGGGTAAACCACCTACACGGTTTCAACACTTCTAAGACCTCTATTAACAGCTAATGAGGTCAAATAATTCGAGTCAATCAAAACAAGATTTGAAATTGTTTCCCGACTAGTTGTACCACTTTCATTGGTCAAAAACTACAGTATGACCGGAAATTCAAAAATCGTCATTTTGACCCTTCTCAACTTTTGGCGTGGGTGCAATTGAATTATAATGGTTCCAAATAGTGTAGATACATTCCACGGAACCTCTCGAAGAAAGGGCGCACCCATAAATACCATATTTCGGCAGAGGAAACCATGGAAAAGCGCTAAACTGTATTCCAGGTAAACATAGTAATAGGGGCCCGGATCAAGGCAAGAAATGTAGAGCTCGATGAGCTGAACATTTAATTTGTTGAAAGTTAGTCTCTTTCTTTTCATTGAAGCATGCTACAGAGCCTGGAATTTAGGCAGATATGGCCGCGGAGGCGCCCGGGAGAGCGCTAATTGGAGGGGAGGGAGAGGGAGGTCAGGGGGAGAGAGCGCCAGACGATTAGAGTGCGCGCTCTCGGGGGATTCTAGCCTATTTCTACCCATCTTCGAGGCTCTGTAGCATGCTTCAATGAAAAGAAAGAGACTAACTTTCAACAAATTAAATGTTCAGCTCATCGAGCTCTACATTTCTTGCCTTGATCCGGGCCCCTATTACCATGTTTACCTGGAGTACAGTTTAGCGCTTTTCCATGGTTTCCTCTGCCGAAATATGGTATTTATGGGTGCGCCCTTTCTTTGAGTGGTTCCGTGGAATGTATCTACTCTATTTGGAAAATTATAATTCAATTGCACCCACGCCAAAAGTTGAGAAGGGTCAAAATGACGATTTTTGAATTTCCGGTCATACTGTAGTTTTTGAACAATGAAAGTGGTACAACTAGTCGGGAAACAATTTCAAATCTTGTTTTGATTGGCTTTCGAATTATTTGACCTCATTAGCTGTTAATAGAGGTCTTAGAACTGTTGAAACCGTGTAGGTGGTTTACCCACTTTTGGGGCCACCGGACAAAAAACAGCGCACTTTTTTTTTACCACCTCCGATTTCTTAGATTTTTTGCGTATAGTTAGTCACCCATAGGCACCATCGATCGCGCATAGGGGCTTTAATCACTTTTTCCGATTTCCAGAATTCGGTAGTTTTTGGTTCACCCGACCACCCCGCACTGGGACGTGCACATGGAATGACATGTTCAACATAAAAGTTGTAGACAATGTTTTCAGCTTTCTTTCTGTGTAAAGCACGAGTTTCTATCGTCATTGTAAACGGATTTATGATCGTTTAAGTGAGCTCGATTTGATCCATAAATAGTGAGTGTACCATGTTTGGCCTTCTGAATCTCGAAGATGACGAGAGATATCAAAATTCTGACAACGCAGTTTGAAAGAGCATCATTTGAAATACTGTGTTAAAGTTTCTTCCGGATACGACGATTTTGATTCCTACCGCCGCTAACCCCCCTAAAATAGGTTATTCTCTCGCGATTCGTCTCTTATAGTGATCGAGTATCGCCATGATTTTTGAGCAATTTTGATACATGACTGTTGGGAACTGTTCCATCGTAGATCGAATTTTCGTTGGTTCATTTCCACCATCGACACGGATGAGCATTGGATCATGTATTAGGTTGAACAGAAAGTCTTTATAAACTTTTTATTTCAATTCTTCTGACAATAAAGCGCAAGAGCGAAATCAAACGTATGCACCATTGTTATCTACGACAAATCTCCAACGTTCAGGCAACTTATGGATTCCCTCCTTATAGAACCCATCTCGGCGCGAATCAAAATATTGCTTGAGTGCAGCCTCGATCGCCCCACGGGAAGTGAAGGATCTCTGATCGAGATGACGGGTCAGATCCGAGAACAACCAATCATCCGAAGGGGCCAAGCCAGGAGAATACGGTGTATGAGGGAGAACCATCCAGCCATATTTGGACAGCTCCTGCTTGACCTGCCGTACAACATGGGGTCGGGCGTTATCGTGTTGATAGTACACTTTCTTGCCGTTCAGGGCAGATTGTGCGGATTTCTTCTTGAGATTCCGTAGTTGTTTAGTGTAGACATATCCAGTAATTATCCGCTTCTCGGGTAGGAGCTCCCAGTAAATCGGGCCATCCACTCCCCACCAGGCAGAGAGCAAGATTTTCATAGGGTGAAGGTCAGGCTTTGCGACGTCCTGTGGGGTCTCATTGGCATCCACCCACTGTGCCCTCCTATGGTGATTCTCATAGCAGACCCACTTCTCGACCCATGTTATGAGACGGTCCAACCATCGATCTCCAGCGTGAAGAGAGTAGAGAAAGGGAATCGTCGACACGGTGGTCAAACTGGTCTTGGGTCAATTTGTGGGGTATGAAACGGCCTAGCATCTTCTTCTTGCCAATGGAGACCAATCATTTTACGATGGTGCTTTGCGATACCCCAAGTGTGGCTGCCATGTCGCGGGTATTTGGAAAGGATCCAATTCCACTACGATCCGTAGCGCATCCAAATCCAGCTCGGGTGGCCTCCCAGACCGGTCATGATCATCCATGGAAAAGTCCCCCTTCTCGAAGAGTTGGTACCAATTGCGCATGGTCTGGTAGTGAGTGGCATATGAATCGTACACTTCAGCCAACTGACGTTCCTATTCCTTCATTGTAGTGTGAGAGAGGAATACGAATAACAGAACGTTACGGATGTGCAAGGCCGTGTGAACAAACATCGTGATCTTACTAGTAGCAGAATGAAAGGCGTGGAATGGGGAGTTGTTGACCACATAGTCCCTTTGTCATTTGTTATTCACTAGAGGCGAGGGAACACCAAAGGTCTCGTGCACTGAGCAGTGATCGAGCAAAACAGTTTATAAAGACTTTCTGTTCAACCTAATACATTACCCCTGCGAAGAGACTCCAGTGTTTTGGTTCCGATGAAAAGCTCAAGCCCGTTTCAAATACGAAAAATCTTGGAAAGTTGGAAACGCGCGACTTCTTCTTATTTGTGCTTGGTTGGATGCGCTTGGAGATCATCCCTCATGACACTATTAATACTACCAGCATAAGCTCTAACAAACATGGAGTGGTCGACAGGCGTGATATACAATTCTTGTTTACGGCGGTTTTGAGTTTAAACGTATTGAATCATTTAAACTGATATCGTATGACTCCATACCTCGATTTGGAGTGAAACTCAAGATCGCCTGGTAACAAGATGTATGTATGGGAATGCATGGTACTGGAACCAATACACCTAATTCAGGTGTTTGACGAAATGATCACCTTCTTCGATGCTCGATGGCATAATATAATAGTAGGATTATCTAATTAATAAATGATGGACATAATTTCCCTATCGCATAATTATTATCTATCCGGAAAGGGCGTACTCATCATCTATTGTTCATGCCACGCGACACCTCTCACTGTGATTACTCAACTGTGCTATTATTGAGCTGCTATTTTTGCAATTATACGCATCCTTTCTTGACATTAGATCAACCTTGAAATATTATTGGGGTGTCCGGAAAGTTCGTATATTTTTTTTGTTTTTATTTTTTTATTCAATGCTTTACAATTCTCAGTGACCAATGTATGTGACCCCCTTCTCAGTGACCCCCTTCTTTCTCACTACCTCCCTCCAGCGATTGGGCAGGGTCTCGATTCCTCTCTTCCAGAATGCGGGTTTCTTCGAGACCGCCCAGTTCACGAAAGCGCTCACAACTTCATCTCGATTCTTGAACTTCTTTCCTTTGCAGAAGTCAGAGAGAGAGCGGAAGCAGTGGTAGTCGCTTGGGGAGAGATCCGGGGAATACGGTGGATGGGGAATCCTCTCGATCTTCAGCTCGTCCATTTTCTTCTGGGTCATCTTCGCTCGATGTGGGCATTGTCCATCAGAAGAAGAATTTTGCCCTGGTTCAGGAGTCTGGGAGGGACTCTGATCGCGATATCTTGCAGTTGTTCAGAGAAGAGGTCGGCATTGATGCTGGTGCCAGGGGCGAGGATCTCCCAGTAGATGGGACCGAGTACTGAGAAGAAGAAGCAGATGAGTTCCTTCTTTCCGTGCTCTTCCTTTTTCGGGACGGGCGTGGGCTTCTCATTTGCATCCACCCATTGCAGTCTCCTCACAGGGTTATCGTACGTGATCCACTTCTCATCTGTAGCGATGATGGAATTGACCCATCGAAGATTGAATCTACGATGGAGTAATTCCCGACAGACTTGAACATGATTTTTCAGCAGTTCGGGGGAGAGGTCATGGGGAATCACTTGTGGGAGTTTCGGCTTTTTCCCAGATCGATGGAGGATATCGGACACCCTTGATCTGGGAGTACCAGTATCCTTCTTCAACTCACGCACACTGGCCATGGGCTTGCGCTTCAGTGTGCGGAGAACGAGAGACTGATCGAGGGAGGGAGGGCGTCCAGAGCGGGGTTGATCATCGAGACCAAACTCCCCTTTCTTGAAGCGGGAGAACCACTTATAGCAGAAGGGTATGGAGGGGGCGTCAGCTCCTTCCGACTGGGCCAGGGCAGAGTGGGCCTCCTTCACGGATCGGCCAAGACGGTAGTAATGAAGTAAAACTGCTCGGAGGTAGAGATGGGAGTCCATCACAAGAATCAATGTAGCAACTAGGAGACTGATTAAATCCTCTCACTACTCAACGTCAGAATGATGCAATACATTGTTGGCAAACAGATTGCGCAATCACTGCATTTGATCGCGAACTGACTTTTTTCCGAAGCATTTTACGAACTTTCCGGACACCCCAATAGGTTGATGCAAAAGTTTCTGACTATTCAATTTTCGTAGATTCTTCCGGTGTATTTTGACTGCCTGACATTCCTGCATGGTTGTAGTTAAGGACTTGCTAGTAGACTACAACAATATTTTTTTAGCCAATATAGCTCATAGTGTGCCTGAGAAAATCACGTTCACTTAAAAACGGGCAAAAATAGTGAGTGTATTTTTATTGTTTTCGATTGAACCCTGCCCCTTGAATATCTGTGTCCTACCGAATTTGCTCTCTATATCAGTGATAGGGTAAGAGTTGCTTGTTCAGTTAATTGTGAAAAAACAGGTCTGCCACGTGTGAGAGTGAAAGGAAATTGTAAAAAGTGTCGTTTTCGGCGTTCGGTTCTCTACACCCCGATTTCGAAGCACCGTATTCCTGAACAGGTATATGAATGCGCTCCTAAATTTAACTGTATACTAGTACGGAAGGGTACTTCAGAATGTGCAACAACTTTTCTTTATTATTCGATTCGCACTTGTAAAACCACGGAAAATGCATATTCGCAAATTTACAACTGGTGCTGATCTGTACTTGTGAGGCGTTTTCAAGTGGACATTAGATACCAGAACAGTTGTACTAGGTAATTTGGAATTCCTATTAATTGTCCTTTAAAACTATGAATTAGTTAGCTGATATCGTGGTTCTCACTGGAATTATAATCAAACTGTGTTCACGTCTCGGTCAGTTAATTATTATATACTCAAATAAAGGTCTCATTCAGATTTTGGAGTCAGTTCGAAGTTAAAAGTATTATCGGTAATGGAATATGTGGCGTTGTTTTTGAGGCCTATTGTTCCGTGGATAATATCACATACGCAATCAAGCGAGAGCAAATGTCCGAGTACGCGCCTAATAACTATCTATTTTTCTTCTCGAGAACTCATTATTATTTTTTATACTTTTGACGGCTCTTACGTTCAATTCCAAGTATTCACTTTAAAAATTCACCTTATTTTCAGAAACAATGATGATTTTGAGATGAGAGAAACAGTCATACTTTCTACCTTAGTGCATCCAGGCATAGTCCGATGTTATGAAACATGGATCGAATCACCTCCTGCAGGGTGGCAGGTACTTGTCAAATCTGTTCAAATTCTGAAATCCAATTTTCAAGATCGAGAATGATCGTCAGCTGTTTCGCAAATTCGACTATGAGGTAGCGATTTATGATTATTCATTTCATTTTGTATGTACAATATATTTTTCAGAGATTCCGAGGATATTATAGAACTTGTCATCGCTTTCTCTATTTGAAGATGGAGGTAGTAAGATTTTGGAAATAGTACATGGATTATTCGAAAATATAGTTATGCACGACCTCGCTAACGGAATGTCTGAATTCACATCAATCTCGAAACTTGGAGCAAACTAAGATGTGGCTTAAACAAATTGTGACGGCGGTTGCGTTCATACATGAAAAAGGCATTATTCATCGAAATTTGAAGGTAACCAGAAATAGTTTTCTAAAATGAAAATAATCGTTTAGCCCTCCAACATTCTCGTCACTTAAAATAATGATATCAAGATTGAGGGTTTTGGACTTGCCAGTATGGATGAAAACTGGGAAGACATATCCGACAACATAACACGTACAAATGTCGGAACACCGTTATATATGGCTCCTGAACAGGTATTGTTTTAATCCTTCCCTACTTAGTTTATATGATAATGTTCTTTTCCGGCATCTGGTTTTGCAATGTACGGTTCAAAAGTGGATGTATTCAGCATTGGACTAATATGTATCGAACTTTTTGTAACGATGAACTTCGATATTCGTACTGAAGTGAGTTTTATAATCTGAGTAATTTGATATCTCAAACTGATAAGTATCTAGGCAATTATCTATAGGTATTCAACGATCTTCGCCGCGGAATCCCAATCACAATTCTCGATACAGAACCTGAATTGGTGAGCGATGAAGGTTAGTTCTTTTCTAGTGGGCATTCATTTCAGGCTGAGTTTGTTTCATCGTTGTGCAAATTCGACAGTTCCAAGAGACCAACCTGTGCAGAGATACACGGATTTCTGAACTAGACCTCAATGGATTTTCAGTATTCATTAATGTCTTTTTTGCATTATTTTACCTAGATGCGTACTCATTACTCAATGTAATCTACCAGATAAATTATTGATCTGCTCACCTAATATTGCGAACTTCCGAAACCGTATTGAGTTGAGCCGTAGCAGAAGCTTCACATGTCATGCGTATTTTCAACTTTGCACAGTGGGTGGACCTTGCATTTGGTGAAAAGCAAGCTTGTCGAGATAAAACTGGCAATGGGATACTGATTTTTGTGCTTTACTTATCATGATACAGCGATTGCAAAATGTCCTGACCGGACGGAATCGGAGTTTAGCAGCGGATTCAGTGGATTGGGCGCTCATGGAAATATCGTATACTTAATGACTAACCTCGAACACATAACGAATTGTAAACTGATAGGTGGAGTGAAAACCGCATTGAAGAGCTTCATAACCGGCTTCATATGCACTTATATCAAACATCTACAGTAGCGCCGGAAAGTATTCATACGATTTGTTTTTTTTTCATATAACTTTTTCTGCCGTTGACTTAGCAAGTTAGATGTTGTACCACTATCTATCAAACCCATCGAGGAATACGATGCACATATTGCGTCATCACGTTCACCATAACTGATTGCGTAGTTATGACGCAATCGAATTTCACTTTTTCAAATAGGAGTTATTCTTATACAGATGTTTTCCAGCTTGCCAAACTTTCTGATGTTGGAGATAGGACCGAGGTCTACCCAGAGTAAAAATTTGAAGTTGCTGCTCGGTCGCAGATTGGCTGCAGCCTTGCAGCAAAATCGATGTCAAAAATTAAGATATCGACTCATTGTCAAGCTAGAGACTGGTTCAAGGCATCAAAATGATCGTCATCACGAGTGCAGTTGATCCTGAGAATATGAAAACAATATCTCGACATTTGCCCTCAGGGCATGAACAAATCACTTTTTCACATAACCACTTTTTGAAGGTCCATAACTTTTCGGGAAAACTGTTTAAAAATCTGATTTTTGCTTCAGCATGTTCACAATGTCTAATATATATGAATCCCAACTTTTTAGATTGTTTGGATATCTTTCCTGCCCGCGGCGATAGGTTTTCAGAGGAACTTTCGAGTCCCCGACCCGCTATTTTCGTCTGCACTCTCTCTACAACTGTGCCCAAAGTTATTAAAACATTTCAAAAAGTTGGGTATCGGCTCTTCAGAACATGTTGGACATGCACACACACGAACAACTGTTTTCTATAAAATTCCCACAAACTTGTTTTCGAAGGGTCATGCATTCAGGACCACGGCGCTCCTCCGAAAAACGATCGCCGAGGCAGGAAAGATATCCAAACAATCTAAAAAGTTGGGATTCATATATATAAGACATTGTGAACATGCTTAAGCAAAAATCAGATTTTTATACAGTTTTCCCGAAAAGTTATGGACCTCCAAAAAGTGTTCATGTGAAAAAGTGATTTGTTCATGCCCTGAGGGCAAATGTTGAGATATTGTTCTCATATTCTCAGGATCAACTGCACTCGTGATGACGATCATTTTGATGCCTTGAACCAGTCTCTAGCTTGACAATGAGTCGATATCTTAATTTTTGACATCGATGTTGCAGCAAGGCTGCAGCCAATCTGCGACCGGGCAGCAACTTCAAATTTTTACTCTGGGTAGATCTCGATCCTATCTCCAACATCAGAATGTTTGGCAAGCTGGAAAAAATCTGTATAAGAATAACGCCTGTTTGAAAAAGTGAAATTCGATTGCGTCATAACTACGCAATCAGTTATGGTGAACGTGATGACGCAATATGTGCATCGTATTCCTCGATGGGTTTGATAGATAGTGGTACAACATCTAACTTGCTAAGTCAACGGCAGAAAAAGTTATATGAAAAAAAAACAAATCGTATGAATACTTTCCGGCGCTACTGTAGATGTTTGATATAAGTGCATATGAAGCCGGTTTTGAAGCTCTTCAATGCGGTTTTCACTCCACCTATCAGTTTGCAATTTGTTATGTGTTCGAGGTACGAGTTCTTTAATGCGAAAATACATCGTTGATTTCTTTCCTGGCAGGGTGAAGCGGTACAGAAACACGCTCTGAGCAGTTCTTCGATTTAATCATGAATTGTCTTATTCATAGCGTTAAATTTAAAAAAAATTCAGTTTCTACGAGTGAAACTACATCAGAAAACATCTTTTGCACACGATTTTGAGAAGTCGATATTTTTGGTCTCGACGGAGCCCGAAAAAAAGGTAGATTTTTAATTGTGTGTTTGTTATGCTCTGATGACGAGGAAATATAATGATTATGGCCAATTTAGCCATATTGAAGTGTTTTCGGCCAAGTAGAGACGTAGGCGGCAAAAATTGAGCGTTCGCGATGCAAGGATATTTAACAATTTGCCCCCAATTCGAAATTTGGGGCCTCATATCTCAAAAATCATCATTTTTTAAAATCTGATTTTCTTACAGGATTTTCTTACAGGATTTTCTGATTTTCTTACAGGATTTTCTTACTGATTTTATTTTCATACGTAGATTCTAATAATCCTACTAAAAATCTGCACACGAATTTATAAATTTATGAAAATCGCAAAAAATTGTCAAAAATGCGTTTTTTGACCAAAACTTTTTTATTTCGAATTTTTTAGCATTCCGATATCGAAATTCGGTTTCTACGAGTGAAAACACACCTGAAAATCTATATGACATGACATTCTGCGACTTTTTCGACCCCAAAAAGGGAGGTACCTGAAATTTTTTTTAAATCGACCCCCAGGTTTAGTTATTGCGGCCGTCAATCAGCACTCGGGGCCTACATTTCAGGAAAAAAGTTGGGGAATTATCGAATTTTTAGCCATCCGTGGACCTGTGACGTTCTCTGGTGGAGGGTCGCTTAATGTAATAAAATAATAAAGAAGTATATAATATTTATAAGTAGAGGTTACATTCTCTCCCACTTTCACTCTCCTCTGTCTTCACTGTCGCGCAGTAGCTCTGTCTTTTCTTCTCTAAACGTAATGTCAGGCAAGGGAAAGGGGGGACACGCATAAATGTTCGAAGTCCGATCGTTCATTGACTTGAGCAGCAAACGAAGCGTGGTAAGTAATGGGAGTGATGACAACGCAAATTACGATCGAAACATAAATAACAAAAACAAGGTGCATCACTCCGACTATAAAAATATGAAGCATATACAAGGGACCAGGACAGTATTCGGACCTCGACAGTATTATGCCCACATGTGTATGCTGTTGGGACCAGGAAAGAATTTAATGGATGCGTCTTTGAAGTATTGAATAAGTTTTTTTAAATAAGTTTTTTGGTGGAACTGTGCGGTGAAACGCATACGATTGGGACGAAGGTTGGTCGAGAGTGTAGACGTCAATATTTCAAAAGCACAAGGTTTTGAAATATCTTATAACTGAGTACAATAGCGAAGGATAAGCATCGAATCAGGCAGTCAATCTCTCCGGTAACTGAGCTGTGAAGGTGGTAAAGCCTGCCTGTACGGTGATCTGTCCATTGTGCACTCCGACAACGCGAAAGTACTTCAGTTCCTCTGGAAGGCTGAAAGATCAAAGGTCAGAATGCTTTCACTGCAACACTTTCACACTACCTAATGCATGTTGGGAAACTTAACGACGTAATGTTCCCTTGACACAACTGAGCATTATTTGTGATTTGAAAGATCAAAGATCACTCACTTAGTGGCGAGCGACTCGACGGCCATAGTCTCAGTATTGTACACTTCGAGAGTCGGTCTGACCATGTTGTGAATCAGTGGAGTGCCATCATCGACGAAGCCGAAGTTGTACCCGGGGAAGATCTGGAAAGAGGTGAAAATTTAGAAAACATCATGATTTCGTGCTTTCATTTCTATCTCCTTCTGATTGTCTACTCTTAACCCCCCACGATCCCGCGCATTCTATCTTGGTGTGCTGCAAAAAGGAGACACGGATACCATGATATTTCATAAAAAAAACGAGCGAATGGAACTGGAACTAGAGAATGGAACTTCCTTTGTCTCATATTTTGTCTCGCAACGGTAAATCAATTATAACCGTTCCGATGACAATGGTGTTGTTAGTGAGCCGCTCGATCGTCGCCGTTTCTTGCTTTTCAGTGCGTTCGAAAATGATCTTGCCCCTGCAATGCATGAAATACAGAAAGATCAAGCTAATGGTAAATGCTCATTCCTAGTTCAGTATTCCTCATTACTATATCAGCAGAAAGAGACAAGGAAAACTTAATTAGATTTTCTCTGAATTCTCAGAATGTCGAACGGGCGAAAACGTGTGAACGACGACAGATAGAGGGTCGAATTGGTACCTATGGACTGATTTCATCCTCAGTCCTCCAACTGGCTTTCAGTGGCATCGACGAGCACTCCGTCTTTCTCGGGGTCATCGCAGAGACGATGGACGAACTTCTTCCCGTCGATCGTCCTCGTGCACAGAGCCTCTCGCGTTTCGTCCTTTAAACTATTTCAGTTCCTCAATTTTGAAAGTTTCGAACAAAACACACAGCTACATGTTCAAAAAACGTGAAATATTCACTTCTCCAATCTGTCTGATGAGCTTGGTTGCCATGCCTGCAGGAGGATCGAATCTCGCCCTGTAGATCTGAAGATAGCATTGAAAATGCATTTAGATAAAAAAGGAGAAGAGGTAATATTTGAATTCCCAAAATTTCGCATCTCGGTTCCCATTAGATGGGGGGGAGGGATTTCGTTTATGGCGTATATATCTTTTTGCACTTAATATTCCAAATTTCAAGAAACTTTAACGTCTACGATCAGAGATACAGATTTACGAGAATTTAAATATTATCGTATCGAGGTATTCAACGCCATACCTTATTTGAAACGTTGTACTCGTAGGACTGGAAGTAGATGTTACCGTTGATTCTCTCCACGACCGAGATCTCATCAGGAGAATAGGCCACAACTTCGGAGTTATCACTGCACGAAATTGTTCAAAATATTTCAGGATTTCGACTTACTTTGTTGCCTTCGCCTACAGTCGCTGTGGTCTGGGTCTGCCCCTTTCTAGGTAGTAGTAGGATCCTGAAATTAATGCGTGATATTCTTTTTATATTTCTTTTTTTCTAAAAAAACACACCGGCTTCGTCTTGAACATACCGGCTCCGTCTTGATACAGCTCGGCCACACCGGGGAAAAAGAAGTCCTTCTGCGTAAAATTGAGCACCTCATTCGTCGACATTTCTGAAAACAAATAAAAACGATAAAGAAATGTGGAAAGTTTGGCACGAAGCAATAATGACTAAATGCAACAATAAGGCCGAATGATCGCGTTGTATCGGGTTAATGAGAGGCGATAGCAAGACGATATGTCCGAAAACTACATAATATTAACAAAAATGAAAACAACGACACTACCGAAAAATGCAAGACTGAGGCCGAACAATAACATTTCCCCGTGTTAATAACTGGTGATAAATATACGACGCTGATCAACCGTGTGTTTGAAATGGAATCGATGACACATTAGTGGGAAATTCGATATCAACTGGGAAAGACAACGACCGAGAAGGGAGCAATAGCGAACATGAGAGAGATTGAACAAGAAGAAACATGCAATTGGTTAGAAGAAATTATACATGCAAATTGTGATGAACGTCGCTCAAATCTGACTTATAAATTTTGCAAGAGTACGCAAAGTTTCGCGCGTGTTGTATGAATGTACGCGTCGCGGTTTGGTTCAAGGGAGCGGACGCTTTCTTTGTGCGAAAGTGTGCGCACGCGCACATTTCTCACCATCCTCTCCCATTCAAAAGTGGATGAGTCGGCAGTGAAGCCTAGTAGATTCAACGTCGTTGTATGAGAGACTTTTTCAGTGAGTGAACATATGCTTGGCAAAGTGGGAAAAATCGAAATCGTCCTAAATGTGCCCACATGTATTACTCGACGAACATAGCTCGGGTGCCACATCCGGAGTATTCTAGAAAGCTCTCCGCGAAATGGGACGCACATGTATCAGAAAGTTGAAATTTCGAATTTTGTCATTACGAAACCGATTTGAATCACTGATGTCTCAAAAGATCACTAATATTCCATTGATTATATGTGACAAATTCTAGAATGATTGGGCATCAACTCGTGAAGAAACAGCGAAAATTTTTAATTAATTCAGATGGGTGGGTAGATACGTTTTTTATTACAGTATTATCTAGAGTGGCACACTTACTATTCATATAAAAATATAAAAATAATTTAAAAATACAGTTTGTGAGAAATCGTCTAAAATGTTTAAAAAGTCATTTCTCGATCATCTCGAAACTTCCGTACTCTAGTGACGAGAGAGTGTGCAGAATGAAGAGACGATTACACGCATAGCAGGATTACTGTATTTCTACGGTAGCGGGATTACTGTATGTCTGTCTAAATTCATTCCAGGCTGTCCGGCCTCTATTGTGCCACTACGGGTTGATTGGCACTATTTGGTGTATCTAAAATATCAGTGTTAAAGTAGTTTAGATTACGGTAGCCGAGAAATGATAGATGACACAGTCAGAATGGTGTGATTGATGTGACCTTAGGAAGATCCAACATTATCTGCCGTAGAAATACAGTAATCCTGCTATGCGTGTTATCGCCTCTTCATTCTGCACACTCTCTCTTTACTAGAGTACGGTAGTTTCGGAATGATCGAGAACTGACTTTTTAAACATTTTAGACGATTTCTCACAAACTGTTTTTTAAATTTCTTTTTATTTTTTTATGTGAATAGTAAGTGTGCCTCTCTAGATAATACTGCAATAAAAAACGTATCTACCCACCCCTCTGAATTAATTAAAATTTTTCAAAAAAATATTTTCGCTGCTTCTTCACGAGTTGATGCCCAATCATTCTGAAATTTGTCACATATAATCTATGGAATATTAGTGATTTTTTGAGATATCAGTGATTCAAATCGGTTTCGATATGATAAAATTCGAAATTTCAAGTTTCTGACACAGGTCTGTCCCATTTCGTAAAGAGCGATCTAGAACACTCCGGATGTGGCACCCGAGCTATGTTCGTCGAGTACTACATGTGGGCACATTTAGGACGATTTCGATTTTTCGCACTTTGCCAAGGGTATCTACAAATATGTTCACTGAGTCAAAAAGTCTCTCTTATAGAAAGGCGAGAGAACAGATTACAAAAATTATGAAAACTTCCCGAGGGAATAATTTCCTTAACTTTTTCAAAATATTTCTCATTTGAACAGGCTCGCAAACAACAGAAATCGATCGAAATGCAAATTTGACTCATTTCCCCTTCCTTTGCTTCGCACTCGCAATGGTGCCTTGCTCAAATGTGTTACTCGATTGTTCCTTTTTTTCAGAAATCAACCTGAATAATCTGATTGATGGAGTTTTCGGTGCAATTCACAAGAGGAGAGCGAATGCCGAATGACACCAACATTTTAAAAGTAGATGATGGTGAGCGGCTATATTCTGAAAAAAAATTGTCACGAATATGTCGCCCTTCTAAAATAATGATTTATGGTATTATTAGATGTAGTGTTAAAAAAAATTGGTTCGAGTTCATACACACATTGAAGTCAATTCTTCACAAATTCAGGGACAATATTTTACTACAAATATTCATCGCCCCAGCAACTGTACGTGAGATGGATGTGAGGGTACATTCCCTTATAATTGTAAACACATCCTCAGGAATGATAAAATAGTTGCGAAATGGCCTGATCACACTTAGTTGATCTGTGGTTTGAGTGGACTAGGCGTTCATGCCCTATACTTCTCGAGTAACATAAAGGTCGATGCTTGATCTCTGCGTAGGAACAGACAACTCTTTTAATATCTTTAGTGCGGTCTTCTCTTTTGGTACAATTACAGTTACTTATGTGCGAGACTTCTTCGATGTGAGAACATTTAAAACGGCACTAGGTCGGATGATCACCTTCGGATGGTAATCTACTGGATGATAATCAAAAAGTGGACCCTTCTTTAGAACTTTCAAAGTCGGTTACAAAGTGTGAAAAATGATTCTGTGAAAGTTATACAGAAAGGTTCATTTTTTGGTTATCATCCAGTAGGTTACCATCCGACGGAGATAATCAGACCTAGTGCCCTTAAAACTCTCGCTGAATCAATTCCTCGTAGGATGAAACAGTGCTCAAACTCGCTTTGTGCAGTAGAATAAGGGCAGCGAAGAAGGGCTTCTATGGAATGTGGGAGGAGAGCGAGCGAGAGGGCGTGCTTGTTGACAGTGCGCAAAGTGATGAAGAAGACATGCTCTCGCCACTCAAACACAGGTAATCGGCACACTTTTTTTATTCAGTTTACGATGGAACAAGGCAAACAACATTTCATTCAGAGGAAAGCTCTTCTATATGAGCAGTGCTGGAAATGGCGTCACTCCTGGGCTACGAACACTTTGTGAAGACGAATTCGCGTTTGAAGTAAAATATGACATGTACAGTTTACATTTTCGCAATTGGTCGTTTCAGAACATTCGAGCCTCCAAAGTTCTCGCTCGAAATTCGTCCCAATTCCTCTACATCACCGACCACCAGAGAATGTTCGTTCTCAACAATGACACTATGACGTTACTTCGGTGGGGGGGTGGTGACATTTGCCAAACGAGTCGCCGTTCGCTTGCAATTCGGCATATCGACTTGGGAGTTTATTCATTGTAACAAGTATGTGCTCCACTACATTAACATATATAAGTCTTGTTACCAGGAGATCTTGGGTTTTTCTCCAAATCAACGTATCTCCAAATCAACGTGGTTTATGTGTTTCCATGAACCCCTATACGTGAAAAATCAAGTTCGCCTGGTAACAAGACTTATATATGTTAATGTAGAGGAGCACTCAATGGTCACATTGAATCAACTCCCAAGTCGCTCTACCGAAATGCAAGCGAACGGCGACTCGTTTGGCAAACGTCACCCCCCCCCCCCGTTTCTTCCACCTTTGAGCATCGAGTTTGTTCTAGGGTTGGCAATACGTGGGGAGGCAGCGAGCTCGTTACGACCTCCTCGTCGAATTGCGAAATAAGGAGATTAAGAAGTAACTCGCTACGTCCCCTCGTATTGCCAACCCCAGTTTGTACGATTTTCAGATATTTAGAGCGTGCTCCGTAAAGAATGGCCTATCATTTCAGGGACGTATATTGCTGGCGTGCATGAGGGAGTAATTACAGTGAGAGGATTCGCGTGGAAGGAATACTGGATGATGAATGCCTTGCCAGATGGATATAAGTGATGAGAGAGGATGAGATAAAGATTTTGAATCTGTGAATATCAATCTTGATCGCTCACAACATTACATAATTTATTTAAACAACATATTGGGACTGTTTTTGCTCAAACTTAAAAAAACCGCAACACACGCGGGTTCGGAGGGTCAAAACATTCATCGTTGAATGATAATTCAGAGATTCTTAATTAGAGCGGGTACATTCCCCGGTTCTGCGTTCTGGTGCCCGCGCAGAGCGGTAGTCTCAGCCAACGCCATTCAGGCCCATTTGATGGAACACTTGTAACTCCTGTCTTTGAATATCGTCTATCATGTACGTTTACCATCAAGGAATCAAATTTAAGTGAGTGATCTACAGCAAAGAAAGGCGACGCTCAAGTCTGCGTTGTGAGTTCATATAAACCAAGTTTTTGACACCATGAAGAAGAAGGTCATCCGCATTGAAGAAGGTAATCCAGGATGACCTTCTTCAATGATCAATAGCTGAATAGGAGGCGATGCAGAATGTACTACTGACAATGAGAAGATCAAAGGACTACGCGCACTATTGCCGGATGGATAAAAAATAAAATGAGAGAAGATGAAGGAAATATGTTGGATCGACAAATATCAATTTTGTTTGTCCACCTTCTATAACATATGACAACAATTTCAATTGGCGTGTCATACAAAAATTTATTACAACAATAACAATATGCTGCGAATTATTATCTTTCAAACTTGAGAGCTTTCATTGAAAAGAGCGATATTCCACTCCCCGCTTTGTGTTCTCAAATTTAATGGACAGTTTGCGTCAGGGATTCCAGTACCCGGCCGCCTCTTCGAAGTTTGCGAATACACATAGCATCAAGATCGAATGAATTATGATGCCTGCAAGAGACTAGCACTCCGATCATTTTAGCAATAACAATTCTTCTAGTTCGGACTTTTCAACAAGACACATTTCTTTAGCTTGGGTAACGGGAGATATTTCAACATCACTAGCCAAAATTTGAAGACAATCTCACATTTATTTGTCAAAATGATGTTCATTGATGCCATTATGCAGACACGACCGAGCGAGACGATGTACGCATCTGCAAAAGATGCGCGTAACCAAGCATTTCACACGGGTCCGATGAACGAATACAAAGTGCTAATAGCGATGGGAATTATCAACACTAGGGAGAATTCCAATCGACGAGTGTGAGTTAGTGAGAGATTTGTCAGGGCGTGATATTCTTCTCTCTTCACTTCCACTTGCCCACTGTGTAATACGCAGTGCGGGCAGCGATCGCCCCGAACTGCCACACACTCACAGAGTTCGGAGAGTCAAAATATTCATCGACCTATTTCAACCAGCGATTCAGAATTAATGGGTCACACTCCTCGTTTCTCCTTTCAGGAACCCGTGGCGTGCGCTATTCTCTGCCCACGCCATTCCGTTCCAGTTTAGGAACACTTCTAACTTCTGCCTTTGAATGTCGTCTATCATGTACATGTGTCAAGCAGGGGACCAAATTGACGAGTTTTTTTACCGCCAATAAATGTAAACCAACTTGTAAGTCCAACTCTTTTAAGATCTTCAGTGCGGTCTTCTCTTTTGGTACAATTGCAGTTCGTCATGCGCGAGACCTCTTCGATGTGAGAACTCCCGCTGAATCTCTTCCTCGCAGGATGAAACAGTGCACAAACTCGCTTGGTGCAGTAGAATTATGGCAGGGAAGAAGAGCTTCTATGGCATGTGGGAGGACAGCGATCGAGAGGGTGTGCGTGTTGATATTGCGCAAAGTGATGAAGAAGACCTGCTTTGGCCAATCAATCACAGGTTATCTGTACGAATTTGCACTAAATTTTCCAAAACCAATCGAATAAAAGAGCGAACAAATTTCATTCAGAGGAAAGCTCGACGACATGAGCTGTGCTGGAAATGGCGACACTCCTGGGATACGAACACTTTCTGAAGACGTATTCGCTTTTGAAGTAAAATATGCTATCTGTTGTTTAATATATACTTCGTAATTGGTCGTTTCAGAACTTTCGAGCCTCCAAAGTTCTCGCTTGCGATTCGTCCCAATTCCTCTACATCACCGACCACCAGAGGGTGTTCGTTCTCAACACTGACACTATGCCGTTTCTTGAGCTTCGGGTTTGTTATAGGGTTGGCAGTACGCGGGGAGGCAGCGAGCTAGTTACGCCCTCCCCCTAATCGAATTGCGAAATATGGGGATCAAGAAGCAACTCGCTACGTCCCCTCATATTGCCAACCCGAGTTTGTAAGATTTTCAGATATTTTGAGCGTGCTCCGTAAAGAATGGCCTATCGTTTCAGGGACGTCTTTATTTGCTCCATTGCTGGTGTGCATGATGGAGAAATTTCAATGAGAGGATTCGCATGGAAAGAGTACTGGATGATGAGTGCACCCTTACGAGATGGATATAAGTGAGGAGAGATGACGAGATAAATATTATGAACTTGCGTCAATTCTGTTCACAGTTCCCATGTGAAATTCAAGCATTTCCCACATGGCATACAATTATTTATTACTATAATAACAATATACAGTAGCGCCAGTAAGTTTGTAGACGATTTGTAATTTTGATATAACTTTTTAAGCAGTTAATTTAGCAAGTTGTTTGTTGTGGCACTATATACCAAATCCATCGTGGAATACGATGTGACTATTGCGTCATTAGTTGCATCATCACTGATTGCGTAGTGATGACGCAATCGAACAACACTTTTTCAAACATCCATTATTCTTACATAGATTTTTTCTTGCTGGCCAAACTTTCTGAGGTTGGAGTCATGACTGAGGCCTACCCGGATTAATTTTTTGAAAGTGCTGCGCGGTCGCACATTGGCTGCAGCCGTGCTGCAAAAACAGGGTCGGAAATTCAGATCTCGGCTTCTAGACTAGCTAGAGACTGCTTCAAGGCATCAAAATGATCGTCGTCATGAGTCCAGATGATTCTGAGAATATGAAAACAATATCTCGAAATTTGCCCTTAGGGCACGAAACAATCACCTTTTTGGATGACCAATATTTGGACATTCATAACTATGTGGGGCATGTAGATAAAAAATCTGATTTTTGCGTGTGAATGTTCAAAATGTATTGAAGATCTGATTCCCAACTTTTTAGAGCGATTGGATATCTTTCCTGCCCGGGGCGATCGTTTTCCGGAGGTATACTAGGGTCAGGAAACACCTTGTTTACGCACTCTCGTCGTCTGCACTCTCTCGCCCATAGAGGTAAACAAGGTGTTTCCCGACCCTAGTATACCTCCGGAAAACGATCGCCGCGGGCAGGAAATATATCCAATCGCTCTAAAAAGTTATCTACAGATCTTCAATACATTTTGAACATTCATACGCAAAAATCAGATATTTATCTACATGCCCCACATAGTTATGAATGTCCAAATATTGGTCATCCAAAAAGGTGATTGTATCGTGCCCTGAGGGCAAATTTCGAGATATTGTTTTCATATTCTCAGGATCATCTGGACTCATTATGACGATCATTTTGATGCCTTGAACCTGCCTCTAGCTAGTCTAGAAGCCGAGATCTGAATGTCCGACCCTTTTTTTGCAGCAAGGCTGCAGCAACTTTACGACAGAGCAGCAATTTCAAATTTTTAAACTAGATAGGCCTCGGTCCAATCTCCAACGTCAGAAAGTTTGGCAAGCTCTAAAAAATCTATGTAAGAATAATGGATGTTTGAAAAAGTGCTGTTCGGTTGCGTCATCACTACGCAATCAGTGATGATGCAACTGATGACGCAATAGTCACATCGTATTCTTCGATGGATTTGGTATATAGTGCGACAACAACCAACTTGCTAAATTAACTGCAAAAAAAGTTAAATCAAAATTACAAATCGTCTACAAACTTACTGGCGCTACTGTATATTGTTATTATAGTAATAAATAATTGTATGCCATGTGGGAAATGCTTGAATTTCACATGGGAACTGTGAACAGAATTGACGCAAGTTCATAATATTTATCTCGTCATCTCTCCTCACTTATATCCATCTCGTAAGGGTGCACTCATCATCCAGTACTACTGTATCTTGAGGACTATTCTGCTCAAACTTGAGAGGTATCAAAAAAGAGAAATAACGTGTTTGACGAAATATAGTATATTATATTTTATCTACAAAGAAGGTGACCGGAATGGTCACCTTCTTCAATGCTCGATGGCTTAATATAATATTATGATTATCAAAATAAATGATAAAAATAATTTCCCTATCGCATAACTATTGTCCATCCGGAAAGGGCGTACTCATAATCTATTGTTTCTTCCACGCAAAACCCCTCACTGTGATAACTCAATTGTGCTACTATTCAGTTGTTTTTTTGTAATTCTACGTATCCTTTCTTGACATTAGATCACCCTTGAAATACATCGACAAACTTTTATGCACTCCGAACTTTGTGTGAGTTGCAGTTCGGGGCGAACGCTGCTGTGTGTTACACTCTATAGGTGTGGAACTGAAAAAGAAAGGGACATCTCACATCCAGTTCGATCTCTCATTCACTTGCGCTCGCCTTTTAAGTCGAAATGTCAGTCGCTGGAGTTTTCATTAGCACACTAGGACGAGCAAGCAAAGTAAACACACTAAGCCCTATTGATATGGCGTTATCATACGGGCAGGCAAAGGCAGAGCAGCCTCAGATACCGTTACGGAGAACCGATCGATTCTATTATTCACCTTGTTCGCGTTCTTTTGAATCAAAATTTAAAGTTTCTGAGGAGCGTAAATATGTTGGCACGTAAACATATCAGTTTATAGTTGATCGCGCTCGATGTCATAACCACTGTTACCATGTTTTCCGATCACCCCCGTAGACATATTTTAATTACGCCAAATAAACTAACCAACAAGCGCAGAATGTTGCGATCCTCGATTGTTTGATGGGCGCATGCGTTCTGAGAGGGCGTCCTCTGTTGTATCTGTTTGTTCTTCTCTCTCTTCTCGTTGCTTATTTCTCGATAGTGCTCAATAGTGTTATTTTACTATCATAATTATTGTCAGAATTCGACCGAATATTAATTTCTTGTCTGTTACCTAATAAATACACCATCTCGAGTGGCATGCAATGGGGTGTGTTCATTCGAAAGAAGCTGCTGATGGCCAGGTGTGCTTTCACATTTGCGAAAAAAAAACATATCCTAGAAGTATCTGTGAAATAGTCTTTGTTTTCAGTTTCTACAACATTCTCCCGAAGTCGAACCAAAAGAAGTTGTCGATGCTCAGGTATGCAAGCACGTCTACAGCAATTGAATATCATAAAAGTGTCTCGAACATTAACATTTTTTTATTACAGATTCATCCAGTAATATCTCAAGGCAGCTTCAAATCCGAGCAAGTGCTTAAACAAAGATCGTCGTGAAACTATCAATTGCAGGTTTCAATCAAAATTTGTGATTGTCAACATTATCGGCCGGGGAACGTACGGATGTGTCTTCGAAGTAGTAAACAAGCTGGATGAGTGGAAATATGCGGTGAAACGCATTCCTATGAGAGGCAGGTAGGATGAGAACCGTTAAATATGCGGAACGATGTATGTGTTTGTCATATTTGCTCTAGTGTTCTACTTCAGCGAAGAACAAAAAACGGCGACGGCAAAAGAAGCCAGAACACTCGCCTCCTTTCAACATCCAGGCATCGTTGCATACAATACCTCTTGGACTGAAGAGCCTCCACATGGATGGCAGGTCATTATTTGTTAATGCACTGAGGTGAATTCTCAATGTTGCAGAAAGGACAAGATCAAAAGATGTTGTTCGCCCTAAACTCTAATGCATATGTGAGTTCGATTACTATGTATGCATGTATTATCCATCTACAACTGCAGTTTGACTATTTGGATGATTCTTCATTTCTATACATTTAAATGGAGGTTTCGAATTTACAGCAAGCTTGTTATTCAATAATTGAAGTTATGTGAAATGTCCCTGGAAAAATGGCTCGACAATCCAGAAAACAACAATCGAGATATCGGCAAAATGATTTTGTGGTTCATGCAAATTGTTACTGCTGTTTCTTACATTCATAGCAGAGGAAAGTTTCACAGAGACTTAAAGGTGAGATCTTTTCGACCACTCCCGAGGTATAGACATGGTTCAATCCAAAATATGCCTGATTTGGCTCATTTTCCGCATAGTGCGCTAGGTATATGGGTCAACTATATTTCTGCAGCCTCTCAATATTCTCATTGCACGAAATAAAGAGATGAAAATCTGTGATCTCGGAATAGTGGCTGATCGGGCGATAATAAATGGAGGTCAAGAAATCGCTCAGTTACGAACTTTAGGAGCGGGTTCAGTAATGTATATGGCGCCAGAGCAGGTTTCATTTACAGTTTTATATCACGCCTCTCACAAATCAGAGTTCTAGCTGGTTTCGAGTATCCAGAGGCATTTAATGATTTTAGACTATGCAATCACCTTTTCTATTTTTTTCAGTCATTAGCTATTCCTGTGTATTCTTCCAAAACCGACATTTTTGCACTCGGGCTAATTCTGGCGGAGCTATGCAAACCGATGAATTTCGACGAAAAGTTTGTGGTGAGGAATCATTCTAAATTTTCTATTTTTTGGTTATGAGCCACAGGATTGGGTTGAACTGAAATCTCTGAATAACAATTAAACCACTCAATTACTTTCGCTACTTCGAGATATTCAACAAATACAGACGTGGTCATCTTTCCGAAGGTTTCGAGCACATGCCAGAATTGGTAAAACGTTATAGAATATATCGAATGAACACTGTATTTATCAGGAAAATGTCATTACTTGGCTAGCAAATAGAACAGACACACTTCGACCCGATTGCGAAGAGATCCTCCAGCACGATTTTCTTGCTAATCCCGAGAGATACATTACCGAAACAGCGTTCATGTCTCGGTCAGTTTGTTAATGGATATTCAAACAATACTTTTTATTCAGATTTCGGAGTCAGTTCGAAGTTAAAAGTATTATCGTTAGCGGAGCATTTGGCATTGTTTTTGAGGCCTATTCTTCCGTGGATAATATCACATACGCAATCAAGCGAGAGGAAATATCCAAGTATGCACCTAATATCTATCTATTTTTCTTCTCGAGAACTCATTATTATTTTTTATATTTTTGACGGCTCTTACATTCAATTCCAATATTCACTTTAAAAATGCACCATATTTTCAGAAACAATGAGTGTTTTGAGATTAGAGAAGCAAACATACTTTCCAACTTGGTGCATCCAGGCATAGTCCGATGTTATGAAACATGGATCGAATCACCTCCTGAAGGGTGGCAGGTACTTGTCAAACCTGTTCAAATTCTGAAATCCAATTTTCAAGATCGAGACTGATCGTCAGCTGTTTCGCAAATTCGACTATGAGGTAGCGATTTATGATTATTCATTTCATTTTTTTATGTACAATCTATTTTTCAGGGATTTTCATTATATTATAGAAATCGACATCGCTTTATCTATTTTAAGATGGAGGTAGTAAGATTTTGAAAATAGTGCATCGATTATTCGAAAATATAGTTATGCATGACCTCGCTAACGGAATGGCTGAATTTACATCAATCTCGAAACTTGGAGCAAACTAAGATGTGGCTTAAACAAATTGTGACGGCCGTTGCATTCATACATGACAAGGGCATCATTCATCGAAATTTGAAGGTAGCCAGTAAATGTTTTCTGAAATTATATCAATCGTTTAGCCTTCCAACATTCTTTTCACTCAAAATAATGATGTCAAGATTGGGGGTTTTGGAATTGCTTCAAGGGATGAAAAACGGGAAGACATAAGCGACAACATAACACGCACAAATGTCGGAACAGCGTTATATATGGCTCCTGAACAGGTATTAATTTAATCCTTCCCAACTTAGTTTAAATGATAATGTTCTTTTCCGGCATCTGTTTTTGCATTATACGGTTCAAAAGTGGATGTATTCAGCATTGGACTGATATGTATCGAACTTTTTATAACGATAAACTTCGAGATTCGTACTGAAGTGAGTTTTATTACCTGAGTAATTTGATATCTCAAAGTATCTAGCCAATTATCTATCAGGTTGATTCATAAGTTTCGTTACGTTTTCACGGTTGGAGTTTTTGAGCTATATCTTGCTTCAGACTTTATCGATCCTCTCATGGATTTTAGTGGGATGTTGGTACATGTGTGTTCTCCATAGCGCACCTAATACCATACATGACGGATTTACCTTTCGGAGCCGGCATATTGAAAAATACACTAAAGTTGAATATCAATTATGCATATTCGACGCATCTTTTTGCGCGATAATGATCTCACCAAAACAACACTATTTTCGTAAACTGTGATGTGTTGGAATTGTAATTTGCTAAGAGCGCCGGATCAGTCAGGAAAAAGCTTGCCAAAAAAGTCACGCATTCCCCTCCTTCAGAGATCTTACATCAAGTAATATTCGTTTGTTCGAGCTGATATTTTTTAGAGAAGGTCACACTGGTCTTAATTTTATCAGAAATGTGATGGAATATGACGTTGATGCTACCATAAAATAATGAAGATGATTGAACGTTCCATTCAGTAGCCCCACTTTTCAAAATTCCAAAGTCGAAATTTGGATGCCGAAATCGACAATTAATGACCCATACGTTTCCTTAGCGAGTTCTGAATATCGATCTCAAATGTTTTCTGGAAACGTCAACCCCAACCATTGATTTCCCTGAATTACAGCGATTGTAACGCTTTCGTTTTGTACTTATGACGGTTTGAACCGAATACTCGAAAAATGGACTTTTTGCCACTTTTTGGAGAAACAGTTTGCATCTGCCGAACGAAGTGGAATCAATCCACAGAAACGACTGTTTTCTAGCACCCCAATCATGCCTCAAATAATGCTAAAGTAGCCCCGAAAACAAGCATAACCGTGAAAACTATAAAAATGTCTTGTAACGAAACTTATGAATCAACCTAATATGAGAGACATCGCGAGAGAATCACCTTCCCACGGCGGTAGAACCAAACTCATGATTTCCGGCAACAGATTTTATGTAAGGTACTTTGAATGATGCTCTTTCAAACTGCGTTGTCAGAATTGCAATATCTTTCGTCATCTTCGAGATTCAGAAGGCCAAATTTGGTACTATCACTTTTCGACAATCAAATCGGGCTCACTTAAATGATCACAAGTCCGTTTAAAATAAAGATAGAGGGCCGTTCTTTGTTTCAAATGAAAGCTACCATCATGCGCCACAACTTTTATGGTGAAGTTATCGTTCCTGGACCTCAGCCTGGTCCGGGGCGGTCGGGTGGACCAAAATTGTCGTAACTTTACAAATCGGTAAAAGTTAGCTGAATAAATGCGCGCGATTGATAGTCCGTATGGGTGGTTAAGAGACCGGATCGGTAAGATTGGACCTCCCCCCGGACCTGTTTCGTTAGCAATGAGATTCAGGCGCCCATGCTTTGTGCGTGTGTACCCCTTGGCCCCATGTACTACAAATGGTCACTGAATTCCTGATTCCTCCTGCGCACAGGAAAAAAAATGGTCACAAATGTTAAAAATCGACATTTCATAATTTCTCAACCCGAAAAGGTGGAGTCAAAATCTATTTGTTGTTGTTCTAGACATCACTAATAACCAAAATTTAACCATCCAAATCGAATCACACTCTACTGTCATGGTGGTTTCACATACAAAATTTTCACTTTTTCACACATACAGTTGATATATTGAGAGACCCCCAGGTCTTACCATGCTTAAAATGTAGCCCATTGAATTCTGCATCGAATATCGTAAAACCGATTTCAATTTCGTTTGTCCGTCATGATCTCCCTAAGGTCCGAAACTTTACGTGTCACATTTGGCTGGTCACGATTTTTCGCATTTGTCATATATACCAACGTTTCTGTGGGTTTATTTATACGTTTAAATAATAATGACGTCAAATGGAACCGAAAAGAAATTTTGTGTATCCCATTCTGTAAAGTCGTGTTTCATACCCACCGAAGTTCTCTATTTTGTGCCTCTGAAATCCAGCTACACAAAGTCCTCTACAATGAACACCTAGCACGCTAAGTACTATGTACCGACGTAATTATATATCTCGCTTAAGAGATTGGTGTTCGGTTTTCAAGACAATTTTTCATATGCTCCAAATCGCAAAATGGAGGTTGTCGACAAAAATTGATGGCGAGATGGCTGATGAAAACTACATAATTTAGTAATATTATGTCAATTTCAGCCCATCCAGATCAAAAACTGCTGAGAAAACGCGAGTTTTTAAAATTTCTGAAAAATTACCTATCGAACTCACGATTGGACCCCTGTTTGTGGTTCAAAATCTCATCAGATGTTTAGCCGATCGCATGATCCTTATCATATACTTATAGTAGAGTAGAATTTAAGATGAAATATTGCGAAATGAGACCTGTGATTCACCGAAAGATATAAATGTGTTTTGATAAATATTACGAATAATGATATTTGCAAAATAAATATATTGGATTTTCTACGATTGTTCGTGAAAAATCAATAAGAACTGGATATAATTCATCGGAATGAAACTAATTCTACCTAATATTGTTTGTTGTGATAATATTTGAACTGCTTTAAGAAATTAATATCTGTCAAAAAATCGAAAATCGAAAATCGAAAATACCTTTAAAGATACGTTTTAGCTGAATTATTTTGATTTGAATGCACTGAAAAAGTCATTTATCAGTAAAATATAATCGAACGGAACATAAATCGCAGAGAAATCAAAAATAGTTTTTCATGATTTCTCACTTCTCCAAAATATTTTACTTATAATTTGCTTATTTTAATTGTTGGAAGAGGCTATTTGGCAATATTTCATCTTACATTCTACTCTACTATAAGTATATGATAAGGGTCACGCGATTGGCTAAACATCTGATGAGATTTTGAACCACAAACAGGGGTCCAATCGTGAGTTCGAGAGGTAATTTTTCAGAAATTTTTAAAACTCGCGTTTTCTCAGCAGTTTTTGATCTGGATGGGCTTAAATTGACATAATATTACTAAATTATGTATTTTTCATCAGCCATCTCGCAATCAATTTTTGTCGACAACCTCCATTTTGCGATTTGAAGCATACGAAAAATTGTCTTGAAAACCGAGCACCAATCTCTTAAGCGAGATATATAATTACGTCGGTACACAGTACTCAGCTTGCAAGGTGTTCATTGTAGAGGACTTTGTTTAGCTGGATTTCAGAGGCACAAAATAGAGAACTTCGGTGGGTATGAAACACGACTTTACAGAATGGGATACACAAAATTTCTTTTCGGTTCCATTTAACGTCATTATTATTTAAACGTATAAATAAACCCACATAAACACAAAAACGTTGGTATATATGACAAATGCGAAAAATCGTGACCAGCCAAATGTGACACGTAAAGTTTCGGACCTTAGGGAGATCATGACGGACAAACGAAATTGAAATCGGTTTTACGATATTCGATGCAGAATTCAATGGGCTACATTTTAAGCATGGTAAGACCTGGGGGTCTCTCAATATATCAACTGTATGTGTGAAAAAGTGAAAATTTTGTATGTGAAACCACCATGACAGTAGAGTGTGATTCGATTTGGATGGTTAAATTTTGGTTATTAGTGATGTCTAGAACAACAACAAAGAGATTTTGACTCCACCTTTTCGGGTTGAGAAATTATGAAATTTCGATTTTTAACATTTGTGACCATTTTTTTCCTGTGCGCAGGAGGAATCAGGAATTCAGTGACCATTTGTGGTACATGGGACCAAGGGGTACACACGCACAAAGCATGGGCGCCTGAAACTCATTGCTAACGAAACAGGTCCGGGGAATGGCCATTATGGTCGATTCTTACCGATCCGACCTCTTAATGGTATGATTCAAAAATGAAACTGTGAAATCTGCGTAAAATTCAGGTTATACCTGCCATCCAGGTGGTGGCGTTTCGATCCAGGAGTGTTTGTAAGCAACGATTCCTGGGTAATCAAAAGAAGCGAGTGTAATCACTTCTTTCTCAGTCTCCATTTGATCTTCTGTGCTGAAATTTTTGATTAATCGCTGCGTCTAAATCTGAAAAGGTTTTGAAATTGCATTTCTTTTTTTATATTTCAAAACATAGAAAGATTTCAAAATCAACAAATATTTAGAAATAGTGACGTCTACATTCTCGTCCTACCTGCCACCCATCGGTATTCGCTTAACCGCGTACTTCCATTGGTCTAACGTATTCACAACTTCAAAGACACATCCATAAGTTCCCTGACCGATTATGTTTGCAACAACAAATTTCGATTGAAACCTGAAATTAATGGTTGCACTGGAATCAAAATATTTAAAAAACTCGCTCGGATTTGAAGCTGCCGCCAGGTAAAAGTGGATGAATCTGTAATAATATCTGTAAAACACTTCTAGATTTATAATTTCCTTAAACGTATTGTACTTCATACCTGATCAGTAGCAGCTTCTTTTGATTGGACACATCCCATGGTCTGTAATGCGCGAGGGAGGAGTATTTATCAAAATAACAATATTCAAATTTATATGATATCAAATTCTTGAACGAGTACGTTTTTTCGAATAACTTTAACTGTCGGTACGCAAGAAGCGGAGAAAAAAGAAACGCAGATGAAGGGCGAAAAATAGATACAGTAGGTCCAGCATCTTCTCTCTTATCAGTAAGGGTCGCAAGCAAATATCTGGTAATGCACATATCAAAGACGCAAGGAGAGCAAAGCAGCGCAAAATTGCATACTTTCCTCGTGAATCATCCCCTAAAAAATAGAAGTTTAACGGAAAAATAGAGCTGATCGATTGACTCTCGCTCTTCCACTGATTCAATGTGAGAATGTCAACAAGCCGTCTTGATAGCGATTAGACCGCTTATTCATGCGAGATTTGGACGTTTTGAAATAGCTTCGTACGGGTAGAATTTTCATTTTCGAGTTCATTGCTTGCACACAACATAATCAATCAAAATTTCACAACATTTGAGCCGTACATTCGTGTGCGCAGGAGGAATCAGGAATTCAGTGACCATTTGTGGTACATGGGGCCAAGGGGTACACACGCACAAAGCATGGGCGCCTGAATCTCATTGCTAACGAAACAGGTCCGGGGAATGGCCATTATGGTCGATTCTTACCGATCCGACCTCTTAACTTGACCCAAAAATTAGAGAAATCATTCATGGGGAAAACAAATGGCGCTGGCTTTTATACCGCGACCCCAAAACGGATACCAGACATCAATACTGTCCAAGCTCCCATTGGCTCTTAGTGGGCTCAAACATATCCAAAATAGTCTCAAACAACTATTCAAGTTGTTGAAACCCACATCGAATCACTTTTATTTAGCCAAAATATCTATAGTCTAAAATTCGAAAATCCATATTTTTACCGATTTAATGCATTTGCGTAAGTGAGAGATGTGCCCACATGTACGAAATCGGTAATACGTATCATAAAAACATCCCTCGAAACGACTCAAAGAAATGGCGCATCTGGAAATACGATTTTTCTTAAGATAAATCTGAGAAAATAAGCTAAACTGTACCACTGGCAAAATTGATCTACCGACCTGTGCAATGGCTAAACATGTAGAGCTCGAGGAGATAAACATTTTATCTGTTGAAAGTGAGCTTCTAACTTTTCCTTGAAGCGCACTATAGAGCCTATCATGAGTTTGGTTCTACCGCCGCGGGAATGTGATTCTCTCGCGATTTCTCTCATATATAGGTATCTATAGGTATTCGACGATCTTCGCCGCGGAATCCCAATCACAATTCTCGATACAGAACCTGAATTGGTGAGCGATGAAGGTTAGTTCTTTTCTAGTGTGCATTCATTTCAGGCTGAGTTTGTTTCATCGTTGTGCAACATCGACAGTTCCAAGGGACCAACCTGCGCAGAGATACTTGATCACGGATTTCTGAACTAGACCTCAATGGACTTTCAGTATTCATTACTGTAATTTTTGGATGATTTTACCTAGATGCGTACTCATTACTTAATGTAATCTGCCAGATAAATTATTCATCTGCTCACTTAATATTGCTTACTTCCGAAACCGTATTGAGTTGAGCCGTAGCAGAAGCTTCACATGTCATGTGTAATTTCAACTTTGTACAGTGGGTGGACCTTGCATTTGGTGAAAAGCAAGCTTGTCGAGATAAAACTGGCAATGGGCTACTAACGTGCTTTACTTATCATGATACAGCGATTGCATAATGGCCTGACCAGACGGAATCGGAATTGAGCAGCGGATTGAGTGGATTGGGCGCTCATGGAAATACCGTATACTTCTCGAGTAACGGAAAGACATATGTTTGATAGCAGTGCATATGAAACCAATTTTGAAGCTCTTCAATGCGGTTTTCACTCCACCTATCAGTTTGCAGTCTGCTATGTGCCAGATTTGTTCGAGGTACGATATCTTTAATACGTAAAAACATCGTTGAATTCTCTTCTGACAGGGTGAAGCGGTACACAGACACGCTCTGTGCAGTATAATTTGATCAGGGAAGAAATGCTTCTATGGTATGTGGCAGCATTTCGAGCAATAGGGAGTGGATTGCATAACATGATGAAGAAGAGCTGCTCTGGTCCCTCAAAGACAGGTAATAGTCACTGATTTGTATGCAACATGATCTTGTTAGCATTTACAGTCGCGCTCATAAGTGAGTGCGCACTTTTTGAATTTGCTGGAACTTTTTGTCCAGGGCAGGCATCACTCTTCCACTAAAGTAGCATGTGCCAAATTCATTGGAGATTATGGCCATGATATTGGGGTATGACGCAATAGTCTAATCATTGCGTAGTGATGACGCAATAAAAATGTACTTTTTCAAAACGGCTTTATTCTTACATAGATTTTTTCCTACTTGCCACACTTTCTGTGGTTGGAGATATTTCTGAGGACTACCCAGAAAAAATGTTTGAAGTTGCTGCGTGGTCGCACATTGGCTGCAGACTTGCTGCAAAATGGAGGTCGAAAATACAGATCTCGGCTACTAGATAAGCTAGAGACTCTTCCAAAGCGTCAAAATGATCGTAATCACAATTCCACCGCTATGGCGAGAGAGTACAGACGAAGAGAGTGCGTAAACAAGGTGTTTCCCGACCCGAGTATCCCTCCGAAAAATGCCCGCCGCGGGCAGGAAAGTTATCCAAACAGTCTAAAAAGTTGGGCTTCATATCTTTAATACATTTTGAACATTCTCACATAAAAACCAGATTTTTCCGAAAACTGCCCAGAAAGTTATGAATGTCCAAAAAATGAGCATGCAAAAAAGTGATTTTTTGGTGCCCTGAGGGCAAATGTTGGCCAAGTGTTTTCTTATTCTCAGGATCATGTGGAATTGTGATTACGATCATTTTGACGCTTTGAACGAGTCTCTAGCTTAATTAGGAGCCGAGATCTGTATTTTCGACCTCCATTTTGCAGCAAGTCTGCAGCCAATGTGCGACCACGCAACAACTTCAAAATTTATTTCTGGGTAGTCCTCAGACATATCTCCAACCACAGAAAGTGTGGCAAGTAGGAAAAAATCTATGTAAGAATAAAGCCGTTTTGAAAAGGTACATTTTTATTGCGTCATCACTACGCAATGATTAGGCTATTGCGTCATACCCCAATACCAATGCCATAATCTCCAATGAATTTGGCACATGCTACCTTAGTGGTAGAATGATGCCTGCCCTGGGCAAAAAGTTGCAGCAAATTCAAAAAGTGCGCACTCACTTATGAGCGCGACTGTACATTCGAAGAATGTAAATGCGAACACGATCAAAATGAACAAATATCCTTCAGACGAAAGATCTTTTACATGAGCTATGCTGGAAATGGCGACTCACCGAGGCTGCGAAAATTGTGCGAGAACGTCTTCGCGTTTGAAGAAAATAATGTTGTGTTTATATTTTCGCAATTGATCGTTTCAGAATTTTCAAGCCTCCAAAGTGTTCGCTCGCGATTTTTCTCCATTTCTCGACATCAATGACCACGACAGGATGTTCGTTCTCAACACTGACACTATGACGTTCCTTCATTCACTGAGCTTCGGGTTTGTTCCTTTTCTTCAGATATTTTTATTGTGTTCTACTTTCATGTCAGTGACGTCTTGGTTTGAATATAAAGTTTCTGAAGTATGATACATTCAACATGTTGATTGTGTTGTGTACCTATGATCAACAAACCACATTTCAATGATATGCACAACTTATTCTCGGAATAAATAAATGAATGAAAATGTCGTGTCAGAGAAAAGGTAGTGAGTCCCAGAAAGCTCAAAGTCGATTTCAAATCGAGAAATATTTCAAAAAAACAGGAATCGACATCCCCCTCCTTCAGCCGTTGTGTAATAAGGGGTGACTAAGAATTTCAGAAGTAAAATGTGTTTGTGATAGCATTTGTATCTGCTAAAATCAATTTTGTTTATTCATTCCCACATTATTTCCAGTTGTTTTTCATTGACAGATCTCACCATTATTTATTTATTACAACATCACATTGGGACAGCTATTGCTCAAACTTGAGGGCAATGTGTTACTGGGCAAACTCCAGCTCCTCACTTTGTGTTCTCAAATTTGCTGAACAGTTGGCGTCGACAGGGATTTCGGACCACGGTGACAGCTCAAATTTGCGGATACGCATTTCATCCAGATCAAATGCGTTCTGATCCCTGCAAGCGAATTGACAGTTCGACAATTCAATCGACCCTATTATTCAATTTTTAGCCAATATCAAATACACATATATTTCAGACAATGTTGAAAATAAATGACAAAAATCACTTTGTTTTTTTTCAAATTAATCCACATCCATTGTGTAGAAATGACTGAGCGAGACGGTGTATGCATCTGCGAAGGTAAGTAAGGGTAACCAAAAAGTTCAGAAGAGGCCTGTTGAACGAATGCGAAGCCTCAAAAGCAACTGGAAATATCGGAAGCACTCGCGGAATGCACATTCACTCAATCGACGGGCGTAAGTGAGTGAGAGATCGGACTGAATGTGATATCCTCCTCTCCATAGTGTAACACGCACCGCAGGCAGCGATCGCCCCGAGCTGCCATTAGGCAGAGTTCGACGGGACGCAAACACGAATTGACAGAATTCAGAATTGTGGTCTCTCTCCTGGGCAATTAATTCTTGGGATTCTATCTCCAATTTTGGTAGCCAAAGAGTGAGTGTTTACACATCGTCGTACTCAAAGCGGATTCCAATGGGTTCTTTCCACCTGCTAGTATAAGATTGTTCCATCATTCGTGTTATTTGGTTATGCAATATAAAGTCATTTTAAAATGCTGATTAATTCGTATTAGGTTGAACAGAAAGTCTTTATAAACTTTTTATTTCCCTTCTTCTGACAATAAAGCGCAAGAGCGAAATCAAAGGTATGCACCATTGTTATCTACAACAAATGTCCAACGTTCAGGCAACTTATGGATTCCCTCCTTGTTGAACCCATCTCGGCGCGAATCAAAATATTGCTTGAGCACGGCCTCGATCGCCCCACGGGAAGTGAAGGATCTCTGATCGAGATGACGGGTCAGATCCGAGAACAACCAATAATCTGAAGGGGCCAAGTCAGGAGAATACGGTGTATGAGGGAGAACCATCCAGCCATATTTGGACAGCTCCTGCTTGACCTGCCGTGCAACATGGGGTCGGGCGTTATCGTGTTGATAATACACTTTCTTGCCGTTCAGGGCAGATTGTGCGAATTTCTTCTTCAGATTCCGTAGTTGTTTAGTGTAGACATATCCAGTAATTATCCGCTTCTCGGGTAGGAGCTCCCAGTAAATCGGGCCATCCACTTTCCACCAGGCAGAGAGCAAGATTTTCATAGGGTGAAGGTCAGGCTTTGCGACGTCCTGTGGGGTCTCATTGGCATCCACCCACTGTGCCCTCCTATGGTGATTCTCATAGCAGACCCACTTCTCGACAAATGTTATGAGACGGTCCAACCATCGATCTCCAGCGTGAAGAGAGTAGAGAAAGGGAATCGTCGACACGGTGGTCAAACTGGTCTTGGGTCAATTTGTGGGGTATGAAACGGCCTAGCATCTTCTTCTTGCCAATGTAGACCAATCATTTTACGATGGTGCTTTGCGATACCCCAAGAGTGGCTGCCATGTTGCGGGTATTTGGAAAGGATCCAACTCCACTACGATCCGTAGCGCATCCAAATCCAGCTCGGGTGGCCTCCCAGACCGGTCATGATCATCCATGGAAAAGCCCCCCTTCTCGAAGAGTTGGTACCAATTGCGCATGGTCTGGTAGTGAGTGGCATATGAATCGTACACTTCAGCCAACTGACGTTCCTATTCCTTCATTGTAGTGTGAGAGAGGAATACGAATAACAGAACGTTGCGGATGTGCAAGGCCGTGGGAACAAACATCGTGGTCTTACTAGTGGCAGAATGAAAGGCGTGGAATGGGGAGTTGTTGACCACATAGTCCCTTTGTCATGTTTTATTCACTAGAGGCGAGGGTACACCAAAGGTCTCGTGCACTGAGCAGTGATCCAGCAAAACAGTTTATAAAGACTTTCTGTTCAACCTAATACATATATCGAGTGGGCACGACGGAGTGATAAGAGGATTGGCATGGAGGGAATACTGGGTGATGAATGCACTTGTTCCGGGGGCGATACGCGTGATGAAATGTTATAACATTTCGATTATGTACAAGTTCGAATGTACGGCTCAAATGTTGTGAAATTTTGATTGATTATGTTGTGTGCAAGCAATGAACTCGAAAATGAAAATTCTACCCGTACGAAGCTATTTCAAAACGTCCAAATCTCGCATGAATAAGCGGTCTAATCGCTATCAAGACGGCTTGTTGACATTCTCACATTGAATCAGTGGAAGAGCGAGAGTCAATCGATCAGCTCTATTTTTCCGTTAAACTTCTATTTTTTAGGGGATGATTCACGAGGAAAGTATGCAATTTTGCGCTGCTTTGCTCTCCTTGCGTCTTTGATATGTGCATTACCAGATATTTGCTTGCGACCCTTACTGATAAGAGAGAAGATGCTGGACCTACTGTATCTATTTTTCGCCCTTCATCTGCGTTTCTTTTTTCTCCGCTTCTTGCGTACCGACAGTTAAAGTTATTCGAAAAAACGTACTCGTTCAAGAATTTGATATCATATAAATTTGAATATTGTTATTTTGATAAATACTCCTCCCTCGCGCATTACAGACCATGGGATGTGTCCAATCAAAAGAAGCTGCTACTGATCAGGTATGAAGTACAATACGTTTAAGGAAATTATAAATCTAGAAGTGTTTTACAGATATTGTTACAGATTCATCCACTTTTACCTGGCGGCAGCTTCAAATCCGAGCGAGTTTTTTAAATATTTTGATTCCAGTGCAACCATTAATTTCAGGTTTCAATCGAAATTTGTTGTTGCAAACATAATCGGTCAGGGAACTTATGGATGTGTCTTTGAAGTTGTGAATACGTTAGACCAATGGAAGTACGCGGTTAAGCGAATACCGATGGGTGGCAGGTAGGACGAGAATGTAGACGTCACTATTTCTAAATATTTGTTGATTTTGAAATCTTTCTATGTTTTGAAATATAAAAAAAGAAATGCAATTTCAAAACCTTTTCAGATTTAGACGCAGCGATTAATCAAAAATTTCAGCACAGAAGATCAAATGGAGACTGAGAAAGAAGTGATTACACTCGCTTCTTTTGATTACCCAGGAATCGTTGCTTACAAACACTCCTGGATCGAAACGCCACCACCTGGATGGCAGGTTTAACCTGAATTTTACGCAGATTTCACAGTTTCATTTTTGAATCATACCATTAAGAGGTCGGATCGGTAAGAATCGACCATAATGGCCATTCCCCGGACCTGTTTCGTTAGCAATGAGTTTCAGGCGCCCATGCTTTGTGCGTGTGTACCCCTTGGTCCCATGTACCACAAATGGTCACTGAATTCCTGATTCCTCCTGCGCACAGGAAAAAAATGGTCACAAATGTTAAAAATCGAAATTTCATAATTTCTCAACCCGAAAAGGTGGAGTCAAAATCTCTTTGTTGTTGTTCTAGACATCACTAATAACCAAAATTTAACCATCCAAATCGAATCACACTCTACTGTCATGGTGGTTTCACATACAAAATTTTCACTTTTTCACACATACAGTTGATATATTGAGAGACCCCCAGGTCTTACCATGCTTAAAATGTAGCCCATTGAATTCTGCATCGAATATCGTAAAACCGATTTCAATTTCGTTTGTCCGTCATGATCTCCCTAAGGTCCGAAACTTTACGTGTCACATTTGGCTGGTCACGATTTTTCGCATTTGTCATATATACCAACGTTTTTGTGTTTATGTGGGTTTATTTATACGTTTAAATAATAATGACGTTAAATGGAACCGAAAAGAAATTTTGTGTATCCCATTCTGTAAAGTCGTGTTTCATACCCACCGAAGTTCTCTATTTTGTGCCTCTGAAATCCAGCTAAACAAAGTCCTCTACAATGAACACCTTGCAAGCTGAGTACTGTGTACCGACGTAATTATATATCTCGCTTAAGAGATTGGTGCTCGGTTTTCAAGACAATTTTTCGTATGCTTCAAATCGCAAAATGGAGGTTGTCGACAAAAATTGATTGCGAGATGGCTGATGAAAAATACATAATTTAGTAATATTATGTCAATTTAAGCCCATCCAGATCAAAAACTGCTGAGAAAACGCGAGTTTTAAAAATTTCTGAAAAATTACCTCTCGAACTCACGATTGGACCCCTGTTTGTGGTTCAAAATCTCATCAGATGTTTAGCCAATCGCGTGACCCTTATCATATACTTATAGTAGAGTAGAATGTAAGATGAAATATTGCCAAATAGCCTCTTCCAACAATTAAAATAAGCAAATTATAAGTAAAATATTTTGGAGAAGTGAGAAATCATGAAAAACTATTTTTGATTTCTCTGCGATTTATGTTCCGTTCGATTATATTTTACTGATAAATGACTTTTTCAGTGCATTCAAATCAAAATAATTCAGCTAAAACGTATCTTTAAAGGTATTTTCGATTTTCGATTTTCGATTTTTTGACAGATATTAATTTCTTAAAGCAGTTCAAATATTATCACAACAAACAATATTAGGTAGAATTAGTTTCATTCCGATGAATTATATCCAGTTCTTATTGATTTTTCACGAACAATCGTAGAAAATCCAATATATTTATTTTGCAAATATCATTATTCGTAATATTTATCAAAACACATTTATATCTTTCGGTGAATCACAGGTCTCATTTCGCAATATTTCATCTTAAATTCTACTCTACTATAAATATATGATAAGGATCATGCGATCGGCTAAACATCTGATGAGATTTTGAACTACAAACAGGGGTCCAATCGTGAGTTCGAGAGGTAATTTTTCAGAAATTTTAAAAACTCGCGTTTTCTCAGCAGTTTTTGATCTGGATGGGCTGAAATTGACATAATATTACTAAATTATGTAGTTTTCATCAGCCATCTCGCCATCAATTTTTGTCGACAACCTCCATTTTGCGATTTGGAGCATATGAAAAATTGTCTTGAAAACCGAACACCAATCTCTTAAGCGAGATATATAATTACGTCGGTACATAGTACTTAGCGTGCTAGGTGTTCATTGTAGAGGACTTTGTGTAGCTGGATTTCAGAGGCACAAAATAGAGAACTTCGGTGGGTATGAAACACGACTTTACAGAATGGGATACACAAAATTTCTTTTCGGTTCCATTTGACGTCATTATTATTTAAACGTATAAATAAACCCACAGAAACGTTGGCATATATGACAAATGCGAAAAATCGTGACCAGCCAAATGTGACACGTAAAGTTTCGGACCTTAGGGAGATCATGACGGACAAACGAAATTGAAATCGGTTTTACGATATTCGATGCAGAATTCAATGGGCTACATTTTAAGCATGGTAAGACCTGGGGGTCTCTCAATATATCAACTGTATGTGTGAAAAAGTGAAAATTTTGTATGTGAAACCACCATGACAGTAGAGTGTGATTCGATTTGGATGGTTAAATTTTGGTTATTAGTGATGTCTAGAACAACAACAAATAGATTTTGACTCCACCTTTTCGGGTTGAGAAATTATGAAATGTCGATTTTTAACATTTGTGACCATTTTTTTTCCTGTGCGCAGGAGGAATCAGGAATTCAGTGACCATTTGTAGTACATGGGGCCAAGGGGTACACACGCACAAAGGATGGGCGCCTGAATCTCATTGCTAACGAAACAGGTCCGGAGGGAGGTCCAATCTTACCGATCCGGTCTCTTAAATTAACTAGCAATATTGTAGAGATCGCAGGACGAAAAAATACCGCGATCACTGAATTCCAAGAAATACGTATGCAATTTTCATAATAACACCATTTCAAAATTGTAATTTCAGCTTGACTACGGAGATTATTCGTCATTTCTGTACATTAAAATGGAGGTTTCGCTAGAACAATTTGATCGAAGAATTGGTATATTTGCAGCTCTGCGAAATGTCACTTGCAAAGTGGCTCAGCGATCCTGCTAACAACAAAAGGGATGTTGGTCAAATGCTCAAGTGGTTCAAGGAGATTGTTTCCGCTGTTTCGTACATACATGACAGAGGAAAGTTTCACAGAGATTTAAAGGTTAGCTATCGAATATTCGTTGACAAACTCAATCCAAAATCTATAAGAATTCGCACATTTACATAAATATATGGTCTTCTTTTTTCAGCCTCTGAATATCCTCATTGCGCGAAACATGCAAATAAAGATCTGTGATCTCGGAATAGTGGCGGATCGGGCGATAATAAATGGATCTCATGAGATTGCACAATTACGAACCACAGCGAGGGGTACTCCTATGTACATGGCACCCGAGCAGGTAATTCACCACAATCAGTCCATCTACATCGAAAAAACAATTATTGACCGATGCCATACTGGAAACACAGTGATACTTAGTGTTCTCATGACGATAAGGCAAATCAATAATGCATGAGCACCTTGCAACGAACGTTCCTAACTTATTGCAGTCGTTGGCGATCCCAGTGTACACATCGAAAACGGACATATTCGCACTCGGGTTAATTCTTGCAGAGATGTGTAAGGCGATGAATGACGATGAAAGAGTTACGGTAAGTAATCTGTACCCAATTTGTAGTTTTGTTCTTTCTGGCACAAAATACGTTCACTGATGGATGTGAATTCTCTGAATACTCGTTAAACGACAATAAGTAAATCTGCGAAGACACATAAATGTTTACTTTCGTCAGTTATAGATCTTCAACAATTACAGACGTGGGCGCTCATATGAAGGTTTCAAGTACCTGCCAGAAGTGGTATCTGCAATTTTCAGAAAATCGTAGATGAATACTATTTTTAAAAGGATGCCGTTGTAAATTGGATGACCAATACAACAGACAATCTACGGCCGGATTGCGAATGGATTCTCCGGCATTCCTTGCTCATTAATGCAGAGAAATACACACCACCCACTCACAAGTTCAAATCACCGTAAGTTTGAAAGGCGATATTCAAAGGATACTAATGTTCTCTTTGAGATTTCGCAAGGAGTTCGATATGAAAACTATTCTTGGATTTGGAGAATTTAGTGTCGTTTTTGAGGCGGTCAATACAACTGATAACATGATATATGCCGTGAAGCGAACCGCAACGCAAGTGTAAGAGTTTGAACTACATGTTTCTATAATTGTTTTAGTGTGAAGAGCTTAATATGTTGACAAATATTGTTGTTAAAAAGGAGTATTTATGATATTTCCTTCTTTTTGAAGATTTTCTTGAGTAAGTACGCAAACAATTTGAACCTCCTTTTTTGAAGAGAAGCTGAACTCAGTGTTTTCTCAATGTGGCTGGCAGTATTCGTCAAACTGATGAAAATATAAATATTTAATTGAATAAACTTTGTTTTCGTTCGCGGTTTTGCGATTTTCACCAAATTTTTATCAATTCCAGACTTGATGGGCACATAATGCTGAGAGAATCGCGTATTCTCGCAAGTTTGGACCACGTTGGCATAATCCGACATTATCATTCGTGGATCGAAACACCGCCCGACGGGTGGCAGGTACGACACAAACAATGTATTGCAAAATTAGTATTTTTGAAGGAGGAGAATGACGCTGCCCTTATAGGAAAAATGGACACAAACGATGTTTGTTTTGTTCTCCATTTACAGATGATATGATTTAGAACGCACATAAATAATATTTTAATTTAGATATTCCACGAGCGATACAACAGGGGTCCCAGATATGTTTTCATTCAAATGGAGGTATATTTTTAAAGTTAACACAATAGGGTATAATCGAAAGTATAGGCATGCAAGTGCTCACTGGATGATTGGTTAAGTGAAAATTCATCGCGCGACTTGATGCAAGCTAAGATTTTTCTCAGACAAATTGTGTCTGCTGTTGCATTCTTGCACGACAACAAAATAATTCATCGAAATTTGAAAGTGAGCCGCTACGTTTAAAAACAAAATTTATAAAAAGAATATTTAGCCATCAAACAACTTTCTCACTAACAATAATGAGATCAAGATTGGTGGATTTGGCATTGCCACTTGCAAAGATAGAGATGACGGACAAAACATATACGAGAATAAATCACGTACAAATATAGGCACACCATTGTATATGGCTCCTGAACAGGTACGATTCTCAGTTAAAAATCGTTCTTACTTTAAATTTCTCTGGTTCAACTTTTTTCAGGCTTCGGGTTTATCCACTTATGGTGCAAAAGTGGACGTATTCAGTATTGGTCTGATATTCGCTGAGCTGTGTGTAATGATGGACTTCGAGACTCGTTCTGATGTAAATTCCTACATTTCTGAACATATAATCTCAAATTGACTTATGGCTGCTAGGCATTCAACGATCTGCGACGCGGAGTCGTGCATGCAATTCTCGAAAATCAGCAAGAATTGGTGAGCTCCTCGTGTCTGTTTTCTGTTCTAAACTCAGCAAAATTCAGGCCCAGTTTGTTACATGGTTGTGCAATATCGAAAGCTGCATGTGACCGACCTGTGCGGAAATACTTGATCACAGATTTATGAACAAGACATACATTAAAAAAAAACTTTTTTTTACTTAAATTAACCTAAAAAAACTTCAAAATACTCTAGGTAATCTAACCAATAAATTATTCACTTTCGATATTTCACAAAGGCGTAAGCAGTAGCAAACGCAGCGCATGCGAATGCGATGCGTATTTTCAACTTTGTACCGTGGATGGGTGCTGTCATACTCAAATTTCATGAAAGGCAAAGGCTTTCAGAGACCAAACAAGCAATCGGGGAGTGAATTTGGTGCTTTACTTCTCATGATAACTAAGCGATGAGCGAGAGCACCGAATCACGACTATTTTCGTCCTGTTATTCCTTGGAATACACACGTCAGAGGGTTCTGACTTTTTGTCTGACGTGAACAGATAAAATGCACAGTAGTGAATAATTTATTCCCATAAATAGTTCTTGACAAGAACTCCATAAATGTAGACTGCCAAGTATGCGAAATATGTATTGGTCCAAAAAATGCTGAAGAAAATTTTTGCGACACGAGGATATTTGTACATCAATGCACTGAAAACAAATATTATGAGCCAATCAGATCGATCTTGGATTATTCCTCATTTTCCTTGTCCATTCTTCAAGTCCTGGTACTTTCGCTCAATCTGAGTCTGCAGTTCCTTCTCGCGCTTTCTCATCTGTAAAATGTCCACATCCTTTTGCCTTCAAGTTGGAATCATTCAAATTCAATTGTTTTGCGGCTCCAGAACCGTTTGAATTTGTTCTTCATCGAACAAGAGGAGTGATTTCTTTAAAAAATACGTTATACTTTAATTGCGAAATCGGTTGAAATCGAAAATAATCAGTTGTCGATAATTCTGCCCACCGAGAAAATGGTGGTCTGCAACTGGCGGATCTGTCTTTCGTGATCCTCCCTCATCGACTCCAATTGCTGCTTCATTTGCTGCACCTGCAATTAGTTTATTAACGGAAAATTATCACTTAAGATTAAGTATGCTACCAGAAGCCTACTAGAACTCTAAAATTCCACACAAGTGGGTCAGGGTTAGGAATGACTCAGGTGTACTCAAAAAAGAAAAAATATAGCAAATCCAATTCAGCGAATTACCTCCTTCTCCGTTTTCTTGGGCTCCATAACGCCAGTCTCCACGGGTTCCATGGCGATTCTACTTCAAAAGAACACTTGAAAAGATAACACCGAACAGGTAAAAATGTAACCAAACGCAACCGAAAATCAATATCAACTGACGGTGAACTGAGTGTGACCCAGTGCTGAGAGGGGGCTAATCTCGGGAGTGACGATAGGCGATAATCCCGGTAGACGCACGGGGAGAAGAGAGGCTGACAGCCTTCCGCTTCCTAAGTCCTTACCTGTTATCTGAGGAAGAGTGAGAGCTGTGTGGTGAAATGCTTCTGCTTGTGTACTGCTAACATGGACAACTAAGATAAATGTGAAACATATGAGTACGAGAATCAATGTGGAAGGACATTTTCATAACCAGCACAGTGGTTGAAGGAGGTGACGAATTTTTAGCGATACAGGAAGGAACAAAATTTTCTCTTCATGTGAGGGAGTGTCTGAGAAAAAATCATTGTTAGACTTGAATAAAGTAGCGAATGTTCTTTCAATAAATGATAAACTGTTTGCACAAACGCTGCAATTACTAAAGTGTATGATACGAATCTCCACTCGGACCTAAACTATTGCAGATAGTTTAAATGAACTTTCGGCGCTAAATGAGTTTTGCAAGATCTAAATATCGCTTGTAATTGCGCCGAGTCGTAATTTCATGACAAGAGGCAAGCCAGTCTAGTTCTCACATCACGAATTCTCGATCCTTTTTATTCCTATTTTGATCTCCTTTTTTTACAATTTTCAATCGCCCATAGTGCCATTAATGCGACCTTTGTATAACCAATCGATTCGGCAACAGTGCTGAACACTATACATGCGATAAAGTTTCAGTTAAATATGGCCGATGCCTCAACCAATTCCAATTCCATTATATCAACGACGTGCGAGGTGTGAAATATTTCGTGATATTTACAAAAGAAAATCTATTGAGGATTCAACTAGGAAAGCATTCGACCTCATGTACATAGTTGGATACTCTTTCTGCATTATTTTCTTCTCAATTCTTCTTGGAATACACATTTCACTTCGCCATTCATTTCATCCCGTTTTCAGGTGAATCCCGATCTAGATATCACGCCTCTCACGAGAAAATTGAGCTGAATTTGCCATTCATGGGAATGGAGGAAAATCGTTAATTGAGTTCTAACCGGTTTCGGCCATCCTAAGGCATGCCTGACCCCAGAAGTAATATTGTGCAGACTTCATTTTAGAGCTTTCTACACCGGGTCGCAATTCGGCATCACTCACTTCAAAAGGCCGATTTCCCGAAAATGGCGATATATTGAGCAAAATGGACCTCTGAGTGACCCCAACTCATTTTTTGAGCTCTATCGATCTACAGTACCAGTCAAAAGTTTGGCAACAAAATTCAGATCAAAATTCAGATCATAACTTCCGTGGGGATTAAGATATATTAGGTTGGCGGGAAAGTCTTTGTGTATTTTTCAAAACTTTATTTCTTGAGGAAGGGAAAAGCATACCTTCAATTATGCCTGTCCTCATTATTTAAAAAAATGTGCCCAACGTACCTGCCATGTATGGATCCCTTCCCTTTAGAACCCGCCTGGACGCGAATGAAAGTATTGCATGATAGCATACTAGAGACTTCCACGGTAATTGAACGACCTATCTCTAAGAGCATAGGCCAGGTCTGCGAAAAGCCAGTAATCTGACGGGGCCATGTCAGGAGAATACGGGGGGTGAGGGAGAACCATCCATCTCTATCCAGCCAGTTCCTGCTTGACTAGATTGGAGACCTGACGACGGGGGTCATATTGTTGATTGTACACTTTCTTGTCCTTCAGCCTTGGACGATCGACTTCCAAATTCAAATTATGTAGATATGTAACGTACTTGGCCCCGGTGATTGTCATATCATCAGGGAGTAGCTCCGAGTAGATCACGCCATCCACACCCCACCACGTTGACAGCATGTTTTTCTTGGGGTGCAGGCCAAGTTTGGGGGCACCTGTCGAGTCTCTCCTTCTCCAAACCGCTGGAATCTCATGTGGTTGTTATCGTAGGGGACCCACTTCTGATTCCCCCCTATGAGCCGTTCCGGACATCGATCCCCACCTCGGAGAATGAGGAGAGTAATGTAAACATCGACTCGACGGTCATGGCTGGCTTGGATCAGATCATTGGGTATGAATCGACCGATAAATTTCCTCATTCCAAGAGATCTCAAGCCTTCTCTGTCAGTGCTATGGTGGTCTCTAAGTGCAATACTAATTTCACGAGCACTTTGAAATGGGTCCGTTTCAATAGCTTTCTTCAAAGGCTCAAAATGCAACTAGCGCGGTCTCCCAGAGCGATCCCATTCATTGAGGGAAAAGTCGTATTCTTCGAAGCGAAGGAACCAATTCCTTATGGTGTTGTGGAGGGGACATGTGTGTCATAAACATTCTTCAGGAGGGTCTTCGAATCCTACATCGTGGTGTAGTTTAGAGAGAGGTAAAGCAGAACATGTCGGAAGTGGGAGGCATCAGGAACCTACATCGTTGCTCTACTAGAGCTTGACTGAAGGACAGGGAATGGGGAGTTGTTTACTATAAAGGCCCATCACTGACTGTTATACACTAGGAACGAGAGAACGCCAAAGTGCACTTGCGAAGAGCAGTGTTAAAACAAATCCATACACAAAGACTTTCCCGCCAACCTGATACATTAATGGTTGGGAGGGATAGATAGTGCAATCATGTGAGAACATAGCCATATGGTGGGAATCGATTGTGCATCCCTCCAGCTATTTGAGGATTGCGAAATACGAAAATGGAATTTTTAAATAATTATTGAAACTATTTCCACCCGTTTCTGTTCAGGCATATATTTATATCGATTTTAAATATCGATTTTAAAAATATCGATTTTAAAAGACATCTACAATTTCGTAAAATATCCGTATCTTCGGTCATTGACGAGCTATGGAGCTCAAATTTTGCTTGAATTATGCAGTCGGTATGGAGCAACATTACGCAAAATTTGTGGTCAATCGGAGTGCAAATTCAAAAATTCGAAAAATTTTGGTAATCAATATTAATAATTGTATGATCTACCATTCCAGTCATATTAAAAATCTGATTTCATGTCACTAGTTACATAAACTAAGTATAATTAAGTATGCGAAATTACAAGGGAAAGCGAGTCTGCCTACTCATTTTATGGACTAACAATCAAGGATAGTCAGAGTAGTGTCAGAATCGCACAAAATTCGCCCAACAGTTTTGTTATACCACGCTAACTAGGTTTCGTATTGAAAAAAAAGGAAATTTTCATGATATATTCCCGTAAGACTAGATCATATTAGGTTGTTGCGAAAGTCTTGCTCTTTTTATCATTTTAATACTTCTGTCTGCGTTGGCATTCGAATTCATTTCAGACTTACCTGGTTTTTCTTATAATATGAGGGTATCAATGTTCATTCTAGCGCACCATAGATCAGACCTCTCATTTCATTTAGGAATGCTTCCTTATTGTTCAAATCTTGCGATATGAGTTAATCAATATGACTTTTCATTCTATCATAATTTTAAGGAGAATAGATATATGGCCATACCTGAGGCACAAGCGTACAGAGCTATGTTAATACATCACTTGTGATCACTTACTATAAGTCAGTGCTAAAATCCCTTCTTTTGACGTGTCCCTTTTTGAGAATTTATAGTGAACACCTTTTAGCTAAATACGATTTTGTCTTCACGTTTTTGGGTAAGGAGACGCTGGGATCAATATCGATCGAAATTATAATTATTTTATTCTGTTCTTCTTAAAAATGAAGTGCCGGAATTATTCATAATTATGTTAACTAGATATTGCTATTCAAATCATTGAAAGGGTTCTTGGAATGCTGAATTTGATATTTCTATCAAGTTTTCATTTCTTGCGCAGCTTGAATGATCGATCTTTTGTGCTGGTGTTAACGAGCACACTATGCTCTTCCAAAATATATATGGATATTATTTGGACTTCGATCTCTTGTATCTGACAGATCAGAATTCACACCAAATTTCGTTGATGCAAAATTTCGCAAAATTTTTGCTAATTTTTGAAATCTCAAATTTCATGGCATGTATTATCACGATTGAAATCAATTATGCTCGTGAAACAACAGTTCACCCTCTTTAACAATTATGAGATATCAGACACTTGAGTTCAGAAGGGAGACAAATCGGAAAGATCAAACGCCAAGCAAGACTTTCGCAACAACCTAATATGTTGCCAAATATGACATTTGACGACTTGACAATCACTCATTGTTCGACTATAAAATGATTAGGGAGAATTGCCCTCCCTAGTAATTTCGCATACTTAATTATACGTAGTTTATGTAACTAGTGACATGAAATCAGATTTTTAATATGACTGGAATGGTAGATCATAAAATTTTTAATATTGATTACCAAAATTTTTCGAATTTTTGAATTTGCACTCCGATTGACCACAAATTTTGCGTAATGTTGCTCCATACCGACTGCATAATTCCAGCAAAATTTGAGCTCCATAGCTCGTCAATGACCGAAGATACGGATATTTTACGAAATTGAAGATGTCTTTTAAAATCGATATTCCCAATTATATTGAAATTCAATCAATAAGTTCAACAGTGCAGAGTGATGGGCAGTAGTTATACTTTCACCACAGAATATATGCCTAAACAGAAATGGGTGGAAATAGTTTCAATAATTATTTTAAAATTCCATTTTCGTATTTCGCAATCCTCAAATAGCTGGAGGGATGCACAATCGATTCCCACCATATGGCTATGTTCTCACATGATTGCACTATCTATCCGTCCCAACCATTAATGTATATCTTAATCCCCACGGAAGTCATGACGATCTGAAATTTGTTGCCAAACTTTTGAATGGTACTGTATCTAAACCAATTTCTCTGAATCCGATTTTGAACAGTGGTACACTGCAGGGCATTTTTCTCAAAAGTGTAGGTGCACATGCAGCTCAAATTTTCTAAGTGAATGCGGCTCAGCGAGAGCTTTCAAATGAGTGGCTTGCCAAAAAAATTCGGGCACGGTGGTGAGAGTTTCGCCCCTTTTACGTTTTTCTAAAATTTAAAAACACTCATTCATCGCCACACCGCGCGTTTTTGAGAGTGCAGAGTGAAATTATCCCATTGTCCCTCATCCCCCCCATTGTTCTCATTCCTCCTTCATTCCAAAAATACGTGCGGTGTGCGAGGAATGACTGCCTTCAAATTATCGAAAAACGTTAAAGGGGCGAAACTCTCACCACCGTGCCTGTATTTTGTTGACAAGCCACTCATATGAAAGCTCTCGCTGAGCCGCATTCACTTAGAAAATTTGAGCTGCATATGCACCTACATTTTTGAGAAAAATGCCCTGCAGTGTACCACATTTCAAAATCGGATTCAGAGAAATTGGTTTAGATAGATCGATAGAGCTCAAAAAATGAGTTGGGGTCACCCAGAGGTCCATTTTGCTCAATATATCGCCATTTTCGAGAAATCGGCTTTTGAAGTGAGTGATGCCGAATTGTGACCCGGTGTAGGAAGCTCTAAAATGAAGTCTGCACAATATTACTTCGGGGGTCGCTCAGGCATGCCTTAGGATGGCCGAAACCGGTTAGAACCAATTTCACCATTCCCACATCCAGCTCGATTCTCTCATGAGAGGCGTGATATGTGTTAAAAAATGAGGAAATACTCAACTTTGCTAATCGAGGCTTTCATTATGAGCAATACGTTTTTACTTTCAGCTTACATATCGCTCTGTTGTTCACAGGGGTCATGATATGCGAGCTATCGGTCGTGGTTCATTTCGTAATTATACTCTGGGCGGAAGAATCTATGAATGGAGTTATGTATGTAGTAGGCAAGTATCTCACATAATAATGGACTTCTTCATTCGATAATTTAGACATGATTCGATTCGTCGTCTACACTTATTTATTACCCGTCGTGTTTATCTCAACTATCGAGATACTCGCTGCAACAATACTAGGAAGTAAGTATTTTGGCTTTAAAATGACCGAATTTACTTTCAACAGATACGAAACAATGCGCCCTTGGGGCTTTGTAGTTGTTTCACAAATTATTTGCGTAAGTTGAATTTGTATTTCCCTAGCGAATTTACAGTTTTCAGGTTATTCTCATTATGATGATTACCATCTTTCACCAAGGTTGTTTTATTATCTACTTAATATAGAAGTGTTAATTTAGTTGGAATGTCGTCAGACCAAATGAGAACGTACATGGCTATCGTTTTTGAAGTAGGAATTTACGCTGTGAGCATCTCCCTCTTTTCTCCCTTCTCTTTCTCCCCATTCCTTAGTAACATTCCTCTTTTTCTTTTCAATTCCATCGCCTAGGCAATAATCGCGCTTATTCTCGTCAATCGCCTCAGAATTCGTCAACGATCTTACACAAAACTAACTACTCGCTACCAATTGGCCGAGAATATTCGGTAGTAAATGAAAAAATACGAGTCTGGACACCCTATTTAGTGCCTGCCGATTCCTCTTAATCTTCGTTCTTTTCGATTCTCTCATCACAATAACCGACGCAGTTGCTGACGTTGTTTTCAAGGTAAGATGGGCGTAAATGAGCAACTGTAATTTGATACGAATTTTTTTCACCATATAGTGAAGTGACCTCAGTTCCAAGGACTCTGTATTTCAGATATCTACAGTTTTCGATCCTCTAAAATGCATCGATCCAAACTACTTACCTGCCTTTGCCGGGCTGAAACTCGTCAGTGTATAAAAATACACGTCGAAAAATTATCTTTCAGCTATCGGTCCTCCTCGAAATGATAAACCCCTGGGAGCTGATTCTATTTGGCTATGAGTCTTATAGAAATCGACTGAGGAGACTTCTAGTGAGACAGTTTCCATTAGAGTGTATTCATCTCCTCACTTTTTTTCAGCATCTGCGAAAACTTTGCAAAGTCGATCAAGGAAAGACAAAGATCTGGAACGTTCTGGGCGAACAGGTTCGTGGTGATTGTTCCACTTCCAATTCTGATAATGCAGGTTCAAACAACGAATACGACAGACCAGTACTTTTCTCAGCTCGCGGCTTCATGGGACAGTTCTGAGACTAGAACATTGCAATAAATAATACAATCAAATACGGATTTTAGCACAACAGAGCACTAATTCCATCTTGATGTTATTTTGACAATATTTGCTGTAAAGATGAAATTGGTGAATACAAATGGAAAGGACCTTTTGCACCTGAAATTTTTCTAAGAGCAGAGTACATTATTGCACACCGAATCCAAATTCAATTGTTGTGAAGCTGTGGAACTTAAGCATCGATGCAAAATAAATTCTCTTCGATAAAAGTCCTCGGTAAGCATGTCAGTAGATACCAACCGCAACCGCAAAAGTAGGACTAATCAAACTATTATCATCCCATCCTGTTCGTCAGGTATAAATTTCAATTTTTCAGCACCAATGGAATTCTCCGGTTCTCACGAGCCTGCGGAATTTGCTGTACAGAATCTCCGTTTCGACGCTGCATTTTTGTCCAATGCGGTCACGTGATTTGCTTGGGATGTGCAATGCGCATGTTCAAGAAGAAGGATAACACGAAGTGTCCATTCTGCCGAAGTGAGGGTCGAAGCATGTATCTCGATGAGACTGCAATTGGAAAGGGTGCACGTATCCAGACACAGTTGTTCAAACGCAACAAACAATACATGTTAGTTTCACTTTCACTTTTCAATCGAATTCAGCAATGTAATTTCTGAACTCTTCATGGACACTTCTCAGATCCCAGTGGCGTGCGTTGTGCTGTGCTGCTATGGATAATGAAGCTTCAGTGAGGAAATCAGCGAGGAATGAAGTTGATGCTGCAAAGGATCGTCACAATGCTGCAGCGCAAGCTCTCAACATAGCCCTTCGTCACAAGTACCAAGCATATACGGCTTTCACGGTCGCAACGAAATTTGCTCTGAGTGACGTTCAGGATCTCACCCTGAATTTGTTCCTTATTACCACTTCCTTCGACTGCCTTTTCCGTTCTTTTCCCTCGACTGCACTTTCTGCGTTTCGATGTGCTTCCGCAGCTGCAGGTGCTGCAGCTGCTGTTACTGCTGCAAAAGCTGCGCATAAATCGGCGGAAGACCACTTCGACATCGTAAAGCAGCAAAGCGATGCTGCAATATAAAAAGCTGGGCAGGATTTTAACCAGGAAATTAAAGTATTAAATCTGATGCGCGATGCAAATCTAAGAGAAGACAATGATAAATGGTTAGCATTTCATTTTTAATAAAATGTGACACGCCCGATTTTTTAATTTATATTTTTTTTTCTTTTTTTTTTCAGTGCTAAAATTGTTTCAGTGCTAAAATTGGACTTCAATTCTCTCGAGAATGCCCTGCTTGTGTAGAGAAGTCGCCGCGTCATCGAGTCTTCTTCCCTTCGTGCCGCCACACTGTCTGCCGCGAGTGCGCGGATAACGGAAGAACTCACGCGACCGAGGCGGATGGACAACTAATGTGCCAAAATACTACTTACTGGATCCCTCTTTTCGAAGAAATGATCACTGAAAATACCGTTTCTAATTGAATTTATTGAATCTAGTGCTAGCATAATTCTTTAATTGCAATGCGTTCTTTAATTATCCTGCAATTTCTCAATCTTTCAAAATATTGTTTTGAGTCTCTTTCAAAATAGTGTTTTTTTCGATAAATCGAATTTGATAATCAAGGTCAAAAGAATACCTCCAACGACCACTCATATTTTAATGTTCTTTTTACTCGATACATCAGTAGGAGCTAACGAACTATTACCAGTACAGTTTCTATTGCAATATTTTCCATAAAAACAAGGAAGGTCAAAATAATATCTTCAACGACCACTCATATTTTAATATTCTTTTTACTCGATACATCAGTAGGAGCTAACGAACTATTACCAGTACAGTTTCTACTGCAATATTTTCAACAAAACAATAAGGTGTTCAGGGCATGATGTTCAAAGGAGGAATCAGATGAATGGGGAATGAGGGGGTGCTCTCTAACGAAGTCTATGGGAGGACCAGTCTGGTGCCAGCAGCCCGGTAATTCCAGCTCCCAGCGTGTATATCGTCATTGCTGCTGTTAAAAATGCTTGTAGTTGGATCTTAGCTTATGACAGTAGTTCATCAGGTGTGATACTGCTAGTCTGATCTTTCTTGTTGTTTGCACAACGAGGATTGTGTGTTTACAGCCGACATTCCAAAACTAGGATCGACAATTTGCAAACTAAGAATGATGAAATTAATTGTCGATATCAATCTGTGAAATTAATTGCAGTTGTGTTTGTTTGCTAATATTTAATTCCACCTCAGATGTTGATTAATCTTTTCATTGCGAAATGTACTTTGCTAATAAATTTTTGATGAGTCTTTGTATTTTAAGTGCGTGTAACTGCGCGTTTTCCCCTCTGGCATTACTCTTCCTCCTTGACTTTGCATCAAAACGCTGGTTGGAACACTCCGCTCTAAGAGCACTCGCAGCTATCTTGTCTTCTTCATTCAGTAGTCTCTACTTCTTCTCATCATGAGTGCCAACCCCGAATGCTCTTCTTCACACTCGCCTTTACAAGGCGAAAGGCCAGTTTCGCAAAAAATATTGTATCATGTCATTCTGCATTTCTTCTGCATACTTTATGAAGTGTATGGTAGTGCGAACCACCGCTTGCCCAACAACCCAACATTTTCTCTTTAATATGAGTGCATCCAGTTTATTTGAAAAACAAATTCAACTATTAGCAATTTAATTTTCAGCACAAAATCCACTCTCCGATTCTCGCGTGCCTGCGGAATTTGCTGTGCAGAATCGCCTCTTTTCCGCTTCGTCTTCTTAACTTGCGGTCATCTGATTTGCCGAGCGTGTACATTTCACATTCCGGGGTATCAAAGTACTGCGAAGTGCCCGTTCTGCGGGAGAAAGGGCCGGATGGTGCATTTAGAAGAGCAAACGATTGGAAAGTGTCAAGATATCATGGAAGAGTTGGTCAAACTCGATGTGGAATATGGGTCAGTTTCCACTTTTAAATTGCTAGTTCATTTTTGTTCATTTTCTGATACATTTTCTATTTATTTAGGGAGTGAAAGTAAAGATCGCCTAGTTAGATGATCTAATCAGGGTAATGTAGTAGAGCGCGTAGTGATAACAGTACTACAACTTCAAAGTTGCTTGATCAAATCTTCAGTGAACGGCGTTCCGTTGCGCTTTTGTCCGTTGCGGTTTTGTCCGCCCCCCGCAAGGCACGACACGTACAATTTGTTAAACTCATTTGGCGGGATAATTCTTTGGAATTTTCGAAAGCAGGACAGGGATAGTATGCACAAAAACTGCTCACATTGGTATAAACAATTTAATTCAGCTTCAAATTTTCCCGATCGTTCATTGGTACTATTTTCAGTGACCAATAGACTGCAAAGAGCAAAGCTGCTATCGCGAAAAAAGCTTCAGTGAGGAACAATGCAAGACAAGCAGTTACGGCAGCGAGAGATCATTGTGAGACTGCGGAACGAGCTCTCAATGCTGCAATTATGCGCCAATCTCAAGCAGTAGAGGTTGCTGCGATCGAAAGGAGATCATTCGAAGGAGCTCTGACTACTGAAGTGGATGACGCTCTGAGCGGAAGACGTCTTACGACAGTACTCATGGGCCTTTTAGCTGCTGCAGATGCTGAATCTGCAGTTGAGGCTGCAAGGGATCATTATGATTCGGCAGTGGAGGCTTCATCCAGGATCGAGCGGCAAGCTGAATACGAAGTGGAAAAAGCTGAAAAGGAATTCGATGTGGAAATGAAAGAGCTTGAACAGAAGCTAGATTACTATCTGAGAGAAAAGAACCAGCAATGGTTAGACGTTTCACATTTTAAATTTGCACAGTTGTTAAACAAAAGGTTAACAAAATAATTTTACTTTCTTCCAGCATCGAATTCGGTCTCGAATTCTCTCGAGAATGCCCTGCTTGTGGAGAGAAGTCGCCGCGTCATCGAGTCTTCTTCTCCTCCTGCGGCCACGCGGTCTGCCGCGAGTGCGCGGATAATGGAAAAGCTCACGCGATCGAAGCGGATGGACAACAAATGTGCCCCAATACTACTGCATTGATACCCCTTTTCGAAGATCCCAGTTAATTCCTTTTCGAACTGAATTCTTGTTGAAGTATAATTTCTTAGTTTTATTGTATTATTATTATTATTCGGCAATTTCACTTACGTTTTCACAGGAATTGTCGATAAAAACCAATGTCGTAATAATCCATGTCAAATCTTATAAACGGGCACTAATATTTCCAAATTTTCTTTATTTGGTGCATGCAATTTATTGGATTTATGTCAAATGTCTTTCTACGTCGTCCAAGCAGTTGTGAACGTTGATTCGCGGATAGTTGTAGCTTGCATAGTCCCTTGCGTGCTCCTGATGTGGAAAATTCGCTTCAATTTATTCCATATTAATATTCTTATTTCCTTGACATGCTGCAATACAATCAACCATTTAACGCATTCATTCCTGCCTTACCTTCATATGAATGGGATTCTTGAGAATGAAGAGGAGTGAAGCCTGAGTCGAATTGATACTGAATAGTATCTGAAGCAAGATGTGTTTTTTTTGTTAAAAAAACATTAAATAAAAAAATATATAAACCAGAAAAAATGATCGCATAGGGGCGTAAATAATTCCAGGGATGTCAGTTGTATCGATGAGTGTGAATATGCAAAGCGTGAATATAGGGAAGAGAAACATAACAATTGCAGTGTGCATCTAAATTTTAGTAATTATATCTATATTAGGGTAGAATTATACCTGCCATGAAGCAACGACAAACATTCTCTTTGACATATCTTCAGTGTTCCCATTCAGACTTTTCTTCAACAAAATTTATTGTCCTTTAAATCTGGTCTATACAGTCACTTTTCGTATTTCCTTGACTAGAGTTATGATCTGAGAGAAGATTGTGAAGAACACGGGCAGTAGAAGGGCAGCCACGATGAATATTGAATATATGGCTAAACATTGTTAGAGAGTTAACGCTCGGTATGCTCACCATATTGAAAGTATTGTGCATTTCCCGACCTTCCAAACATGAAAATCGTGCCTCCTCTTCGTATGAGCCATTGAATCTCACGCTCCTGGATATGCATAAATTAATATTATTCTCCCATGAGAGGTATTTGCAAATTCAAAAAGTTGCGTATTTAGCGTTTTCATTTCTTGGTTCTAAAGATAAGAAATTAGTATCATACTAGCCAATCAGTCTGGCCGCCTTCGGCAGGGTCCCGTGCTAGCGGAGTGTCTAGGTTTCGCAATCGAGGTTAACAAAACTTGTTCGCGCTCGATCTCGATCGCTCCCCGTTTCGTAATATTTGCTCAATCTGATCGCCCGTGCACTCACCGCGCTGTATATAACACGTGTATGTGGATGGAAAACATCCCGGGAAAATGTTCAAAAAATATCCACGTTCTCCCCTATATTTTGATGGGAGAATACCTAGAACGTGCACTCACTGCGCTGTATATAAAGGTATTGTTTTTTTTCATTCCTACGTGCTCGTAGGGACACTGCCAACCTTCATAATGACGGAAGCGTCATCACAATCTCGCGCGAACAATGCCCAACTGAGAATAATCAACGATATACAGATTGCATTGCCTATCGACAGAAGAATTTGCCATCTGTAGAAGAATTTTCCAAAATAAAGCAGTGGAATTGCATGAAATAAACCTCAATTTCATAGGTGGGGCTCCATTGATGACCGTGAAGGATTGATGCATTCGCAAAAGTATGAATTCAAAGGGAATGACGCCGAAAAGTACGCAAACAACGAAGCAAATCTGAGAGAATCGCTCATTTCTAGTTGTTCTCTCTTCCAAACCATGAGCAGTTGCTTCGGTAGTCCCATTCGACAGAGAGGCCCATCACAGTAGATGGCGTCATAGGGGAAGATGAAATATGGTCGGAATGCAATTGAAAAGCTCCACTCAATTGTAATATGTCCAATCTAAAAATGTGTACCTCCTTTTGTTTTTCTCACAGCTCACCTGATACAAAATATAGCCTATACGAACATCACGAGCCATATTTTTGCATTTGAACAACAACAAATACCACATTAATGGATGAATAGTAAATGCGTTAATAATTGATAAATACAATTTAAAACTGTAATTATAAGGGGACTTTGACTTGACGCTCGTCAGGCTAACCTGTTAGTATATTCGAGGAAGTAATCACGGTCCAGGTTGAATCCATATCGCATCACCTCTTCAGCATTCTCAGATGGAGGCGGGTTCATTTTAAGAATTCAAGCTTCCTTCTTCAACACTGTAATTACTAGAGCGGACAAATACTTATATTCAACACTGTAATTACTAGAGATAACAATTACTCATTGAAGATAAATGCGGTGTAAATCCGGTGCAAAAGAACTTGATTTTGAAAACGAACGAACAAAATATGACTTCATTTCAATAATTTAATTTTAGGAAATACAATGCAGAAACAAATGCCGACTTTCCGCAACTTCTCGAATGCAACACTTAAATGAGGCTGTACGTAATGCCAATAACGCCATTACTTACGAGACAAGCAATTATCATGCAGTTGCAAGATTCCTTGAAACGATAAAATTTAGTAAATTTTAAATATGATTGAGAAGTGAGAATAAAGTTAGATTCGTGTTTAGAAAAAGGGATTGCAATGGGAATTTGATCATTTTTCATACAATACTGTGCAAAAGTAAGACAAACAATTTCCTACTTTGCGCTAGACATTTGAGTTCCTGATACTGCTTCCAAATATTCCACATACATTCTATTCGAAATACTACTTTAATACAAAAAATACTGCTAAATAAATAATAATACTGCAAATATTCCAATATAATTTCAAATACTGCTCAGATTTTGATTAATATTTCCATTACGATTACAAAATTTATTTGTTGAATATTTGTCCACAATATTTTACATAAAAATTCGGCGTTTCATTCGATTGCTCTCAAAAATAATGCGTGCGTCACTGTCCATGTTTTTCTGATCACAATTCAAGTTTAAAAACGTATCGAAGCAGTGACATGAGAAAGTTGCAAACCCACCATAATCTGGGGACAGCCGGCTAATACGATCAAAGCTTGATTGATGGATTGATCCGTCGCTTGATAAGGGATAAATCGCTCAACTTTCTAAGCACCGTACACATCAGCAGAGATGCATCGTGAGAAATGAAGACGTGAGTTTGTTCACACATGGGCTTTCGGCTCTGTTTTAGCATCTATGACCCATAGACCCCTCGGACCCGAATTCGAAGAATTTTCAAGTTTAGAGCCCGGGTGCAGCAGTTTAGAATCCAATAACAAGCTACCCACATCACATCATGTGTAATCTCTTGTTGACCTGAGCAGTTGTGATGGGACCTGGGTAGCCTTGCATAGGGCATTGGTATATTTTGGAACCTGGATCACCAAATGAAATATTTTAGGGACTTGTGTAGAGATGGGACCTGGGAGTCTCTGACGGGATCCGGTAAATTTCATAGGTTGTTGAAGTACACCTCTTTTCGAAGACATGATAATATAAAACTCCGTTTCACATTGAATTCTTGTTCGAACATCATTCTTTAGTTTTCATGTGTTGTTCCTTTATGTTGTGGTGTTCTTATTATCCGACAATTTGGCCAATTTGTCCGCACCTTTTGACAAGTATTGTTTTTGAGTCGATAAAACGAATGTCGGAAAAATAAAAGTCATATCATGTCATCCACTCATATTTTTAATGCTCTGATTACTCGATGCATCATTAGGACCTAACGAACAAATGACATTTCAATCACAATATTTGTAAAATATCAAGGTATTGAAAGCCACGCAATTCTAAAGAGAAGTCTGATTAATGGGAAAGGAATGAGAGCACAATTGATCGGTATTTGCACAACGAGGATTTTGTTTTACATCCGACATATACCAGGACTGGTTTGAAGGTTCTAAAATCTGCAAACGAATATTGTTGAAATCAATTGTCGTTGTGAATGTGCTTTGCAAATATCCTTCATTTAATTGCAAATATTCCTCAGACTATGATTAATGTTAGCATTGAGAATGTGTTTAATTCAGCATGTTTCCCCTCTGGTATTCCTCTTGCCTCCCTGATCATACTTGACATAGAGCGGAATGCGCCGCTCTCATTTGTATCTAAAGTTGGTTGGATGCGTCCGAACTATAGCACTTCCAACTATTCAGTAGTCTCCATTCAGTAGTCTATACTTTTTCTCACCATGAGTGTCAACTCCGAATACTCTTCTTCCCACTCATCACCACATCGCGAAAGGCTAGTATTTCGTAAATGTTTCGCAATAATATTGTTCTTAAACCATGCATTCTCAACGACTTTTCTTTATTCGATTCCGTTTCATTTTTTTTTTCAACTGCATTTTCATCATTTTGTAATTTTCAATTTTCAGCGCCAATGGTATTCTCCGGTTCTCGCGCGCCTGCGGAATTTGCTGTGCGGAATCTCCTCTTTTCCGCTACTTCTTTAAGGCATGCGGTTACCTGATTTGCCGCGCATGCTCAGTGCACATTTTGACTCATGAGGAGATCGCTAAGTGTCCGTTTTGCCGAAGCGAGGGCGCTATCAAATATTTCCAAGAGGCAGTGATTGAAGAGCATCAAGCTACCATGAGAGATTTGCAGAAACTCGAACAAGAATATGCGTCAGTTTCCATTTTTAAATTAAATTATGCAAAGAAAATCGATTTGTTATGCAATATTTTTGCGTTCGTACCTCTTGCTTCTGGCCATCCATTATTTCTCAGTATTCCAGAGGCATTATTGTTATACTCGCGATCACTCGGTGGAGTGATCCCGGGTAGAACAGGGACCATAGGTAGGGACCACAAGAGGTATAGCCGGCATGAAGCTATGGCTCCCTAACTATGCTCAATCTGCCCGTTGGGGTCTACATAAGATCGCTGTTTTGGCCTTTTGTCGATATCTGATCTTAGAATCGTACTGGAGCTCATAAAGTACGTGTAAAGGTGTCAACGGGGAGCGACAGAAAAGCGACACGAGGGTGAGAGGGGCGGAGCCAATCCCGACCCCTCCCAGTCAAATCGCCAAAAAAAATGGGCAAAACTTCGCCCTTTCCCGGTTGTGCCTCACCCTTGCAAGGGAAAGCGAGAAAGCGATGCACTCGAACTCTCTCGAAGCCGCGGCGCTCTCTAGTCACTCCGGGTGAGAGACGGGGGAGGGAGGGGAGGGAGAGGGATGAGAGGACGCAGAGGGATTTGCCAGCCATGCGCGCTTTGAATACGATGAAGCACAGTCTTCATTCGCAACCAAATCACTTGCTCAAAAGGAATTCGAAAGCCCTTTCCATGCAGATTCCAACGACGCATGGCGAGCACGAAAAAGTTAACTCTGAGTAGGTCAGCATACGAGTTTTATAGTTTTCTAAGCATAATAAAAATCGTATTCTGACCTACTCAGAGTAAACTTTTTCGTGCTCGCCATGCGTATTTGGAATCTGCATGAAAAGACCTTTCGAATTCCATTTTGAGCGAGTGATTTGGTTGCGAATGAAGACTGTGCTCCTCTTGTCTCGCTTTTGCGGGGGAAAGTGTCAGAGCAGAGTGGGCGGAGCTTGCAGGGTCTAACCATACGAACAAAATATCCCATTATTTTACATAAAAACATCTTGTTTCTTGCGATCATTCATGCTCACTTTTTCAGAGCACAGTGGCATACGATGTTCGATGCTGCCAAAAAGAAAGAAGCTTCAGTGTGGAATGCAGCGCGAAATGAAGTAATGACATCGTCACAAGGGATCGTCACAATGCTGCTTCACAAGCTCTCGACGCGGTCATTCGTCGCTTGTCCCAATCAGACGAGACTGCCAAGGTCGCAATGAGATCTATCGAAGGTTCCCTGATTGACACTCTGGATCTTGCCCTGAACGGAATGTCTCTTCCTTCGATTGCACGCGCGATATTCAAATGTGCTGCTGCAGCTGTGTCTGTTGCAAGAGATAATTATGAGTCGGCGGATGATCAATTAAACAAGGTCAAGCGGTAATACGACGCCACAATAGAAAAAAGCTAGAAAGAATCTTAGTCAGGAAATTGGGGCACTAATGCAGAAGCGCGATGCAAATCTAAGAGAGGAGAACGATAAATGGTTAGAATTTAATATTTAATATACTCATAGAACTTTTATAAAATATCATTTTGGTACAATTATAATTTTCAGTGCCGAACTGGGTCTCAAATTCTCACGTGAATGCCTTGCCTGTGGAGAAAAGTCTCCGCGTCATCGCGTCTTCTTCCCTTCGTGCCGCCACGCGGTTTGCCGCGAGTGCGCGGATCGTAAAGCAGCTCACGCGACCGAGGCGGATGGAGAACTAATGTGCCAAAATACCACGGACTTCATTCCTCTGTTCGAAGAAATGATCACTGAAAATCCCGTTTCTAATTGAATTCATTGTATTTTGTTGAAGTATATTTTTTTTAGTTTCAATGCGTTCACCGTATTATCCGGCAATTTCACTAGCTTTCAAAATATTGCTTTGTGTAGATAAATCGAGTTTGATAATCAAGGTCAAAATAATATCTTCAACGACCACTCATATTTTAATATTCTTTTTACTCGATACATCATTAGGAGCTAACGAACTATTACCAGTGCAGTTTCTATTGCAATATTTTCCATAAAAACAAGGTGTTCAGGACACGATGTTCAAAGGAGGAATCAGATGAATGGGAAACGAAGGGGTGATATCGTCCTTGCTGTTTGCACAACTAGGATGTGTGTTTACAGCCGACATTTCAAAACTAGGATCGAAAATTTGCAAACTAAGAATGATGAAATTAATTGTCGATATCAATCTGTGAAATCAATTGCAGTTGTGTTTGTTTGCTAATATTTAATTCCACCTCAGATGTTGATTAATCTTTTCATTGCGAAATGTACTTTGCTAATAAATTTTTGATGAGTCTTTGTATTTTAAGTGCGTGTAACTGCGCGTTTTCCCCTCTGGCATTACTCTTCCTCCTTGACTTTGCATCAAAACGCTGGTTGGAACACTCCGCTCTAAGAGCACTCGCAGCTATCTTGTCTTCTTCATTCAGTAGTCTCTACTTCTTCTCATCATGAGTGCCAACCCCGAATGCTCTTCTTCACACTCGCCTTTACAAGGCGAAAGGCCAGTTTCGCAAAAAATATTGTATCATGTCATTCTGCATTTCTTCTGCATACTTTATGAAGTGTATGGTAGTGCGAACCACCGCTTGCCCAACAACCCAACATTTTCTCTTTAATATGAGTGCATCCAGTTTATTTGAAAAACAAATTCAACTATTAGCAATTTAATTTTCAGCACAAAATCCACTCTCCGATTCTCGCGTGCCTGCGGAATTTGCTGTGCAGAATCGCCTCTTTTCCGCTTCGTCTTCTTAACTTGCGGTCATCTGATTTGCCGAGCGTGTACATTTCACATTCCGGGGTATCAAAGTACTGCGAAGTGCCCGTTCTGCGGGAGGAAGGGGCGGGTGGTGTATTTAGAAGAGCAACCGATTGGAAAGAGTCAAGATATCATGGAAGAGTTGGTCAAACTCGATGGGGAATATGGGTCAGTTTCCACTTTTAAATTGCTAGTTCTTTTTTGTTCCTTTCCTGATACCTTTTCTACTTCTTTTTTTCCGGCCATTCTCCTTTCGTTTCTCGAGAGGAATAAATTGAAAATGGCTCACATTGTATTAAGCAATTTAATTCAGCTTCACATTTTCAAGATCGTTCATGGGTAGTATTTTCAGTGACCAATGGACTGCAACGAGCAAAGCTGCTATCGAGAAAAAAGCTTCAGTAAGGAACAATGCAAGACAAGCAGTTACGGCAGCGAGGACCCATCGGGAGACTGCGAAACGAGCTCTCAATGCTGCAATTGTGCGTCAATATCAAGCAGACGAGGCTGCCGAAATTGAAAGAAGATCATTCGAAGGAGCTCTGACTACTGAAGTGGATGATGCTCTGAGCGGAAGAAGTCTGACGACAGTACTCATGGGCCTTTTAGCTGCTGCGGATGCTGAATCTGCAGTTGAGGCTGCAAGGGATCATTATGATTCGGCCGTCGAGGCTTTATCCAGGACCGAGCGGCAAGTTGAATACGAAGTGGAAGAAGCTGCAAAGGAATTCGACATGGAAATGAAAGAGCTTGAGCAGAAGCTAGATAACTATCTGAGAGAAAAGAACCAGCAATGTTTAGACGTTTCACTTTTTAAATTTGCACAGTTGTCAAACAATGAAAATATTTAAAAAATAATTGTACTTTCTTCCAGTGTCGAATTCGGTCTCGAATTCTCTCGAGAATGCCCTGCTTGTGGAGAGAACTCGCCGCGTAATCGAGTGTTCTTCCCATCGTGCAGCCACGCGGTCGGCCGCGAGTGCGCGGATAGCGGAAGAACTCACGCGACCGAGGCAGATGGACAACAAAGCTGCCTCAATACTACTGACTTCATTCCTCTTTTCGAAGATATGATCACTGAAAACCCCATTACTAATTGAATTCCTGTTCGAATTTCATTTTAAGATGATGTCCTTATTATCAGTAATGTATCTAATTGTCCTTTTTATGGGTCGTTTTGAGACGATAAAGAAAGCTATACGAATTTCGTATTTTCAGTTTGAACACTCTCATCAACAGCTCATACCTTTGCATGTATTTGTTGCTAGATGCACTAACTAACCATGATGTGAATATCAATTCAATAAACAATACAAGTAAAGAATATGGTGTGAATACAAAAGTGGAATCCAATGTGAAACATGTAGGTAGAGATTGGAATAGCGTTCGGTTGCTCTTTGTTTGCAACGTGAAGATCATTGCTATACAGTCAACATACCAAAGCGAGGTGCTCAGAGATTTGCCGACCATGTTCTCTTGCATTCGTGACTATACCATAGATAGATACCATAGATCGGATGGTTCCGAGAAGGGTATTCCGTTTAAAATCAGGTCGGAAGCCTCCGCTCTCTTCTCCATGCATTAGGCTCGTCTTCTTCTCATCATGAAGGCCCCAACCCCGAAGAATCATCTGGCACATCTTAGGATGAGGAAAGATTCGTATCGGTAATGCTATTTTTTAAATATCATACTAGCCCGGTTGTGCTGCCACCTTCGGCGAGGGCTCCCGTGCCAGCGAAGTATCTAAGTTTCGCAATCACTCGTTTCGAAACTTGGCCTAATCTCTCTCTCCCTCCATCCATCGTTTCGCAATCCGGTCTGACACGGCCTCACTGTGCTTTATATATGTAGGTATAGATTATTCATTCTACGAAACGTGATTTCGTGGGAGGACTCTCACCTCAAGAGTCTGAGGCTTTCAGGGACTGATCATCATCTCTTTCTAGTAGAAAATGAATGTATTCCGGGAATTAAAAATGCAAAATTAGTTGTGGCAAGTTTTGAGCATCCTGAGGCAGCATCCCTACTTCAGGCTCCCCCCAAAGTCTCATTGTGCAATGTTCTTTGGATCACGACTCCCGGTTTGATTATATATATTTATCTACGCTCGGCGGCGCAACGAAAGACGAATAATTACTTATGTGTTATGATACAAGAGAGTTGACTCTCCTCACACTGAGGTCGAATACGATAGGAAGGGGGGAATGGGGGGGAAGGAGGTGCAATCGTAAAATGCGAAGATCCAATCGGCTGGTCTCATCTGTCTTCGTCTGTTCTGATGGGGAGTTTTATCGAGGAGGAGGCACTCGAGGTAGACCAGGTAGACTCTGCTCCGAGATCCAGCGTCAGGGGATCTCTAAAGGGGGGAGGGGGTGAGAATGAAGGAATGTGGTAAGGTAGTGGAAGGAGGGAATACTATTGGAAAATATATTTCCGAAAATCAAATTCTAGAGTTATCAATCTCTTCTTGAAGACAGGGATGCTGGGGGATGACAATACATGGGTGGGGAGAGCGTTTAAAATCCTAGCAACTCTACGAGAAAAACAATGATATCGAGGTGTGGATCTGGTTTTCTCAATATAGATTCCAAAGTTGTTGGTCCTTTCTCTTAGGGGAGCAAACAGGAAAAATTTACTTCTATCGAGTATGGTGTCTCCATACATGATCCTACGGGCCAGGACTAGATCATAAGTGACTCTCCTCTCAAAAAGCGCTAGAAGACCGAGGAAGGACAGACGTTGAGAGTAGGAGGGAAGACCAAGAGGATATGATGGAGATGGAAAGCATCTATAGTATAGAATACAAGTGAATTTCTCTTGTATTTTCTCAAGCTTCTGACTCTGTTTCTTGATATGAGGGTTCCAAAAGGGGCAAGCGAATTCAATGTGAGGGAGAACATATGTTTTAAAGCATTTGATAAGGATAGTGGGATCATTAACGGATACAGCACGAAGCATAATATGCATGACAGTGGTGGCTTTTTTTTACACGATCATCAATACTGCAGAGTTATTTAGGGTGGGCAGTACTTGGACGCCGAGATCGCGTTGTTGAGGGACTTGCTCGAGGATAACATTATTAATGAGATAATGAGGAGCAAGAGAAGAACCTATGTGGAGATGTGTGCATTTAGATTCGGAGAGAGATAATTGATTGGATACAGTCCATGAATAGATAGCATCTAGCGCATACTGTAATTGGGCAGTGCGAGAGGCTTTATTTTTACTGGAATAGGAAACATAAATCTTAATGTCATCTGCATATGCTTTCACAAACACATCGGGGAAGGGAGCAATGACATATGTAATATCAGATATATAAAGAGAGAATAGAATAGGCCCTAGTACAGATCCTTGTGGTACGCCGGAGAGAACAGGGAAGGACTTAGATACGGTAGTACCTAACCTTACGGAGAAGTGCCTATCCGTTACAAAATCAGAGATCCAATTTAGAAGGTTACCATTAATACCATAATGCAAGCATTTAGAGATAAGCTTGGGAAAGGGGACGGTGTCAAATGCACGAGAGAAGTCGAGGTAAATAACATCAGTTTGCTCTTTACGGGAATGAGCGAAGGTCCAGTCATTTTCACAGTCTACGAGGTTGGTAAGAACAGAGGCACCGGATCGAAAACCATGTTGGTAATTAGGAATGATATTGGAGCGGTAAAGGTAAGGGGCAAGCTTATGCTTGACAAGGCGTTCCATTGTTTTAGAGGCGGGAGACAGTATGGAGATAGGGCGATAAGAGTCGGGTACTTGGGGATTCTTGTTTGGTTTGGGGATTGGGGTAATGAGTGAGAATTTCCATAGTGATGGGACAGTGCCGGTTTCCATACTAATATTGAAAATATCGCACAGGGGGAGGGAGAGGGCATGTGCACATTTACGAAAGACAATCTGAGGAATGTTATCATGGCCCGTAGAGCATGATGGTGAGAGCTGCTTTAAAGCCTTATACACGTCATGGGGGAAGAAAGATACATTTCTTAGATATGAGGAAAAGGGGTGGGAGGGAATGGATGGTAATAATCCGTCATCAAGTGTGAAGTGGGATGCAAATCGGGATGCAAGGGAATTTGCTATGTCTAAGGTACTAGTTGCGATATTTCCAGAGGAATCAATAAGTTGTTTGGGGATGGATGGCTTCGGTTGGGTAAGGGTACGGATGTGACGGTAGAGATCTTTAGTGTTTTTTTAGTTTTTTATGTTCGCAAAATTGGTTCCATTTTTTAATTTGAAATAATAGATCTCTACTGCACTTTTCGTATTGAGGGCGTATTGAGAGTAAATGATACTTCGAGAACAAGGAATTTCGGTGTTTAATTAGCTTTTGAATATGAGGAGGATAAGAATGGATAGTAGGCTTAGGACTGTGATACGGTACGAAAAGATCAATCCCGTGGTGGATTACAGAGACAAAGTTAGAATACATGTTCTCAGGGTCAGGAGCTTGTGAAAATGTTGTAAACCAGTCGAAGGTGAGAAGGAAGGACGAGAGGTGGTCATAGTTGGCGCGAGCGAAATCTCTAACTAACGATTGAGCGGGAGGGAGGCATCTTGAATCAATTGAGAAGGATATACCAAAATGATCGGATGTAGGAAAGGAGGGAATTACAGAGGGGTTGTGTACTATGGATGAATCACTAGCAAGTAGCCAATCAATGCATCGATCTATCCTAGTGGGACTACGGATTAGATGGCTGAGGTCGGAAGTAGAAACGAAGGAGTGAAGTGATTGTTCTGTGGCCGGAATGGCACTGGAAATGATGTCGCTATTGAAATCTCCTATGAATATGATTGGGTGGGGACTGGTGGTAAGAAGGTCTGAGAGACCATCAACGAGGTTTTCTGTCTGGGTCGTACTGTAGCTAGGAGGTCGGTACACAACACAAAGACGAATGAAAGAGGACGAGGAAGTGATCAAATCAATGGAGAGGGATTCAAGACTACTATGGATGGAACCGAGGATAGAGTAGTGAAAATGGTCACGAAGTACAATAAGTGTACCGCCTCCACGGCCATTTGAGCGATCACGTCTAATAGCATGATATGGTAGATCAGCGATTATCAATGAGGTAGGAATACGAGAGGTCAGCCATGATTCGGTGATAAACACAATGTCTGGTTGTTCAACTTTTAGAATAGAGTGAAAATATGGTAGCTTATTGACTAATGATCGGGCGTTGTAATAGAGACAAGAAATCTTTGGCAGAATATCAGAGGAAGGAGTGGAGGGGGAATCGTATTGAGAAACTAAGCTGGGATAAACAGTTTGGGTCGAGGAAGGGGGAGTTATTGAAGAAAGCGAGGAGAGGATAGGGGGAGGTCTGCAGGGGGATCCTAGTTTCCCTTCATCTCCTTGCTAGCTGTCTGATTGCGGCACCTCCTTATTTGAGGGCCGTTGTTGCCCCTGTCGTCGAATTAAAAAAAAACCCCTCTCCAATTTTTGGAAATGCTGTTGTCCTTGATGAACACTACCTTATAAAAAATTCATGATATGGATCTAGGGGAACTTCGTAGTTTAACAAACCAGCCTTAGGCAAACCAGCCTTGCTTGGATGCCTCAACTTACGTAACGTTACAAGCGGACTTAAAGGAGGAGTAAAGACAAAAGCGCGCCCGGTTGAAATAGGTTTCAATTAGAGGAGAACTCTCTTCAAGTCGCGTGCTCTCTCGCTCGTTGCCTGAGCTTTCCCTGATTTGGCTCCCGGCCAACTATCGATAGCTCTGTTGGGAATGGAGATATAATTATGAAACTTTCGGAGCTTCTTATCGTTGGGGAGATCTAGGCCGTGCATATGAAAGCTTCAAACATTTAATTTTGCCTTTGCTCCTCCTTTAAACGTAGTTAGAATTGAACACATTCACAATTTGATGAGTTTCACACATAATATAATTTTCTAAGGTAGTATTTATCAAGGACAACAACATATCCAAAAAATGAAGAGGGGTTATTTTTTTGTATTCGATAAATATTTTTTAGAAATTTCATGAAAATGAAAAATTTAAATTTTCGAATTTACATAACACGAGTCTTCTGAGAGATTGCATGAAAACAGACCCCCCCCCCCGAGGAACTAGGAGCCGGAAGTTTGAGCAATATCCAAGAGATATTTATGCCAGAGTTTACTGGGGACGAGAAAATTTGTGACGTTGGCAGTTTTTCTCAGAACCGACTTTTAGGGATTTTCCGGTTTTGGTCCCGGTTCTGGCGTATATCAGCTCAAGGTTGTGCAAGAAAGATGGCACGGTGATCAAAAAATCCGGAAAAGTTTTTCCAGAAACTTTTATGTTGAGAACGAAGACCGATGACATTGTTATAATGCTTAAAACCATGAAAAAGTGATTTCCAAAACAGAAAAAAAATTCCTCCTGGCTCCTGGACCGCACCACTTAGAACATTTTGAGCACAGATTCTGAATCTGCGGTATCACATTAGTCTAGCAAAATTTAAAGCAGAGCTCGGTAGGTGTGGGAATATACTGTAATGAGTCCAAATATACCAAAAATAGTCTATTTTTCAGAATTTGTGGAATTTCGAAGCCTTGAAAATCGATCATTTAGGGGAAGAAAGGGGCATATTTAATTTGTTTCCGACATTAACTGTTCAGAACAGTTACTTTTTGGACAATTGAGCAAATTCTGAGAAAAAAAGTTGAAATAATGTTTTCCGATATTTTCATTAAAAAATGAGTATTTTAGTCGAAAAATAAAATCTTTTCAATTGGTGTGAGAAGTTCAGAAATGGAAGTATGATTAATGATGATGCATTTGAAGCCCACCATGCTCACTTTCGCCCCCTAAATGATCGATTTTCAATGCTTCGAAATTCTACAAATTCTGAAAATTAGACCATTTTTTAAAGTATTTGGCCTCATTACAGTATATTCCCACACCTACCGAGTTCTGCTCTGAATTTTGCTAAACTAATGTGATACCATAGATTCAGAATCTGTGCTCAAAATGATCTAAGTGGTGGGGTCCCGGAGCCAGGAGGAATTTTTTTTATGTTTTGGAAATCACTTGTTCATGGTTTTAAGAGAATCGCGAGAGAATCGACCATGCCGCGGCGGTAGGAAAAAAATTGTCCTATCTGGCAACAAATTTACGAACAAGTATTTCAAATGATGCTCTTTCAAACTGCGTCGTCAGAATTTAGACAACGGTCGTCATCTTCGAGTTTCAGAAGGCCAAACTTGGAACTATCACTTTTCGACAGTCAAATCGCGATCACTTAAATGATCATAACTTCGTTTAAAATTGAGATGGAAAGTCGTTCTTTGTTTCAAAAGAAATCCCCCGAGAGCGTGTGCTCAAAACGTCTGGCGCTCTCGCCCTCTGACCTCCCTCTCCCTCCCCTCTATTTAGCGCTCCCCCGCGCCTGTATCTCTTCGGTTTTGGCCAAATTCTAAGCTCTGTAGCGCGCTTCAACGAAAAGATAGAGACTCACTTTCAACAGATTAAATGTTTATCTCATCGTGCTCTACATTTCTAGCCATAGATCGGGTCCATAACTCTATTTTGACCTAGGCTATTCTTTTGCACCTTTCCTCTGATTAATCAATGTAAATACCGCATTTACGAGAGCCCATTTTCTTAGAGCTACTTCGAGGGATGTACTGACAATATTTAGAACCCATTTAGTGCGTTTGGACACATTCCAAGAGCTAATGGGGGTCAAAATATCGATTTTCCAATTTTCGGTCCTATGGTAACTTTTGACCGGCGGAAGTGTTACACCATGGGCCAATCAACTTAGAATGTTGTTTTCGAAGTTTTTGAACTATTTTGAGCTCAAACGGGGCCAATTTAAGATACGGAAGTACTCTTGTCCAGAACTCATTTTGGGGTCGCCGCACGAAAGTGAGCCTATTTTTTTTATCCATATCCCGATTTCTTTAATTTTTGGAGAGAAATGAGACACATGTATGGACTACAACTTAAGCATGAAAACCCAGATAGTTTTTCCGATTTTCAAAGTTGCATCACTTTTGGTGCACCCGACCGCCCTTCACCAGGATGAGGAGCGGGAACCTCGACATGAGAGTTGCAGACCATGATGGTAGCTTTCTTTTGAAACAAAGAACGACTTTCCATCTCAATTTTAAACGAAGTTATGATCATTTAAGTAATCGCGATTTGACTGTCGAAAAGTGATAGTGCCAAGTTTGGCCTTCTGAAACTCGAAGATGACGACCGTTGTCAAAATTCTGACGACGCAGTTTGAAAGAGCATCATTTGAAATACTTGTTCGTAAATTTGTTGCCAGATAGGACACATTTTTTTTCTACCGCCGCTCACCCCCCTCAAATGGTCGATTCTCTCGCGATTCCTCTCATAATAATGTCATCGGTCTTCGTTCTCAACATAAAAGTTTCTGGAAATTATTTTCCGGATTTTTTGAGCACCGTGCTATCCTTCTAGCACAACTTTGAGCTGATATACGCCAGAGCCGGGACCAAAACCGGAAAATCCCTAAAAGCCGGTTCTGAGAAAAACTGCCAACGTCACAAGTTTTCTCGTCCCCAATATACTCTGGCAAAAATATCTCTTGGATATTGCTCAAACTTTCGGCTCCTAGTTCCTCGGGGTGGTGCATTCTCTCAGAAGACTCGTGATAAACCATTGACAACGATCGATTCAGCATGCCCACTTTAGTCTAAGACCAAGGTTTGAGCAGATTCGGGTTCGACTCCTGTAAGTTATGCTCAAAAATGTTCAAAATAGCCTAACATAGTAAATTCATTAATTATGCTAATTATTTTTCAAGTCAATTTAAATACAAGAATTGATAGAGCGCCTCAAGAGCTATCAGATTCTGAGAAAATCACAGACATGTTTTTTTGCCTGTTCAGTCTGGGATGCGATTCTTAGGCGAACGCACTGATATACGTTCAAACAACGAATATGGCCGACCAGCACTTCTCGCAACTCGCAGCTTCCTGGGACAGTTCTGAGATTAAAACAATGAAATAAAGATTACTATCAAATCCAGTTATAAAACAGTTCTAATTCCTCTTCATGTTATTTCGAAAATATTTAATTTAATATATGCTTGTAAATGAAAAGAATCGCTTGCACCCAGCTACTTTTCTAATAGCAGAGTACATTAATGCACACCGGATATTCCGAAGTCAATTGTTGTCATTGAAAGATGGTGTACCATGCTAAATAATTTGTTAAAAGTTTTCAGTCCATGTATTTGTTTTGTGCTTGTACACCCTCTGGCATATCTCGTTCGTGACAATGTATGTATGGCGGAGGGACGCGAGCTCATCTAGCTGTAATTCATGTTATTAGCATCCACTCTGACAGCATCTCTCTCTCTTCTTCGACACTCATTGCTCACCTTCAGTTCTCGTCATGCTTATTAATGCCGACTGCTCTTCTTCCGGCTCGTCTTCCTTCCCTATTCTTCGTCTTCAGTCTTCGTATTCTTCAGACTCAAACAACGAAAGGTCAAGATCCCGTAAATGTTCTTTATAAACCACAAACTATTAAATATGTACTTTATGCATTTTGTGTGATCATATAACCGAGTCAACGTAAATGAAGCGCAAAAAGCAATCTAAAATTCTCCTCATCTAGTGTCTTCCATTCTTGCTCATCAGTTTTCACTTTCCATTTCTCAGCACCAATGACATTCTCCGGTTCTCACGAGCCTGTGGTATTTGTCGTGCAGAAGCTCCACTCAGGCGCTGCCTGTTTGTTGCATGTGGTCACCTGATTTGCTGGGCATGCACAGTGGACATGTTCAAGAATAGAACTATGGCGAAGTGTCCGTTCTGCGGAAGTGAGGGCAGGGTTGCCAATCTCGACGAGGCTGTGATTGGAAAGGGTGCATTTATCAAGAGAGAGTTGCTGAAACGAAGCGAAGAATACGTGTAAGTTTCACTAATGTATCTTTAGCTTTTTAAATTAAAATTGAATTCAGTAGCGAAATTTGATCACTCTTCATGCTCATTTTTTAGATCGCAATTGAATGCGTTATGCAATGATGCTGTGGAGAAGAAAGATTCAGTTAGGAACTCAGCACTGAAAGAAGTAATGGCTGTACGACATAGCATTACTTCGCGCAGCTCGCAGCTTCAGGGGACAGTGTAGACGCACGAACAAATAAATACAAATTACTATGTGATTCAAATGTGATTTTAGGCACAAATACAGTACTACTCTCAGTATATTCAAAATGGTGATATTTCGAAAATATTAGTCCTCAGTCAATGATGCCGTACTATGCCAATTGATCTACTGCGTACCTGTACAAATTACCCTCTGGCATATCTCGTTGTTGACCATGCGTATAAGGGACGCGAGCTCATGTAGTTGTAATTCTGAGTGGAAGCGTGCTTCTCTCTGTCTTATTCGCTATTCATAGCTCACCTTAATTTCTCATCATGCGCATCTATGTCGACTGCTCTTCCTCCAACTCGTCTAACAGGTCAGTGTTTCGTAAAAAAATCATTATTCACGTTTCCTGCACACGAATTTTGAAAATAACGGAAGCGATAAACGCTATCATAAATCCTTCTCATATAGTATCTCCTAGAATGTGTTGCATATATTTCCCTCAGTACTAAAAAGGTTAGCTTCCCATCATGCTTATCAGTTATCGATTTCCATTTGCTCAGCACAAATGGCATTCTCCGGTTCTCACGAGCCTGCGGAATTTGCTGTGCAGAATCTCCATTTCGACGTTGCGTTTTTGTCCGATGTGGTCACCTGATTTGCTGGGCTTGTGCACTACACATGTTCAAGTGTACGGCTATCACGAAGTGTCCGTTCTGCCGAAGTGAGGGCGCGATTACCAATCTCGAAGAGGCTGCGATTGGACAGAGTGGGCGTATCAAGAGAGAAATGTTGATATGCGACAAAGAATTCATGTTAGTAACACCTAATTTATCTCCAATTTTTATTGAATTTAGAAACGAAATTGTTGCTCTCTTCATTCAAACTTTTTTTCAGATCGCAGTTGCGTGCACTGTGGCGTGCTGCTGAGGAGACGAAAGCTTCAGTTAGGAATTCAGCGATATATGAATTGTTTTTTTTGCTGCAACGGATCGTAACAATGCTGCGGTACACGCTCTCAACGCAGCCATTAGTCACAAGTCCAAAGCAGAAAGGGCTGCCAAGGTCGCACTGAGATCTTCTCTAGCTGACGTTCTGGATCTTGCCCTGAATCTCTTCCTTCCTTCGAATTCCTTCGACCGCATTTTGCATTCCCTTCCTTCGACTGCACTTACGGCACTTCGGTGCGCGGCCGCAGCTGCAAATGCTGCAGGTGCGGTTGAAGCTCCAAGAGCTGTGTATCACTCCGCGGTAGATGACATCGCATTTGCAAAGCAGCGATATAATGCCGGAATAGAAAAAAAAACTGGAAAGGATCTCGGTGAGGAGATTAAAGAATTGAATCTGATGCGCGATGCAAATCTAAGAGAACAGAACGACAAATGGTTAGAATTTCATTTTTAATAACGCACGATTTTTTAATTTATTTTTTTTTCAGTGCTAAAATTGGACTTCAATTCTCTCGTGAATGCCCTGCTTGTGGAGAGAAGTCTCCGCGTCATCGCGTCTTCTTCCCTTCGTGCCGCCACGCGGTTTGCCTCGAGTGCGCGGATCGTCAAGCAACTCACGCGACCGAAGCGGATGGACAGGAAATGTGCCAAAATACTACCCTCTTTTCGAAGAATTGATCCCAGAAAACCCCGTTTCTAATTGATTGCATCTTTTTGAAGTATAATTATTTAATTTCAATGTGTTATTCTTATTATCCGGCTATTTCACTCAGGTTTTAACAAAAGTATTGTTATGTGAGTCGATAAAACGAATGCCGTAATAATCAACGTCAAATCATCTCATCACGGAATATTTTAATGTTATTTTCACTCAGTGCAACATTAGGAGCAAACGAATCATTACCAATGCAGTTTCAATCACAATATTTCCAAAAAGGCTTTGAAACGCACGATTTACAAAACAAATCTGATGAATGAGAGAGGAAGGGGTGCTTCATTGCTTTCTGATTGTACAACGACTATTTTGGCATACAATCGACACATCAAAAATTGTTGGTGCTTAAATTTAAGATTGATGAAATCAATAGTCGATATTAAAGGAGGACTGAAGGCAAAGTTCAACTTTGGACCCTGTAATTAGCTCCTCTTAACGACTAAAGGCTCCGAAAAAATTACATTCATATCTCTACTATCAACAGATTTATTGTTGTGTAAAGGCCCTTGCCTTGTACCCATAGTCAATTAGCATACGTGCAGACCACACTCCCCTCTCCCCTCGTCTAGTGCAGATTGCACTCTCCCCTCCTCTCCTCATTGTCTATTAGCATGTCAACTGTTAATGACCCTGTCTCGCATATTCAGGACGAGTCCGCCCGACTCGTCTCTCGCCCTCTCTTCTTCCTTCTTCCCCGTTTCTCTTGTATTGAGCGGTTGCTCTCTCTTGCCCTGCGATAAAGCTCGGTTCCCTCTTTGCTCTTGGAGTACGGGACAGGCAACTACACAACAGTTATGATTAGTTGGCCGAGTGCCATGGACGCTTGATGGGCCAGGGAAGTGCGCGAATTCAAATATCTTGAAGTTTTGTCAAAAACTGGTCGGGATCGAACCCGCGACCTTCCGAGTACGTGACGGCTGCTCTACCACTGAACTATCCTACCGATGTGTGTACGCTTCCTAGCTCGCGCTATGATCTTGGGAGGGTGGAACCTCCCTTCTATCGATGTGGCTACTTTGCCGAGAGCCCTCCTTTAATCTGTGATAAAAATTGTCGCTGTGAATGAACTTTACTAAATTTCCTCATTTAATTCTAAATATTCTTCAGATTTTGAATAATCTTTGTATTTTGAGTGCGTGTAACTCAACGCGTTTCCCCCTCTAGCATACCTCTTGCCTCCGTGACCTTACCTAAAATAGAGCGGAAGGAGCCGATCGTATTCACTCTAAACCTAGTTGGAAGCCTCAGTTCCAATAGCACTTGCAAATATTTCATGTTCTCCATTCAGTAGTCTCTACTTCTTCTCATCATGAGTGCCAACGCTGAATGCTCTTCTTCCCTGTCTTCACATGATGAACGGTCGGTTTTGCAAAAAAATTGCCTCATGCCATTCGTTCTGCATTTCTGCTGCATATTTTATCAAGGGTATGGTAGTGCGAATCACCGCTTGCCCAACAACCCAACATTTTGGCTTGAAGCTGAGTGCTTCCAGTTTATTTTAAAAGTCTTATTTTATAAATTAGCAATTTCGTTTTCAGCCCAAAAGCGACTCTACGATTCTTGCGCGCCTGCGGAATTTGCTGTGCGGAATCGCCTCTTTACCGCTATGTCTTTTTATCATCTGGTCACCTGATTTGCCGAGCTTGCTCAATGCACATGTTCAACAATCAGACTACCACAAAGTGTCCGTTCTGCCGAAGTGAGGGCGCTGATTCCTTTCTCCAGGAGAAAGTGATTGGAGAGAGACAAGCAGCCGTAGATTTGCAGATACTCGAACAGGAACATGCGTCAGTGTCCACTTTTACATATTTAATTAACCAAATAATTTTTCAATTCTTACATGCTTTATTTTGTACCTCCTGTTTCCGGAAATTCCATATTTTGTTTGCAAGAATAAGAGGAACAATACGGAACAATTCTCACCAGGAACACATACAAATCAACATTATTTATAAAACTGTTTTGCCAGGAACGCCTTAAAGTTAAATTTTGATGGGGATATGCATAAAGAATTAACAGAAAATAATGATAATTACAGCACAATTATTCGATGTAATGCTTTCGTTTTTATTCCCAAGAGTGTTCTTGTTGAGTGTTCATGCTCTTAGTGATCCCGGGTGCAACAGTGTCTCCCATTTTTAAAGTAAATTCAGCATTACGTTTATTCCGATTATTCGTTATCACTTTTTCAGAACACATTTTTAACTTTCAGTAGTGAGATTTTTGCTTTCTTCATATACAATTTTTTAGATAGCAATGGAATATGTTGTTCGAAGATGCTATGGAGAAAGAGGCGTCAGTCAGAAATTCAGCAACGAATGAAGTTGCTTCCGCAAAGGATCGCAGCAACGCTGCGGAACAAACCCTAAACACAGCAATTCGTCACAAGGACCAAGCGGATCAGGCTTCCAAGATCGCCAAGGGATCAATGGAAGGTTGGTTCTCTGATTGACGCTCTGGATGGTATCCTGAGCGGAGGGACTCTTTCTGCAATTGACCACGAGGCAGTTCTATACAATTCAGCTGTTGCGGATGCTGCAGCTGCGGTTGACGCTGCAAGAGCTGCGTATCAGTCGGCGGTAGATCACTTCGCCGTTGTAAAGGAGCAATCTGATGCAGTAATTGGCAAAGCTCAAAATGATCTCGAGAAATTGAGGCACTAAGGCAGAAGCGCGATGCAAATCTAAGAGAAGAGAATGATAAATGGTTAGCATTTCAATTTCAACATAATGTGAAAAGTTTTGTTTTATATTTTATTTTTTCAGTGCCGAACTAGGTCTCGAATTCTCTCGTACTGGCCCTGCTTGTGGAGAGAAATCACCGCGTCTTCGAGTGTTCTTCCCTTCTTGCCACCACGCCGTCTGCCGCGAGTGCGCGGATCGTCAAGCAGTTCATGCGACCGAGGCAGATGGAGAGGAACTATGTATCAATACAACTGACTTCATTCCTCTGTTCGAAGAGATGATCCCAGAGGATCCCGTTTCTAATTGAATTAATTATCATTACTATCCGGCAACTTCACTCACTTTTCACCAAAATATTGTTTTTTTAAGTAGATAAAACGAGTGTCGCAATAATCAAAGTAAAACCATCTCTTCAAGGGAATATTTTTAATGTTCATTCAGTGGGAATGTCGGACAGAATGCGAACGTACATGGCGATAGTCTTTGAAGTGGGAATTTACGTGGTGAGTAAATTCATTCCTTTCCCGTGCTCTGGAAGTCTTCCGATTCGCTCTTCTGCCTTCTTCTTCTGCTTCTTTCTCTCTGCTCCGTCTTTCCCTAATTTTCTTCTTCTCTCTCCTCCTCTATCCCCTTCTATACTTTCATGGCTATTTCTCTTTGCTTTCCATCGAGCAGGCCATAATCGCGCTCCTTCTCGTCAATCGCCGGAGAATTCGTCAACGATCCTACACAAAGCTGACTAGTCGCTACCAATTGTCTGAGAATATTCGGTGCTCAATGAAGAAATATTAGTCTGAACTGCACTAGGTCGGATTAGTACTTTGACGCCATGTCGCCTTTGATCTGTCAAAGGCGGCATGACGTCATAGTTTAGTGCCTTCCGACTTTTTCTAATCTTCGTTCTTTTCGATTCACCCATCACTTTAACTGACGCTGATGTTTTCTTCAATGTGAGATGGGACAATAACAACTAAAAGAATAACAACAAGTTCCGAAGATTAAATCTCTATCTTTTAGATATCGACAGTTTTCGATCTTCTAAGATGCGCGGATCCAAATTATTTACCGACGTTTGCCGGGCCGAAACTCGTCAGATTATATTATTAAAAACTATACGAACTTCTCACTGGTTAGAGAAGTCCGCTATTTGTGTATTCGGTGTGATAAAGGCGAAAGATTCAATTAATAAACATTGATTATCGTCACAATTAATTATTACACAACAGGTGAACGAGGAAACTACGCTAAATAAGCTAAATGGAAGAGAAAGGAATGGCTATTCTAGAGTGGGGTTGAGTGGGAAGGGACTCCAACCTGGTATAGATCGGAGAGAGGGAGAGGGTCGAGTGAGTGGATGGTGTCCGGTCGGTCGTAGAGCTGAGAAGCACCGTTGATGCGGCGCTCAAAGAATGGGTACGTTACGCGGAGTGCTCGCGAAACAACGATGGGGAAATATGGTGATGAATTACAACGGCATAAGGCCGAGGGAGAAAGAGAAGTGCCGAGACGCCGGCACAGACCGACGCCCGATGAGGGAACTGGGCGGTAAAAACGTGAAGGGACAGGCAAACAACCCGCAAGCACAGGCCTACGGCTGCGTAATTAGTGAAGATGGGAAAGATAATGATTTGAAGCATAAAAAACGTTGATAACACCGTGGTAAACACGTTTGAATCGATTGGTTTGGGAATTTCGCAAGATTGCGTGACATTGCGAATGAATGGATTAAGTGTCGCAACGCGCGCGCGATTTGAATTCTTCTTGGCACGGTGCCAAAATGGGTTTGGGATTGCGAAAGTTGAATTTCTCTTGAATGAATGGTATTTGGGTATCGATTTTAGAGGAAATCGGTACAAAAACCTCTCGCATACTTACCTTTGAGCTATCGATCCTACTTGAAATGATCAATCCCTGGGCACTGGTTCTACTTGGTCACAAATCCTACAGAAATAGACTGCGAAAGCACATGGTGAGAATGTTCTAATCCGAATACATTCCTATTTTTTTCAGAGTTTGCAAAAATTTGAATTTAATTTGAAATTGTGAAAAATTTGAAAAAAATTGAATAAAAATTAATTTGAATTTGAAAAATAGTCGATCAAGGAAAGACGAAGATTTGGAATGTTGTTGGCGAACAGGTTCGTAGTGATCATTCCATTTCTAATTCAGATAATGCAGGTTCATACAACAAGTACGACATAGCATTACTTCGCGCAGCTCGCAGCTTCAGGGGACAGTGTAGACGCACGAACAAATAAATACAAATTACTATCAAATGTGATTTTAGGCACAAATACAGTACTACTCTCAGTATATTCAAAATGGTGATATTTCGAAAATATTAGTCCTCAGTCAATGATGCCGTACTATGCCAATTGATCTACTGCGTACCTGTACAAATTACCCTCTGGCATATCTCGTTGTTGACCATGCGTATAAGGGACGCGAGCTCATGTAGTTGTAATTCTGAGTGGAAGCGTGCTTCTCTCTGTCTTATTCGCTATTCATAGCTCACCTTAATTTCTCATCATGCGCATCTATGTCGACTGCTCTTCCTCCAACTCGTCTAACAGGTCAGTGTTTCGTAAAAAAATCATTATTCACGTTTCCTGCACACGAATTTTGAAAATAACGGAAGCGATAAACGCTATCATAAATCCTTCTCATATAGTATCTCCTAGAATGTGTTGCATATATTTCCCTCAGTACTAAAAAGGTTAGCTTCCCATCATGCTTATCAGTTATCGATTTCCATTTGCTCAGCACAAATGGCATTCTCCGGTTCTCACGAGCCTGCGGAATTTGCTGTGCAGAATCTCCATTTCGACGTTGCGTTTTTGTCCGATGTGGTCACCTGATTTGCTGGGCTTGTGCACTACACATGTTCAAGTGTAGGGCTGTCACTAAGTGCCCGTTCTGCCGAAGTGAGGGAGCGATTACCAATCTCAAAGAGGATGCGATTGGACCGAGTGGACGTATCAAGGGAGAGTTGTTGAAACGCGACAAAGAATTCATGTTAGTTTCACTTAATTTATCTCCAATTTTCAAGTGAATTTAGTATTGAATTTGTTGATCTCTTCATGAAAACTTTTCAGATCGCAGTGGCGTGCATTGTACGGTGAAGCTGTGGATAAGCGAACATCAGTTAGGAATTCAGCGAGAGGTGAAGTTTTTGCTGCAAAGGATCGTCACAATGCTGCAGCGCACGCTCTCAACAAAGCAATTCGTCGAAAGACCCAAGCAGACGAGTTTCATTGAGGAAGGACGCCAAGAACACATTGATAGCAGCGAGAAAGCATCAAAATACTACGAAACAAGCTCTCAATGCCGCCATTCTTCGAAAATCTCAAGCAGATGAGGCTTCCGCTTTCGTATGGAGATCAATCGGCGGATCCCTTACTTCATCAGTGGATGCTGTTCAGAGAGGAAGACGACTTCGTCCATCTTCTTTGCGAGCACTCAGGAGCCTTGCCGCTGCTGCAGATGCTGCGTATGCTGTTGAGGAAGCAAGAACTGTTGACGACTCGGCGGTGGAGATGTTGGCTTGAGTGGAGCAGCAATCCGCAACTATTATCGAGCAAGCGAAGAAGGAACTCGATGAGGAAATGAAGGCCATGTATCAAAAGTGAGATGCTCGTCTTAGAGCAGATAACAAGAAATGGTCAGTCATTTCGATGGTGTACCTATTACAGTTTGAGAACAAATATAGTTCTCACTATATTATTTTTTTCAGTGTCGAACTATGTATCGAATGTTCTCGCGCATGCCTTTCTTGTGGTATAGAATCGCCCCGGCAACGCATATTATTCCCTTACTGCAGACATTCGGTCTGCCGCGCGTGCGCGGATCGCAGAGTGCCTCACGCTACTAATGCGGATGGAACAGTGACATGCCCTCCTCAAACATGCTCCAGCCAGTGTGATTTTTTTCGAATTTTCGAGGAACTGGTTGACCCTTGTGACCCGTTTCTAATGTAACTTACAGATTGTTTATCAGTAGCTTGTTGTCTATGCAAAAATGTTTTTGAATGTTTTATTTCCGTTCGATAAACGAAGTGAAAAACGTATACCACAATAATCAAAGTCGTTCAATATCATTAACTGCTCTCTTGTCAATCCCAACTTCCACAGTCTTTGTAGCTGCTCTGACGTTTCCGAGTAGAAGTTTCTCAACCTGAAAAAAAAAACCAATTGATAAGTAATAAAAAAAATTGTTGCATAAAAAACAAGTTACAATCGTGACAAATAGTATGTCACTTACATTAGAAACGGGTCACAAGGGTCAATCAGTTCTTCGAAAAGGCGAATAAAATCACTCATAACAGTGAGTGCCTATTTCTATGAATATTCGTCTTGAAAGAGATCGACTTCCACTCACCCGTCCGAATGAAACTTCGAAGCATGCGCTCCAGAAAACGGCAAAGAAGAAAGTGATTGTCGTAACAGAAATCACGCGAGTCGTGAACTTAATTCTCTTTTTTTTAATACAGTCCGGTCAGATCCCTACATGAAAACGGGACTCCCCGGGAGTCCCCGGGTGTCCCCGGGTGTCTCCCCACCATTTTGCGGCTCGGGCAGAGAAAGAACTAATTCGAATTTTTGGTTTTCAGACTCAGGAGGTCCTTCCCGATCGATTGGCATATAATTCATAAATTCATAAATTTGCGATAATTCGTTATTTAATTTTTGAAAATCGAGGATAATTAATCGGAAACGAAGAACTACGGTAGTTAATTTGCCCATGAGCCGTTCCGGCTCTAGATCCGTCTAGTTAACTACCGTAGTTCTTCGTTTCCGATTAATTATCCTCGATTTTCAAAATTAAATAACGAATTATCGCAAATTTATGAATTTATGAATTATATGCGAATCTATCGGGAAGGACCTCATGAGTCTGAAAACCAAAAATTCGAATTAGTTCTTTCTCTGCCCGAGCCACAAACTGGCGGGGGGACACGGGGGGACACCCGGGACTCCCGGGGAGTCCCGTTTTCATGTAGGGATCTGACCGGACTGTATAATTATCGATAAGGACTCACAAATTCCAGAAAATTTGAGAAGAAAACTTCGTCCTTCGATTGCGCCAGCACAAGTTGAATGATCTGAATCGATAGATTTTTGAAAAATGATTCGATTTTTTTTCGACCGGAATATGGATGAGGTATCCACTATAGGAAAGACGACCGAGCGGCACCCAGATATGCCATGACATGAAGGAGTTGATGGGACCTGCCACAATTTATTTTTTAAAGTTTATGCAAGGAATGAATTCATTCCTAGCATTTGCCGATAAAAGTTTCACAACGATCCCGAAATACGTACCTCCATATCCATAGTAGCAGAAAATAGTGATGGCAGTCAGCCCTAGTGCCCATACTAGACGAGAGAAGGCAGAGTACATCGCCCTGAAGGCAATGTTGGTTAGCATTATTAATGGCTGGGAATGTCGATCCCAACCTCCAGAAGAGCGATATTTCCTCTCCATTTGTTTGGTTGTGGAGGCCGAGGACGACAGTGAGCATTAGAGCAATAGCAAGGATCCAGCATGGTAGGTAGACTAACTAAAATAATTAATATTGCTCAAAAATTCATATCGGAAATGTTATTTTTCAAATTTATCATTGCGTTTCAAATGATAAACTGAGTATGATGCGTTTTCGTGCATGGAATACGTGAAAAATACGTACCGGGTGAATATTCATCGTTTTCCTCGTCCTCAGAAACCATCCGACCACCATTCCCATAATAACCACCTCAAAGTGATATTTATTGTTAACAAAAAATAAAACATACCTGACAACGAATCAATGGCGAATCATACATTAACATATCGTAATTTCTAAAAGAAAGAAATTGATCACAATTCAAATATTTTAATTAACTCAATATTGCTCTGTTCGGGATCGACGGGGCCGAACCAGCCCTCACTAGCCTGGAACATATATTTGCCCTTTGATCCTCTCGTTTTTCTCACCGGCCAATGATAGTGATATACTAGAAAGATGTTGGTCGCTGTGCTAATAATAAACACCATTGCAGCCACTGAAATCATTCGTTTTGCATAGGCAAAATTTAATGATTACCTATGAATCCCGTAATTGGTTTGATCGCAAGAGGAATGATGAGGAGAGGAGTGATGAGGTACATCTGCATGTCAGCTGCGAGGTACCAGCTGCTGAGACACTGAAATTCGAAATATAGTGCTTCTACAATTCTTCATACCCTTCATCATTCATCTACAAGATTGCGCTTCCCTTTCTAAAAGGAAACAAATCAGAGGCGTACCGTCGTATCATGCATGACGAAGTTGTGCAGATAGAGCATCTCCATCCACCAGGATTTTCTGAATAAAATAGTCGAGAAATGTCGAATTTCGTCCACGATATTATTTCGAAACTCAACTCACCGACAGTTATCCCCATTGGCAATCGAATTCATATTGAGCGGTGAATCTCTCATCAGCTGTTTGAGGATAAATGTATAGAACAGCACAAGAAAGTAGAAAGCAGGCGAGAGCCTGAATGTTCCATATTATCAATGCATACTGGTTCCACTCTCACCGTAGAACCCAATGAGCGTAGTAGAGTATCCAACCGCGCAGTGACATCGTTTCTTTGGGTGCTTTCTGGTACGATTTGAACCTCAATTTCGATGATTTTGAACTGAATTTCAGTTGAATGAGAGATACGAATAACTCAAACCAAGTAAATGTGAGGAGGACTCCAGACATGAAGAAGAAAGAATCCACTGAGAAGAATCCGTTCACGATCACCTCAGAGGTGAGATCGGCGGAAATTGCCATTACGTCGACTGGATTTACTGAAAAATGTCAGTTTAGTTTGCTTGGAAAAACATAGCGACTGTATAGTGATTTGCCTCAACTGTCTCACAGTAAAAGGAGGAGCAAACGCGCGCCCGGTTGAAATATGTCAATGTGCAAATTTCGGAGCTTCTTCTCGTTAGGGAGATCTAGGCCGTGCATATCAAAGCTTCAAAAATTGCATTTTACCTTTGCTCCCCCTTTAAAGATACGAGTGAAACATAATACAATTTCTAAATTCAAGTACTTTTCAAAACAAAAACAATATTATCAGATCAAACATACTAAATTTAATGTAAAAAAGCGGGAAACTACCTGCAAATGCCATGTAGGTGAGGTAGAGATGGACGGTGACCACCCAGAGCATCGAGAAGAAGCGAATGCAGTGGAAGGAAGTGATCTGACCTTCTTCAAATATCTTTCTTCGTAGGCAAAACTCGCAAATGAAAAAAAAACTATGCTCACCTTGTTAGATGTATCGACTTCAAAGATCGAAGCAATATTGGTGTAGAGAGAGCACGATATGAAGAGTTGATAGATGAGGGCTACAAATAAATTGTTAAAATGTATGCAGTGGTGCTCACATTTGCTGATGGGATAGTGGTTGATTTTCTCCGCAAAGAAGTAGTCGACAATGCCGGCGAGTACACAGAGAGATACGATAACTCCCATCAAAGAACTGGAATGTGTTGGTAAAAAATTCACATGAACAAATTATTTGAAAAACTAACGCAGTTATGTAGAAACCAGCATCCAATTCCGGTACCGAATCGCCCGTTTTCTCTATGTCACAAATTGGTGTTACGATAGAAGAAGAGATTCCTAAATTTTCCCAATTGTTGATCAAACAAAAAATCGAAATTACCAGAACTGAAGACGACAGAAGCCATTCTCCCAGAAGATATCAATCCCGTCCATGACTGAAAGTACATCAACCATGGCTTTGCTTTTCTTTGTTTTTAAACTCTTGTATTTTTTTGTTGTAAAGACTGTGAAAGATTTCGATCATTTTCAATACACAAACAACAATAACATCCGAAACTCGCAATCAAAGACAGTCGAGCAGGAGCCATTCTGGGTGTTGGGTCGGAGAAGGAAATCGAGTGAGATTCTGCGAATGTCTCATTAACTTCTGATGTCAAAACATCCTCACTTGAAATATGCCCCTCTGAAGTGTTTATCTCTTCCTTCCACTGCGTAATCGATAGCTGTGCATTCGGAATAGTGCCCGGCTAAGTAGGTGTGCCCTTTGAAGATTCCGGGTCCTTTCTTGCCAGAGGAATAGATAACTGGAAATGACAAATTTGTCATGGAAAATAATGTAACAAAGCAGTTCTGGACTCGTGCTACGCTTATGTTAGACTCACTAGGCAGCAAAACAGATTTTAAGAAGCCTGGATACTTCGATGGATCAGCAATCGATTTTGAAATCAATTGTAGGTCCTGCAGCATGATGAGACACTGGAATAACACAATATTTGCGTACCTCAGCGCACTCTCGTGTCACATCGAGCATGACATCAGGTTTAGTGAGGAACGAGATCAGGTGACGAGGAGAAAACTGATGATCCTCTTCTCTTTCCCATTGTGAAGCATATAAATTATCCTTGAAAGTTTCATTCGTGAGAAAATGGTTAAAGGAATATCGATCACAAAATACCTCTTCGAATTTGGATAATTCCATAATTGCTCGACCCTTCCGATGCATTGATCTGACGATATACCGAACATCGAAAGCTTCGGTCGTGATGAAGAGGAGGAAAAGACCCAAGTTCGGCAGCATTGCCGAAGCACTTAGAATTGATGTTGAGAGCAGAAGTGGTCGAGACACTTTCAACCGCTACAGTCCTTATCATTACCACTTTACGAGCATGCTGGGCCACTTTTTGTGAAGGGGCGGTCTCACTATGACAGGGCTGATCAACGGAGTATAGACCATTTTTTGCATGACAGAGCGTGCTTTCAATTTCTCCATTGTTCTCACCAGTTGTGATAGTGCACGCATAAATATTTTTGCAAAGTCTAGAATCTTTTTTTTTCCACACAAATATCTCCTGACCCACATTCGAACTGAATTTCCAAACTTCATTTTCTTTATTTTAGTACAAATGTTCAAGTTGACATGCGTTCATTCTCAAAATACTGTAATAGAAACCGTGCATTTCGAAATATCCATTTAATCATCATCAGACTCTTAACATTACTAATAGAACGCTACAATTGAACACTTTTTGCTCCCTCTGGGATGGAACAATTGATGAATGAGCGTGAATTCAAACCTCTGGCAGAGATATACATCAACTACGCGGTGAATCTTCGAAAACAATGCGTTTATTTCGAATTTTCTGTCATAGGGCCAACTTCTCATTCACTTCATCTTATCTCGCCCGAGATGCACTTATTCATGGTTCTTCTCTTACCTGCGCCAGAATACTACTTTGCGAGAGAGCCTCTCCGTACACGGCATGCGCAGTTATGGAAGATGCGATCTGGTATTCCATTTGTTTTTATAAGAAAATAAATGTATTAGTTAAACTTTATAATATTTTACTTTCCAATTTTCGAGGTGCGATTGCTACTCTTCAGAAAGGGAAATTATAAGGAAAAAAATACTGGCATCTTCCTAAATGCCCGTCAGAAAATCTCATGAATCCCCTTGCTGAGCTAACAAAGATATTTGGAAAACGCGAGTCTATTTCCGGTAAATTTAAGGAGTATACAACTAACCAATATCCTTTTTTTGCAGATTTCTACGTTTACTCCGATATGGAGTCGTTCTTTTCGAGTGCTATGACCGTACACCACTGCTTCACTCCCTCATGAGTGCACAATCAGTCTAGCTTCTGCAATAACGCACGCAATTTAATGGATCTGAAGACACACCTGGCGGTAATTCGACCCTATGCCCAACTTTTGAAGAGATTAGGAAATCACATGAATAACGAGATAAAATATGTTTATTAAAATGTGATAGGTATATGAAATGTGATAGGTATACAAAAACCCGATTTGCTTCATATCCCATACAACAAAAATTATTTAGGTACTGAACCAGCCAACAACTTCTTCAACGTCAACGACATCTTATGATTCTACTCAAATCCCTGATTCAACTGCCACTCAAAAGACTACATCACCCGAATCTCACAAATCGGAGGTTCTTTTCTCCTGATTGTTTATAATTCAAAAATATTGCAGACTCTCAATCGCACTTCGGATACTTCCTGTTTCGCCGACCCCATATCAGCACCGGTATCTGTGCTGAATTCTCAGAATACTTATCTATACCTTACTCTAGTTTTCCTTTTTGGAATTATATTGGGTGCCTTCTGCGCATTCGTTTTCATCTTATGCAGAAATTCCAAGCGTGGGGCACTCACTCTTGGGAAGAACCCTTTTCATCTGCCATATTGAGACAAATTATTTACCCAATTATTTCCGTTTAAAAAACCAACTTTCACGCAAAAGCAACTCGTATTCACTGTTCTTGAACAAGGTATCTCTGGCCGTATGAATATTCTCGAGTTTTGATGTTTCTATATCTGGTACTTTCCTTTGATATTTCTCTAGACGTTATGAGGTTAAAATAGTTGTCTTTCTTTCCACCAATAATACTTCGCTTTCACAAGTCATATACCCAATCACTATGTATTTATTTACTGCATTTATTTATTATCATTCTCAGAACAGTGCAATACAACGCCACGCCTTTCGAAATTTCTATAGCATGATCATTTGAAATTGAACAATAATAAATGCTCTTTTACTTTCCTTAATTTCATACGATAAATGTGCCTTTCATAAGGTATGTACTTTCTTTCACATGTATATGAGAGAGAAAAATGTCGCGAATACAATTTTCATTATCATTCATGAGTGTATGTGTATATGTGTGGTTATTGCGTGTTTTAAACGATGTTTTTCGATGTTGTTTTGATTATAATATTGACGGATAATCTTTGACATAGTTCGAAAGGGTTCGGATCAGATGCAAAGATTAGATAATTGCATATTGAATATGTATTCGAATAAAACAATGTAAATGCGTCCAATGTCAGCAAAGCGATCCCTCTGGCTACGCTCAATTTGCACTTGTCTATTCATTGACAAATGGACTCTTGATATTTAGGGATGGGCGATTCCGATCTTACGGTCTTCACTCTACTTCTTCAGATGATCGTTGGAAGCTTCCAGTCTATGTGTTGATGACATATATATATGTTGTTGTACCAATATCAAATTCTAATCTCGATTCCCAAGGTTATCGCAATATTTTCTTGCCATTATTGTTCAATAATTTTTGTTTCAGTTCAGCATGGATTCTCTTCCTCCTGAGATCTTGTCAGAGATCTTTCGTGATATGAGACTGAGGGACCGAATTAGCCTCCGCTCTGTCAACAAATACCTTCATCACGTTGAGGCGATTGCTGTTTATCGCAAATTCGATTGCATATTTTTCAATTCGGTGAGTCAATTGAAACCCAAAAACATGCAACCGAATTTTATTGATAAAATTTTCAGGAGATCGGAGTTGAAATTTGTGAAAGCGTTGAGGAGAGGCGCCGCATTTCACATCTTTATCTCTCAGACGCTGATCTCGTGAGGTATTTCTTGCATGGAGAAACGGATGAGCTTGCCATCAGACTAGTAAGTCCTACTTTCGAATGTACCTTGGAAAATTGCTAATAGTTGTACCTTTTTGAGGGTATGTGCACAGACGAAAATGTTCGAGCGCTGTTCGAGGCATTCAATACGCTCCAAGTCAGAAAATTGACTGTTCACATGCAAATATATGAATCATCGTTCAGGTTAGAGTTTATATGATAAATGTTTCATCAGGGCACAGGGAATTAAATAATAATAATAACAAATAACAAATATTAATTCTAATGCGCAGTTTTACGGAGAGTTCGAAATTTATTAATCGCGAAAAATTATATTCACCCCGCAACCTCAATCTACGCACTCGGTGCTCGCGCATGGCCAAGCGAATAGCGCGTACTGAATTTTCATTATATCGAAATATATTCAAACATTTTATGTTAGTGCCGAATCTACAGTATCGCCGGAAAGTATTGGCCAGCTTTTTCTGTTCGTCATAATTTTTGAACTTTTTTTTGTGTCTCAATACGCAATAAATTTGAGCCATAGGAAAATTTCCTTAGAAGAAATATAATTTTTCGAAAAAGTGAGGTACGGTTGCGTCATCACTACGCAAGAGTGATAAATTTACATAACTTCGCAATATCAGTAGATTGTTCCCCATTAGATTTGCTATTACCAGTTCAATTTTTAGCTCAATCCATGCAGTGGTTCAAAAATTATGACGAACAGAAAAAGCTGGCCAATACTTTCCGGAGATACTGTAGGTGTAAATATAAATAGTATCTTGTGCCACTTTACATTGTAGCAGATCACCCAGCCTGAAGGTTGAACAAATTTTTAAAAATTGAAAATTACCTTTTTGGAATCTCGGTTTGACCGTTCCGGATGATAAGTAACCCAGCGTCCTTTCTAAGAAAGGTATTTATATCCTGTCATTTCAGAATCATCGAGAGGTTCATTCGAGAGCACCCGGGCATTGAGCACTTGGAAATATCCCTATGGCTTGGAAATATTCATATCGATGGAGAAGAAGAGAGGGTGAAAGAGTTTCTTCTCGACTTGCCACCGATGTCGACTTACAGAATTTGTGCGCGCGAAGTTGGTCCATTTCCGTATTACTCAGTGATGTTACGATAGCCACTCCCTGGTTGTGGAAGAATCATCATAATTCTTTTCAAAATACACAATTTTCAGTGCTTTATGAGCATCTTCACGGATGAAACTTTACTGTATCTGGTCAAGAATTCGTCCAAAAATGTCGACCTTCATTCTGATTCGAAGCCAGTAAATATTACTGCACAAGGATTGACCGATGCATTTGAGGTACTACTTTACTCATCTCAATTATCAACCTATATTATATTTATAAATATAACTATCTTCAATATTTGAACTTTTAGATCGCAAGTGCTTCGAATACGGAAAGGTCAGTGGCCTTCCCGATGTCTTGGTTGGAGTTCTACCTTTGGCGCCGCATGCTCGATTTAACGAGATTCTCAGTAGAGAGGAAAACTCTTCAGAAAGGAAGAATCGTCGATATCCAATCGGGGACCACACTGGATTACTCAGCCCGTTGTCCCATTTCGATGCATTCTGTGACAATCAGAAATCGTATTCATAATCATCTTATAAATTAGACATACAATTTGTTTATGAGCAGTGATGCAAAACCGTCTTGAAATTGATGGTCATATTTGTGTTTTTATCTCACATGAAATTAATTGAACCTACTTGTTATTTTTCAATTCGAGCTTGCATGAATTCGTTCTGACTTACTTAAATTTGTCAAAAACTGTAACTCCGTGTATCAGAGGGTTTCTGAGAGATTGCATGAAATAGAGACGCTGGGATACAAAATAATCAAATAGCTTCAATGGATTTCCTATTTCAAGGGTTGATACCTCCATGGTCAAAGACTTTTTATTTCCAATTGCAGAGCCGTAAATTCAAAATTGCCTATTTTCCGGCTCTTGAAATTTCGAAAATTCGATTGAGCATATCTTCCTTAAAAGTTGAGCAAAAATGCTGTTCAAAAAAGCAAAATGACCAGCTCGGCGAGTTTAATAACTTTTCTGTTGAATACTTTAATGAACGGAAACGATGAATTTTAGAAAATATTGACAAATTAATTTGTCGAACAAAAAAAATCGAAAACATGGGCTGCTTGAAAAATTTTATCACTTCCGTAAATTAGATATTCCCATATTCTAAATCTACGTAAAATTTCACTCCTGATAACGGCGAAAAAAAGTCAAATATCTCAAAACAATTTTTGCCCTGTAAGTCCAAAAGCCTCTTTTTTTCGCCGCTATCCGGAGTGAAATTGTACCTAGATTTCGAATATTGGAATATCTAATTTACGGAAGTGATAAAATTTTTCAAGCAGCCCATGTTTTCGATTTTTTTGTTCGAAAAATTTATTTTTCAATATTTTCTAAAGTTCATCGTTTCCGTACATTAAAGTCTTCAACAGCAAAGTTATTGAACTCGCAGAGTCGGTCACTTTGCTTTTTTGAACATCATTTTTGCTCAACTTTGAAGGAAGATATGCTCATTCAAATTTTTCGAACTTTCATGAGCCGGAAAAAAGGCAATATTGAATTTACGGCTCTACAATTTAACACACGTATCACGAGCCAGTGGATGTGTGCGGGGACATTTTTAAAAAAGTTGCGCTAGATTTAACTCATATTATAGTGGTAGAACACGCTAGGCATAAGATTTCGAAAAATTTGGGTCATTGGTCCCAGAGCCGTCAATTAGGATTTCTCCGGTTTTGCACCCGGCTACACTGTATTTCTGCTCCCAGATGAGCTAGAATGATGGCATTGGGCTTAAAATTCGCGGAAAAATTGCCAGAAACTTTCATGTTGACAACTTTCTTGTTTGACCATTATTAACGATGTTATCCGCGAAAAACCAGATTCTATATCAATTAAATAATGTTTTCACCTCAAAGATGAGATATACTACAGATTTTTATTGTTGAATATAGTAGTAGAAGTCAATATGTACAGATTAAAATTAGGAAAGAAGCAATCATCCTACCCCCTTTTGATGAAAATTTTGGTCAAATGTGAGATATTGCTGAATCTCAACGTTATTTTCGATAAATTGATTTACACACCGAATCTAAAATAAAGCAATTTGTAATTCCAGACATCATTCATCCATGTAAGTTAGATGGCAGTGAAAGAGTGTGAAATCAGCGTGTTCGAAAAAATCGGTTTTCGAAACCTCGATTTTTCTCAAGTTTGAGCATTATATTCTTTCCAAATATAAGAACACGCCAATCTTCTCCCTATAGAAATTAAACTATTTACCGGTATGCGTAAGATAATCGAGGAATGGTAGGTTCCTATGCTTTCCAAAGTCGAAATTTCGTGGCTCAGAAACGCAAGATTGATATAATAAAATATTGTTAAATTCGATTTTAACTAAAAGATTTATAAAATGTTGTCGGATTTCAACATGTAAATTCATAGTAAAGCATATTTGTTCTAATAACACTCATAAAATGTTAAAATTTCACATGCTGATTTTCTTCGAATTTTAAGTACTTATAAATCTTTGATTTTCCACAAATGGATCTATTCCTCATTTAAAAAGCCAATTTTCATTTAACACACCGTAATAAGATTTTCCATCACGATATCTACCATGTGTGCGCACGAATCTTCAAAATCGAATTTAACAATATTTTATTATATCAATCTTGCGTTTCTGAGCCACGAAATTTCGACTTTGGAAAGCATAGGAACCTACCATTCCTCGATTATCTTACACATACCGGTAAATAGTTTAATTTCTATAGGGAGATGATTGGTGTGTTCTTCTATTTGGAAAGAATATAATGCTCAAACTTGAGAAAAATCGAGGTTTCGAAAACGGATTTTTTCGAACACGCTGATTTCACACTCTTTCACTGCCATCTAACTTACATTGATGAATGATGTCTGGAATTACAAATTGCTTTATTTGAGATTCGGTGGGTAAATCAATTTATCGAAAATAACGTTGAGATTCAGCAATATCTCACATTTGACCAAAATTTTCATCAAAAGGGGTAGGATGATTTCTTTCCTAATTTTAATCTATACATATTGACTTCTACTACTATATTCAACAATAAAAATCTGTAGTATCTCTCATCTTTGAGGTGAAAACATTATTTAATTGATCTAGAATCTGATTTTTCGCAGCTAACATCGTTAATAATGGTCAAGCAAGAAAGTTGTCAACGTAAAAGTTTCTGACAATAATTTTCCGCGAATTTTGAGCCCAATGCCAGCCTTCTAGCTCATAGGGGAGCTGAAATACAGCGTAGCCGGGTGCAAAATCGGAGAATTCCTAATTGACGGCTCTGGGACCAATGACCCAAATTTTTCGAAATATTATGCCTAGAGTATTCTACCACTATAATATGAGTCAAACCTAGCACAACTTTTTAAAAAAATGTTCCCGGGGTGGTCGCTTTTCATCCACTGACTCGTGATACGTGTGTTAAACCAAAAAGACTATGACCATAGGCGCATCAACCCTTGAAATAGAGATACCATTAAAGCTTTTTGATTATTTTGTATCCCAGCAAATGCAATCTATCAGAAGACACGTGGTATTTCCAAATGTCATCATTTTAAAATATATCAGAATCATCATCAATGAATACATTCATTAAATTTGGGCACATCCGTCCGGTATGGATCATATTAGCTGAATAAGCGTGAACTACCAGTATATTCCTATGGCTACGATCTATTACACGGACTGCGCAGTGAAGAAAACAATATTTATGCTTTTCGCATTTTCTGTCATTGGTCAAGCTATTCATTCACCCCATCGTCTCTCGTCCGAGATGTACCCCTCATATACGCGATTCTTCTCTTACCTGCTCGCGAGTTCTACTTTGCGAGATAATTCTTTTCTCCGCACTCTGAATGTCAAGTTTCCAAAGAAACAGTCAGGTATTCCATGTCCATATAAATTTATTTCGCACATAATTTTGATTTTAAAATAATACAGATGTAACTTGGCATTGTTCTTCAACAGTGCTTTACGGGTCAGAAGTCTGGGCGCTGCGAGCCAGTGAAAAGGAACGGCTTAGTGTGACTCAAAGAAAAATGGAGCGAAAAATGTTGGGCATAACTCTGATGGATCGATGGAGAAACGAGAACGTGCGCAATGCGACGAAAGTGCGGGATTGGAACAAAGAAGCGCTGAAAAGGAAAGCTCAGTGGGCGTTGAAGATTAGGAGAATGGAGCTAGATGAGTGGACCAGAGCGACTACGGTATGGATCCCCTACAACAGGAGCCGTCCCCAGGGTCAGCCGAGAACGCGTTGGCGAGATGACCTCAGAAGAACAATTGGCCCCCACTGGTGGTCTGCAACGACCGACGAATTCCGACCTATCCTCACCTAGCGTTAACGCTTGAAGTGATAAATATTGATTAAAAAAAACTTGGCATTCAGAGTGCGGAGAAAAGTCTCAACGAGTTTCTTTGATGCTATTATGAATTTCCTATTGTTTTTTTTTGAAAGTGCATCTCGGTTCGTCGGATCAACATAAAAGATAAATTGAGTGAATGTTCAACTCAACTATAATGTATCAAGCTGGTGCATAAGTTTTTTTCCAATTTCAACTTGTGAAGCTTTTCACATATTCCGGTCTTTGGCTCTAATTGATGGTCATTTTAATTCTCATATATTATGAGTGCATGGATACTCTCTTAAGCGCACTTTAGTACAGACCTATTGAGATCGCCTTGTGGCCATAGTGCGAGGTCAAAGTAGTCTCGACTACGAATTTCGGTAAGACTTTAACAGGTTAGAGCTTTTCAGTGTGTAGTGATCAGGTGAAATCATCAACTCTATCGTGAAGTGTGGTGAACGTACATCACGAATATACACGTGAATCGGGTTTGGCGCAAATGACCTGCTCGCAATAGGAGATGATACATAGACGTTTTTGTGTCCGTTAGCATCAGCTACCCTTGACCGATCACTCAATAGCTTCACATAGTGGCGGCATTCCTGTGCATTCAAAAAATGGGCTCTCAAAATAATCAACAAAAGTCAAAATTTTGATCGTTTAGTCCAATAATCAGATTTTGGAAAAAATCTCTTTTTGAAAAGGGGTCGATGCGATGTCTCAAATTTCCCCAATAGTAAAGTAGCCCCATAATGCAAGATTAAAGCGCCTATATAAATAAGCCAATCTCTTTAGCACATAAGGGAAGAAAAATGAGATATCACGTGGAATTTCTATCCAGCTTGTATGATTAGTCACTCCCTAATTCTGTGATTAATTAGGCTAGCACCTATGCCAACCTATTATCTGAAAGCGCATTCAAGGGGCTTCTTAATAATGTGTGTGAAGATGTCCAACCAATTTTCCCAGAAAAACAAGAGCGCGCCCATTTTTTCAATATTTATGTGAGAAATTAACTTGGTTAACCTTTCATTTCTAGTATGATTTAAAAGCACGACACAATTCGGACATATCATAATAATTGTGAACTATAACCCTACATTATGCTACAAATTTGTACTGATATTGGGGTGTCCGGAAAGTTTTTAGAATTTTTTTTCGGAGGAACGTATACTCCACGGTAACGATTGTCCATCACAAATGCCAACACTATTGAATAGAGCAACCATTGACCAATCACACATACCATGCGATTTGCTCCAGTTCCTTTCCCTTGTTTTTAACAAAATTTTATGTTATTGGTACTTCAATGACCCACCGTAGCGTTTTAGTCTATAATATTTTTGCTGCATAGGAACGCATGGGTTTGATTCCTTTTACTTTCTAATTTTAAAGTACAAGATCCCACAATTCTTTAAGTGGGCTTCACATGTGCCATTCATTTGTAGTTATTGATCGCCAGCATTCATTACTGATCATATTCAAAAGAAACATCAGAGGTTCTTTCTTTGTGCGATCAAATCGAACCCTAATTTGAATATGCGCTAATTGGAGATATTTAGTGGTACTCCATATTACGTTGTACACATAACATTTGACGAGCTTGGAAGGAAATAGAATATCAATTATTTATTTGATCATGATATTTCATCGAAAATGTGGAAATGAAGATTCAGAATTTTTGAAATATTTGATTGTTGCAGATAGAACAGTTGACCGATTCCATCCAAATTTTGTATATATATTTAGTAATTCACGCATTATGAAACTGTGAAAAAATTAGGATGATTTCATCAAGAATAAGCCTTTCGCAAAATAATAAAAATAGACAAAAACGTGATTTTGGATGACTTCAGTATCCATTGCATAAACGTTTGCTAAAAACACGTGAGAACAGCTGATGGAAATTCCATGGTATGTGTGATTGGGCAATGGTTACTCCATTCAATAGTATTGGCATTTGGTATGGACAATCGTTACTGTGGACTATATGTTCCTCTGAAAAAAAATTCTAAAAACTTTCCGGACACCCTAATACGATTTGAGGGGCGGTTCATAGGTGGCTTTGAACTTTATCTCCAAAATTGGAAAAAAACTTATGCACCAACCTAATATATGAATCAGACAATCTTATAAAGCAATCTGATAAGAATTTTAAAAAAAATTTAAAAATATTATCGCTAACAATGACGCATTTCTTCACAAAAAAAGCAGCGATCCCTCTGGCTGCACTCAATTTGGCATTCACTCGTGATGTTTAGGGATAAGCACTTACGATCTCATGATCTCACTCTAATTCTCCCTGCGTTCGTTGGAAGCTTCCAGTACCTGATTCGTAGAAATAATATGCTGACGATCATTTACATTATTTATCCCTCCTCCAAAATCACAGTTTAGTCTCGACTTCTTCTTGCTCGTCCTTTGCTTTTTCTTCCGCAATCGTTAATTGTTATTCCAATTCTTTCGCAATCGTGTATTGCCCTTACCCATTTTTATAGTTATAATTTCAGGGTAACATGGATGGTCTACCACCCGAGCTCTTGTCAATGATCATTTTCAATCTGCATCTGAGGGACCGAACTCGACTTCGCTTCGTGAACAAAACACTTAATCATGTTGAGAAACTCACTGGACACCGCAAGTTCGGATGGATATTTTTCAATTCGGTGAGCAAATTGAGAAGTAGTAGGATTGGTAATGCGTTAGAGTTGTGATCTTGCCTCCTCCCCTTCTCATATTTCGAAACGCATGTGGATGGGGGGGGGTTGCGTTATCGCAATTCTATTAGGGTGTCCCTTAAGTTCTTACACTTTTTTTGGTGGAACGTAAAATCGGCCGTATTCATTGTGCTTCCCAAATGTTAAAATTATTTAATAGAGCAACCATTACACAATCCCACCATCCATTGAATTAACATCAGCTGCTCTCCTGCTCTTTTTGACCCATCGAAATTTATTTTTCCTACGAAGGAGCGCAAAGCTTTGGTGCCACTAACTAACTATTTTGAAAATACACGATCCTACAATCCTTTCAATGTACTTCACTTATGACTTTGATTTGTATTTTATGAGTGATAACGTTCAATATTGACACTACACGGGAAAGCTAGGTTCTTTCTCTGTGCGATCAAATCGAACCCTAATTTGGATATACGGTAAATGGTGATATTTAGTAGTACTCCATATTACGTTGTGCAAATAACATTTGAATAGCTTAGAGGGAAATTTAATATCAGTTATTTGTTTGATCATGAAATGTCATCGGCAAGGTGGAAAAAAATGGTTCATTTTTTAAAAAGATTTTTTTGTTTTTTATTGTTGCATCAACATCGTAGGCAGATTCCTTCCAGATTTAGAATCAATATTAAGCTATTCATACACTACAAAACGTAGAATAAGATTGCACTGAAAAGAAGCCGTAAAGAAAGAAAAACAAGTTGAGGAAAAAGTGTCAATGTGCCACTACAGTACTCTTTACATAAACGATTCTTAAAGACATGTGGGCTGCTAGAAATTCCACGGATTCCGTGATTGTGCAATGGTTACTCTATTCAATAGTATTAACATTTCTGATGCACAATTAATACGGCCGATTTAAAGTCCCTGTTAACAAAAAAGTGTAAGAACTTATGGGACACCCTAATATATTGAATGGCTAGACCTAGACAGTATCAAATGTGACAGAATCTGAATAGTTAGCGAAAGTTTTTCAGGAAACCGGAATCAGTGTTTACGAAGCCATGAATGGATCCTCACCTCGTCATTCAACCCATGTTAATTTTACAGAGACTGATCTTGCTACCTATTTCATGCAAGCAGAAGCTACTGAGCTGGCCATCAAACTTGTTAGAAAAATGTCTTTTTGATTCGATGGAATAATTTCGTATCTGGCAGGGTGTGTTTACTGACGAAACAGCTATACTGCTGTCCAGTACCTTCAAGAGCCTTCACTTCCGCAAATTGTCTGTCTATGTCAAAAACGATTCGCCTTGCAGGTAAGAGTGCAAATTCCATGACAAAAAAGAAAGATATCATATTCAGAATAATCGAGAGGTTCATTCGACAACATCCGTGCATTGAGCAGATCAAGCTGTTCCTGACCGATTTCGACGGGGAAGTCGAGAGGGTGAGGAAAATGCTCCTTGCACTACCACCGATGTCCACTTACAGAGTATTCACTCGCGGAGTGAGTTTCATATCTTGTTATCGTGTTCTTCCTCTCTTTCATAGTGTAACAATTTATGTGCTGCTATTTTTGTGTGTTAATATTTTGAGCAAACTGTTGATTTGCAGTGCTCGGTGCCTGCGATATCCGATGAAACTTTTCTTCACTTGGTCAAGAATTCATCCAAAAATGTAGAGCTTCGTTCTGGCACGAGATCGGCTAATATTACTGCGCAAGGGTTGATTGGAGCTTTAGAGGTACGAAATACGCATTTAAAAATCACTTTGGCATATTACGTGTTACAATGCTTGCTATTTTCAGGTCGTAAACTCGTCAACTATGGAACGAAATGTATACTTCACGATATCCAGAGATGAATTCAATCGTTGGTTTCACATGATCGATTTAGCAAGATTCAGAGTAGGTAGGAAACGAAAAATTGTCACCGATCGCAAATGGGGGACCACTGTGGACTATTCTGCTCATTCTCCTAGTTCAATGTACACTGTGGCTATCAGGAATCACACACCTCATCCTGTCATTGACTAATAAGTTTATCCTTTGCAACTGTGTATGTCTTTCTTCTTGAATGCAAATAAACAATATTGAATCACAACAGCTGATATAGCCTTCAGTTCCCCCGTTAACACTTTACACACGTATCACAGCATTTTAACCCGACAGAAAAGGGAGCTCCATCAAACTGCAACCAGGGAACTTGAAACCCTATTGAAACATAAAATCTCCCTCCGCGAATCTCCCGTTCAATGCACGGATCTGGCGATGCGGATTTATGTTTCACTCCGCCTATAAGAAGCAAAAGTGCTCAGAGCGTTCAAATTGGGGAATTACTTTTATGTTTCAGAGTTTTACCAAATATCGAAGCTCTTTCAAACAGCCTATTCCCGCATTTTGCAGTCTGGGGTTTTGCAGGAAAATTCAAAATCGTAATCCCTTTGTCTACCCTTTTCTGGAGAGAACAATGGGGGCCAGAACGCTGTGGTATTATACTTACGGCAATTTTGTCATAATTCTTTCAGTACTTATTGCACAATTCATCCGTAAATTAAACTGATTGAAGATCCAATCGCGAAGCCCGTATCTATTCCGAATTCAGGAAATTTGTCGCCCTACTTCACTCGTATTATCCGTTCCATTTCTGAAACCACTTCTTCGCTTTTCTCGCTTATGAAAAAAAATCCAAACGGGGATCATTCACTATCGATAGGAACCCATTTTACCTATCTTGTTCATTGGTTGTCTAATGATTCACTCTCTACTTCGCTCTGGTTTGATGTAATCGCTACTCACTTTCATTGTTCTGGAACAAAGCACTTTTCATGACCCTCTATGATATCACTTTTCAACCATTACATTTATAATTCTCGTTACCATTGAAGAATGCCAAATAAGGCATTGAGCCCTCTGGCAAAGTTCAATTTTGTTTACCTATTCATTTCGAGATGGACTCTTGCTATTCAGGGATGGGCACTGCCATTGGGCCTTTTTCTATCTCTCATGATGTATGATAGATTGAAAGCTTCCACTTTCAGGTCACCATTTGTTCATCATTTTTCTCATACCAAAGTTTTCTGAGTCATAGTACAGTCCAGTCTCCACTTATTCTAGATCGAAATAATTTGTCATTATTTTTACACACCTATCGAGGCTCTTTAATTACGTTATGTTGGGCGGTAAACTGTCGTGTTAGATTCAGATCACATGGATGCTCTTCCTCCTGAGATGTTGTCCATGATAATTCACCATCTCAATCTGAGGGATCGTGTACGTCTACGCTCTGTAAACAAAAACTTTCATGATCTTGAGAAGGTTGTCGGTCACCGCAAATTCGATTGCATCGTTTTCAATTCGGTGAGTGATTTGAGATTGAGTTTCTGAAATCAATAAATATGATAACAATTATAATGTGGAATTTTCAGGAGACCGGAATCGAAGTTTACGATGAAAAGACACCCATATCAATGCAAATTAACCACTCAAGTACTGATCTCGTCAGCTATTTCATGCAAGGAGAAACAGATGAGATGATCATCCGACTCGTAAGTAACATTATTAATCCTCGCAAATCATTCGTCGAATGAGTTTAATTGTTTACTTTATTTACTTTGCAGGGTGCTTTTACTGACGAAAATACAAGAATCTTTTCGGATTCCTTCAAGACAATTCGAATTCGCAAGCTTACTGTAAATCTTGAAAATGACTCATCGTGCAGGTAGGAATTATAATAATTGAAGAATATTGAAATCGAAATTGTTCAGAAAAAATTGCGATCATATTCAGAATCATCGAGAAGTTCATTCGAGAGCATCCGTGCATTGAGTACCTGGGATTGTTCTTGACTAATTTCGGCGGCGATATCGAGAGGGTGCAGGAGATGCTCCTCGCTCTTCCACCGATTGCCACTTTCAGAGTATTAACTAACGAAGTGAGCGCATTTTCCTCTCAGATCGTTTATATTGCCCTTACCAGAAATGCTACATTGATTCAATAATAATTTTACCAAAATATTCCATTTCAGTGCCCGGTGCTCACAGATGAGATTTTGCTTCATTTGGTCAAGAATACATCCAACAATTGCCACTTTAATTCGGGCACTGCGAATATTACTGCGTACGGATTGAACGGAGCATTTGAGGTACGTGCTTCTTTTATATATTTTTCAAAAAATAGAAATGAAGAATAGCGCTGTCACGATGCTTTTATTTCAGGTCGTGAATTCTTCTCATCAGGAGAAAACAGTGGACTTGACGATAGACACACACGAATTCCTTAGTTGGGCTCGCATGGCCGATTTAACGAGATTTACACTTAATGTAGATACTCTAACCGACTCGCATACTGGGACCACAGTGCATTTCTCTCAATTTTCCTATATGCCAATGGTCTGTGTCTCAATCAAATCACATTCTCCTGATCCTGTGCGTACGTAGGCAAATGTCCTCTTGCAAGTAACTATATATCTCTTCTTAAATGAGAATAAATACATCAGCGTATTTACCCACTTAAAACATCAGTCAGGATGCATTCTCAACCGTAATTGCTGCGAGTGGCCAACTCTTACATTTCATTACATTGCAATGACCGACTAGAACTTTACGGCGACTACTTATTCCATTGTTCCAGTTCCACAGCCTGAATTTGCTCAACTTAACCATCAATAATCACTTAATTTTCTTGTTCGTGAAAATAAAGGTTTAGCAACGATGACATCAGCATCTAGTTTGTGAACTGCGCCGGGGAAAACATATACGACTTTCCCTCTAACATAAGATTTATATGCAAGATTCAGCCTTTCAGGAAAATTACATGCAGCTTTAACCTGTGAATTCCGCGAAGTTCCAAGCCAAGTAATGAATTAATTTCGAAAACCCTTGATAAAGGGACTATTGATGAAATGAGAGCATCTTGCTTCACTCACTCACTCTCATCCGTCACTCTCACTATCATGCTTGTCGATAATGGCACATAATACAGAGAGGCACACCCTTTTTAGTCACTTGCATTTATGATAACAACTACTACGCTACTTGAAAATCAAAAATTTCCGCTTTGCTTTTTCCAATTACTATGCAGATAAAGCCAGTCTCTATCTGTCGGCCACTCTCATTTTCGCTTATAATTTAGATTAAAATCATCGTAAGGCTTGGCCCGTTGGAAGCCACTTGGCGACCAATTTGCGGCAAATCTGAAACAGGGAACAGTCGAAAATCACGTCCCCTGGGAAATCGGGACTTCAATTTTTTTTCTTTGGAATATTTAATATAACTATGTAGCAAACATTCTTGTTTGAAATGCTGCATTAAGCATGCAAAATATTTATTGATCATACACATTCATTGCAGTATAAATATTGCAATATGTTTTTACAAAATCATAAAAAATAATAACTTTGTTCATTATTTCCCTTTTCTCTTCTCGGGCCACCTCCATCCAGTGCTTCCACTAGTTCGGGGTCTAGTGGCTCCCTTATTTGCGCCTCCAGTGGATCCGTTCTTTCCGCCATTAGTGGATCTCTTCTTAACGCCTTTAGTGGCTCTCTTATTAACCCCTGCCCCTTTCTTTCTGCGTGGTCCAGTCGGTGTTGTAGTTTTGGTGGCAGACTGAAAAGCATAATATATTACAACACATTATTGCGTCATCAATGCATCGTCCAGAATATCGGAAATATTGTTACTCGCGATCCTTTGTCCATATTGAAAATATAGTTAGCGACAAACCAATTTGGAATCAGTGTTGATTGGCAGTGGAGAATACCGATACAGCTCTTGAGTTGGATAATACATTTGAAAATGAAAATTACGTATTTGATACCTCCAATGGCAAGGGCGGGGTCCGCAGATTGTCCGGGATCGTCAGATATTGGTCGTCAGTCGTAATTCTCTTGAAATCCCTCCTCATTCCTGACTGCAACAGATCCATTTTGAAGAAAATTATAAAATACTTGCTATACCATTTAAGCCGAAGGAACGTATGGAAATGTTCCATCATGGTTTCGTCGATGTCTTATTTCAAGGAATTGAGCAGTCAAAGCCAGTATATTCGCGCAATTAACTTACACTCGTCGTAGTTGTGCTATTCGGGGCATGAGTCATCGTCGAAGGCTGAAATGTTCTATCGTGGAAATATTGAATTTTTTTTTCGTTCATATACACTTCGCGAAAAGTCGTCCCGATATCGGAGATAATCTACGCCCTAAATCGGATATAGTTTAGTCAACCCATTATTGCGTCATCAATGCATCGTCCAGAATATTCGAACTACTGTTGCTCGCAATTCTTTTCACTAGCTAGACAAAATTTAGAAACAAACCATTTCAGAAATAGTGTTGCTCGATTGTGGAGAATTTTTAGGGGCGTACCGGTCCAGCTCCTGAGTTGGGTAATACAATTGAAAATCCGATAATGTAATGGGTACCTCCAAGGGCATGGGCGGCGTCCTTAGATTGGCTGGGTCAGCCGTGGGCACAAATCTCTTGAAGAAAGCCCTAATTTCGCTCATTCCCGACAGCAAAAGAGCCATTTTAAAGTAAATTTACTTATTTTAAAAACTTTTTCGACACGATGGCTCCTCGAGTGTGCACTAATACACGGGTTGAGCAAATAAGAGATTTCACTAGCGAAAGAGAACAGGATGTCAACTGACCATCATGGGTTCGTTGTTCGTGGACATGTCACGTAGTGAGAAACCTATGGAGACAGTGAGAGGCGTGTAAAGCGGAAGGTTATGCATGATCCCCTTATCTCTCCCTGTTTATTTCTTGTCATGCGGCGTGTAAACAAATCGATTAATTCCCGTGTCTCATCTTCGAAACTTTCGAAACAACTTTCGAAACAAATAGGGGATGATGTTTAAAACAAGCTACTCGTGTGCATTCCTTTTTTTCGAAAGAATTACTCATCCTCCCGACTAGAGACCGTCTAATCATTGATCACTCGGGTAATGAAAATGATACTCGTCAATCGCTCGTCAATCGCTTCATTTCACTCATCTTCCGTCGAACAGTGCAGCATCGCGCTCAAAATTTGATTACTCGAGTATCCTTTGTTACTCGATTGCACAATCGAGTAATCAATCGATTGGTAATCAATTTTATTCATAAATTAATTGATTTGTCACTCGATCGACCGGTCAATCAATTGACGAAGGGAATCGAATGAGTTTCATTCTTCGTCAATCGTGAAATGAGTAATTCAATTAACGGTCTCCACTCCCGACTCTCCGTCTCAACCTCTGACTTGCAAAATTGAGTGTTTTTAAGAGACATTCCACGAGAAAACGTACCAACCCACGGATGGCTTTTTAGCAACCCCCCTCAATATTTTTCTGGTGAAGTCCCCATACCAAGTGCTGATATTTGGCCCAATATGAAGGGCTCTGGTGTACTTTCCGAAAAATGCCCGACTAGGCCCAAAAAAAATCGAAAATTTCAATTTTCTGAAAAGTAAGATATTATAGGTTTTTCAGGACAATATTCGATGAAAATAACGAAAAACATACTTTGAATGCGATCAGATGTCGATAAAAAGTCGAAAACGTAGATTTTCGAAGATTTTTGCCCGTCCTGAAATTTTTTCCAACCAACGTACCAAAACTAATTACATTTTCGGATTCCCCGTGTAAAACTACGTATAAAATCCGAATTTCATGTAATTTCTGCCATGTGCTCTGAAGTTATGATTTCCAGAATAAGGAACACTTAGGGCAAACTCTTGGAGCAAAACCATCACACTTTCTCCAAATCAAGCCGAATGGGCTCTTTTGAGCATCGATTCTTATTTTTATATCGAATCAAACAATTTGAGGCCATAGTCAGACATTGTGAGGTCTTCATTTTGAAATTTTGGTTTTTGGAAAAAAAACTAATTTCTCTCATTTCACAAATAGCGATATTCTTTCGTCAAAATCAGGTTTGCAGTCATCGGATATGCCTAATTTTACCGGATACTTATTTCTAATGCGTATATAAATCGTGCTTGTGCATTTCACGCCCAAGTGCACATGCTAATGACTTGAACACCCGAGAAAATGCGATTTTTTGAGAAATTTTGGAAATTTCTAGAGTTTGAGACACTCTCAGATTGCTAGTTGAAGTTCGAATACATGATATTTTGTTCAGAATTACTACATCTAGCCCACATAATGATTTCCAGTTGGTTTGGGAGCTATCTGGAGAAAAAATGTTTTTCATGGTTTTCAAAATTTTCGAAAAAAATAATTTTGCCCGATAGCTCCCAAACCAACTGGAAATCATTACATGGGCTAGATTTAGTAATTCTGAACGAAATATCATGTATTTGAACTTCAAATAGCAATCTGAGAGTGTTTCAAACTCTAGAAATTTCCAAAATTTCTCAAAAAATCGCATTTTCTCGGGTGTTCAAGTCATTAGCATGTTCACTTGGGCGTGAAATGCACAAGCACGATGTAAATATGCATTAGAAATAAGTATCCGGTAAAATTAGGCATATCCGATGATTGCAAACCTGATTTTGACTGAAGAATATCGATCTTTGTGAAATGTGCGAAATTCGTTTTTTTCCAAAAACCAAAATTTCAAAATGAAGACCTCACAATGTCTGACTACGGTCTCAAATTGTTTGATTCGATATAAAAATAAGATTCGATGCTCAAAAGAGCCCATTCGGCTTGATTTGGTGAAAGTGTGATGGTTTTGCTCCACGAGCTTGCCCTAAGTGAGCTTTCTTCTGGAAACCATAACTTCAGAGCACATGGTAGAAATTACATGAAATTCGGATTTTGTACATAGTTTTACACGGGGAATTCGAAAATATAATCAGTTTTGGTACGCTGGTTGGAAAAATTTTCAGGACGGGCAAAAATCTTCGAAAATCTACGTTTTCGACTCTTTATCGACATCCGATCGCATTCAAAGTATGGTTTTCGTTATTTTCATCGAAAAATAGTCCTAAAAAACCTATAATATCTTACTTTTCAGAGAATTGAAATTTTCGATTTTTTTTGGGCCTAGTCTGGCATTTTTCGCAAAGTGCACCAGAGCCCTTCATATTGGGCCAAATATCAGCACTTGGTCAGGTACCTTCATAGCGTCGAGAAGATTGCCGGGTACCGCAAATTCGACTGCATATATTTCCATTCGGTGAGCAAATAGAGAACTATCACAGCATGTACCATCGAATCTTAGTGCTAAATATTCCAGGAAAACGGAGTCTACGTTTGTGAAAACATTAAGGAGATACATCTTGAACTCTCGGACACCTATCTCACGAGCTATTTCATGCATGGAGAAACGGATGAGCTTGTCATCCGTCTAGTAAGTCCCAATATCGAATCTTCCTCAGATAATCACTAAAAGCTGTTCCTTTTTTGAGAATATGTGCACAAAAGAAAGCAATCGAGTGTCGTGCGAGGCTTGCAAGACCCTTCACGCCCACAAATTGGCTGCATATCTCGAGAATGAATCATCGTGCAGGTTTGAACAATTAATATGCGTTTAACTATTGTTTATATTTCCCAAAATGATGTTATCCGCTATGTCCCCATCACTTATACCCCATAATAAAGGTTGTTCATGTACTCTACTTGGGAATGTTAAATCAGCAGAGTTTATACTTGTGGGATTGTACAGAAGCGCCGAAGTTTTGATTTGCGTGATTTAGAATCATCGGGAATTTTATTCGGGAGCATCCGGGTATTGAGGACTTGGAAATATTTCTATCAATTTTAAAAAATCATACCGATGGGGAAGAGGAGAGGGCGAAGGAGGTGCTTCTCGCACTGCCACCGATGGCCACTTACAGAGTAATTGCTCATGGGGTGAGTACCTTTATATTATTGCCCATTTAATGACGTATTTGCTATATTTAAATTACAAAATATAATATGATATTTATTAAATAATGCTTTGGAATCATATATATATATATCACGGATCTCCTGTAAAAATGCAGGAAAATCCTTTGCGACAGAACAATATTTTTGATAACGGATTTTGCTGAAAGCCGAAAGACTGACCAAAGTGAGGACGGCGATCACGCATATCAAATTCATTTTTAAAAATTTGCATGTTTTGACCGACCACTTTGGAAGGCTGTATCTCGATCAATTTTTGACCTATAGTGCCAACATTTTTTCCAATCGATGCGTATTCAAATCATCTACAAATAAGTTCAATTATTCTAAGTGCAGAAATTACGTCTTCACCATGTTTTGCCAAAAAAACAAATATTTTGAGCTGAAACTATCTTTTCCGAGGCGAACTACACGATTTTTATGTTTGATTCGGATTCCCCACCCAAGAATTAGGGTACGGACAAAGTTCGTTGGGAATAACACGTGGAGTATAATATCGCCACTCAGTAGGGATAATCTGAACTTAGTTCAATTTTTTTAAATAAACACTTTTCGGCATGTATCGTACATTCGGATTATGTAAATTTGCATAGTTAGACTACTAATCGATAGCTCTTGAGAAGATCTCCAAGAATAACTAAGGGGACCAAGACGCCAAAGTTGGCCGTTTTCGAGATACGAGGTGAAAACTAATTTGGTAGAATTTCATGGAAGATGAGAGGAGTTACTCTACTTGCAAATTTTGAAAAAAATGAAGTTGATAGGCGTGATCGCCGTCCTCACTTTGGTCAGTCTTTCTGCTTTCAGCAAAATCCGTGACTCAAAATATTTTTTGTCGCGTCGGTTCCTGCATTATTACAGGAGATCCGTGATATATATTTGGAAATTTACAGTGCGCAGTTCTCACAGACGAGACTTTGCTGCATCTGGTTAAGAATTCATCGAAGAATGTCGACTTTCGTTCTGGAACGAGACCAAACATTACTGCGGACGGATTCAACGCAGCATTCGAGGCTCGTTACTAATGATAAAAATACGAATTAACTTCAGACAACTGTTTATCTTGCAGATCATAAGTTCTTCGTCTACGAAGAGAAAGGTGGAGTTCACGATATCAAGAAATGAATTCGGACGATGGTCCAGCATGATCGATTTCTCGAGATTCTCACATGTGGGAACTATTCTCACCGATGCTCATACTGGGACAACTGTGGACTTGGGAAATGCTCAATATGATTTGTTCTGTATCTCAATCCAATCACATATTCCCCGTCCTGTCACTGATTAGAAACGTGATCTTGCGTGACCATTTAAAAATTCTTGAATGTGAATGTATTTTTTTTCATATTCTCCCACTTAAAACAGTCCTTAGATTGTTTGGGTCGGCCGTAGGCACAAATTGCCTGAAAAATCCCTCATCTTGCTCGTTCCTGACTGCACAATTGCCATTTTAAAGAATGCATATTACTTGTAAAAACGTTTAGGTACTATGGTTCAACTCACATGTACGCTAATACACGAGTTGTGCAAATAAGAGACTGGATGTTTCATTTATGGTACTCTCTGGCTGAAAACTGACCGACATAGTTTCTTCGTTCGTTCGTGGACATCTCACGGAGTGACAAACCTATGGAGACAGTGAGAGGCTTGTAAAACACACTATCTGGCAGAATCGAAATAGACTTGGCACAGGCCGAAAATTCAAATTCCTACTGACTCCACCAATAGTTCGGCCTCGACGATGGGAACCTACGATCATCGTCAAAATTTCGATCCGCATCCGCGCGGTCGCGGGCGCGGATTGTGGAAAATTAATTACGGAAGCATCGAAATTTGTATATCGATTCCTATCACTGCGGTGGTAGGGGCGCTGCATTCCTTGACAAATGTTAACACTTTTTTTACTCCGGGGAGTTTATCGATCAGATTCCATCGAACGCCGGAAATCGATAATTACATTTTTACTTCGGACATGAATGCAATTCCCCAGAAATTTTTCAAGAACCCCCTAAATATTGTTTGTGTCCTAGCTTCTGCATGAGCCGATACATCTTTCAGTAGAAAGGCGTAATTTAAAATTTTCCGTAAAATGAATTGTGAATGAATTATGGTGTAATTTTTGGGTTGCTTTAATCGAGTGCAAAAGTTGGACGACTTTTTATTATACTATAAAATCGATTTTCAGACAATGTTACACCAATTGTGAAAAGTCGTCTAACTTTTACCCCAAAAATTACACCATAATTCATTTAAAATTCATTTTAGCTAACTTACGGAAAATTTTAAATTGCGCCTTTCAACTGAAAGATGTATCGGCTCAAGCAGAAGCTATTACACAAATAATATTTAGAGGGTTCTTGAGAAATTTCTGGGGAATTGCATTCATGTCCGAATTAAAAGTGGGATTATCGATTTCGGCGTTAGATGGAATCTGATCGATAAACTCCCCGGAGTAAAAAAGTACTAAAATTTGTCAAGGAATGCAGCCCCCCTACCGCCGCAGTGATAGGAGTCGATATAAAAATTTCGATGCTACCGTTGTTAATTTTTCAAAATCCGCCCGCGACCGCGCGGATGCGGATCGAAATTTTGGCCGATCTATTGGCGGAGTCAGTAGGAATTCTAATTTTCGGCCTATGCCAAGTCGCTGAAGCAATATGTTGATTTTCTCAGATAGTATGTTGTAAGGGGGGGGTATGTATGATCCCCGTATCTCTTCCTCTCTTCGTCTTATTTCTTCTTGATTCCGCTTCCGCGTGAAGTCCCGTGATTCCGCTTGATCGAAACTTGGAAAGCAACTTCCACTGCAACATACTAGTAAAGCAGTCCCGGTATACAACATATAGTTGCATTACAACAATCAAATTAACGAGGTATGAACGCCTCCCTGTATCGCGTTGACACCAATGAGGGGATGATGTTTTAAATATGCTACTAGTGTGTTTTCCTTCTTCTTTCGAAAGAATTACACATCCGCCTAATCTCCTTCACAAACACTGGGTGATCATTTGCAAAATTGAGTGTTTCGTAATATGAATAGAGGGATTCGAGTTCTCTTTCGAAACGTTAAGAGCTTCCTTGGAATAGTCAATTCAATTCATTTATTCCGATGCAATTTATTTATCCACCACTGGATAACACCGGGTAGCAGAGAGTAATCGTGAGGGTTTGGTTGATATCGTCCTTCAGCCTTCTGATCAAAGATGCATTGCATAGGTGTACCGAACCATTAAATTCTCAATTATCATTGGCAATGAAGAATCTTTAAAAAGCTCCAAGTCCTCTGGCTGCGCTCAATTTAACATGTCTATTCATTGCCAGAGGGATCACTCATGCTCTTTATGGGGACTTAATTCTCATCGTTTTCCACTCTTTCCCTCTCCCCCTTCCGACGTTCGTTGGACGCTTCCAGGCTATGATTTGAACAACGTGTATTCAATTCATGTTACATTATCTATCTTTTCCATAGTACATTCTAGTCTCGACTTCAGGTTAATCCGATATTTTCTCTCCCAATACTTTCGCAAATATGTGTCGTTAGTTTGCATTACCCAATGATTGTTCTGCATGGTTCAGGTAATCATGTATACTCTTCCTCCTGAGCTCTTGTCCATGATCATTCGTGATCTGAGTATGCGGGATCGTGCTCAGCTCCGTTCTGTGAACAAATACCTTTATCGTATTGAGAAGTCTGTCGAGTATCGCAAATTCGAATAGATATTTTTCAATTCGGCAAGAAAAATGAGATTTTCGGTGTTGGAAATCAATAAAGGTGATAAAACATTTTGCAATATTTCAGGAGACCGGAATTAAAGTTTTCGAGGCGACAGATAGAAGGGATTCGCCCAGATCGATACAAATCGGCCACACAACGATTGATATCTTCAGCTATTTCAAGCAGGGAGAAGCACGAGACGAGATGGATATCCGACTGGTAAGTGGCATTTGTGATTCTTCGAGTCCCTCATGTTTCGATGACTAGTTTTTCTGTATTGCAGGGAGTGTTTACCGCTGAAAATGCTCGTGTGCTGTTCGAAGACTTCAAGACCTTCCGTGTTCGCAAAGTGACTGTCCATCTCACAAGTGACTCTGTGTGCAGATATGAGTGCTGATTATAGAATTACTTTGATTATCCGCCGCATTAAACGACGAAATGGTTTAGTGGCAAATAGGTCTGGCGAAAGGTGGGCACTCCAGACCGGATCCGCCTAAATTTTCACTGGCCTAGCAGTGTTCTCCCGCGATCCCAGTCTCGTAGACGGGATGCAACTTTACCTTTACCTTTCATCCGCCGCATTCAGCATCATCGAGCGGTTCATTCGAGAGCATACGAACTGGAACTGAGCATGGAAGATTTCGAAGGAGAAGTGGACAGGGTGAAAGTGTTGCTCCTTGCTCTGCCCCCGATTTCTACTTACAGAATATTCGCAGATTGCGTGAGTTCCTTGTCTTTCTGTCCCGTTTCATATCAGTAGTACCTTCATCCACTAAAAGACGTTTTAGATAACGATCTAATCAGTGAAGCCTTATCACTGATATCATTGATATCATTATCGATTATAATCATAATCGATATTGATATCAGTGATATCAGTGATCCGGATTATGGAGTCGATCCTGGATTCTGAAGAGCCATCTGAAATCTGAAGCGGCATCTGGAGTGACGTCAGTGGACGAGATGAGGGCTCTCGACCACTGACGACACTCCTTTTGCCGGTTTTGTTTGGGGTTCGAACTCAAGGGGTGGGGGCGTAGTGTCCGCTCACTTACCATTACACTAATCGGGCCAATGTGTTGGAGCGGTGAATGGTTCTCATACTCTTGCGTTCGCTGGTTAAGTGAGTAATAGAGTGAGATGTCGTTTGCAAGACTTTTCATGGGGAACGAACCGGAGGGGTGAGGAGTGGGAGGTAAAAGCATTCGCCACTCTACTACTGAGCACATATGTCACCTAGCCCAAGATTGAATATTCATGTTACCCCAAACCTCGCTGTGCGTCACGAGCACGGTCGTTCGCCACCGAACCTACCGTACCTGACCCCTGAGATAAATTCAAATTCATACCGTACCTATCACCTTGATACAAATTCAAATTATTATAGTACAATTCCTACCGTGCCTATCTAACAGATGAGTATAAGCGGACACTGTAACGGTACCGTAGGTCGTCACAACTCGACTGCGGAGCAGTCGAGAGGTGACACGACGCCTGCGGCGTCGCAGGGTACGCGCCAGAGGCGCGTTGTTCGGTCTACTTTATTCAACATCGAAGATTTATGTAATACAGGTTGACGAGTTCCAAGTAATCTTTATCGACAATCAATATTTCCATGGTGCAGTGTTCTTCCATTGATTAATTTTACCAAGTGGACTTAGCGCTCAAAGAAGTATCGGAGTACTCAGTGCCTCGACGTGTTTGGGACGGCGTGAGATTCGGCACAGGTGGAACCCCGTGAAGTCGTTTCTTCTTCTCAGGCTGTGTACGTTGGTTCGCATTAGATGTCGATGGACCATTTTGTTGTCGCTCTAAACGTTGCTGTTGCTGTTGTCGTAGCTGTTCACGTTGTTGTTTCCCAGGTCTTCCTGGTGGGGTTACAGGTGTGAACTCGTCATCGTCATCAAGTTCATTCCCTGACTGTTCGTTTGCCGTACTGTACATTGAGGCTTCTGATCTTATTGATGGATGTCTCCTGATACTTCTCTCCATAATTTCTTCTTCAGGCGGCAAATCGGAGTTGTCGACTTCCATTGAATCTGTATGTGATGCAGTAGTCGCCTGCTCTTGAGGTATGGAAGTTGATAGTTGCGCTCGAATAACCGAATCATTAGGAATACTCTCCTTGAAACGGTTAATCTTATTGAGGAGGTTCTCATACAGAGCAAGTTTTGTGGGAGTGTCAATAGTCTTATCGGTTAGGATGATCGTGAGTTCCTCATACATCTTCTCTACTTGAGCATCTTTTTTGGACATTACGAGATAAGGGACGAGCTTATACTTGTTCATCGTGATTGAATAAGACTAAGTAGAGCAAGAGCAGCATGGATCACAGCAGTGAGAAAACCTCCTCCGAATTGAGTAAGATGGTTACGCGCCTTTCTCTCGCGTGAACACTTGGCGATTTCCCGAATTACTGGTAGATGTTTGCAAATAGATTTCTTCTCCTTACAAGTGAAAGGAATGTGGGAAAGGTTTCGAAGAATTTCGACAACACAAGTGAGCTCAGCCAAGCTAGCCTTTCCAATTAATTTAGGAATTTCAGAGAGCTCAGAAAGGAACAACCGGTTCTCATGAAGTCTACGCATCAAATAAATTGAATTTGTGACACCTCCTTAGCCACTCCCTCACATAAACATCGTCGTTGTTAATTCTAGCAAAATGGTTCACAATCGATGCAAAAGACCGTCCTCTACTCTGCATATGTATGTGGTACACTGCGAATGCTCCGCATGTTACTTCAGAGGGTGATTGATGAGGGACATTGTTAAAGTAGATGTAGTTAAACGCCTTACAGAACTTTAGTATGAGACCCTTCGAAGGCTGTCCAAAACTGTCAAAGAAGTAGCACGTTCCCCCAACTACAAATATCGATTGCCAGTGCAGTCCTCCGAACTTTGAGTTGATTTTATCAGTGTTAACACACAATGAGAATTTACTCGGTAAGGTGTGTGGTTTAGGAAGTTGATCACAGGCGAAAGTTCCAATAAAATAACGGGATATAATTGGATCGTTCAGAAAGATGGAGTTTAGTTGGTTAGTGTTCATGAAGAGATTATCTAATCAAACCGTTGGGCACGATTGTTCTTAACACACTGATCGCAAACGTCGATTGTGATCGTCTGGGAACCGTTAGCGTGGGGAAGACGGGATTCATCCTCTCTGAACTTCTTCCAGCATGTAGGACACAGAAGGATCTGTACTGCCCGAGTGTTCGCGCTCCACTGCTTGCGGGTTTAAGTTGTATAGTTTTCAGGACATCCTGTATTGAAACTTCGCTCACCATGGTAGCTGCCTTGTAGCGAGGCTGATCGTTCTTGAAACCGTTTCTAGGGCCAATTGAACTGTACGTCTGGGTTGACGAGTGCTTCACCGGAGTGAAGTTGTGCATGTCGGGAAGCACGGTTTGCCCCTCAGCGACTACAGTTGCGAAAGTGGTAGGTGGAGAAGAAGAATTCATAGCTGGTGATGAGCAGTCAGGGAAGCACGTTTCGGACATTTGAATGATGTTGAATGGCCTAGATGTGTGAATGTCTCCGAATGAGAGAGTGAGAGACGCAGACATACAAAGTGAGTAACGAAATATTGTGTAACATGAGAGAGTCGACTCCGCCTACCCCCGTAGAGTGGGTATAAATAGGGCTGACTTTTGCCAATGGTAACTCGTGATTCTTCGGTTCCTGCAAAATCCTCTCCCCACTACATCGATAATGCCTGCCCAGAAGCGTTCTTCGTCCAACTCTCCTCCTCGGAAGATGACTAAGACTGGAGCAGCTCTTGTAAGTACTTCGATTGCAGCCGAGTTGGCATGTGAACTTTCCAGCTTCAGAAGCACGAATTCAAGCCTCCGAAGGAGGATGACCCATCTGCCGAGTTCGATCAGAAGTTCCTCGCGCATCCTCAGCATCCTGTCATCGTACACATGTGCGCTAACTGTATTCGTCTGGCCAAGAATTGTGATCGTAAGGTCCACGAAGGAGGTCAACGCTGTCTGGTCCTTCCTCTCTGTAGAAGCTGCATTTTCACCAACCGTCGATGTTCACAGACCGTTTTCTTCAACGTAATTCTTAAGAACCTCCATGATCAAGCAAGGGAAGAGAGTGGGGAGTACAGCGATGATGGTGATGATGAGGATGAGGTGATCTCCAAGTGTAATAATATAAAGAAGGAAAAATAGGATTCATATTTTGTATATGCACCTGAATTTATATCTACTATATTACATGCTAATCCATCATTTAAATAAATAAATCATTCTACTACATTCACTTCGCATTGAGCGGTCGTAATGTCACGTTCTGTGTATGATTCATCCAAAGAGGATTGGACTAATCTTTTCATGCAAACATCTACAATGACGGGTAGGGGAGGAAAGATCTCCTTCTTCACAGGAGTTCGACCTCAGTATAGTTCCGGAATCGGGGGAATTCTAAGGTCTCTTTTCCGTCTCATACCTTCATTCCTTTCAAGTCCTGTTGGACAGAACTTGGTCAGCGCCGGCGCAAACATTGTGAATGGCATCAACAATGGTTCCAGCTTCAAAGATAGTGTGAAGAGTCAGGCACGGTCCACTGTTCGTAACTTGACTGGTGTCGGAAAACGTCGTAGACACGCGGAACAAACGGGAACTGGTGTTCCTAGACCCATCGGGTACATCAGAAGCGTCGGCCCTCACCAGAAGAAGAAGGGAAATCAGACAAAGAAGGCCACGCCCACAAATATCATCCGAAGAGCCTTCATTCAGTAGTCTCCCTTCACAGAAGCAGGTGGTAGTTAACATGCTCCCACTCCTCACCTACATCGAACAACAGTTTCCCTTCTGGCGTCTCCTCAATCGTCGCGAGCGCATTCAAGCTCTACATGGTATCCTTCCTACCATCGATGTTGGAGTCGAGCCTGTTCGTACTGCCTTCAACAACTTTCCTGGGGATCCTGTCGTGCTCTTGGATACCCACGTAGCCCTTGACTCGCACTACACCCGTATTCGCAGCTCTAGGGGTTTCACAAGTGTATTTAACCATGCAAGCTATCGATTGGGATATGATCCTGATGTGGAACTTCCACTAGTAAGGAGCAGAGGTGGATGTCTTCACGTTATGGAGTCCCTTGTTGTAATCACCTAAATGCATACCCAATAAATTTATCCTCATTCATTCACCCTGCGTTCATACAGAGCGGTCGTACGATGTTTAAAAGCGAAATTGAGAAGAGTCCTTCCGCGCTTCATCCAAATCTTGATCTTTTTTCTACGAATTCTACTGTCTGCGGGGTCGAGACGTCACGACTCACAGAAGTGAGTCTCACCTCTGGACCCGACATCAAACCATATGAGTTTAGAGTTCAAAACTCTAAAGCATTTCTGAATCTCCAAAGAAGTTACATTCTCACAAAGTTTACAGTTGTTAACGAAGACGGGACTGACATTTTAACTGATGATGCATCTGAAACGTTTGCACCCGCAAACCTGTTTGGTTGTTCTCAGTTCCGTCAGATTCAAGTGTTCATTAACGGAGTACTGACTTATGATAACGACAACTTTGCTTATCGTTCCTTTGTCAGTGCTCTTCTATCTTATAATGAGGAATATAAGAGAACGTTTCTCCGCCTAGCTGGGTTCTCAAACGAGGCTGATCCTACCTCGGCCACGGATGTTGAATACATGAAAAGAGTAAAACGATGTGCCAAATCCAAAGTTATGGAAGTCATCACACCTCTCTGGTTAGAGCCTGCGACTCAGTCCAAGGCAATTCTCCCCTTCGTCGATTTCCGAATCCTTTGTTTTCCTTCTTCCGATGAGTTCATGATTGATCGAAGAAAAGGTGTTAAGAAGTATAGAATCAAGATTTTGAGCATGACTCTAATGCTTCACGAGCTCCATGTTCACGACTCCACTGCCTTAGCATTCAACAATCTCTTCCAAGAGAAGGGCTCAATAACATATAGTTCTCTAGGTACTACTGTTAGAACTTTTCTAATTCCTGGAGGTATTAAAGAATTCCCCTCATTTAAGGTCTTTAGCAACAATATCCCTAGACGTGTGTTCTTTACTCTGGTAGATGCTAATGCTTTTAACGGGAACCACTCCAGCCCGTTCCTTTTCAAAAACTTCGATCTTCAAAATGTTCGATTGGAAGCTGGTGGAGAAGTAATTCCCTTCTACGATTACTCGCTCGACTACAACAAGCACCAATACGCCAAGGCCTACCTTGCCCTACAAGAGGCATTATCAGTCGCAGGAACTGGATACTCAAACGGGATTACACCTGAAGAATTTGCCTCTCACTGTTGTATTTACGCGTTCGATACTAGTGGAGCTGAATCTGATCAATTCGTACTACAGCGAATCGGAGAGACGACGGTCAAGCTAACGTTTGCAAACGCCGGCAAGCGGGCTCTATGGAATCGTCCTCGGAGAGATGATAACCAACCTAGTAATCGACAAAGATCGTATTCCTCATGTATATTAAGTATTTGTGCCGTCGATAAAGTTGATCATTCATAATTTATCAAAGGGATACAATAGAATCTTCATCTACCCAAGAGTTATACGAGTCTGGGTACCCTAACCACTTAACGAACACCTGGTTTTTACCTCTAAACTTACGTCTACGCAGAATGTTTTCAACCTTGTACATACCAGTATCAACAACTTTTTGAATTTCATCGAGGTAAAATGAGCCTTCAATTAACTCTCCGTTAAGTTCTCTCAATTTTACATAAGGCGGGCTATAATGAAGCTTGACCTTATCCACTATGAACAATTCTTCTGTCCAATTCGGGGTATATCCTTTCTCGAATATCTTCTTCGCTTTGCTTATTCTAACTGAATCCCCAACTTCTATTTTAACGTCTCGATTGTTTGTTGAAACTTCATCGACGTCACCGTCTCTTACTTTTTCTGGAGACATTCCAATTGAACGGTTGGGTGACTTGTTCATAGCTCTTATGATGTCGTCCACGGCATCGATCCATCGGTGTGAGTTCTTAAAGTGGAGGTACTTGTACAGACGTTTCTTGAAGGTCTGAATTGCTCTCTCAGCCATAGCCGCTTTCATATCTGACTTAGGACTGTAGTGTTGTACATGATTCTCCTTGTATAGACTGTCCATTTCCTTGTTGTAAAACTCTTTTCCTTGGTCTGTTACGAGACGAGAACATACGTGGCCGAATCGGTGAATAATCATATTGAACAAATCCGGCATCACTCTTCGCATTTCTACCCCAGTTTTCTGCTTGACCGGTAACGCAAATACATATCTGGAATAACAGTCAATAGCGACAAGGCAATAACTGTAACCGTCGTTCTCCTTTTTCCACAACTGAAAGTCAGCGAGGTCAGCCTGAAGAGTCTGCCCTGGAGCGATTCCTAATGTCTTCCTGCGTTCAAACTTTCTACGGATCCTCTTGAATAGAGTATACGACGGCTTATCATTGAGGTACTCCGTAACCTCTTGCGGTTTAACTTTGCTTGCAGTGGCGATACGATTAACAGACGTGAATGCTGTTGATTTTTTTCAAATTAAAATAGTTATCATGAATTCGTCTTTCAGCACCTGTCTTCATGGCGACCGATTCAATAATGAATCTTTAAACCTTATTTAGGGTCTACACTGTAAGGTTCTACACACGCCCCTTCATCATTTAACAGTCTCCCCCCCCCCCTGTAACAGACAGTCGAACTTACTAAATGTCTGATTTTTATATAACTCTGCCTTCTAATATAAAAGGTGAAGGAAATCGATCTTCTGATTTTCGCACAAGGCTTCCTGAGCCTCTACTGTTTAAAAGCAAATGGTCCGTCGGATTACACGAGATCTTGATCTCGGGTGAGATACTCACCGTTCCTAAGAACACCCCATTTGTCATCACTTTCCGTGACGGGACTATTGCAAATTGCTATCTCCCTATGGGTACTTACAAGACTGCTCAATCTCTTGTAAGTGCGCTTAATGCAGCTGTGCCCAGTGCACGCAAACGACGTTTCAAAAGGGCACTTCAAGAAGAGCCGGACGAAGAAGACGATGATGGTGATATCATGGATATGGAATTAACTGCTGAGGAAATAGCTGAATTAGAGCGAGAGGGCCACGCTTATAGAGTTCCAGAACCGGATAATGGAACTCCGATAGGTGTATCTGTACCACAGACACCCAAACCTCCGGAGCAACTGCGGCAGGAGATACCTCACAAACTGCAAACAGCTCCATCTCCTCCTCCTCCAAGAAAAACGTAAGAAGCAGAAGCAGGACGAAGACAAGAAAAAGAAAGAAGAGGAGACGAGACGAAAAGAAGCTGAGAGGAAGAAAGAAGAAGAGCGAAAGAAAGAGGAGCAGAAGAAAGCTGATGAAGCTGCTTCAGAAGAAAGGAGAAAGAACGAACTTCAAAAGAAAGGAGAAAGAACGAACAGAAAGCGATGCAGGAGAGATTACGTCAAGCAGAACCTAACCATCAACTTGAAACGATCATTTCTATTTCACAGGAAGAACTTGAACAGTTGGGTGGTAGGCCTGCTCAACTTCTTCCAAACCATATCTTGTTCGAGTATGATGATAGAGTAGGCAAACTTGTAGTTAACTTCAACCCTAACGTTGCAAAACTTGAACTCCATCCCGAGATAGCGTACATGTGTGGATTCGGTAGAGAAACCCTCCTCGACAGTGCGGCCGGAGAATTTGTCCCCGATTGCACCAATGGCTCTACGTCTACAGTGATATCTGCGATTTTTCAGTATGCGGTCCGCAGAAGACCAACCTTCTTAGAGTGATACCTTGCATGAACGCGCAAAACGATACAGTATCACAGAGTTTCTTGCAAATTCGATATATCGGTGTTAGGTCGGAATATGTCGATTCAATTCGCTTGCAAATACTAGATTCCTTTGGTAATGAGGTAATAATTCAAGGATATATTTGTGCTATTCTTCATCTGAAAAAGGAATAAACATTCAGTCTATCATGAGTTCATCGAGCGTGTCTAGTGCGTTTAGATTTCGCTGTCCATGCAATTCTATAGTTGTTGGTGCATCTCAGTCTGGAAAGACTAGCTGGATGATCGAATTGTTCAAACGTCCGGAATTATTCGATCTTCCAATAGTCGAAGTGCTGTGGTTTCATGGAATTGAAGCAGTAAATCTACCCAAAGCCCCTCACATACGCACATTTCCTGGTCTACCTGATGTAAGCGCTCTCAAACATCTCAGTGAGAAGAAGCGAGGACACCGAATCGTCGTGATCGACGACCTTCTCACGGAGGCTATCGCTAACAAAGAACTTATAGCGCAACTGTGGACAAGAGTATCTCACCACTTCAACATCAGTTTCTTTCTCCTATCTCAATCACTATTCGAAATTCCTAGACTTATTCGAAATAACTCTCATTACATTGTCTTGTTCAAAGCGTTGGCCGATCGATTGAACGTCGTCAACCTCGGCAAGCAAATATTCCCTGGGCAATTACAATATTTCCTTGCTAGTTTTAATGATGCAACTGAAAGAAGCTACGGTTACATTATAATCACTGCGCACCCTCGTGAGACTAACACCCACTTTCGGTTGTGTACTGACTTATTTGGAGTTCCAAAGATATATCTGCCCAATAAAAGAAAATAGTGATCACACAATTGTTCAATGGTTCTTATCCAGGGCCCGCCAACGCGCCTGTGGCGCGTACCCTGCGACGCCGCAGGCGTCTTGTCTCCCCTCGACTGCTCCGCAGTCGAGTGGCGACGACCTACGGTACGTTAGAAGTCACAAACAACATCATGATTTTGAAGGAAAGAATTAAATAATTATGATTTTATTTATCAGGATAACACCAGTTTTAATTACATTTCAAAATGTGCATATATCATAATGTTTCGCCCGACGAAGACATTCTCATCAGATTGAAATAATTCATTTGTGTATTCCTATATCCTGGCAGTCTGTAACTGTGGAATGTAGTCACTACCATCACACCGTTCTTTTTCTTCTTATATAGCTGCGAAGTTCACTAATGGTGAACTGTTTGACTCCACAGTTGCATGTCTCCCTGTTTTGCGAGACTTCATATGTGAATGCCGGTCCATGTATCGAGTGCGCCGTTTCGAGTCGTGATCCAGTCCTTTCAAGAGAAGTAAGGCAATAAGTAAGAGAGACATAGATCCCGCTATCACTAGTTTTGAAGTCAGACTAAAGCACTCGACTGCATCGCTATTGAAAACGTCATTGAAGGTTCCTTTCCGATCGAATGCTATAACATTTCCAGAGCCAGTAGTCAGCAAGAAGGAAGCTTCTCTGACTTCGAGGTTTCGGCAGGAGCGGACACCACCGCCCGGTTCACATCCAGTTGATGAACATAGGTCGCCGGAAACTAGTTTTGAAATCCACCATAGTTTTGATGTAAAATCGTCATAACAGAAACAGCCTACAGAGTCGGAGATAATTTCAAAACTATTCCCAAGAGTCATGGATAAACACCTATAATATAAAGATCCATTTACTTGAAAGAAATATTCGAAATCAGAAATTATATTAACATAATCAACTGCAAACTGCAAGACATCAATAGTCCGGTTGCCGTAAATAATTTGTGTTATATTATTGTGCTTCGAAGAGTTAGCAGACAGATCGGGGTAGATGTTAATTGGAAGAGAAAAAAAAGTGTGGAATAAAAAAGAAAAGAGAAAGTAGAATAGCAACATCGCGGTATTAGCGATTTTTGAGAGAGTGAACCTGTAGCAATGATAAAATAACTATCATTTGCAAAAAAGTCAGTCATTATTTGGCCCATTACTCGAGCCCCGATTAGTCCCTCATTTCGAAGGGGAACGTGCTCCCCTCTTTTACTTCACTCCCTCCTTCCTCGGCTGGTTAGAGCGAGAGAACACGCAAATCGAGGAGTGCATAAGGGGAAGGAGCCCCGATCACTCGAGCAATGGTCTGACTCGCTTCAGTTTGCACGCTCTCTCGTCTCTCTGACCAGCGAGAGAGCGTGCAAACTGAAGAGAGCCAGACCATTGTTCGATCACTCCCTCCTTTCGAAGGGGGGAGGATGGACTCCCCTCTTTTACTGCACTCCCTCCTTCCTCGGCTGGTTAGAGCGAGAGAACACGCAAATCGAGGAGTGCATAAGGGGAAGGAGCCCCGATCACTCCTCCCTTTCGAAGGGGGAAGGATGGACTCCCCTCTTTTACTGCACTCCCTCCTTCCTCAGTGGTTAGAGCGAGAGAACACGCCATCGAGGAGTGCATAAGGAAAGGCTGCTCGTTCCAGTCATCCAAAGGGCGGCGCACTAATAAGTACGTACGACACGGCTTGAGCATGAAGTAACTTGTGTATTCACTCTTGGGCTAGGTGACATATGTGCTCAGTAGTGAAGTGGTGAACGCTTTTACCTCCCACTCCTCACCCCTCCGGTTCGTTCCCCACGAAAAGTCTTGCAAAAGACGCTCTCCCCTCTTGTTCGCTCAACCAGCGAGCGCAAGAGTATGAGAACCATTCACCCCTCCAACCCGTTGGCCCGATTAGTATAACCGGCAAAAGGAGTGTCGTCAGTGGTCGAGAGTCCCCATCTCGTCCACTGACGTCACTCCAGATGCCGAGATTATCACAAATGGGAGAGATTCTCGCCGATGTTCATACTGGGACCACCGTGGAACACAGATTTCTCCGATACTCTTCTACAATGCCCCGTGTATCAATCCAATCCCATATTTGCCACCCTGTCAGTGACTAGAATTGGAGATGACGATGTCAATCTTCTTGAATGTGAATAAATATTTCTAAATTACAGAAGCTGACATGTACACTTTACTCAGATCAATACAGTTGTGTGATCTATTTCCTCCATATTGACCGTTTTTATCACAAATTTCATTTTTAATAGTACAATTTATTAAATAACTATAAGATCATGATCACGATTTATTCCACTATTCCGATACAAAGCCTGAATTTATTCAGGCTTTGGTGATCAATAATATTTTGATGCTCTTGCTTTTGCGCCATGTAAAATATATTCATTATTGCTTTGTTCTTTGAATACTGTTACGTTTCTTTTCAAAATTCAAAGAAAGACTGCAGTTTAAGAATTCGTTGAATTTCGACGTCATTGGTGAACTGAAATTGCTCCTTGCATGCCATCCGATAAATGAGTAAATACGTCTGCAAAGTTTACATGCTATCCTCAGGAACAATTCCTAATGTCAACGAAACAAAATCGTTACGTGTGAAATATTGTCTTGTCTCCCCATTTAATATCTTAAAATGATCTTGCTGCTTGATGTCGATCTCTTTTGGAACTGACTTTGCCAGGCAAGGGATCAGTTAGAAAGGCTTGTGCTACAAAATACTTGACGTTAGGAGTATCCTTGAAATAGTCCGTCTGCGTTCGGATCAGCATCATAGAAACTTATGATGCGTTGGTATACCGAATTGTATTCAGACAATACACTTTTAAATTATCGTTAACCACGAAGAAAGTCTTAAAAAGTTTAGAGCCCTCTGGCTGCGCTCAATTTTCCATATCTATTCATTGCCAGAGGGATCACTATTATTCATTATTAGCGCTTCCATTCTCTCGGTGTTCCTCTTCCCTCCCCTCCTTCCGACGTTCGTTGGAAGCATCCAGACAGATTTGCACAAATTGTATTCAAGTCATCACTTACATTTTCTATCTCATTCCATGGCACATTCTAGTCTCGACTTCTTCTTATTGCTACCTTTCTTTCCCAATTATTTCGCGAAATTTTTTGGTCATTTTTCATTTATATTACTTTTACTTTGCACTACCCGTTAGTTAGATTACGAACGAGCAAGTTAATTATGCGCTACGCGATGCATGTAAATTGCATTATTTTCTTCGTTATTTTTCAATCGTGTTTGATTCAGGTCAACATGAACACTCTTCCTCCTGAGATCCTGCCAAAGAACATTCGTAATCTGTATCCGAGGGACCGTGCTCGTTTCGACTCAGTAAAAAGATTCCTTTATCGTCTTGAGAAGTTTGCTGGGCACCGCAAGTTCGAATGCATATCTTTCAATTCGGTAAGTAAAATGAGAAGACAACTTTTATAAAACAATAATTGTGCAATACACGTTATTGTGACCTGTTTCAGATAACCGGTACCAATGCTATTGATAAAACGGATGGGTACAGAGTGATACCAATTAACCACTCAAAAAACGATCTCATCAAATATTTGATGCATGGAGAAGCGCATGAGATGAACATCCTGGTAAGTGGCAATTTTCCATCAGTACGAGTTATCCATGTTTCGACGTTAATTGTTATTAATTCTTTAATTGAATAATTAATTAATTAACGTTACTTGTCATTGCAGGGTGCATTTACTGACGAAAGTGTTCACATGTTGTTCGATTACTTCAAGACTGTTCGCATGCGCAAATTGATTGTCCGTCTCGACAACGACTCATCGTGCAGGTAGGATTTCTAATTTCAGAAAGGAAATGAGATTCTTCGTATTCAGAATGATCGAGAAGTTCATTCGAGAGCATCCGTGCATTGCGAACTTGGAAATAAGCCTGGAAGCTTTCAATGGAGATATCGAGAAGGTGAAAGAGATGCTTCTCTCACTACCACCGATGCCTACATTCAAATTGTATGCATGCAGCGTGAGTTCCTTATCTTCTTATCCCATTTCATAGCATATCTGCCAGACATAAATTAGTGTGAGATTTACCAATATTCTTACAGTACTCGGTGCTCACAGATGAGATATTGCTGCATTTCGTCAAGAATTCGTCCGAGAGTGTAAACGTTCGTTCTTTCGCGGGACGGTCAAAAATTACTGCGCAAGGACTGAACAAAGCATTCGAGGTACGCTTTTTTTTTATTTTACAAAAGATCGAACATCTCTACAGTCTTTTCTAAAATGTTTTAATTTTTTCAGTTCGTAAATTCTTCATTTGTGGAGAGAGAAGTCATCTTTCCTATGAATATAGAAGAATTCAGTCGGTGGGAACAAAACGTCGATTCAACGAGTTTCTTACTTGATGCTCATGCAAATATTATAACCGATATTCGCACTGGGACCACTGTGGACTTCTTTGAAAAATTCGCTAATTCGCTCTTCGTCTCAATCGAAGCACGTCCCCACGCTATCAGAGAGTAGACAAGTTATCTTTTCAAAAAGTGATCAATGTAAATCTTCTTAAATTTGAATAAACATTTCTGCAAAAATTCAGCTGAGAAATACACACTTTGTCCAGAACAACCACCTTCTCTAACACAATTTGTTCCTTTATTGCAAATTGTTCGGATATGCATAATAACTTATTCAAAACACATTTAAGGAACGGCTAAAATTTAACGGGGGCACTATTTACTTATTCAAATTTTCGGATTCCAAAGCCTGAATTCGTTCAGCTTGACGATCAATTATAGCTTGATGTTCTTGCTCCTTCAGCGCCATCTGAAAAGATGTGGCTGTATAATTTGAAGAACTCATTTTCAGCGACAAAAGAATGAATTAATTGAAAAAAACGATCGGAGTCAATGATGGATTGCAGTTCTAGAATTCGCTGACTTTGCTCGTCAATGGTCGATTGGAATTGCTGTTCCTTCCATGCCATCTGATAAGTTATGAATGAGTGTGTATGAGGCTTTCATTTGTTTTTACTTATTTTTGATTACAGAATCTTTCCGCGAATTTTTATGAACGCACTTCTATTTCCATTTTCGGCCGATCTTTGGCAGTTTCTGCTTGGGGTCGAGTCAACTGAAAATATTCAGTGGGAAGGAAGCAAGACAAACTCATCTAGAACAAATAAGGCTGAGAACGAGGTTCTAAAGTGCTTATAAACTGATGAGTCGAGCGCGCTATTATAGTACGGCGGAGGTGTTATCATTCTTATCATCACACTTTAGAAATTCTTTCCTGTCATTTCTCGTCGTTACGGGTGAAATTTTGCCCGATTTGCCCATTTCCCCTTTCAAAAGACTCTTGCTTCATGATGTGGATCTCTTTTCGAAAGTAACCGACCTTGCCAGGCAAGTGAGCAGTCATCAAGTACCAGTGACTGTCCTCGCTTCTTTTCGCAATCAACACAATCTCCCCGTTTGCAATTCCGAGCATTTCTTGAATGACGATCGGCTCATTTCTGAAGGTGAAATTCATGCAATATTGCAGAGAATAGAATGTATCTCACACATTTGCCGATATAACTTTGATTGCAATGGGAACTGGAGCGGGAATAGTAATGAGATCCTGAGCAGCCAGCCATCCTTCGGAGCGGGCCGTGAAGACAAACGGAGAGCTGTCGTGAAAGCACGAATTCTGAATTTATTTTAAATTTATTTTTTAAATTTATTTTTTTAAATTTATTAAAAGATTGTGACTATACCGGTTTAGCCACGATTACATCAGCGTCCAGTTTGTTCACTGTCCCAGGAAAAACATAGACGACTTTGCCCCTGAGATCTATTCTTCTTGAAAAATTACAGATGCAATGCTAGCCTGTGAATTCCGCGAAGTTCCAAGCCGTGGATTAGTTCCGAGAACCCTCTTGGTTGTGCAACCTTTGTGCCGTCAATTCGGTACACGATAGTCTTCCCCTCTACCACCCGTGTAACCAATCCTCCGCCTCGGGTTTCCTCGTCCTTACAATTACATTTTTTTCAAAATATTGACGCTTTTCCTCGGTAGTTCCCTCATTTATTAAAAGTAAAATGAATTTTATTTCCCGAAAAAATGAAAACGTTGTACCTCAAGCATGTCTCGTACCAGTTCAATCTTGATCGTTATCGGTGGGGCGAATGTTGCTTTGTAGAGCTAACGAAATAAATGTTACAATGACAGCTTTGATTTGTGAAACTGATTGTATACCTTCCGATCGGCTTCGAAGTAGAGAGCATTTCCAACAGCAGAAATTGTAGTCTCGCAAATATTTCCATCTGGCAATTCGGCTTCCACTTCCACTCCTCTCAACATCATTTTCTCGTTTACTGCATAGAAAAAAAACGGTCTCAGAAAACTCACTGCCATTTCACGTACAATCTCCTGGGAGTTTCCTCGTAATAAGGGTCTCTTTTAGCTGAAATATGCAATTCCTATTGAAAATGCACGATTTACTCACGAGAAGGGTAGGATTGCTTGAATGGCTCGTAGTAGAAAATAACGCCTGAAAGCCCAATTATGAATTTTGATTTTCAACAAAACCAACCGTTGTCAAGCAGGTGATACTGAGCAAGTTCAGGGGCAGTGAGAAGTTCTTTCTTCCTGAATTCCAACGTTACCTGCCCTGTGGCCATTGTATTCTAAATAGCCGTATCGGTTAAAGCTAGCTGCACAATTTGGATCAACGAATAATTTTAAAACACATTACTATCCAGCTGGAAAAGTGAAAATAAATAGAGCAATGATTGTCACTTTCATCACTCACTGTCACCACCCTCACTCTTATCAGTGGAAGCAAACAAACGTGAAAGGGCCATGCTCGAATTTTGCCACTCGATGGCGCCAAAGCGCTTTGTACATTCTTTGAGAATTACAATGGAAAATTTAAGTGTGATTCACAAAATTTATCAATCATGGCTAAATTTCGAAAACATCGACTGAATGTAGAAATGTCAAGCTCTTCCAAAGTATGCACTTGTTCCGATTGCAGTCAACGTAACGGCATACATTCCTCCAATTAGCATGAGGGAATCTTTCTGAGGCAGTCGAGTGCACCTGAATTTTATCCGAATTGTACGCAGTACTACGAGAGTTTCCTAATTGTATGCCAAAAGGTGCACATTTTGTACAAACAATGGTGTTCTAGTAACTTTTTTCATTTGTGTATCGTCGTTTTCACTTACCACTTCTCAAAATATCGATGCATAATGACAGCTAGGACCACTGAGAGAGCCATACCGATAAAGTTCCCTGTGAAATGAAAATTTTGTTTGCGTGAAAATGCGAATGCACCAGTTGCCATCAACCGAACGTGCGATTTATTGTACATATTATGCAAATTAAATTAAACTCAGCTTACATATCAAGGAGAACCTTGCGAGGACGCACGCTATTGGCCAGCTTATGAGGTACAGGCAGTATGACGCCTCTCCTGTATCGCATAAGTTAAATTTTATAACACTTGTGAGCCACCTACGCTCAATACTTTATTGGTTTATCATTTATACTGAATACACTATACATGCCAGAGGCAAATAGGTCTGGCGAAAGGTGGGAACTCAGGACTGAATCCGTCCAAATTGACACTGGCCTAGCAGTGTTCGGGCCCAGTCTCGAAGACGGGATGTACCTTTACCTTTACCTTTTACTGAATACACTTATTCTGGAAGAATCAATATACCTATTGTCTGCAGCGACGGTATATGTAGAAACTTGAAATTCACATTCGCAATCATGAATGCCACAGAATAGGTCGTCCATAGCCGAAAATTAAGCTCCTAAAAGAGATGGTAATTCAATAACAACGATTGTTTGCGAACTGAGTCTCCAAAGCACACAGTGGCCATTGTCGATAGAAGAGAAAACTCGTACAGAATAACTAAACATATGATAAATGATAAAGATCGTATTTGGCTAACTTATTCCTGTTGCAGTTGGTTCTCTTTTAGATACATGCATTTTCCCAGAAAATACCTGAAATGGACATTTCAGTTGCTCAGTAAATCGTTCCTAGCTGTGCTCACTAGTGATGACAAAACGGACATGGTAAACTGGCTTGGATGAGCCTCCAATCCGGCTTCATCGTTGAAATTACGGGTTGAATCCGGCTTGAAAAGCCGATTTTATCATAACTAGTACTCACCAAATGTGCATGGAAAGCCATGGCGCCCATCAGAAATTGCCACAAGCTGAAATTCTACTTATTTCGGTTCCTGTCAGTCCTAATGCTTCATTTTTTTTAGGCCAATTGCGAACAATCGCTTTTGTTGTAAAAACAAACCGAGCTGGTGTAGATGCAAAGGTATTTTGCAACGATGCCGACAGATTGTGCACGAGAGACGCGATAGAAACCGCCGTCAGCAGTGCAAAACTCCTCCATCGGTTCTTGTTGTTCGGCTAAAATCTGTTTCTTGTTCGTTATATAAAGTGACCGAAACCTTGTATATGAGCAGCAGAGCTGGAGCGATGATATAAAATTGAACTTCGACGGAGAGCGACCACAAATGCGTGAAAAGTCCATCCGCTTTTGACAACTGAAATGGTTAAATTCATGAACAACAGTGTAAGAGTGGCATACGAATTCATAATAATCCTCTTCTCGCGTCGTACGTGTCAGTAGATTCATGATGAAGAACGAAGATAAAAGAGCGGGCCTGAGAATAACAAAATTCCAAATTGATGTGTGAATTTCACTTTGTAATCTCGTCATGACTTCGCAAGAACGCGCTGGCGACCGCACAAGACAAAATGGTCTGGAATAAATGTTTTCGAGAAATAAAAATAAGGTGCACAATTATTCACGAACCAATAGAATAAGCAGCACAATTCGGCGCGCGCGGTTAAGATAGAATCTTGCCAGAGAGTAGAGAGAAAATGAACAAAATTCCAGCGATTTTGCAGTTAGAAATCCAGAGATTGTGAAGAATCTGCTCTAGTATATATTCAAATTGTGAAAAATGTAATATTGCATACACATCCACTCCGAGAAATCCATATGGAAATAGAGATGGGAAGAAGTTGAATAGAACTATTGAGATTACCGCGAGTCCACGCAATCCCTGTGATTTGTATTAAATATTAATTTTTTTGTGTAAATAATGTTTAAAAAAACAAAATAAAAGTAGAAATTCGCACCTGAACATCAAAGCGTCGCTCTATCATTGTTCGCACGAATTAGGCAATGTGGAGGGAGAGGAAGGAAATGTTGATAAGATCTTGATTTGTTTGTGTCGTCACGCGTTCTCATCGCTAACTCAATCTTCCGTTGTTTTCACGGTGTAACACTAACTCAAGATCACTGATTAATTGACGCTGCCCAATTTGGCCAAGTGCCTCAGACAATACATATTTATACAGAATCACGCCGATCACGAGGTAATTTAAAATTAAATCATTCAACTAGTCACTTTGCCCCGTCTTATTTACATTGCAGAACAATAGCTGAGTAACATCATGGTTCATTGGTACACGCTTGCAGTCATCAAGTATAGTTGTCTCTCTTCTCCTCTCCTGCCCACTACACTCATCACACCATCCTGCTCTCCAAGAATTTCCAATACGGTCGTTCCACTGCAAAGTTATCTTTGAACTTTGGATTGGCTAATGGTTCTTACCCGGTGCTCTGCTTCGGGAGAAACCGCATGCTTTCGGTGTCAAGGGTGAACAAAGAAACGCCGTTTGAAGCGTACACAAATGGAGATTCGTCGTCACCGATATGAACTGGACCATTGCTCTGAAAAAATTGAACCTTGTTGATTATCTAGACCTTTTGGTCTTTTCGATAATAGTCAAAAATCGATGAAATTAATTAGCTTGCCTTGATAACAATAATATTTTCGCTCAGATTGCGTATCATTGGCTCGATTCGGCTGCTTCGGGAAGAGAAGTAGGCATACCCCCTTAATATATATTTTAGTTATGTTTGTTTGAATTCTTTAGAAAGGTTCAATGCATCCGATTCAAAGCACTTGATGATAAAAAAAGTTTGAAATTTCTAGTCAACTCATGCCAAATAAAGATACCTGTGAACTCCCCTCAATCGCATGCCGTCTAGTTCCGCTTGAGAAACGTCGACTTTGACTCCGTCTCGATACGGATTCTCATTCATCCGATACACTTTAGTCACTCCAAGTTGCTGCAGGCTGCACAATCCTCCCTCTAGTGGCTGCTCGCCCTGAGGATTCAACATTCTTACCTTTTCATTCTTCAAGAATAAACGAAACAGCCACTATGTCGGATGAGAACTATGGCGTCCTTTTATGTATCAAAGGCGGCTTTCGTTCTCATCATAGTGTCCCTAAAAATAAATCTTTAGTCACCTCAAGCAAGTCTCTGCAGAGCGAAACGTTGATGGTGCTCGGAGGATAAAATACGGCTTTGAAGATCTGCAGAATAGCCCAAAAGTGAGATACAGATCCTTTAGGATCTCACTTTCTTGATCGTTCCGCCCATAAAATAGAGCGCGTTGTCGTGAATTCCAGGGCAAGTAATGATGGTCGATCGAGGAAGTTTGACCTCGATGCCCCTGCCCCTGATCAGAGAAAATGATAAATTGAATGTACATACATAGACAAAATGTTTACAAGTATTTCTTCTACGAGACTTCGTGGGACGATATTGCTAACCGTGCCATCTAGTTGGAAACATATCATGAGAACTCACTGCCACGTAACGTGCAATCTCTGCATCGATGAACCGAGATCGTGACAAAATATGGCTCCTTAAATTTACAAAATATATTTGTGTATTGAAAAATATATTAACTCCGAGCTTTATTTTCTGAGATGGTCATTGAATAAGAAGAAAAATACATACTATGCAAGAACTCACCGTTTTCCATTTGGTAGAATTCGGTCCATTTTGGTAGCATTTCTTTCGCGACGAACTTCAATTGAGTCATATCTTCAAAGTTTTACTCGATTTACGATGTGATACACAAATACACTTATATGAGCGAATTCAAGGGGGGTTGTAGAACATCTTGGGTAGCTTCAATCACAGCTAAAACGCGGTACTGAATGATTATTGAACGAGAAATGTCTAGTGATACACATGATCAAGCCTTACTTATCATGGACGCATAGAACGCATGAGGGAATTATGAAAGCGAAGAGTAAACAGATGAATCATCCCTTATCAGTCAAACTGCAACACTCGAGAGGCAAAACGATATCATAATGAACACGATTAGCAATGATCGAACTCTCTTCATTTTACACACTCTCTCGCAGGTTAGAGAAAGCGAGAGAGCGCGTGGAATGAAGAGAGCCAGACTATTGCTCACAATTGTCAAGCGATTGACGTGATCGATGGGGATTCGTGATTGAGAAGACACGTTGCAATCACAGGGCTGAGTAAGGTAATGCGAACTGGGCAGACATAATGTATTTGACGGATTATCCTCTTTTTGTGCCCTCCACAATTATTTCTCCGTCCCTGACATCCGAATATGTCGAGAATGGCAATTTCTCTATAATAAACAATTTTAAAAGGTCCAAGCACCAAGAAGCTTCGAAGGATGAAATTCCATGGCGTTAGTGCATATAACACACTATATGAGAGAATCGAAATAAACTTGACACAGGCCGAAAATTCGAATTGCTTCTGACTTCACCAATAGGTCGGCCTCGACGAGGGTAACCGACGAGCATCGCCAGAATTTCGATCCGCATCCGCGCGCGCGGCAGCGCGGATCATGCAAAAAATCCATGAAATTTTTTATATCGATCCCAATCGATGCGGCAGTAGGGGCGCTGCATTCGTTGACAAATTCTAAGACTTTTTTACTCCGGTGAGTTTTTCGATCAGATTCCATCTAACGCCGGAAATCAATAATTCCACTTTTATTTCGGACATGACTGCAATTTCCCAGAATTTTTTCAAGAACCCGCACAAATATTATTGATGATCCAGCTTCTGCTTGAGCCGATACATCTTTCAGTAGAAAGGCGCAATTTAAAATTTTCCGTAAGTTAGCTAAAATGAATTATGAATGCATTATGGTGTAATTCTCGGGTTACTGTTAGCGAGTGCAAAAGTTGGACGACTTTTCCCAATTGGTGTTACGTAGTCCGAAAATCGTTTTTAGACTATTCTACACCAATTGGGAAAAGTCGTCCAGCTTTTGCACTCGCGTACAGTAACCCGAAAATTGCACCATAATGCATTCATAATTCATTTTAGCTAACTTACGGAAAATTTTAAATTGCGCCTTTCTACTGAAAGATGTGTCGGCTCAAGCAGAAGCTGGATCATCAATAATATTTGTGCGGGTTCTTGAAAAATTTCTGGGGAATTGCATTCATGTCCGAAATAAAAGTGGAATTATTGATTTCCGGCGTTAGATGGAATCTGATCGAAAAACTCACCGGGGTAAAAAAGTCTTAGAATTTGTCAAGGAATGCAGCGCCCCTACTGACGCAGTCATAGGAGACGATTTAAAAATTTCGAGGCTACCGTAATCAGTTTTTCAAAATCCGCGCCGGCTATCGCGCGGATGCGGATCGAAAATCTGGCGATGCTCGTCGGTGTCCCTCGTCAAGGCCGACCTAATGCTGAAGTCAGTAGGAATTCGAATTTTCGGCCTGTGCCAAGTCGCTGAAGAAATATGTTGATTTTCTCAGATAGTCTGTTATATTATATTGAACACACTTCATGAGCGATGTGCACATGCGATTCTGGATATGGATAATCACTCCGTCATACTGAACTGTGGGGTAGGTAATGGACAAATAAAGATGCTCACCTTCACTGAAATTGCATTATCGCTCAAGTGCAGTTGGATGCTCATGATAAATTTGCGAGGTGAAAAGTGTTAGCAGGTAATTTACCAATCTTTAAATTCACGTACATCAGGTATTTCTGAAGAAAGTATTTCATTATATATTTGCCGAACTTTTCAGAAAAAACAACAAAATGTAAGTCATTGGGGAAAAAGATTGAACAACAAAATTTAAATATGACGAAGGGATTAGGCAGGTGTGAACAGTTTGTGCACTTGAATGAGTCAGATATTAGTTTCGCTTTTAGTCGCTCTGATCGATTGATCCTTCTTTATCTCTGACACTTGAGAGACACTCATGGTCATTTATTCGCGCTTTCACCTGGCAACATATTGATAATTGATTTTTTCAACCCCATTTCGTCAATTTATTCCAGTAAAATTAATGCCACTCTAAGATCTCACACGTAAAAAATATACACCACACATATACAGGAATACAACGACAACAACATTGAGATTTACAACCGAAAGATCGGACCAGTATCACCCCATCATTACAAACGCTCGCAATACATTTCAGGTTCCGCAGGGTCTTCCGAAAGCATCTGAAAAGTGCTTGTGAACACATACAACACAATTAGTAACTCACATAGCCGTCGGGTAATTGTGCAGTGAGCAATTTCACTTCTCCAATCTCGTTCTTCCCGATCAGAGTGATCTCTCCATTGCGGATGCCCGCGATTGAGCCAATACTCACATTCCTGAGGAGAGTAATTGTTGATGTTAACGTAATTTCATTTTTTTACTCAACGAAAGCCACATTTAGAATATTTTCTTGATCTCACTTAAAATGCAACATCGGCATGAATTTCATCGTATCAGTATTCAAGGTGATCAAACTGCTTTCACTCGAGATGTAAATAAACGGAGATGCGTCTTCAGGAGTATAGCAGTGATGCCGAGCACCGCTAGCATGTCTGAACTGAAGAAGCTTGAGTTTCAAAATAATCTACATCCGAGAAGTTTAACAAAATTACCTTTATAATAAGAACGTTTCCAATCAATCGTGGTAGAGATTCATTTTCGTTGTGCGTCGGGCTCACGTAAACAATCGTTCGCCTAAAAGAGCGAGATGGTCGAATGCAGAATCATTGGCAAACCTATGCAATCCTGCTATCCTCAATCCATCCAGTTCCTCCTTTGGCACATCGACAATAATTCCATGCTCGGGCCCCTCATTCATTCGATAGACCATCTTTACTCCGCCACTTTCTTCACTGAGCAATGCCCCGCAATACGCCCTCTCGTGCTGAATGGAAAACTAATTTTGCACTTAATAATGCATAACTCTTACGTTAATAACTCTCATAAGATCAACGGAAATTTCATCAGATGGGGAGTGTGAACATTTGTAGATCTGACGAAGTATAAATTTCGAAATGCTGATTTGCAGTTTCACCTTTGACTCCGTCATGAAGTAAAGGGCATTCCCAATAACTCCGACTCCACCAAGCCAGAACTCGGGCAGGTTCGCATTAACTTTCTTACCACTAGAATGGATTTATTGTGTTGGATTTAAGATGCGGAATGAATTTGGTTCACGATAACTAACTTCACGTTGATGTACAACTTCTGCGGAGAGGAATACTTGTAATAGTACAGAGTTCCTGAAAAATTTACATGGAACACCTAAACCAATTTGTACTAATGAACTATCGATCGCTCATCCTTACCATCCTCAACTTGGAATACTTGTGTGTCCATTGGAAGAATTTCCCGTTCTGTGCACGTGAGTTCAGTGTAACGATGCTGCATTTCTGAAGCAGCAATAACTTAATGTTAACAGAATAAAAATATCAAAAATAAAAAAAAGTTGGAAAGGCGTCACGGAACATATTGACTATTAAATATCACCACATTAAGCGCATGACCGGAATTATGCCAACTGAGTGGATGGTATTTGCATAAAAATCAAATTTTAACGAAATGAACGTGCTATTCTGCCGACCTAGAGCGGAAAATTCTTACACGTCGATCAATATTTTACGAGTCGGTATTCGTGGGAGATAAAAAACGGAGCAATCATCGCTATCAAGAATGCTGAGTCAGCTAGTGAGAAAACGGCCATTGAGTGATATCACGCGCTGAGCAATGGTCTGACTAGCTTCGGTTTGCACGCTCTCTCACCGGCCAGAGAGACGAGAGAGCGTGCAAACTGAAGAGAGTCAGACCTTTGCTCCACGCGCTTGATTGTGTGCGCAGAGAATACAAACGAGTTCAATGCGAGCGACGAGGAAATACAAGCTCTTATCTCTCTGTTTGGTGTCCAGCATGACTGGAACGATCGATTTCGTTATTCGAATACTTGTTTTTCCTATTGAACATTCCAAATTGAGTTAATGTGATCTATATTTAACAGAGGTCTTCTGAGAGATCGCATGTGCCGGGATACAAAAAAGTTAAATTGCGCCAATTCCTTCGCTACTATGAGGATTGATGAACCCATGGTCAAGGACTTTTGAGTTTGAGTTGTAAAGCCGTCAAATAGAAATTACCTAAAATACGGCTCTCGAAATTTTGAAAATTCAAAAATCGATAAAAGCGTTCAAAGTTGAGTAATCAAGACGAGTAAAAAATCAAAATGACCGGCATGACGAGTCAAACAACTTTGATGTTGATCATGTAACGATACATTGACTGATAAATTTAGCAAAAATGGAAACGTGATTTATTGACCTTTTTTGACGCGAAAATTGACTCGCTTGAAAAAAATTATTACATACTTACATGAGTTCTCTTCAGAGTCGGAATCTACGTACTTTTTTACCCTAGACTCATTCTTTGCAAAGAGATTATCGACAAATAAATTTTTTCCGAACGGTTCAAACATCCGAATTTGTGCAAAACTGGATAAAGACATAGATACCGTTTACTACCTCCAATTGCCTTCAAATTTTGCACAGGAGTCAAAATGGATTATATAAACATGTTCATATGCATAAATCACCAAAACCGAAAAATTTTGAAATTTCGATTTTTTGGCCCAAAATGGTCGACCACCATCGGTCCACCGTACCACCATCGGTCGGGATCACCGATTCAGCTGGTAGCAGAACGAATACTCCTTCCTTGATCTCCTCACTTGTTCCATCGTTGAGGAGTAACTCCGAAATCGTCTTGTTCATCTCGTCTCCTTCTTCCTCGATATCCAGCTTCTTCACTCCATCATCGATATCGGCTACCTCGGCTAGTGCACAAGGATACAGGGCCATCTTGTACGCCGTTTCATGCTGGCCACACTGACACTCTTGATGTTTACCTTCTTCTTGGCTTCTTTCTGGAGGTCCAACTTGGTCAATTGGGGCAACTCTCTGCGTCGAGCTCTCTGCGTCGAGCCTGATGCGTCGAGCAATCCCGCGCACTCTCGCAACGTGGCGAAAGATGTTCCCTTGACACTACCGTACTCGCCTCCAACGAACACTCCATCCATCTGCCTTCTTCTACATCCTTCAGTCTCACAGCGGACGTTGGGATGGAGAAGCGATGCTCGACTGATGACGAAACTGGAAAGGACACTATCCATTCTCTTGGTCTTTTCCGATTTCCATTGTACATTATACACATCTACTTCTTTCTCATCCCCCGGAACTAAACGCAATCGATCCCACTGAACAATTCTCTTATTGGCATCTCGCCCATTCTCTAATCCATCATCAGCTCTCACTACCACCGCCGTAGTATTACTTGTAGAAATCACTCTATATGGGCCTTCATAATTATCCATCATCTTCCTGATGTCACCACATTTTGCCTCTACATGCACATACACTCGATCCCCTGCCTTAGGCACCACATTCATGTTGTGTTTGTGCTTCTCATCATAACGCGTCTTCATTTTCTTGCGCTCATTTTCCAACTTCAGAAAAACTGAAGATCTCGTTTTCTCCATCATCCAAACCATCCTTCTCTTATAGTCATCAACATCCAAATCTCCCGTATACGCAGAACCGTACATCAGAAATGCGGGTGTCTCGCCAGTTGATCCGTGGGGACTTGCATTATATGCGTAAACAGCAAAAGGCGAAGATTCTTCCCATTCATCGTCCCTCATTTTGATTCTCTTCATGATTTCAACGATCGTTCTGTTGAACCTCTCAGTTAAACCATTTGCTCTGCTATGATACGGGAGTGTGAGTTTTCGCTCGATCTGAAATCGTTTCACAATCTCCGCCATCACTTGGTTCACTAATTCATTTCCATTGTCGGAAACAAGTGCTTTCGGGGTTCGACCTCCCTCTAGAATCCATCTCTCCATAAACACTTTCGCTACAGTATCCGCTTTCTTGTCTCGTATCGCAAACGCTCCAGCGAATTTAGTGAAATGATCGATAATAGAGACAATATACTTTCCTCCGTCCTTTTCTTTTCCCATCTCTATTAAAGCAATGCCAACTACATCCATCGGGTAATTGGACACTATCGGCTGAAGGGGAGGGATCATTCGCTTCTGAGAGTTCGTCATCAAACATCGATCACATCTCTTAACTACAGTATGAACATCCTTCTCTACGCATCCCCAGAACGCTTCTCTCAATATTCTCTGCACTAATTTCATCGTTCCTAGATGTCAACGGAGAATTGTGTATTTCTTCCACAAAACTCTCTCACCGTCCCTGTGGTATATACAATCTCTTCGCGTGATCCGTTCCGAGTAAATACAGAATACCATCGTGCACTTCCCAATCGGCAATTGAAGTTCTCTTAGTGCTCCCAGGGATAACAACCTCTTCAGTCATCTCTCGCTTTCCTTTATCAGCGTCTTTCCTCTTCTCTATCATTGAAACAACCCATTGATCACTAGACTGAGCTTTTCTCCACTCATTCAGAATCGCTTCTTCCTCTAACATTTCTCTACTCTTTCTCCTATCCTCTTCTTTTGATCTCTCTAACGCAATCTTTGATCTCGTCATTGCATTAACTACCATTCCAACTTCCTCAATACCATCACTCTCTCCTGGTTTCTCGGCTCTAGGATTCCTGCTCAACGCGTCGGCAACCACATTCGACTTTCCTTTAACATGCTCGATCTCGAGAGGATACGATTGCAGCTCCGTAGCCCTAGCTCCTAGCTCCGTAGCTCCGTAGTCTCAACAATCGAGAGGCAATGTGTTTTCTCTTGAGGAGGGTCACCAACGGAGAGTGATCAGTCCTAACTATCGTCTTTGTTGAATACAGAAGATGTTTCCATCTCATCACTGCTTCGTACACTGCTAAAACCTCGGAGTCAACTACATGCATACTGTGCTCAGAATCACGAAGCGCTCTTGAAAAGAATGCCAGGGGTCTCTCCAAACCATCCACTTCTCCTCTCTGACTCAACATGGCTCCAATCCCATTACCACTCGCATCCGTAGTTATTATAAAAGGTCGAATGCCATCTCTCGCACCAATGCAATCTGGCTGTTGCAAAACAGGCGCAGTCGAAATCTTCTCTTTGAGGATATTGAAAGCCTTATTCGCATCTTCAGTCCACAACAGCTTCCGACCCGTCGTCACAACCAATCTCATCAACGGGGCAACAATGCTAGCATATGACATCACGAATCTTCTCAAGTAACCAGTCAATCCTAAGAATGATTGCAACTGAGTCATAGTCTCTGGTCTCTTATACTCTCGAATTGCTACTACCTTCTTGTCATCTATCTGTATTCCACTACCTGACAATCTATGCCCAAGGTACTCCGTCTCATCTACCATTATCTTGCATTTTTTCACATTCAGAAGCAGATTATTACCTCTCAATCGATCGAGAACTCGCGCCAACACTTCCTCGTGTTCTTCCTCTGTCTCTGTGGCAATGAGTATATCGTCGATGTAAACGTGCACAACTCTTTCTCTCCCCTCTTTCTCCAATTCATCTTTCAAAACAGTGCTCATCGCTCGTTGGAAAATTGCAGGCGAGATGTTCAACCCGAATGGGAGTACCGTAAACTCGTACAATTCGCCCATGGATGCAAATGCTGTCACCTCAGCACTCTGCTTGTTGAGTGGTACTTGCCAGAAACCTGATGCCAAATCCATCACAGTGAACAGTCTCTTCCCTTGTAACGACTGAAGTATCGTTTCTATCAGAGGTAAAGGGAATGCATCTTCTTTCGTCACCTCATTCAGACTCTCCGAAAATCTATGCATATCCGAATGCTTCCGTCCTTCTTCTTTATCAACACAACAGGAGATAACCAGGGAGAGTCTGATCTCCTGATCACTCCTTGTTTCATCATCTTATCTAGCAATTTCCGCAATGCAGGCTTTATCGCAAATGGAACTGGCCGTTCTTTCTGCCTGATTGGAACACTCCCTTCGTTCAATTGCACATTACACTGCACTCCTTTCATTCGGCCTAAATCATCGTCATGCATCGCAAAGACATCCGCGCGCTCTCTGATGATCTCTTCCACTCTACTATTCAACTTTCCACTCCTACAAGCTTTCAGGTTAGCTTTGATCTCATTCCAGTCGCATCTTCTATCATCTCTTCTGATTGCATTCACATCGAGAAGCTTCGACTCTTCCGTCAAAGTCTCATCCGTCTGCCTCACTGGCTTCCATTCTCCTATTACATCATGAATCTCTAACATCAAATCATCTTCAGTACCATTCCACACTGGCACTTGAACTGCTGCTGCATCACAATTTGTCCCTTCGACTACTTCTTCTCGGTCACTAATCAGCACTTTCATCCCTTTTCCAGGATATCCACCCCCTACACTCACTATTCCCATTGAGTGGGGTGCAATATAGCATGTCCGAAGAACTATCGCCTTATCTACTATCTTCTCCTTCACCGACACTTCCTCCCTCAACTCTAGTCCCATCTCTGCCAAAGCATTCTTTCCCAGCAGAAACACATCAATATCGGTCTCTGATACATAAAATCCGACTCTACACTGCTTCCCAATCTCCATCTGAACGTCCAATACAACAGTTCCAATCGTCCTTATTCTCTGTCCTTGCGCACCACGCACTCTATCTCGAATATTAGGTGTCATCACTACACCACACATCTGGTCAACTAGTCGCTTATCTATCAGACTAACTTCAGCTCCCGTATCCAGAACTACTTCAACTTGAATCCCTCTAATCGTGCCTTGCACTCGCTGCGATCTCCTAATAAACAGTGGGTCATCTGCCACACTTCCTCTGATTGCGCTGTTATCGACTAACTCGAGTCTGTTGGATTTATCCTTATCCTCAACTCCTTCTTTGTCATTGATTGGCTCGAGTCTATTGAACTTCTCTTTGTTCTCAACTCTTCCATCGTCATCAACTACACTGGGACTATTGAGCAACTCTTGGCTCTCATCCTCCTCTTTGCGCACACTATCGAGAGGTAGAAGTCTATCGAACCCATTGTTCTCACACCTCTCATCCTCTTCGACCTCACACTTCAAAGCAATCATCATCATCTCACCAGGACTGGGATTGTCCGTCGTTCCACTAGTTCCACTATTATTCACATTCCCTGCTTGTCTATTGAAATTCCGACTATCTTGCGACCATCTAATATTTCCTCTTTCACGATATCCGCGACCACCACGTGCATTGCTTGGAGGCTGGTATGTTGGGGTGAACGGTGGAGGAACAAGGGGAAAGGGAGGAGGAGGCACTGCTCCATTAGCACTAGCATTCGTCATTGTCTGGTTGGGCGGGGGCGCCTTCGCCATAGGAGGGGCATCACCAACTCCACTCACTGCTCTATTCCATACTCTCTTCGCAGGATCGAATGTAGTACACAAACGCTTAGGATGTCCTTTCCCAAAACAATTATGGCATTGCATACTCGCGTATTTGGCTGCTTGTTCGCCTCTCGAAACAACGGCAGTTGCACAATTGTGCTGCAAGTGTCCTACACCACCACAAACGATGCATCGGCGCGTTGTTCGCGTCATCCTACCATCATTGCTTCCATTTGAGTAACCCGTAGATGGACGATATCTGTTCTCATAATGGTTGCTCCCAACTGGTACACTACTTCTATCATTCTCCTCCCTCCTTAAAACATACTCCATCCTCTGCAAATGCTTTTTCATGGAATCGTAAGTGCAGATTTCATCGGATAGTCCGAGCAAATCGTAGTACTCCTTAGTTCCTTCATACAACAACAACAACTTTCTCCTCTTTACTTCTTCCTGTCTCTCTGCACCATCATACAATCTGGAAACTAGAGACTCAAGCTCTTCACAGACTGCATCCACTCTACGACCTCTCACTGCCAAATCTCTCGCCCTTATCTCCAAATCTAGATCTGCATACATCGCACCTCCCTGACAACGATCAATCAACCACTCCAAGCAATCCTGCACAGTCTTGTTCGGACCATTGTATTCATTTGGGAGTGATCTGTACTCGTGACTAGCTTTCCCTTCTAGAAACTCCAACAACAACATCTTCTTTTCATGCTCATTCCACTGCCCATAACGCAAAAGGAAACCACTTCTGAACACACTCCACTTATCCTTACCATTCCATTTAGCCAGCTGAGGAAATTCAGAAGCGCTTCTGATAGGCATCACACTCTCACTTCTTCCATTCCCATATCCATTGGTGTACACTGGCGACACATTAGAAAACATCTCTCCAGTAGCGCTTGGGAATCTCACATGCATGGGCCCTGCGACGCATTCGTACCCCCAGTGCCATGAACCTGAGGGCTAGCACTTATCGCGTAATCACCCGTAATGTTACTATGACCCATCAAGTTTCCTTCTCCACTCGTTTCAATTCGTATCTCAATCTGACCTGATTGATTCCATTGCTGCTGCCTCCATCCGCTGAGCACTTCCGGGCTTGGCGTTGGTCTCGCTGATGGCGTAACGAGCGGCCGCTGCAGTAGTCTCGGCTCTCTCGATTCCTGTGACACTTGGTTAGGAGGAGCAATTACTTGATTAAGAGGAGAACTCTCATTACTCTGATCGAATGACTCACTTGTGCCCTTGTCGATTGCTAGCTTCCTGAGAGAGGCCGCATTGCGCATCGCCTCTCCGCTTCACAGCTTTCCAACTGCCGAATCAAATGATCCATCCTGGCGAGAAGTTGTTCATTGTTCGTCTTCAGCTCCTCGATGGACTGAGCTGATTTCTGAACAGTTTCATTCAATTCCTTTCGCAGTCGAAGTATTTCATCGGCCATATCTACTACATCCTCTACTCCTTCTACTCGAGCTATCTCCCTCTTAACTATTCTGAACATATCCTCCTCCATATCCACTTCTTCATCCTCATTTTCTATCACTTCTTCCACTTGCTTAACTTTTCTATCCTCGCTATCCACTATTTCAGTCATGTGGTCATAACGGGCACACATCTCTTCCAATGTTTCACAACCAGTACTCTCAACTGCCTTTCTAATTCTATCCTCCATCGATGTTAATTTCTCTCTAGCCTCTCCCATCTCAATCTCCAAATTGACTCTCGACTTGTCACTCATACCTTGCCTAAGCAAGTGTTTGTCCAACTGATTCAGATCCTTATCAATCACACCCTTTCCATTATCGAACATCTTCTCAAATTCCTCGACGGCATTTCCAGAGCCTCCCTTATCGATTTCTCTTTTCAGCAGTCTACTTCTCAACTCCTCCAAATTCATCCCTACTCGATGCACCATATCACGTGGTTTTGCACTTTTTCCCAACGCATTTGTCTGTGAACGAGTACTTGGACTAACCGCCTTGGCGCCTTCCAAGATCGACGCCGAAGCCATTGCAGCGAGCATCTGTCGTCGCTCTTTTCCACTTGTCTACCCAGGGTCGTCTTCATTAAGCAGCTCGTGCTCCTCTTGGGCTATAATAGCAGGATTAGGTGTAACATAACTATGCGTGCTCACACCACACTTATTATCTTCACTCGCATCATCATTGAGCGGTTGACTCGCATTCGGATTATCAACATCCACTGTTTTCTTATCACGCAATCCCGACTGATTACCCGCAGACGTACCACTGAAATCCATCTTCTCCTCTTCGTCGTATCCACCCGCCAGTAAATCGTCTTCTTCTTTCTTCTCTTTCGCGTCCTCAACGGCGGCCTTGTCTCTCTTGTAGTTCGAAGGCATCCTCCCAACTGAACAAGACTCAGTTAGCACACAACACTCTCGATCAAAAACACGATCTTTTACAATGGTCTCTTAGATCCAATCGGCTCAGCCCCCATGAACGATTGTGCTCTCTTCCTATACGCACCCGATTCACAAGTAGCCAGGAAAAACAAGGATGAGGCACACCGTTACAACTCTCAGTTCCAGAACGAACCTACAAACTCTCAGTCCCCGAAGGAACCTACAAATTCTCAGTCCCCGAATGAACCTACAGACTCTCAGTCCCCGAAGGAACATACAAACTATCAGTTCCAGAAGGAACCTACAGACAGACGACAATAAAATAAAAGACCAAGTTGAAAGAGAGAGTGCAAGAACAAGAAATGTGAGAGGAAAATATAGAGAGAGAATGAGAGAAACTTCAAGAAGAGACGCCGGACACGAAATGCGGAAAACTACCCCGAGTTAACCGATTCCCAGCCCTAATTGATACTCGAATGGCGAGGCAGAGTAAAAGGCGAAACTTTATATATTTTAGAAGCAAACAAACAATAAACAAACGGGACAAAACGGAACGAACAGCCAACGCACGGGGAAAGCCCGTTTCGCAATTACGTGGCAAAATAAACGAGTCCGAAGATATTACTGTAGACATTGCGGACTAAATGCCGTGACTTACATAGGCGGAACAACAAATCCATTCGGAACATTAAATTCGATATAACTATCTTGATTACGAAACTTGCATTATTATGGTGTTAAATACATAATTCACAGATGGGGTATTATATATCGATAAAATCGGGATTGGGGATACCCCTAGTCAAGTGGTAAGGTGTCAGGTTAACAGGCAGGAGCGTGGGGTTCGAGTCCGCCAGATCGCTGCACTTTTTTGCCATATTGGGAAATTCTTTTGCAGAACGAAAACACAATACAAGTCTATCAACAAGTATGGACGCCCATCACAAAGCACTTTAAACACCAGTTTTTATCCCATTTGGAGCATACTATGAAACAAAAACAAGATGCATCCAACAGTCAAACATTTCATAATGTAGAGCGTACGGGAAATTGTTTTTTTTTCTATCAAAGTGAGAGTCGGGATTTTTCCCTAACCGGTGTGGTTGTCCACTGTTTTATTTGAGATGCGTGTGTTGTGATGTGTTCAGGGAGGGTGGCAATTGATCACGACTACCAATTCCCTGTCCCAATGGATATGCGCCTTGATGAGGCGGAGACGGAGTCACGACCGGGAATCGAGCCCGGGTGGGATGGAATTGGGGGGGGGGGGCATAGACGAATACAACACTTCCTCTTCCGCCGTACGGTCTACATTATGAAATGTTCGACTGTTGGATGCATCTTGTTCATAGTATGCTCCAAATGGGATTAGAACTGATGTTTAAAGTGCTTTGTGATGGGCGTCCATACTTGTTGTTAGACTTTTATTGTGTTTTCGTTCTGTAAAGCATTTCCCAATATATCAAAAAAGTGCAGCGATCTGGCGGACTCGAACCCCACACTCCTGCCTATCAACCTGACATCTTACCACTTGACCACGCTGCTGTTTTGATTCGTTCTCCAAACGACACGTGAAGTAGGGAGCAATTGACGCGCAGGTGGATCCTTGCGAAACTTGAAACATGAAATATCATAATTCCTAGAAAAATTTAGTGAAATTTTATTTAGCGATTCTTATACTATGCCATAGTAGATGATACCCTGAGAAGAAGAAGAGGATTGGGATATGTGAGTTCTGACCAATCCCATGCTAGATGTATAGATTTGTACGTCGAAAACGATCTCACCAATGAAATAATGGAATGAGGTGAAATAGGCACGCGATCGAAAACGTGTAAATTAAAGTAGTCACTGGATACTAGTTTTCACTTATAGGAAATGATACGAAGATGCCGAAGATGTCGAAAACCTCGCTATGACAAATCATATTGACGTTAGCTCCTTCACTTAAATATAGATCACATTAACTCAAATTGGAATGCTCAATAGGAAAAAACAAGTATTCGAATAACGAAATCGATCGTTCCAGTCATGCTGGACACCAAACAGAGAGATAAGAGCTTGTATTTCCTCGTCGCTCGCATTGAACTCGTTTCTCGTCGATTTCAGCATATTAGTGAATGATTTCAATTGTTCTCTATTATGTGCCAGTTAGGTTCGACACTCAAACATTAAAATCCCAAAGGATTAAAAAATTGGTCAATGTTCATAGATTTGTGAGGTATTCTCATGGTAGGATACGGTAGCCTGAAATTTTATTACGAACTGACTTATTTCGGTTTTTCCAAAATTTCAATACACATGTCCCAATTTTTTTCGCTCATAATTTTTATGTAAATAATATTCGGTGAGCGCTACAAACCAAGCAAATAAAAAAGGTTCCTTTCTATATTCCCGAATGAACTAAATATTGTTTCCGAAATTTGAGTTTTTCTCAAACAGTTTCAAGCCAATTCATCTAAAATTTTATACGCACGATCAGTTGAATATTGCGCGTTTTTAGAGATATCAGTCGTTCTGATCGGTTGCGAAATGGTAAATTTCGAAAATTGAAATTTTCGGACTACAGCACATTTCATTGCCCAGAGAAGGATCTAGAACGCTAAATATGGCATGACTGAGCCACACTCACCGAGTACTATATGTATGCACATTTAGGAGGATTTAGATTTTTTCCTAGTGCCAAGGGTATCTACAAATATGTTCACCGAGTCAAATAGTCTCTCATATTCATTCAGGACCGTTATATTTATTTTTCAATGTTCTATTTACTTTTCTTTAAATATGATAATGATTTCGTTGTGATTGCACATCGTAATTTTAGCGTTTTCAATATTTCCTGCGAAACGGATCGCCACTAGCTGGATATTCGACAATTTGGCGGCTGTTTCATTATTTTTCATTATTACGATTATAATTCACTTATTAGATCCTTCGAACTAACAAGCGATATTTAGTTTCACACACCTTCACTCAGTGAAGTTCGCAGTAAGGTTGGCATGCTCAAAAACTGTCATTTGAGTAGAAAAACAGGGTTTTACAAACATAATCAACCTATCAAAAATTGTGACAAAGGGGACTGAGTATGACCCATGGAACTGGGACGCGGTAGTTCCTTGAGCATTTTAATAAGGGTTGGGCCTAAAATGATTTATTTAACTGATTTATTTAAGATCAGTAAAAACGCAAAATTTACGGTTTAAAGTCAGTAAAATTCCGTATAATTTAGTCAAATGCAGTAAAACAGTGATATGAGCGTACATAGAAGCTAGCGTCGAAAAAATATATTATAAAATATTTGTTCATATGACGCCGGTTGTGTAAGAATTGAACAACGACCTGAAGGACCTGGCACATCGAATTTTCGAAAACTTGTGAACAGGGGTTTTCGAGGGTGCTGATCATCGTGGTCAACTTCATTTTGCAGCAACTCGACCGGTTGGCCAGGCAGCATGTCGGCTGCACCTTAAAGTATGTTCATAACTCATCACCCGTTTAACGGATCAACTTCAAATTTGTACATGGGTAAAATAAGTCCACTATGACTCTTTCGAAGTGAAATTTGAATATTCAAATTTGTTTAAAAAGTTGAAAAGTCGGTTATCGAATATGTGTTAAGTTCTGGTAAAATAAATTATATGAGAAGATGCGCCTTGTCCAGAGGATCATTTTTCGTATGCATAGTAGGGTATCATGTGTCCGCGTTTTTATGCTATGTATTATTTTCTAAGTAATTTTTGGTCATTACACAGTGCACTTTGCGTGAAGAGTGAGAAATGAGAATAAGTTTCACTGCCAACTATACCCTCCAGTCATCCGCCTCGAAATAATTGGATCTGAGAGTATAGTTGGCAGTGAAACTCATTCTCAAGTAATATTTCGTCATTACGCCAAGTGCACGGCGTAATGACGAAATATTACTTAGAAAATAATACATAACATAAAAACGCGGACACATGATACCCTACTATGCGTACGAAAAATTATCCTCTGGACAAGGCGCATCTTCTCATATAATATATTTTACCAGAACTTAACACATATTCGAGAACCGATTTTTCAACATTTTAAACAAATTTGAATATTCAAATTTCACTTCGAAAGGGTCATCGTGGACTTATTTTACCCATGTACAAATTTGAAGTTGATCCGTTAAACGGGTGATGAGTTATGAACATAAGTTAAGGTGCAGCCGACATGCAGCCTGGCCCAACCGTTCGAGTTGCTGCAAAATGAAGTTGACCACGATGATCAGCACTCTCGAAAACCCCTTACCGCAAGTTTTCGAAAAATTGGTGTGCCAGACCTTGCTCGATTCTTACGCGACCGCTGTCATATCAATTCAGCGAAGGATGTGTCGCACGGATCTTTGGCAAACAATCGGAACATAATTCATATGACGATGGTTGCCTAAGAATCGAGCAAGGTCTGGCACATCGAATTTTCGAAAACTTGTGAACAGGGGTTATTGAGGGTGCTGATCATGTTGGTCAAATTCATTTTGCGCCAACTCGACCGGTTGAGCCAGGCTGCATGTAGACTGCATACACCGCACTATCTATAACTCATTAACCGATTGACGAAAATGCATGAAATTTGGATTGTGTTCAAATAATCCGGTAAGAAGAATTTTGAAATTGAATTAGCATTTTTTCATGGTATGCTAATTAAGTAAACATTTTAATTTCGAATATAATGTTCGGGCCAAAAGCGAAAGACGCGCCTTGATCACACGATCATTTTCCATATGCTATGTATGGAATTATAACACGTGTATCATGAGTCAGTGGAGGAAAAAACGACCCCTCGGGAACAATTTCCAACTTTTATTTTTTGTTTGCCTTCATATTATAGTGGTAGCATACACTAGAGCCAACTTCTCGAAAAATCTAGGCCACAGGTCCCAGAGCCGGCTTTTAGGAATTTTCCGGTTTTGCTCCCGGCTATACTGTATCTCAGCTCCCAGACGAGCTAGAGACATGGCAAGGTGCTCAAAATGATCGGAAAAATATAATAAAAAACTTTCATGTGGGTCTCAATGGGGTCTCAAAAATCGAATTTTCAGAAGTTGTGAAATCTCTTATTTTTTCGACGTTATCGAAGTCTCCTATTACAGAAATGTTGACATATAGTAATAGTCATTAAATAATGGGCAAAACAAAGCAGAGTAACGCACATCTTTTTATGGCCAACGTCACTTTGGAGCATTCAAATGCATATTGCCAAAAAGGCCTATCACAGAAATCGACTTGTGTATTTTTTATATTCGTGTATGAACTCGACCTACTATATTTGGCAATAAAATTGCTTGAAACGCATACTCTCGAAAAAGCTACGATTTTTTATCTCGATCAAAATCTGCTTTATAGAGCATAACTTGGCGAGCGTTGGTTATACCGCTTAGGTCATAACATGAAAGTTTTTTATTATATTTTTCCGATCATTTTGAGCACCTTGCCATGTCTCTAGCTCGTCTGGGAGCTGAGATACAGTATAGCCGGGAGCAAAACCGGAAAATTCCTAAAAGCCGGCTCTGGGACCTGTGGCCTAGATTTTTCGAGAAGTTGGCTCTAGTGTATGCTACCACTATAATATGAAGGCAAACAAAAAATAAAAGTTGGAAATTGTTCCCACAAGCCTCCACTGACTGGTGATACCCGTGATAAGTAGGCACTTTTTTGTTACACCTACTTTTGTAGCGCCACTCTATGTTCTGCACCGCACGAAATATAGGATGGTCCAATAATGCTCACTTCATTCGTCGCTCTCTGCGCAAATTGCGTGGTGCAGAACATAGAGTGGCGCTACAAAAGTAGGTGTAGCAAAAAAGTGCCTACTTATAATTCCATACATAGCATACGAAAAATGATCGTGTGATCAAGGCGCGTCTTACTGTACCACTCTCGCTTTTGGCCAGAACATTATATTCGAAATTAATTTTTTAACTTAATTAGCATACCATGAAAAATGGTAAGTCAATTTCAAAATTCTTCTTACCGGCTTATTTGAACACAGTCCAAATTTCATACATTTTCGTCAACCGGTTAATGAGTTATGGATAGAGCTTTCTATGCAGCCTACATGCGGCCTGGCTCAACCGGTCGAGTTGGCGCAAAATGAAGTTGACCATCATGATCAGCACCCTCAATAACCCCTGTTCACAAGTTTTCGAAAATTCGATGTGCCATGTCTTGTTTGATTCTTAGGCAACCGGCGTCATATATTAACATTTCTATTTTAACGTCTGAAAATATGACAAACAATTTCAAAAAGCGTCATTTTTAACTTCAAATTTACGTTTGTCGAGCCGGTTCACCAATTGCATTCATGCACGACACTGCTTGTTTGTCCTAGAACCAGCGAATTTCCGGAGGAGTTAGTTGCGACGGGCACATAGGAAAAGCCCACTACACCCTACACCAAGCATTTCATCGAATGACCAGAGGAGAAAAAATGATGTCGTAGGTGTCGTACCTTTGCTCAAGAGTACATCCGTTGCTAACCCCAAAATATAATTGTACAAGGGTGAATATAATCTAGAGCACTACGTTTGCATTATTACTATGCTACATTCGAAGGGATACTTCCGAAAACAATTAATAAAACGAGAAAAAAGTTACACTAATTTCGAGGTCATGCGATACCCACAACCAATTTGTATTCAGCACCCCATATAGCTACAAACTAATAAAAACGAGAGCCTTAGTTGAACATATATTTATTTAAATAATTCAGAACGTAACATGTGGAAATACAACAACAACCGATATAGCTTTCGGATTTTAGAAACTCCACAAAAGGGATACTAAGTGGGGCAATTAATAGCATTGACACGTATTGCTAACATATCAGGGGGGAAATACCAGAATAAGCAGAGATCATCGGGGGTGAGAATGCGGGACATAATCTAAGGGGTTCTTAGTCAACCTCCTCAATGGTGGGTCCGCCAGCGGAGGAGGTACCGGAGGCTCCTCCTGGGGCACCTCCTGGAGCTCCACCGGCTCCACCCTGGTACAGCTTGGTGATAATGGGGTTGCACACCTTCTCGAGCTCCTTCTGCTGGTGCTCGAATTCGTCCTTCTCAGCGGTCTGATTAGAATCCAGCCAACGGAGGATCTGCAAGGTTTCAACATAAGGAAATGTTAATAATTAGTTCATCTACTAAGTCAAAGACTAAATATGCTACAGTCAATCCAACACTGCCCCACATACCTCATCGCACTTGTCCTCGATGGTCTTTCTGTCGTCGGCGGAGATCTTGTCCTTGAGCTTCTCGTCGTCGAGGGTCTGCTTCATGTTGAAGGCGTACGACTCGAGGGCGTTCTTCGAGCCGACGCGCTCCTTCTGAGCTTCATCCTCAGCCTGCAAATCAACATAATTAGAAACCACTCAATTAGATGAAGATAAATATAGGCAAACCAATGAAGAATTAATGTACCTTGAACTTCTCGGCATCCGCCACCATCTTCTCGATCTCGTCCTTCGACAGACGTCCCTTGTCGTTGGTGATGGTGATCTTGTTCTGCTTGCCAGTCGACTTGTCTTGGGCAGAGACATTTAGGATACCGTTGGCATCAATATCGAAGGTGACCTCGATCTGGGGCACTCCACGGGGCGCGGGAGGGATGCCGGAGAGCTCGAACTTGCCGAGCAGGTTGTTGTCCTTGGTCATGGCGCGCTCTCCCTCATACACCTGGATGAGTACGCCGGGCTGGTTGTCGGCGTAGGTGGTGAACGTCTGGGAGGTCTTGGTGGGGATAGTGGTGTTGCGCTTGATGAGGGCGGTCATCACACCGCCAGCAGTCTCGATACCAAGAGACAGAGGGGCAACGTCGAGAAGTAGCAGGTCCTGGACGGCCTCGGACTTGTCTCCCGAGAGGATAGCAGCCTGCACTGCGGCTCCATAGGCAACGGCTTCATCGGGGTTTATGTTCTTATTGAGTTCCTTTCCGGAGAAGAAGTCAGAGAGCAGCTTCTGGACCTTGGGGATACGGGTGGATCCTCCGACAAGGACGATGTCGTGGACAGAGGACTTGTCCATCTTGGCGTCTCTGAGCGACTTCTCGACGGGGTCCATCGTGGCTCGGAAGAGGTCAGCGCAAAGTTCCTCGAAGCGGGCACGGGTAATGTTGGTGTAGAAGTCGATTCCCTCGAAGAGAGAATCGATCTCGATAGAAGCCTGCAAGTAAACAAATCAATACCATCCTTTGATCTAATGCCCATTTCTATTCAATTCAATTCAAATGTTTTTCCGCCAGGGTCCGCCGATAAGTATACAGGAAATGTGCAGCGAATTTCCGATATCTTGCGGCGGATTTGGTTGTATTGCGGACAGGGGGCACCTCATATTCAAATAATGTCAGTAACGTTTGTTAGTGAACAACATTCGATGCTGATTAAGTGAAGGCACCTGGGACGACGACGATAGGGTTCTCTTAGCGCGCTCGCAAGCGGTTCTCAGACGGCGGAGTGCGCGAGGGTTGGACGCCAGATCCTGAGATGAGAAACGTTATTTTACTGATTTATAATGCCCCAGAGAATCGCTTGACAGCGTGGACAACGTACCTTCTTGTGCTTTCTCTTGAATTCGGCAAAGAAGTGGTCGACCATCCGGTTGTCGAAGTCCTCTCCTCCGAGATGGGTGTCTCCGGCAGTCGATTTGACCTCGAAGATGCCGTCCTCGATGGTGAGGATGGACACGTCGAAGGTTCCTCCTCCGAGATCGAAGATGAGCACGTTACTGAAATGCACAAATTAATAAACTACATGTTAACATCACAATATTAACGGCTTATGTCAATTGGCAAGCTTTAGCTTACCGCTCTCCGCCGTCCTTCTTGTCGAGACCGTAAGCGATGGCGGCGGCTGTGGGCTCGTTGATAATTCTGAGCACGTTGAGGCCAGCGATGGCACCGGCGTCCTGAAGATCGAATCATTTCATATCGTCCAGAAATTTACAATGTCATAGTTGCCCACGCCGGCGGCGACCTCCATGCCCCATATTCTTGGTTGGGCACTTTCCCTCAAATCTAGGGTGGAGGTGCAGAACCATGCATAGGGTCATGGTTGGAAAACACTTCGCCGCCAGTGTTGGGCAACTATGGTACCATACCTTGGTGGCCTGACGCTGCGAGTCGTTGAAGTAGGCGGGGACAGTGACGACGGCGTCCTTTACGGTCGATCCGAGGAAGGCCTCAGCGGTCTCCTACAACCATTATCGAGTAGATATTATCGATCAGGCTATTTCCCATTATTGATTAGACAAACAATAGAAGGAGTGAACGTTCTCTTGCACAATGAAACAGCTTCCTCACCTTCATCTTGATGAGCACCATGGAGGACATCTCCTCGGGGGTGAACGACTTGTTCTCTCCCTTGTAGTCGACCTGCACCTTGGGCTTGCCACCCTCGGCCGAAATGACCTACAAGTATTGATTGATGATGCAATTCCCCCATATTTGTATCAATGGGCCATATTCTAAACTATGACATCAGCCACAACATTATCAGAATCAGTCCATGGCCAGCCCGCACCAACCTTGAAGGGCCAGTGCTTCATGTCCGACTGGACGGCCTGGTCGTCGAACTTGCGTCCGATGAGTCTCTTTGCGTCTGAAATAAACGGATGACTCCCCACCTTGGCAATAAAGTATGAATTGACCGAAGACGGTGTTGTGGGGGTTCATGGCGACCTGATTCTTAGCTGCATCACCGATGAGACGCTCGCTGTCGGTGAAAGCGACATACGAGGGAGTAGTGCGGTTACCTTAATGACGTCATTATTGCAAAATCTTCGTAAAAAATATGTGTCATAGCTAACTCATCATTCCTGGCAACCCTAAGAAAAAAGGTCTTATCGTTCACCACTAGTACTAAGTAATGAGGAAGATTTTTCACGGAAATGACAGGTGAACTCGACAAGAGAAGGTTCGGGAAGGGGGGGGGGTGGCAAATTGCACTCACCTTGGTCGTTGGCGATGATCTCGACCTTGCCGTGCATGAAGACACCCACGCACGAGTAGGTGGTGCCCAGATCTATTCCGACTGCGTTCGCCTTGCTCATTGTGGGTGTGTTTGTGAGTCTGAAACTACGAAAATTAACAAAAAAAAGAAAGAGGCCGAAAAAAACGAATTACGCAACGAAAATGCGAGGGTAAAAGAGAAGAATGGTAAATGTTCGCCCTTCATTTAATTTAAAACATTATGCATGGTGATGGGGATATATGAGAGAATCAAGAGATAGTGATATGAATGCAGGAAAATTAATTTAAATTTTGATAAGTAATGGTGGTGTAAGGGAAGAGGGGGAAACAGAGAAGGAGAAGACGGTCGAATGAAGGTCAGCGCAGTAGTTGGTGGTTTTTATAGTCTTGGAGATGAGACGATTCCAGAATACGCATTGGCTCCGCCCCCATTCCCCTCTGGTCCCGCTGATCCTATGTGACGCAGCGTCCCCGTAACCCTTTGAAAGCAGCGTAAACTCGGCCAGAGTAGATGCTTTTACAGGAGTTCGACCTCGATCTGTTTAAACATGATAAGTATAATTGAAATGCGAAGATAAGGAAAGGATAAGGAAAATGCAATAATAAAAAAAGAATCGAATTTTAGATATCAAAGATATCCTTGATATTATCGTAGATTACCCGTACATATCGCGCTTCTCACCAGAGAATCGAGCTAGAACGAGGATTCTTGGGAATGGAGGAAAAAGCGTCAAAAGAGTTGTAGCCGGTTTTGGGCATCCTGAGGCATGTCTAAGACTCCCACAAATGCTCATTGTGCATACTTCATTTTGGAGCTCCCTACACCGGGTTGGATCTCGGCACCTCCTTCGTTGATTGCATTTTCCGCGCGTATCGAGACAGATATACGAAAAATGCCCTCTGAGTGACCCCCACTAATTATAAGCCTTATTACATTTATCGTATTGTGATGTAGAGCATACACGTGTCCACCTATATGGGCACCACTCCAAGCAGACTCCAATATCGCAATCAATCTCGTCTCGCAGACTCACAGACTCTAACTGACCACTGGCTATCTCTCATCGTCGAGCCTCTACATGATGCTCACACTCTCTATTCCTTCCATCGGCTTTCTCTCGCAACTGATTCTTGTCTGCATCGCTGAAACCACTACTAACTAACAGTCCTCTGTTAGGGTTGTTAGTCCTCCCCCCCTATGTGATGACTGTCTCTTTCGTTTCCCCGCTCGTCATTTCATCATAATATCAGAGGTATATAGGCTCAAACATTTCCAACTAGAGACACTTGAATATCGCCGATCCTTGAGTGACATGCATTTTATATACGACTCTTTGCATGACTTTGTTCATCTCGATACCTCTTGCCTCTACACGATCGCTCCTTTAACTCGTAGTCTCCGTTCCTCTCATAAAATACGCATCGCCGTACCGTATGTAATGCCTAGTTCCTTCTCATCATGTGCATCTCGTTCCCTAACGCTCTGGAACTCGCTTCCCCACTCAGTAGTAACCATGCCCCGATCCCCTTACCGACACCTCATAAAAACAACTCCATCTTTTACAATGCAGTCTTCTAATATAAAAATGTAACACAGAACTGCCACACATCCCCCCATTCCACAAGCTCGCCCGAGCCAAAATACCACCTTACCTAATCATCATCATCACGTCACTCCCGTACCATGTAAATGTTGGTGAATAAAGAATAAGAATAAGAATAAATAAGGTATTCTGAGAGAATGTAGGAAATAGAGACCCTTGATTTACAAAAACTTCAAACTGCTTCAATCGGCAACCCATTATCAATATTAATGCATCTAGGGATAAGGAACTTTTGTTTTAAGTTTCGGAGCCGTAAATTGCAAACAGCCTAAAAGCGGGCTCTCAAAATTTCAAAAGTTTGACAGACCACAATTCCTTTCTTTTTTTGAGATACGAAGTCGTTAAAAAAATGTTAGAAGTGTTAGAAGCTCTCAAAGGCGGTTCGTCTGCTTTTTTTAGCGACTTCGTATCGCAAAAAAGAAAGGACTTGTGGTCTGTCAAACTTTTGAAATTTTGAGAGCCGGCTTTTAGGCTGTTTGCA